>JAAWXA010000001.1:25732814-26002695 GCA_038090715.1 Florisuga fusca | reverse complement strand
ATCATATGTGAAATCTTAGCTGGAAAAGGAATCTCTCAATTGGAATGGCTGTTTGTTTGGCAAGGGAAAACTGCTGGCCATAATCAGCCTTGACACTGGAGCAAGGACCTAAATCTGCCACGTCTGAAAACCCAGTCAGTCTCAAAAAATCAAGTGCAGAGGTTCATTCACAAGGGGCAGGTGGAGAGGTAAATTCTTTTAACTCACATTTGGCACCAAAATGGTTTTTAAAAAGCTACCTCCAGCATTTCAATATTGCTGTGTAAGATTTGGAGACACACCTAGCAAAGTGTGTCCTTTCCCTAGAATGGAAAGAGGTCTAGACACACCTTCCAGAAAGCACCCCGGAAGTCTTGGATCAGTAATCGTTTATCCAACAATGAATGAATGGACTAGGGGACGAACACTGAACTAGAGCAGAGACTGAAAAGTCAGGAATTTGCATTACTGTAACTACAGGCTATTTCACAGCAGTTGCTGAGTGAGATCTACAGTTCTACCTCTCTGCTTGTTCCCTTTTCTTGGGAGACTTGCATTCTTTTCAATTTTTACAGTTACGTGCAACTTCACTGTCAAAACCACTGTGATCTGTGGAAATTATTTGAAGTTCCTCACTTCAGTCTCATTACCTAATATTTTTTTTTCATTAAGAAACACACTTTTTACTGCCTTTCCAGTGATACTTGAAGCAACTTCTACAGCTTCCTTAAGAGATGAGCATTTCTTTTTTTTGCATAAATATTAGCTTTATTGGAAAATAGTTCACTTAACCAATCAGATTAACACACACCAAATTATTCTAATTTAAAAAAAAAAAAAAAAAACTAAACAAAACAAACTAATCTAAAATGCTTTGGACAATAATCTGCTTCAGTTACAGTAGCAAACACATCATGGTAGCCTGAAACAAGTACTTGGGGGTGTCTTCATCAGCTAACAGGCGATCAATTCATGTAAACACAGAAAACACCCTGTAATATTTGTAGTTATGAATGTACCTGGAGTACATAGAATTGGGGTTTTTTTTGAAAAATCTGTATAGAAATATGCACAAAACATTCGTTTACATATAATTACAAATTATGTAGATGTCTATATGATAATTCATGCTTTTTATCCATGTATTTTAATTTACAGAGTGTGCATTAGAACTAGAACTTTAAGATTTACACTGTAATAATTTTCACATTCAGAATAACTGCACTAGAAATATGCACACACACATTTCAAATCTTTAATGGTATCCAGAACTCTGCATAAGCTGTATTTTTATAGCATCTGCAGAGATCAGTGAAAGGCACCGATTCTTAGGATAAATCAAGACCACAGTTAAGTTTTTAGATCTAAAAGGGAAGAAAAAACTAAGATTAGAATTTGTTACTGGATAATCCAAAAAGGTATCAAAATAACAAAACNCGTGGGGGGGTGGGAGAGAAGGAAGGCGGTGGCGGTCCCTGGGAAGGAGCTTTCGGTCACGTTCGGGAGGGCTCCCGGTGCCCTTCGGGCGGCGTCCCGTTACCGCTGAGGCGCTGTTTCCGTGGTAGCGGAGTAATGAGATGATGGGGCGGGGAGGAAGGGGAAAGTTGTCTGGCGGGTGTAACCCCGCGTGAAGGGGCGGTGTGGGGCTGTGAGGCAACGCTCAGCCTTACCTCACAGGTTTTCTGTGGGGTTGGATGGTGGGGCGCAGCTTTGGTGCCGCCGTGCCAGTGGGAGGCTAAATGCTCGGTTGTAACGAGTGGGTTGTGTGACCAGGAGGCGCAACAATGAGGGGTGGGTACTGGCCACCTGGTCCCTTGCCCAGGTAGTCCTGTTGCCTCCGCCAAGGCCTGTGTAGGCTGGAAGGTGGTGTGTGTCCCTTCCTCTACGCTGCCTGTATTAGAGGGGTAGCGAGTTCGCTGTAGGAGGTGTGTTCCTCAGCTTCACAGCTGCCTTCTAAGCTGTGGCTCAGGGCAAGGTTGATTTGCCCACAGATGAGAGAAATGTTGAACCACGTGAGGGATGGTCGTCTGCCAGATGTGAGCAGGGGTGATCTCGGGGCAGAGACTGGCTTGTCACTGGTGGCACAAACTCGACAGACCATGGTTGAGTGTCTCGTTACTACCTGAAGGAGTACCTGTGTTTATCATCTACATATGGAAAAGCTCTTAGGTAGTGAAGGCACTTGGTAACAGTATATGCATTTCTTCAAAACCTTAACTCCTTATTCAAAAAAATAATAGCTATAGAAAACTTCATGGAATTACTCATTTCTATGAGGAGGATAATGTGAAGTATTTAAATATAGGAAAGAGCTTTACAGTTTTCATCATGTAGTCTAAAGCAAAACTTCTCCTTTGATTATGACTTTGGGACAGCAATGCACTATCAGTGAAACATGTTATAAAAATGATACTTTTGATTTGTAGACTGCCATGTCCTCTTGGTGGTATCCAAAGAAACTCCACATGCTTACTCTGTTACTGACACTGTGAGGTGGTGTTCACCGGTGCTTTGGCCAGGTGTATGGGAGAGAAGCTTATGCTTAAGCCTTTTGTCCAGAAAGAGCATTTTTTAAAAGAAAAGTTCTTTCTTGTATGTATTCACCTTAAGACTTCACAAACAAGTTTATCCTTTTAGAAATGCTGATTATTGATCACAAAACTAAAGTCTTTTTACATTGTCCTACTCTCCTTCCTGAACTGAAAAACTAAGCCTCCAGTAATCTCTGAGAAACTGTGAAAAATATTTGCTTTTGCAGGATTTTGGGAAGTGTGGGGTGTTTTGTTTGAGGGTTTTGTTTAAAAATGGAAGAACAGCAAAGATCTGGAAGTATAAGTACTGCTTTTCTGGAAGTGTTTATGTTGTCCTTAGCAGTTGCATAGACTACTCCAGAGTATTCAATAGAATATGCTATATATTCAGTAGATACTATTCTTAATATCTGTATATTTCATCATACTACTTTCTTAAAAAGTAAACCCGTAAAATGAAAAGGCAGTCATAGGCGTTCATAGGCTAGCTTAGCAAAAATAACCCTTTGATTCCTTACTATTATTTTTAAAAGTTGAAAAAAATTATTTGGAAAATGGTGAGGCATAGTAAGATCTGTGCTCTTATATCAGCATGTATAATTTTTTAATCAGTTGTTGTTTTAAGTGGTCTGCCCTGGTAGTTGTCTGGGCTTCTGGCATATGAAATACAAGCCTCTCAGTTACCATTTATTTTTCATCTAGAGGCTTTAAGAGACTTTTGGTTGAACCAGCTAGGATAATTTCCCCATGGCTTTGTCAAAAATACGTATCAGAACAGAATGGAGTGAGTATAAAAAGAAATACTCTGTCATAGCATGCTTGGGGTTATAATGGACCAGGTGAGACACCTGTGAGACATCATTTGGGAGGGGGAAAGATAATCTGGAAAATAGCTTTGGGATCATGGTATAAGCTATGAATCCTGATGTAAATTCTTCAGTTGCACTAGAATGATTAGTTGTTCAAGCTGCTTAAACCTTCTTTGTTCTCTTTTTCTATTTTTTTGTCATATTGTAAAGGTTTGGGGGTTTTCTGTTGGCAAAAGCATTTCAATAGTTATTTTTTTAAATTGAGGGATAATTACAGCACCAGCTTGATGGGGACTATGCTGTTACTACAAAGTCACAAAAATATTTTTTTTATATTTCTGAAGTCTTGTTAGCTTTCCACCTTTACCGATAATGTATTCTTGGCTATGGAAATACAGGATTGTGCTCAAAAACTATTTTTCTCTCATTTTCTTTGATCCACTGCTTCTGTGAAATGCAACATTTTAAGGTTAAGCGTCTGTGCTAATCACCAAAAGATTTCTAGTAGTATGCGAATCATAACATACTGCAACAAATAAACTATAATCGCATGTACTTCCACTGTTCTCATAACCGTGGTTATTGACTTGCAAGTTCAAAAAGTACTGTGGCAATTCCAGTTCCTCATCTTGTGGGCTTGTGTTACGAGATTTGTTTCCGAATTATTCTGGGATTGCTAGGGAAATAATGCCTGTATCCAAATAAGCATTTCCGTTTCAGACAGAAACTGAGGAGATTCAAGACCATGTGATACTAAATTAGGTCCTGAGTGATGTATTACTGGAGAAATAGCAATACCACCAGGATAGTCACAGGTCAGCTGGAGAGGTGGGAGGCAGGAGGATTGTGGTTGGAAGTTCTCTGTCATCTGAACTCACCTTAGTTGGAGAAGGTGTTTCCAGAAGCTTTGTGATTCATATTTTGATGATTACACTAATGAGTAAGTTGGCAACCTGTGAATTATTTTGCTGTCTATAAGTGGAAGCTAACTCTGACACTTTTCTTCTTGAAAACAATATTTGTCTTAAAGCAGTCACAGCCAAGGGCTTGTTCGTTTTTTTGCTGTTCTTAGTTAGTAAGTCAAATCTCTTGGGAAAATTTTTGTAGCATTTAAGGATCTGAAGAGCTGGAATATGCACTCACTTTTTTTTTTCTTTTTAATCATGCATAAAAATACCTGCATTCTGTACCATTTCTGTCACGATGGTAATAAAATGCTTGTTTAACTTGCCTTATCTTTCTAGAGTGGGTTGGCTAGTGTAAGAATTAACAGATCTGAAAGTTTTGCACTGTGATGTATAATTGAAAATATCATTGTAGTTGATGGGATTGAATTTGAAAGTGATTCAAATAGAATGGATAGACATAGCAGCTGTTGATGGGTTAAAACCAGGACTGTAACTCTAGCACTTAGAATAAACAGTGTCTCTATGTATGTTTTGATGTTCTAGCTAGCCTGGGTGTTCAAAACAAACTGATGCAAGAGACCAAAAAGCCAGATTCTTTTTAAACCCCTTCAGCTTATGCTGAAGGTTCACTCCTGTTTACTTTCTTCTTTTGTTTGGTTTATTGTTAGGAGGGGTTTTGTGTGTACAGGAGAGGAGAGTTTAAATCCTTTGTAACTGGTTTGTTAAACCGAATGTTAAATAATTCTGCTTAAGACTGAAGAGTAGATGCAGCTTTTCACATTTCCATCAGCTATCAGTAACACCCCAAAATAAACTGCTCTGAAGAAATTGCAATAGTAACAAACATGACAGGGCCTAGTTTTGCAAGTTCGTTGTCTGAGTCCCATGCTTGAGTACCGGGAGATAGTTGCTAGCTCTTCTGCAGGAGGAAGCAGTATCACTAGATCTGTTTATCTCAAATAACATATTTTAATCCTTATTAGAGATGACCCCACCTTTATGCCAGCTGTAGCTGAATATGCCATAGTATGAGAAAACAGAATATTTTGCTTCATTCTTCTATGTAGAGCTAGGCAAAAGCTGGTTCAGAAAGTGAAGGCAGTCATGTTTTTAAAAGCAGCTATTTTAACAGGATGAGTATAGCTGGGTCTCAGCTTTTGTGACACACATCAGTAGTTGTAAGCTCATGTTTGCTGTTTTGTTACCACTGTTCTCTGTTTGTTGGCTCCTTTATTAGATGTTCAGTCTGGTATTCAGGCCTTGCTGAATGCAATAGAAAAATTTGCTTGGGTTTCAGGTCAGCAGTGTGCCCTTGTAGCAATAAAAGCTAACTGCATACCAGGCTGTATCAACAGGAGCAGAACCAGTAGATCAACTGAAGTGATTATTCATAGAATTACAGAATCATTTTGGTTGTAAAGGACCCTTAAGATCATTGAGTCCAACTGTTAACCTAACACTGCCAAGGCCCACCATTAAACTGTGTTCCCAAGCACCACATCTACACTTCTTTTAAATCCCTCCAGAGTTGGTGACTCCACTTACCTAGGCAGCCTGTTGGAGTGCTTAGCCCTTTTTAGTAAACAAATTTTTCCTAATCTCTGATCTAAACCTCCCCAGGTGCAACCTGAGGCCATTTCCTTCTGTCCTACTGATTGTTACTTGGGACCTCAGACCAACACCTGCATTCCTTTTAGGTAGTTGTAGTAAGTAAGAGCATATCCCCTGAGCCTCCTTTTTTTCCAGACTAAAGAAGCCCTATTTCCTTTCTACACCCTTTCTTGGCCACGTTACAGCAGCTCAATGTCCTTGTGGTGAGGTACCCAAAACAACACGGGATCAGAGGTGTGCCATCACTGTCCTAATCCTCCTCTCCATGCTATTTTTAATACAAACCAGGATGCTGTTGGCCTAAATTCAAAATATTTTCTTCATTTAATATATATCACTAATTTTTATTTTAATAAGTTGTTAGCAATGTTTTGTGGCCAATGCAACACATGTCAAAATATTTGTCTTGTACCCCACAACTACATATAGCCATATTGCAGAAGGGTTTGCCTATCTAATATACTGATCTTTCACATCAATTCAAACCTTTTTTCTTTACTGTATGTGAAATTTGGGTCCTCTGAGCTGATAGTTTTTCCCAAGTGTGTATGAATGTATGTCGATATTACTGATACTACTCCCTCAGCAGAGCAACGTATACATAACAGAATGAAGGTGGAAATCACTAAGAATATTTAGAATTAGTTCTCCTTTGCAAAAACAAAACAAAGTGCTTGGAAATAATCTCATGGAATATTATACAACCATGTCTTTAGAGATTTCAAGGAGCTGTTTCTTCCCCTTAGTGAGAAAATCTTAGCTTTCCATGAAAACTGCTGACCCAAGATGAAGGTAGGTATGAAAAGTGTATGTGCTGAATCAAGTGAATAAGCTTTTGTAGTCTGGTCTTCACAAGGATGCCACAACCTGTGGTAGTTAATGTATTTTGAATCCTGGTTTAATCTCTGCATATACTGTTGATGATTGATGGGCAATCTGAGATGGTGCTCATCCACGTTTTGTGACAAAGCAGTGCTTACTACCTGTCATCCAGAAGTCAGGGAGCTATATAGCACTTCTCCATCCTTCCTTTTGTCTGTCATACAGGCAATTTTATTTTACTGCCAAAAGCTTTTTGAGTTTTTGATCACCTCATAGTTTATCAATTTATCAGGAGATCTTTAGTCTCCTAAGGCTTTTCAGAAGCCTTTTTCTTGGCTGGTGTGCTAGGTGGTGTGCACCTGGGGATGTTGCTGTTCTGAAAGCAGGAATCATAAATAAAAGAAAAACATCAAGTTAGTGTCATAATTTCTTTACTGGGTGAAGTAGGTTTAGCAAATAGACCAGGGAAGAAAAGGAAAATACAGCTAGGGGGAATAAGGCAAAGAAGAAGAGAAAGCAGGTGCTGAGTGAGGCTGAAGTGAAGAGAAAAATGCGTTCAGAGGAAATTGCCAGCTGTAAATTTCCAAGGGTGTCTGGGCAACACACAGCTAACCCAATCTGTTAGTGTCATGAGTGTCATTGTAAACTGCTTCAGCTTCTACCTCATTCTTCAGTAAAGCTCCTTTCTTCAAATCCTTTGCTTTGGAGGAGTGGGGAAATGTAATGACTGAGGAGTTTTAACTTTATCATGCAGTGTCCATTACAAAAGCATCCTCCTGAAGGCAAGGAAAGATGCTTTGTAGGTCTCACTTTCTCATGCAGCTGTCCAACTTAGTTCCAGGATTATTGATGACACTGGACCAGGAAATATGTTTGGCTGATGAAAGGGATGTTGAGAACTTGTTCTTTCCTTACACTCCTAGTTCATGTCTGTCTAAAAATGGCAGAACTAATCCTGCCTAAGCATTTTATGGTTTTTCTTTTGAGAGAACTTCTAATGCACATATCTTATTATTTAGTTACTTTTGTTTGACCCTAACTGAACTGTCTAAGTTTAGAAAAACTACTTTTGCTTTTAGTTTAATACTTGAAGGAAGCAACTTGTCTGTTTTGATGAAAATCCTAGATAAATTATGTCAGAGAGCCTGTAATAAGAATATTGGTGGTATTTACAGATGACCTTAAGTTGGGTGTTAATAACAGGTATAAAAAGATGTTTTATCTCTATTTTTCTTTTATTAACACTTAGAAAAAAAACCCAACGTAATCTAAAAATCTTGGAAACTAGAAATTGAATGTAACTGAATGGAGAGGAAAAATATAATCTGACATGTCCTTGGAAAAAAATGAGAAGTTAAATACAAGGAAAATCTTGGAAAATTGTAATACCTGAGGGAGAAACAGGTGAGCAAATTAAATATGCATTTGCTTAGTGACAGAGCAAAGTAATTAGGGAGTATCTGTGGTTACCACTTTGAGCAGCAGCTGGCAGTGACTACGTTGAAGTAATTTTGATACCACTCAAAATATTCTAGCTAAGCCTGGGTGTATCAGTCAGTATGTTGTGTATAGATGGATGTAATTTTGGACATGATCAGTAGTTAAGATTTAGGAAGAAAGGAGATTTAGGCTAGATGGTAGGAAACATTTTTTCACTGAGAGGTATTGGAATGGCCTGCCCAGGTCACTGCTGGAGTCATCATCCCTGGAGGCATTTAAAAGGTGTTTGGACCTGGTCCTTAAGGACATGGCTTAGTATGGCTTAGATTGTGGTGTTGGTCGAAGGTTGGACTGGATGATCTTGGAAGTCTCTTCCAACCTAAACATTGTGATTCTGTGATTACATAATATAAAGCCATGTTAAAGAATTATTTTGGTTGGAAAAGACCTTTAAGATCATCAAGTACAATTGTCAGTATAGCACTGCCAAAACGGTGCAAGGTGGTGAACCTATAGTCGTCACCTTTCTGTCAAGCAGTATCTGGTGAGCTTTGAAACATTCACAAGTTATGAGAGTTCTGTTGTTTGTGTTTTTTTGTCTTACCTGCTTTTGATATTATTTCTTAGCCTTCTTAACTGGCCTAAACTACTGTGGCTTCTAAATGAGGATTAAAAAAAGTTAGTAGTGTTTGTGTTAAAAACTAAGAATCAAACTCTACAGGCAGTTGGGAATCGGGAATAAAATAGTGTGTAGTGTTCAATGCTCTAAATTTCATAGGCATAGTCTATTTATTGTACTCAGACTTCTCACAGTATCAAATCTAACAATAACCTCTGGGCAGCTGTCTGTTACTTAAATCCACTTCTATTTAAAATGGAATTTCTAGTACAGCAATTGTGATAATGTATTGACTTGCACTATTATCTGCTCTTGTGTAGTATTTTTAACTTTTAAGATAATCTCTTTAACAAGTAGAATAACTACATAATATTGATTTTTGTTTATATAGGCTAATATTTTTAATTATTTCTGCTTCCATTTTACCATTAATGTGTTTCAATCATTCATCTGATTTTAAATGCCTACAGAGAGGAATGGATATCTGAAAAAGAAAAAAAACAAAACAAAACATTTAATATCCACAGATAAGGGTAGCACCGCTTCTGGAACAACGGTCTCTTGCATCTTTCTATAAATGAGATTGTGGATCACAGAATATGAATGCAAGGATATTAATGTGGCTGTGGTAGATGGCACTTTCATGATAATTGACAGATTTCTTAGCTGCCAAATTCATAAATATGTCAGCATCAGGATAAAATGCAGGCTATACCTCCAAGGGAGACTAGTGTGTAACTTTGATTTATCTCCATCCAGTGATAGCATTATAACTGAGCCTAAATTCTAAGCTTCTAGGCTA
Source organism: Florisuga fusca (assembly GCA_038090715.1). Classification (NCBI taxonomy): domain Eukaryota; kingdom Metazoa; phylum Chordata; class Aves; order Apodiformes; family Trochilidae; genus Florisuga; species Florisuga fusca. The sequence continues at coordinate 25,993,174 of JAAWXA010000001.1, read as the reverse complement.
TTCCATGTGTTTTTAATGGATTGTCTTTCATATGTACATTTGTCCTATCACGTGATATTGTATATATGACTGCCCTATCATACATACAACTTAGGTATCTTTATTTTAGGACACTTTCCCAGTTTTATGTTGAATAGCCTGTTAAATTAAAATGTGTTTCCCAAGTGATGAATGCAGGACTACAATTCCAAAACAAGCTTCTTCAGCTTGCTCATTTTGGACATGAATATACTGTTTTTTTTCATGTTGGAAAAAGAAATGTGTAGAAAAAGGAAAGATGTAGAAACCAAATCACTATTTAGGCTTTCCTTGGAGAGATGATACTAAGAAACAAATTGTAGGAAACTGCAGCAGATATCACTCTTTGCTGAGGTACAGGGACAATTTAGTGCCACCACTTTACTGGGATGTTGTCCTAGGTCTCTGTGCTGAAGTAAAAGCTCTTAACGTTCTTCCAAAGTTTTTTTTGTAGCTTCCTGAGTATATCTGCTATTAATTATTAATATGTAAGCAGTCTTGATCCAATTCATTAAGGCTCTTGATTTTTTTCAGCTTTTCACAGTGCACTAACTCCTTGCTTGAGAGATGTTCTTTTTGTGTTGTATGATTTACTATCTTTTCACTCATCTCTCTTTTTCAATCCACCATAAAATAACGTTCAGCCTTTAGCAAGCTATATTTTTTAAATGCTTTTTTCTGCCATACCTGTGACTAAACTTAGTCTTTGATCATTCTTCTTTGTGACTCACCTTTTCTACTGTGAAGGGAAAATTAGGACTGAGAAAAAAAGGAGTATTTCTGTCCTTGGAATAATCTTTTCCTTCTGAGAATCTTTTGGACAGCTTTAGTCTAAGGGACCATCCCTGCAAACTCATGTTTCTGTGTGCCCAGTTATCAGTAAGCAGTTATATGTAGGCAGGATAGAATGAGAAACTTGTCATCCCAAGGTAAAAAGGAGACGGAACGAAATTATCCTACCCCAAAGCAAATGGAAGTAATGTGGGCCTGAAACTGTTGAAAATTTTCTTCTGAGTGAACAGTAGGTTAGAGGGTGTCAGTGCAAAATTGTGTGATAGACTAGACCCCACCATTATCTGTGGTGATATCTAATGACTGGGTGCATCTCTACAAGAAGGAAAAGCTACAGACTTTCTGAGAAACACTAAAAAAGCAGCAGCTTGCCTTTAGGGTAGTCTGTGGGCAATGAAAGCTCAAGTCCTTCAAAGAATGAGTTAAAAGAGGGGAGACACTGTGAACCTTGTGCTGTGTGCCTGTTAACAGTACTGTAACAGAAGCTGCCACACATTCTTTTTGTGACAGAGGTCACCACACTTCCAAGGGGGATGTCAGTGACACCTTCAATGTCAAAAGTTAACTTCCTTGCTTCTCTCCTTGATCTTGTGTCAAAATAACTAGTTACTTCCCAAAATGTGAAACATGCAAAGGTACTAGCAGGTATAGGTGGCCAAATCATACATGTTGATGGACAAGTCTTAACAATATAATCTTTCCTTACATGACTGCTGGAAAGAATGGATGGATGTGTTTTCTTACTGGGGAATTAGATTCCAATAATGTGGCAAATGCAGGTCTTAAGTGCTGCTTGCACAGAGAAAATTGGTAATTAGAAGCATGTGTTCTCCTGTAAGTGTTCCAGTGAACTGTATGGAGCAGAACGAAAGCCTGGTTTAACACAGTGTTGCACACATGCAAACCTGGTGTGCCTGTAACCATTTTAACATTATTACAAATGTAGCTGAGAAATGTGTATTCATAAGGTCTCTAGTTTGATTCTTCTTCCCCCCTACCAGAATTTGATGTGAAGATGACCTTTTATGACCAGCCTGTTTCACAAGTTATTTCTGAGAAGTGATTTATAAAGTAAAACTAAAATACTGGCATTTATTATTCCAGCTGTAGGAAAGAAATACAGTATGGCTTAGTTAACTAAGTGTCACCTAACAACAATTAGCCTTAAACCCAAATCAGATATATCCTAGATTGTAGATGGAAAAGGACTTTGGGCTCTGAATCTTAATTTTCAGTCTAAACAATATTTATAGGATATTGTACATTAAATAAAATTGCACTTTTTATTTGTTAAATCTTTCATTCACTTTGTTTAAAAGTGCTAGCTTTAAGGTTGCAGAGAGGTGGAAGATTATTTTACGTGATGTGTTTCGGCCAAGCAGGCTTGTGATTGTGGCATAATAATGCAGAACTTCTATACTGTTGTTTTGTTTTGTTTTTTAAAGGGGTTCTGTGAGTTTTATGAAATACTCCATTAAAAACGGTGGCTAAGAAATAGAGATGCCACCTTCTCTTACAGCAGAGATCAACATCCCAGCTTAATACTTTCTCTCATGGAAATAATCAGTATGTAATGTTAGTACTGTTAATATATTAGATTAGTTAACCTAAAGAGAAGAAGCGTTCTGCTTGTGGTACTTTAGATCACTCAAATATGGTCAATAACCCATTAGCAGGAATCTCTGTTCAATTTTTGCACTGACCACTAACAAGTTTTTATCCTTTACAACTGTAAAATGGTACAGAGAGGTAGTCCAGAAGGTTGAATTGTGGAGGAGGTTAAATAGCACCAAAATAGTTTAATGTAGAAGTACTTAGGAGAAATCCCAACTAAAACAACCTTAATTTTAATGCAAAAATACAGTATATGATGTAAGCCTGCTTGTTTCTCCTGTGTAGTTGAGAGACAGTGAGAAATGCTTCCCAGGGCAGTATTAAATGTATCCTGCTGTAGGAGTGAATAATAAAGAATAAAAAAAGTACTCGGTAATTTTTAACTGAGTGACTAGCAGAACATAGAGCTTTGATGTGGCTCTTGTTTATCAGATAGCTTGATGAATCAGTGACTACAGATCTTATTTTGTGTTGGTTTGGGATGATCACGTTGCTATCACTTGTGATAGTGTTCTAAGGCCAGATTCTATTTTACTTGCATGTGGAGTTCCACTACTTCCTTATGCATTGGAGGAAGTATAGGAAAATGAAAACTTCCTGTAGATATTGCTGTGTTTGGCACAGCAATATTTAATGGCTTTTGCTTTTCTAGACTGAGAAATCAACTTTGAAAGCAAACCAACAATAGAGGAATTCATGAAATTTTTTTTAAAAGCCACACATTGTCCTATCTTATTCAGACCAGAATTTTTCTAACAACCCAATTCTATGACAGTCTGCTTTTCAAGGTTATGTAATAAAAATAATTGTCAAATCTATTATGACAGTCTAGACTACACACAAAAGGGGAAACTCAAGGGAAATCATGGAGATTTTCTCACGGAATTAGATAATGGGGAGACTAAAATGTTTCATCTATTTGAAAGAAATATTATAATCTATACCCTTTCATATTAGGTTAGTTGCTTTCTTGGGGAAAAAATGGACAAAGTGAATAATTCTAGAAGAAAATGTGCTGTTGTTAGCTCCACTCTGCTGGGTTAGTGATAAGAGCTTGTTAAAAGTTCTGTGTTCTTTCCAGAGTAGTACAGAAGCAAAGCTTTTCTTTTTTCAAATGTGTGCTTGTTGTACATGAGACAGATTAGTAGTTTGTCACAGAAACAAAAATTGAGCCATCTAGTTTAGTTGGAATAAAATGATTGTTTTCTAAAATCCTGAGTGGAACGCATTTTTCTAATTGGGAAGCAAAGACATCTCCTAGGCTGATGCTATATTGCCAAGGGCTTTGTAAGAGGGGCCTGCAGGAAGGATATCTTTGGATCTTCCCAGCCTGATCTTCCTCTACCTCCTAACACCAGGTGGAATAAGGTGCATGTAAGGCAAAGTCTGCAGAAATTGGAGCAATTTCTATTAAGAACTTTTTGCTATGCAAGTACGGTAGTAATTGATGAGCCAGGGACCATTGCAGACAAACTGGGTCTCATGGCTGACAGGAATTTGTTCTATGTGCCAGTCTTTGACTCAAAAGCTCAATGAAGTAAGCGAACATATCCCATAAAGTTTTGGAATGGAAGCTGTGAAATGTTACACTAGCAGGGTCATCCCTTGCGATTTCTCATAATTGGATGAAATTTGATTAATTAGGCCATAGTTTCATATATACTTTAAACCAGTACTGAAATCTAACCTGACAGTGATTAGTTTTAGCCGGGATATGGATCACTGTGACTGTAGAAAACTTTTTTTTCCATTAGGGATGGGTATGAATCTAGGATTAAGTGGGAAGGGGTGGTGTCAGAACTTTGTCTTTCAGCAGCTGTACAGGTTTTTAATGACTTAAACTATAAAACCATAACTTGTGAATACAAAAATTGAGGGGGAAATAAGACAATGACATGTATCTTCTTGTTCAGGGAGCTCACAGACACTTGCTTTACCCAGATGCTCATTCAGATCTGCTGTACCTGCCTATTTGGGCTAATGAGGACATTTCTATGTCAACAGACATCTGATCAGGTAGTGATGTTTGACCTCCCTTCTTCATTCTGAGCTAATGTAATAATATAATGCAATATAACTCCCCTAAAAATATACAACTGAAAAAAAAAAGTTAGATACAAATGAAGTAATTTCAGATGTACAGGGAAGTTTTCAGTTGAAAAAAACTTTAAAATTCAGAAGTCCAAGGTGAAATGCTTTGATTTCAAGGGACGTATTTTTTTTTCTTGTACAGTGTCCCATATATACTACTTTAAATAAAGATTTATTGGTAAATGAAAATGTTTAGTAGCCTGGATTGATGGCTAAAAGATTAAGTTGCAGGAAAGTATTGATGGGCTATGTGATAATTATATAATTGATGCAAATTGTGTGCATGGAGCTCTAATGTTTTGCATTGTACACAGGAGGTTACTAGAAGTTTGATAGCACTGTGAAAGCCAATAGGAAGCAATTCTTGTGTATGGAATGTAAAAGATATCTCAAGAGATGCAAGGGAAACTTCATTACTTGAAAAATGTAAATCTTAATATAGCAGAAACTAAAGGGACAGATCTGTACAGGATTTAGTCATTTCCCCCTATTTTGGTCTGTAGAGAATTTGATACCTTTTTTCGTCAGTTTCACCAGTCTTGTAGGTAGAGTATAAGTTGGTAAGTTTGAATATTTTGTATTTTAATGGGAGGCAAGCACAGCGAGAGCTGTGGAAAAGGTATTAATTGTTACACTGCTGCTTAAATTAAGGTTTGCAGACAATTAGCTTTCTGCTAGCTGGATGAAGTTGGTGACACTAACAGATTCTGGGTGCAGCCCAGTGATCACAAGAAATGTGATGACTATGTCAGAAGTGACACAAATGTGCAGTGGTAAGTCCACTCGAGTGAGGCACCACAGGCCTGGGGCTGAGCACAGACTTGGTCCATACAGCTCAGAAAAGCAGCAGGGACTTCAGCCTGAGTTTAAAGGGACCGATGGACAGAATGTGAGGATGGGGGCAATTAAGGCCTATTGCTGTACTCAGGGGCTACATGGACTCTTGACTAGCTTATGTAGCTTTATTTAGAGGAATTGCTTTCTGTAAAGCGGTGGGAACTACTTTCCTCTTGGGTTAAGCTTTAGCCGCTTTAATTTTCACCCCAGCAGAGCTCCCTGTTACAAAGTGCCTAGTGCTGCTCTCATTAGAACACCTAAAATGCACATTCTTTATACAAAGTTTACATTTCCTCTTAATTGAGGTTAATTGTAGCTTTGCATTATCTACCCACGAGAGGGGCGTGTGGGGGAAAGTGTGTTTCTCCCTCTGAGGTATTCATTTTATTTATTTTTTACTATGATTGAAGGTACCACTGATTTTAGAACCTGGTAGTTCAAGGCACCGTGCACCCACACACAGCCCAAGACACATGCTATCCCCCTAAAAATGTTAGCAAGTCAGAAAATGAGGTAGGAAAGAAGTCTTGCAACATTTACACAAAGTGAGAGTAAAGTCTGTGGACTTTGACTTGCCCATATTTGCAGAGGAAATATTTTTGACCTGACACCGTGAAGTCAAGCATGTTGGTTAAAAGACCACTGTCACAACAGGTGATAAGCTGGCTGTGAAAGGCATTGAAAATCAGCATTTTTCAAAGAGAAGCTGACAGAGTCCAAAGGAGCAGCTTTTACTTGGGGTTTTTTTGTTTGGCTGGTTGTTGGGGTTTTTTTTTCCCTCTGGAGATTGTAGCCAACATTTTTCGATTGAGTTAATTCATTTTGTGTTTATGTTCATTGTTCTAAGACAAATTATCTCTGTGGCAAGAGTTGCTATAATACTTAAATATGACATTTGTTTTTCTTCCAGGACTAGAGAAAATCCCTCTAGTCTATAATTGCTCTTTGAATAGTAGTCCCTGACCCAGGGAAACTAATTTCAGCAAAAACAAATGCCGTGTCTTGACCTTTCAGAAAAGAAAATTAAGGACCTTGGAAAGTTCTTAGAACTTGCTACTGACCAATATGCCTCCTGCAATATGCCTCCTGTTTCTGTCACACTGTTGGGAGGAAGAACTTATAAAGACTTATTACAGACCCATACTTTTATAGTCACCTGAAATAGCTTGCTTGCTTTCTTTTTTTCTTTTTTTCTTTTTTTCTTTTTTTCTTTTTTTCTTTTTTCTTTTTTCTTTTTTCTTTTTTCTTTTTTTCTTTTTTTCTTTTTTTCTTTTTTTCTTTTTTTCTTTTTTTCTTTTTTTCTTTTTTTCTTTTTTTCTTTGGATAAATCAGTCTGTTCAATCTTGTATCTAAAACACATGTGACTGTAATAATCATTATTCTTTTTGTCAGCCAGTACTTTGTGGTTTCCATCTCAGCAGTACTCATTGTCAAAGAGTAATTTCACGTGTTGATCCTCCTCATGTCTCCTGCTGAGGTAGTCTTTTTGGCCTGTTTCTGATCCAGCACTTTCCTCATTCTTTAGAGACCATGAGATTTAAACTTTGAATAAATCTTCTCCCATTTTCCTCCTTGTGTGGTTAAAAACACCAGAATTTCTGGTTTATGGAGATTCACCTACTACAAATCTACCCTTTGGTAACTACTGATGCAAACTTGCAAATTGCTCTTTGAAGTAGAAGTTCAGCATTTGTACACTAATGTTAAGAATGTTGATGTTTTACAGTTCAGGACTTTTTGTCAACAGTGTTAGGCGACATGAAATTCCATGTCCTGTAAATTTGGGTATATAATCAGTGTAGGCTTAGCAAAAGCATTATTATATCCTCAGTGTTTAACTTAGGAAAAATTCACTGAATCTTCTTGCCCCAGCAGCTGGAGGGAGATCAGATTAGCTGAGAAGTAATCTGATCCTTATAGAATGGGATCTACAGTCACAACTGAACTGAGACTGATAGTACCAGAGCTGGGAGTTTTTCACTAGCTGCTTTTGGGCTAGGATTTATCTCAGAAGCTCTGACAAAATTATCCATGTTTCAATCTATTTTAGTGTTTATGTGGGCATCCTTCATGAGATATAAACATATTCTCATGGAATCATCAGACAAATGTCTGCTGCTACCACTTTTTTTTTTTTTTTTTTTACTTGGCTCCTAAAGATATCTTGTTTGTCTTTGTGGTGTCCTTTCAGTCAATATCAGGAAATCACCACTGACAGGATGCCTCGATGTCTTGTTAGAAACAAAGCCTCTAACTATCCTACTTCTCCAGGGTGAAACACTGACAGTTTATTCAGTCTGGAAACAAACTTATCTTGAGTGCAAGTACAGTAACTGTTGTCTGTTTCCACCATGCAGGACTATCAGTCCTGTTACGTATCAGTTAAAGACACTACTCATCCCTGTTAGTACTTTTTTTCAGAACTGCTAACTAAGCTTTTGCTCTGATCATTCTCTAATCCATTTAAATTAAAATTGTGTGGGATACTATAAACAGCTCTAGTAGCAGGTATACAGACTAGTGCAGCTCATTTTAGCAGAAAGAAAAAATGTGTGAGGTTATCCTAAAATGACAGTATAACCTCTTTAGCTGGAACAGCTGCAGTCAGGAGTAAATTTGCAGGTCCTGGATACAGATGGATATTTGCCTGAGCTTCCTGTTAATTTTTTTGTATCTGTGAATGCCTCCTCAGCCCCTTGAGGCATGATTAAAATTGTGAAGGCTGCCTTCGTTGCCTTCCTCAGCAAACCAGCTCTTCAGAAGAGTAGTTACATTTCAGTGAATCAGTGCCTCCTCTGGTTTGAGTTTTAAGATGACATGCAGTGAGAAGGTGACAGGGAGTTAAAAAGCCTTTTGTACAAAGCAGGTATCTATGGTATTTGCCACCACTGCTGATTTTCTAGGCTTTGACAGCAGCAAACAGCAAGGTGCACTTCCAGAGGGATGCAGAAGAAAGAGGGGGGGCATAGTGTGTTTTCAGGGTGTAGGTAGACCAAGAGCAAGGGTAGCATGCTCTCAAAACTATGCCAATAGGTAAACCAGATCCTCTGGAATATCTTCAGTGAGGGTCATTACTGGATATCACAATCATTGTGAAGGTGTATAGTTTTCAGAAGTCACTGCTGAGCAGCATGTGCTTTCCTGCAGCCTGCTTTGAGAGGGAGATTTGAATGAACTGTGGCTTCACAGGACAATAAATCAGTTTTTAGTGCACCTAGGACTGAGTCAAAACAGAGCAGTGTCATGATGCTAAGTAGGTCTTTATTGAAGTTGACTCTGCCAGATCAAATGTATTATTAAAATTTTGCTATGCTGAACCAGGCATAAACATTATTCCTGAGTAGGCATAAACATCCCATCCTGTGTTTGGAATTCAATGGAAGTAGTTGTGTTCATGAGGGTCAAATATGTACTGCCAGGTAAGCTGGGAGCAGTGAATTTAGAACCTTGTCCTGATGGTTGGGAGTGACAAGTGGGGAAAATACCTCTTGTGATTGTTGACCAAGCTACTGCTTTCCTCTTCAACCTGGGAATATTTTGTGGATCTGAGCTGTTCAGGCATTAAGCAAAACAGCCAAGCAAGCTGTCCACCCCTGCAATAGTACTGGGGTATTTACCTTGCAAAATGGTGTTATGATAATATTGATTTGGAAACAAGGCACTAAATGTCATTAAGTCACTCGGTTATGCTAATATGGTTTCTTTGCAGCAATGTGAAAATGTGTTATTTCTGTTTTTTTCTGTAAAATTGCAAATGTTTCTATCAATGTTCTTTTGTCAAATGTCCCAGACTAAATTATCCCACTTTTTAATCAAGTCATTAGTTAGGCTTTACACCTAATCTGGTATAACTAGGGTTTGTTGTGGAAAAGCACTTCTTCCACTGCTGGCTGTAGATGCCCTGTTCTCCTGTTTTATTGGATCTAGCAAGTGTGTGTCACAGAGTGGATTGGTTCAGCAAAAAACAAATCTATCAAAGTTTTCCTCTCAGAGCAACCTGTTGAACTGATTTCACTAGATATAATGAGATGCGAGTGCTGGGTTAAACATTTGTACTATTAGCATTTTTGTTAAGGAGTTCTTGGCTCAGTGCAGGAAAACATTTTTGATTGTGTATTCCAGACCATTAAACCTGGCTGCTTCTTTCTTTTTCATAATTATTTGATGAATTACTTGCTATTAAAATAATTAAACCATGAATCCTCACATTATTTACAGTTTTTCTCATGTTATTAAGATGTAATTTTACTAGCAGATATGAACATCATTTACGCCATGATTGCATAGCTTTTAATATGTGCTTGTGCAGTGAATAACAGCTATAAAGCAAAGTGGTTTGCCCTTGTGTAAAGGGACATGATGTCATAATATTTATCTGAAAATATAAAATTAACTGTCATTAAGTCCTATAATTATGTAGCTATAGGTTATCCTTGCAAGTCAGAAAATGGAGTCAGGTAGCCTGATTCTTTTTTCTGTAGTACTCTAACCATTCTATCAAAATTCTACAAGAGGCAAGCATCATACATACATCAGAGAGAAGTTTCTCCAGCCCTGTATTACAGTGTAATTGACTTCCTTTGTGCTCTTTTCAAGAAGGAAGGTTTTCCAACATATTTGTGATAGCAAAGAAAACAAATGGTGTGTTTCAGGAGTGTGTATTCTTTTTAAACTATTAATAAACATCTATATTGTAGTGTCTATTTCTTTTGCTGTTTATTCTCCTGAAATATTTAGCTTTTTTTTGCATTTAAAACCTGCTGAGGTTGTGAGGTTTTTTCTACCTAGATTTTAGTAAAGCCTTTTGCTGTGTGATATATTTCGCACAGCATTCTCCTGCAGAAACTGGCGGCTCATGGCTTAGATTGGTGCATACTTGCTGGGTAAAAAAAAACTGTCTAATCAGCCAGGCCCAAAGACTTGCAGTGAATGGAGTGAATCAGCAGTGGTGTTTCACAGGGCTTGGTACTGGGCCCAGTTGTCTTTAATATCTTTATCAATGATCTGGAGGAGGGGATTGAGGGCACCCTCAGTAAGTTTGCAAATGGCAGCAAGTTGGGAGGGAGTCCATCTGCCTGAGAGTAGAAAACTCTTCAGAGGGATCTGGACAGGCTGGATTGCTTGGTTGAGGCCAATTGTATGATCTTCAACAAGAACAAGTGCCCTGCACTTGTGTCACAATAATCCCAGGCAACTCTCCAGGTTTGGGGAAGAGTGGCTGGAAAGTGCTCAGTGGAAAAGGACCTAGGGGTGTTGGTAGACAGTTGCTGAATATGAGCCAGCAGTGTAGCCAAGAAGGCCAACACTGTCCTGAATTTTATCAGGCTAGTGTGGCTAGCAGGACTAGGGCAGTGATTCTCCCCCTGTACTAATTAGCACTGATGAGGCCTCACCTCAACTGCTGTGTTTAATTTCGTAGCCTCACTACAAGATGGACATTGAGGTACTGGAACATGGCCAAAGAAGAGACATGAAGCTGGAAAAGGATCTAGAGAGGGAACTGGGCTTGTTGAGTCTGGAGAAATGAAGGCCGAGGGAGGACCTGACTGTTCTCTACAGCTAACTGAGGTTGTAGCAATTAGGGGAGGGTGGTCTTTTCCAGCCCAAATGCTTCTGTGATTCCTTTCTACAGTGGATAAGTCTGACTTGACACTGAAATGATGTCAGTTTCATAGATGCTACTGTAAGACTGGTTATAAGCCATTTTGGCTTTTGCTTGTTGTTTTTTGGTTTTACTTCAGGCAAATATTTATAGCTTTTCTTTTTCTTGTCAATTTTTCATCAGGGTTTTTTAAAGGTTTGATTATTTGCTGTTTCTCTGGAGTCCTTACATAGTTTTAAACTAAATGGTTACTTTTCCCCTTGTGAGCTGAACCTGGCTTGTATTACTTCTACCCTGCAAAATCTTTCTAAGGCACAAAGTATTTTACCAACTATTGTAATTGTTTCCTAACATTTGTCAATGTGGGAAATCTAAATCTGTAGTAATTTTTTTCATTATATTTTTGCCAAATGAAGTTAGATGTTTCACCATCATGCTTGTATTTTGCACAACTGTCAACTGTAGGGCCTCTTCATGTTACATTTGTTTTTGCAGTGCTGATCAAGTTTTTATTTTGTATTTAAGAGTATTATCAATTGGTACAAACATGTAACAAGTTTACAACCTAGACTGTATTTGCTTTCAAACCTTATATCCATGCCAAGAACAAATAATGTTCAATAAGAGAATTTTTATTCATTGCTAAATGTGGGGGGGTTTAAAAGTGTTTTTAGAACTTAGGTATTAATTTAAAGATCACCATATTTTACGATTGACTGCTTTTAGGTTAAAGGGATGTATAGTAACACTATTTTGAAGATAATAGGGGATTCTCTCATTCTGTGACATTGCAATAAATATTGTGCTGAATAAAGTGACATAAATGGTTTGTGCCATCTACTGGTCTGGATAGGTTCTGCATTTCAGTTCAGTAGCTGAAGTGTAACTGAAGTATGAAGTGTGGTGAAAGAAGGAAACTCACTGTAAGTAACTTGTACATTTTTTTATTATTATGTCTTGTCTGTATTAAATGCTAACTTTTTGTAAATGTGTGCTAATTTAAAGTGCAAACTAACATATTAGCCCTTTTCCCACCCCTGCCTTCCCAACCATACCCTACAACTTTTTTATTATCCTGATTTTGCTAGAGCCTGGAAATGTGTCTCTCAGATAGGGCAGTTATGTTCCAGCTGAATGTAACAGTCAAACTTGATGGTGTTGACTGTGCTGTGAATGTGAACATGGTTTGTCTAGGCATGTTAGAAGGAGTCATACGTTCTTGTAAAAATTCACAATTGCAGTATATTCCATTATCACTTGTAATAGGGGGGAACGTAGGGGTTTATGTTCTTTCTCTGTTTATTTCAGTGAAAAGCCCAGAGCACTAATGCTGCTGTACGGGGGAAACTTCTGTATAGCACAGCACAGCGTTACGTAAGGCCTTTTAGCTGAAACGTCTTTGTGTATCCTACAGCCTGATGAAAGGCTATTGTATTTTCTGTGATTTTCATAAAGCTCAGATGTTGCATTCAATTGTTAGTTGTTTCAGTATCACCAGTGTTATCCCTTGTGTATTGAATACATGTATACATTCTGATTAAAAATACTATTCTGCATCGAGCTTTGTTTCTTTTGTTGTTGCTTTGTTTTTACTTCTCTCTCAAGGGCATAAGCAGTGGATCCACAAATGCTCCAATGTCCCTCTATTTACGATCGTTCTATAAAAAGGGAGTAAATTCTATAAAGTATTAGTGGGGAAAAACATCCCAAAACACTTTATGGGTTGGAAGAAGACTGTATGCTTCTGTATCACAATCAGGGGTACAGATACTTCCATTTCTTATCATTAAGGACTCATTTGCAGATGGTAGTGTAACCTTACAGGATAGCCACCTGGCCTAGAAATGTGGAGGCTCCAAGTCTGCTTCTGGTAAAACACTTCATTTTGCTGCAGCTTACCTTGGCCATAGATAGGTATTTACCTAATTTGCAAAAGCCTTTTAGATTTTTTGATCTAAAATACTGTATAAACAGATAGTAATATATCTTTAGCTGGTTTCGATACTTATTATAATTGGTGAGCAAATTTTATATAATTTGAAAAGCTGGAGGGGCAGAATATTCAGGTCTTTTAAGTTCTAGTCCTGCTACAAACAGGTGCAAAAATTAATACAGTAAAATAAGTGGTGTTAGATGGAACTCTGAATTGTAAATTTCAATTAAGCAAAAACAGTACTGATTTCAGAAGGTCAGGATTTTATCCAAGTATGAAAAGGCAGATTGCATGCAATTATATAGTAATGTGTCAAAATATGCAGCTTTTCCAAATTTTTGCTTTTTGCAGGTAGATGTCCCATACAGTCATCTTCACTTCTTTGTGTGATCAGTATGCCTGGGGAAAATGAACACGCAGTAAGTGCGCTGTCAACATTAATTTTCATGGGGAAAAAATAGTTTATTATTGTGACTTTATAGCTACTATGATCAGAGCAATGGCTCATACAAATGAAATCTGTAACTGTCCACATAACTTGTTTGAAGTCAGTTGCGTTCTAATGTTCTTGTTCCTGTGTATAACTCTTCTTAATTTTTCTGTATATGTTTTTCCTTCAAAGTTTGCTGCAATTTGCTAGGAGGTTTTTCAGTATTATTGTCAGAGGAAAAGCTATTAAGTTGTATCTGACAGTCTTGAGAGAGGCAAGACTCCTGCTGTTCTATGTCTCCAGCTCCAGAAAATGTTAGGTTCACTACAGTGGGAAATATTACAGACAGCTGTTTTGGGCAGGAATCTGAATCTTCCCTACTTTGTATTGCTGGAAGAAAAGAACACTCCTTTAGTCTGAGCAGGTTGAAAACTGCTGCTCAGTTTTGAAGTTATCTTTTACCTTCTTTAATGTACTGAACATGCTTTGCAGACTCCTGAAAACTGGAAGAGCTATGAGTGATCCAAAATTTGTAGGTTTATACAAGCCTTTTCTTGTAGATATGACTACAACACAATTTAAAAGTAGAGCTTTTTAACAAATTTACCACAAGAGTGGTGCTGGCTTGAGTTTCAAAGGGTTTGCAACTCAGTCTAATTCTGAGAATTTACAAATGCCTCCACAGTATACTTGCATCTGTTTATTGCAAGAAAAGATGCTTAATTTAATAGGAACTATTATTTACTTAGTTTCAATGAATAATTTCTAATGGGGAGTGCTTTTCACTAAAAATTTTTTTTCTTCTTCCTAAATTGCAAATATATTTTCTATTTTTCTGCATTTCAGGCTTGCTGTCATGGATATAATCGGCAAAACTCCCACACCTCTTGCATACGGTATGTGATCACATATTTGTAAGGTTTTGTAATACAACAAAACCTTTGGGCCAAGTTTCCTTTCAAGTGAAGTGCTTTAGTCTGTTGCTTTATGGATTGTGTCCATGCAGAGCACAAACCTCCTGCATGTAGCCCCAACATCTGTGGATTGATGGTGGTTTCTGTAGTATTAAAGAAGCCAGGAATTGGAGCAGAATATATCCTTAGACCATCTTCTAGGAATTCCAGGAATGAAGAGAGAAGGGTTTTTTAGCTAGATACCTTCCTCTGATCCCTTCTTCTGGGTGGATGTATGTGTTCAGCTCGGCAGACTGAATTTTTCACTGTTGTGTTCTGCAATTCCTTCTCCCTCACCTCCTGTCCAAAAAACCCCAAACACAACCTCACAAATATAATTACTGAGCTACAAATTGCTTCGCAAAGAACGAGTGACACCCAACTGTGCAGTGAGGTTGACAGGCTGGAGCGAAGGGATGTCATCCAGAGGGAACTTGACAGGCTTGAGAGGTGTGCTCATGCAAACTGCATGAAGTTCAAGAAGGCCAAGTGCAAGGTTCTGCGCCTGGGTTGGGGTAATCCCAAATGCAAACACAGGCTGGATGGAGACTATTTAAAACAGTTCTAAGGAGAAAGAGTTGGGGGTGATGGTTGAGGAGAAGCTCAGCATGAGTTGGTAATGTGCACCTGCAGCTCGCAAATCCAATCATATTATGGGCTGCATCAAAAGAAGCCTGGCCAGCAGGTCAAGGGAGGTGATTTCCCCCTCTGTGCTCTCGTGAGACCTCACCTGGAGTACTTTGTCCAGTTCCGGAGCCCCCAGCATAAGCAGGACATGGAGCTCTTGGAGCAAGTCCAGAGGAGTGTCACGAAGATGATCAGGGGGCTGGAGCACCTCTCCTGTGAAGACAGGCTGAGAGTTGGGGTTGTTCAGCCTGAAGAAGAGGAGGCTTATAGCAGACTTCCAGTACCTGAAGTTGGCCTGCAAGAAAGCTGGAGGAGGGACTTCTTACAAGGGCATGTAGTGATAAGGAACAGTGACTTGGAACTTGAAGAGGGGAGATTTAGGTTAGATATTAGGAAGAAATTCTGTAGTGTGAGGTTGGTGAGACACTGAAACAGGATGTCCAGAGAGGCTATAGATGCCCCCACCCTGGAAGAGTTCAAGGCCAGGTTAGGTGGTGTAGAGGCAACCAGGTGAAGACACTCAGGTGTTGCCAGTTAGGAGGAGGAAGGCGTGAGCTCCTGTGAAGCCCACCTGTGCCCAATTAGGGCTGGGCCCAACTGCGCATGAGCAGAACTGGGGGCCCAATAAAAGGTGGGCTCCCAGAGGCGAGCTGGGTTCACTCCTGACCAGCCTGAGGAAGAGGATAGTTGACTCTGGAGCACTAGCACCAAGGTAGACTAACTGATTCTAAGGGCAACTTTTGGAGTGCTGTCATTGCACCTTGTCAAGAACACCTACTGGACCCCAAAACACCATGCTTCAGGAAAGGATTATCAGCAACAAGGTGAGGCTTTGAGCAACCTGATTTCATGGGAAGTGTATCTTCCATGCAGAGGGGTTGGAACTAGATGATCTTTAAGGTCCCTTTCATCCCAAACCATTGTATGAAATAAAGCCACAATGTTGCCTGCTGACTTTCCAGCTGCTAACATCTTTGCAGTAGGTCCTGGAGTTCTTCCTCTCTATGGGTACTACTGAGTTGCACTGTCTGAAAACTAAATAACTACAGTGGTAGGATGTTTCTAGCAAGTTCATCCATTTCAAGACAACATGGTAAATCTATTTCCTTTGTATGATTTTTATGTTCACATATAAACTTTCCCTCAAGTCCTTGTTTTCTGATGGCACCTTTTATTATTTCAGTAACAGGTCTTCCTATTTTTGCACAGGGATAAAAGTGGTACCTATCTCTAGATAGGCTGCCTTTGTGACAGGATCTCATAGGTTCTCATAATTCCCACAGCAGAGTCCCAAGGTCCACTACTGCTGTAAAGACATCTGAAGGATTCATGGTGCATAGCAGGCTTTTTCACTGCTGAGACAAAGAACAGTTTGTTTTATTTTGTACTGGGGGGAACATCTTGAAGGAGGACAGCATGCTGAAGACCAGCTAAGGTACTGTAGAAGGCTATGAAGAGCCAATTGCAATGAATCTTAATACTTTCTATCATTTAGTCTTGAGGTTAAAAGTCAAATGCCCTTTGGGAGAAGAGATAATACTAGTGTAAGAATTAATCATAGAACCTAATAAGTAATCTAAAAATTAATCATAGGAATTACTGTCAGTGGAAAAAATATGCCTTTAGAACCTCCTGATACCTCAGGAGGATCCTGAGCCTCAGAGGATCAGTAAAATAGAAAAAAAGGAGCTATGACCTATGCTCCAAACTGACATGATGATGCAGAGTGTAATGTTCATCTAACAAGTACTAGATCAATTTTCAAAAAGGTGAATCAAAAACCTGCAAATGCCCATGTTTTGTGTTGGTGAGAGCAGTCAAAGGCAGAGTAGTTCTGGGATTTATGAGAATAATTTATTTTTTGGAAAAGAGTCCATTAATTGCTATGGATGAATAATAACTAAGAAAATTATTCTGGTTCCAGGGTTCTACCACAGACTTAGCTCTAGGCTTTGACAGGTCTCATTTATCTCAAGGGAACTCTGTTGATCAGAAACTAGATGGTAGAGTCTTGGATTGCAAGCCTTGGGTTTACTTGTTCCCTGTGAGTAAAATATTCACTGCTATGACTGAAAACAAATTAATCATTCTGGATTATGTTTTCCATAAAAGCTTAGTAGAGGCAGAACAGGGGGTATGGTAAGGCAGTAAAATACCATGTCTTACATGTCTATTGTCATTAAAACTAAGCTTTGCAAAGGCCGAGTCTATAGGGCCTAACACACCAGAGACAGCCTCCCCAAATCTTGCATCAAACCTTCCTCTCTGTCTCGCTGTCTTCCCTAACACTGTACACATCAGGAGACAAACTTGCCTATCCCACCAAAGTGAAACTTTCATTTTGTAATTTTTGCCTCCTTTGGTACTAACTGTGCAGTCCTGCTTTTTAGCATCAATCCAAAAAAGCAATCCCAATCTCCTCTTTTGATCTCACATGGCATCTCTTACTGCTCATATGGCATGGCCTTCCACATACCTGGTATGGCACCACCACCCTTTTCCATGTTCCAGGACAACAGGGAGCAGGCAGCTGGCTTTTAAAGCCCAACAAACTCAGTGTCAGACTTCTCTCTGCTCCTGCAATTTATAACTTTGATCTGGGAGCTAAAAGGAGCTTAGCACTGGCTTTGGGCTTCTGAGGAAGGCAAAAGAAGGAATGGTAAAGGATGATAAAGGAACGAGCACTTATTCAAAGCAGTCACCTGATTCTCTGGGTCTGAATTTGAGAGCAGAGCAGTCTGCGTGGTACCAGCAGTGTGCGCAGCCCTGCTCTTCCCATGGCTCTGCCCCTCTTCTGACTCCCGCTCTGTTTACCGAGGGGCTCGTAGCACCACCAGGCAGAGCAGATGCCATCCCGGAGGGTCTGACAGGGTAGGGAGTAGAAGCTGGGTTTCTTTTACATAGCCAAAGATCAGGTTTGGTGGTAGGAAGGACAGGAAAGGGAGAAGTATGCATATCCTTCCTTCTGAAGTTGTCTCTTAAAATTAAAATGTGCATGGAGGGTTATTTAAAAAATAAAAACCCCTAAACATTTCTAGTCCCTTCAGTGGAGTGCTCTGTATTTGAGGCCCTAATCTGCAAAATCAGAGTTTTGCATGTGCCGGTTAAGAGATTTGACAAAAAAAATGCGTATTTTTAGTATGCTGTGTCATCATGACAAAGTAGCCAGCTGCGTTGGATTCTCTTTGCCTTATAGTAACTGCAACACAGACTTCACTGGAAACTGGATCAGTCTCATTTGCAGCAGGAACTTGTGCAGTGAATTGCCTTGCTTCGGGATTTCATCTCCTGTTGAAATTCTTTCACGTGCGTTGTCTCCTCCACTTTCCTCCTCCGTGTCCCCCCGGTTTTAACCTTGCGGAGGGCTGCTGGAATGCACATAAACACGGGCCAGAGACCGGGGCTGGGCTGGGCTGCTGAAAGGTCAGGCCAGCCCGGCGGCACACAATGAGGAGCAGGCTGGGCAGTGGAAAGTTACAGCCCTGAGCTGGCCTTGCAGATTGGTTCTCATCTGAGAGCTGCCCAGCTCCTTCGGAAATATGATACCTACTGAAGAGATTCAGACGGAGTGCTCTTGAGAGTGTTGTTGCAAAAGGGCAGCTTTCATTTAAAGGAGAGGAGGAGAGTTTAGGGTTATCACACAAATCTAAATCTGCTGTTTATAGAGTCAGATTATGCAAACGTTTGTGTTTTACCAGTTACTGCTCAATGAAAACTGTCACGATCTTAAGCGTAGTAATTCTGCAGAAAGATTACAGCAAGCATGACTCAGTATGAGAAAAGTGATCTACAGAAGTAGAAATTGGCTTAATTAAGAATTTACTTGAGTCTTTAATCCGTTACTGCGTGTTGTATCAGAGCATACATACACACTTATGCAACAGTATTTGCTGGTAGCTAGTTGCATTTCACAGGGATGCCAGAGAATGTTAATCAGTGGTAAAAGTGTCATTCATCCACAGGAAAGAGCTGTTTGACAAAGAACTTCATTTGCTAGACATAATATGGAATTTATCTTTCTGCTTGCACCAACTGCGTTTTGTAGGAACTCATTTGTTGCTGTTTAAATTTATTTTACATGGGATTCTAGTAACCACTATCAAAAGATCTGGGTGAAGGGTCATGACAACAATCCAGCTATTTAGCACAATTTTTCGGTAAACAAATCAGTGAATTGTTTGACCAGCATGAGGTAATAATTCCCCAATGCATTCTGAATGAATGTGCTACAGATACAAACAAGTTTCATTAACTAGTGTGAACCTCCAAAATGAAAAGAAAGTACAGGAAAAACAAGGTTGTGAGATGCATGATACAACTGGAGCTGAAGCTGAGGGCCCTGTGTCATGTTTTGAGTCTGGCTATTTGGAAAAGATGGTTTTCTCTTTATCATAAACTGTTGTGTATATATCAATAGTGCCTTAAATCTGAGCTCTCACTGTAATGTAAGTACAGTGAGTGCAGACGTATTATGACATTTGCCACAAAAAAACCCTGTAGTTTAAATTATGGGGTACGGTGTCATTGTTCCCATTTTGAGGGCATGAGGAACTCAGGGTCAAACATAGCAAGTGATTTTTAATTGGCATCGTGCAGGTATCTGATTAGAAGTAAGCTCTGGCCTCTGTTCTGGTTCCTCAGCTGCAAGCCCCTCTGCTTCCAAGGCTGTCTTCCTTTAGCTGCAATTAGTCATCCACAGCTGCATAACATGGCTTATAGGTGTTAAAGCTGTGAGGGGTGTACAGATCCCAGGCATCTCCTACTACATCTATATTTGACTCAACTTTAGCTGAAATTCTGCAGAAAATTAACCTTAAAGATAATTTCCAATGGAGAGAGACCTGACAGGCTAAGCATTGGCTTTTTGTTTGGATGACTTGATAGTTAAAGAAGTTACTTTTATCTACACTTTTTCATATTCTATCATATGGTCTCTTCAGAAGCACTTTCAAAGTGTTCATGAAATGAAGCCTTTACCACAGTCAATACCAAAGACCTTCCTGCAAACTATGTTAATTCCTTATAAATATGGCTTTTCCTCTTTGCACACCTTGTAGTGATCCATACTTTTCTTTATCAAAGATACAAGCTCAACCCACCCTCCCAACCTGTTACCCCAGTCCTGAATCTCTAGCAATTGATGAAGGCAGTGATGAGACAGGAAAGTACTCAGGAACATGCTAATCTTGGGAAGATTGTGAGACCTAAACCATCAGTAATCTGTGCTACCATGAAGCTGAAACTGGTTTAGTTGTTCTGCTTAGGTGCACCTTATGATACAGACGTACTTTATTGTTTTTTGAATACCTGAATATCTTTGCATAAACTCTTACCAGAAAAAGTAAGAGTTGGTTGGAGCAATTCAAAGTTTTAGTCAGTCAGGGCACATTGTCAGTTCAGGGTGATTTTAAACTAAAGGACAATTTGTATTATGAGCATGAGTAAAGTGTGTCACTGACACACTTGGATACTCTAATGCCATAGAGAGAGTTCAAAATACCAGCAGTCTAGATTATCACTATGGATGTGATTTACAGTACTGGTAAGAACAAGCTGATAGCAAATGTTAAAATTAAGCCAGATAAACAAGCTTTGGGAATACTCCATGAATGTCTTGCATCCTACTGAAAAGTATTTATCACTTGCTACTCTTGTGCACACCACTGCTTTGTGAGAGGCTGTGTGTTAGCTTGGAGTCTAGGAAGGAATTATGGAATCGCTAATGACAACCATATGCAATAACAGCAGCATTTCAAACATTACTTCTGTGCTTCTAATCTGTTTACACAGAAAGACAGCTTTAGGCAGGCTAATTTAGGCTAACTTAAATGGCTACCAAGCTTTGTGGTAAAGGAAGCAAGACAACTTCTAGACATCAATCCAGCTCCAAATGTCTCTGCTATTCATGATCCACTCTACCCATGAGATTTTTTAGCCTTAGGTCTTCCTCATTAACTACTCTGTAAAATACCATAGTGGTGAGGTCCATGGGTTACCACCAGGTTACCAATTGGAAAAAGGACTAGACCCATCTTCTATTCTTGTTTCTGACCTTTGAATGGACACTGCTTTTCATAAGCTCTCTTCCCATATCACTAAAATAGGGAAAAAAGGATATTCTGAACTGAATCTGTCCCCATTTACTCAGGTAAATATCTAATCACAGTCTTTTCCATGAAGACTGAAGTAAACATGATATTTGATCCTTCACTTTGAAGTCTCAGTACAGGCAGGGAAATGTACTTCTGAGAAACCCATAGGGCAAAAAAAGTTACAGGCACAAATGATGCCATTTTAATCTATCTAGAAGTTTTCTTGCTGTCTGGGGAATCTCATTCTCTAACAGACCAGCCAGTTATATCATGTGGAAAGGTAATTCTTGTTCAGCAATCAGATGGCTACATTTAAAAGTATTTTCTTCCTCCCTTCTCTTTTGTGGGCCCTAGATCAAACAATTGTTTGATTTGAAAATCTAATTCTCAGTTCTGGCTGCCCTTGGTAGCATCACCTAAAATTTACTCTGCTATTGTCAGACTGTAGAAAGGTACGTCAGACTTGCAGCACAGGGCACTTAGAGGTAATAATGAAACATGCAGCTTAGCTGAATACGTAGTGCCATTAAAAAAGTTAAACAGGAGTATGATCTTCTATTGCTCTTTAGAATAACTTGGACAAGTTCTGAGAATGAAGGCAAAACCTGTTTCCTTTTTAAAAAACTTAATAGGTGTTAGATACCTTCAACACAAAGCAAGAAATAAGCAGCTTGTAAATGAGGGTTACTTCTCAGCTTCTGAACAGCCTCTCCGCATGCTGCCAGATGATTTGTGACCTCTGTGTCATGGCTGTGTTTCAGTGGAGTTTCAGTTGCCGATATTAGCACAGGCTGCTCTCAGAGTAACTTGGATACGATCTCTGTAGATGAGGTTTAGTGTGAGCCTGGCAGAGTAGAAATGACTTGCAGGAGTTTGTTTAGCTTTCCACCAGATTGCAGAAGGTCATCACTAGCAGTAACATAGCTTGTTGCAGTTCACAACACTGCTTTTTGCCTATCGACTTCGTTTAAATCCATGCCTGATCAGTAAGTGGCCACAGTTTAAAAGAATAACATGCTGGTACTTATTAGGGATACTCGACCTGCTGGGGGGTGATAAAAGGATCTACCATCAGTTGTTAGTTGAAGACTGTAAAAGTTGTTTTGAATTTTATCCCCATATCCAGTGAGTTGTCTGGGAAGAAATCTTGCTTAGGGCAGCAGATTGTCTCAAAAGAATAATTTTTTAAAATTTTCATTTTTAGTCTTTTAAACTGGGCCCCCCACCTTAACAAAAGCCAAACTTTTCTATTTTCTTACCTTTTACTGTATCAGAAGCTTTTGATTGCCTTTGAGTCCAAAATTAGTATCTTAACTCCAGTTGTTTTTAAGCAAACAGTTAATATATGTGTACTTGGAGCCAGGAAGCTTGTAGAGGGATGCAGAATTCTTCCTGTTTGTCCTCATTTCGGGTTTACCTTCTTCTCTACCACCTTAGTACTTCAGGGATTTCATCACGGTGATGTAAAAGACCCTGAAATTCAAATTGGGTTCATAGTGCTTGTGTGTCCTGTATCAATGCAAAATTTATAGTATGCTATACTGCTAGCATACTAATGCATTATTATATTGCAATATGGTATACTGTCCCCCTGGCCCTGTTGTGTCATAGTGTCTCCCCTGATGTTCTAAATTCTGTCAGACTTAGCACTGTGGTGACTAAAGGGCAGTGAAAGAAAAAGAGCAAGGTCAGACGTGCTTTGAGTTGATAAACCCAAAACGAAGCCTGTATAGAAGAGATAATATCTCAAAGGAGCTTGGTTATCTCTACATGGCGCTGTGGTGGGTCTGTGAAGTAGGAAAGCATGTCCTTCCTTCAAGTTTCTGCCTCCTTTTTAACTGTCAGTGCCAGTTGAAGCTTTTCTGTTAATTGTATTTGATACCCATACATCTATGGAGTTTGTTTAACTGTATCGTATGCCACCCTTTTACATTAGTTGAATCAAAATACAGTCACACCAGGCTAACCCGAATCTATTATTATTTTTTTGTTTCTAAAGAGCACCGTAAAATGTTGTTTTTCAGATTCTGAAGAAATCTAAACGGATGCCTGCAGAGCTTCACTGCCCCTCTCTTTTCAACACAGAACTAGTGTTCTGCAGCTCTTCAGCATTTTTGGGCATTGAGTAACATGACATCCTTTGAGAAAATGGTTTAACAGTCAGGGGGCCTGGTCCCTGCCTTTTAAGAGAGTGGCCTGACCCACCCACATAATTTTCTGTTGGGATTACTCATGCTTCTGGCAGAGCTTGCCTGCCTTTCTCCTGCACTGGCCATAGTGCAGGTGCAAATTAACACAGAAAAATATCAACTTCAGCTCATTTTATGCTAGAAAAGATAAAGCCTCAATCTGAGTTCCTGTCTGTGTACTTGCCTGAAATATTTTTTGAGCCTGAGACTAGTTATATATATGTTTTGAAAGCAGTGGATTCAAGGCACAGATTCTGAATTGCAGCACTTTTATGCCCTTATGGAAAATCTGTCCTGTCAGTTTCTAGCGAAAACGGCTCTCACATCAAGGAATACAACCGCAGGAGATGTGTTCAAGTGTAGTCAGATCCAAGTAAAATGAAATCCAAAGTGGCAATAGCCCAGGATGAAACTTGATGCTAATTGTACATAAATAGCAGAGGGACTGTCATATGACAGGCTGTAATCAATAAAACATGCCTGTTGTGACTAATCTGCATGTCAGGTGCGATTACTGGGACAGAGTGTTGGTGCTGTTGTGTACCTTGCTGTCTCCTGGCTGGTGATAAAAGAATTGTTATGAGTTTGTTCCTCATATAGAATTAATTTCTAGTTATTTCTACCAAAACAAAGAACTTGACTGAGCAAATGAATGAAGCAGTCTGGTGTGCAGACGATACATGCTTTAACTATAGTTTTGCTATTCATGTGCAGAAATGCATTCTTTGAACAAAATTGTATTTTTTTTTTTCCCCTAATAAGAAATTTAGGATCTCTTGTTTCACCAAATTGGTGTTCATTAGAACACTTTGAAAAACTGAGGTCAGCCTCAGTAGTTACTATTCAGTTTTTTCCTTTGTGGAAAGTTACATGCTCAGAATTGTTCCAAGGGACAAATGGTTTTAGTAGATAAGATTTTTTTATTTTTCCAGCAAGGAACCATTTAGTGCTTTTTTTGGTCACATCACAAATACCGTCTTAAT
This sequence comes from Florisuga fusca, assembly GCA_038090715.1. Lineage (NCBI taxonomy): Eukaryota > Metazoa > Chordata > Aves > Apodiformes > Trochilidae > Florisuga > Florisuga fusca. The sequence goes on along the minus strand of JAAWXA010000001.1, from coordinate 25,969,013 downwards.
TTATTTGCTGATTTTTGTATATCTCAATTTTGAATTTTTTGTAACTACAATTGCTTGTAGCTCTAATACTTGTTGTTTCTGGAACTTAACATTTTTTTCTATACATAAAAATATGTAGAGCTATATTAAGGTTAGAATGGGGAAAAAGAAGTACTTGTGGTGGCCCCAAAGAAAACAATAGAACACAAGTTAAAGGGAAAAGCATGTTAATGGCTGCAGAATTCCAGAAGTGTGACTTCATTCAAACGAAAAGGAAGAACTAACCTAAAGATAAGGTGCCAAGAAGATGGGGAGGTGAACTGAAATGACAAAATACTCTGATAACGTGGTGTTCGTGGGTTTGTAGCTGTGAAAGTATTAGTAAATGTAGTCAGACTTTTTTTTTAATAAATACCATCTTCCCTTCTAGAAGAATTAGACTTTCCTACAACCAAATTAAAATCTTAGTGTACAAATGACTAAAGGGCTACAGAATTGACTGAAAATGTACACTATAGAAGGGGATGCAGTAATTTCCCTTCAACTTGATAATTCCTTGAGCTAAGTTTGAAATTTCAGTAGACTACAACTTTTGCAAGTAAACTCATAGTATGAAAGCTTCTTTAGTGGTCTGTTGCTCTGTGTTCACCACATTACTATGTAGTGGTTTTGTGGGTCACAAGTACTCAGAAGCACTTGTTAACAGCCTGTTCAAAGTCACCAAGTTAACTTGCTTTGTCTCCCTCTAGCAAGTTAAGTGAAGGTGCTTGTCTGCCTCACCTCCCTTTTCCCCTGGAGTTACCAGAGATGTTGGTGCAGGAGTGCTTAAGAATCACAAAAACCTACACACAGGTTTGGAAGTGGTTCGTGAGATGACTTCTGTGTAGTGGTTCCCCTCTGTATGACAACTCTTGATAATGCTGTTCTGCTTAGACTTTGGAGGATGTTTTTTTGCATAGTCTAGTTCTGGGGATTGATGTACACACCAGTTCTCAGCTGACATCTAGGTTTGCATCCATTTATGGAAGGAGGCAGTTTTCAGTAATTAGGACAGAGTAAGTATTGAGGTAGTGTAGGAGCTAAGAGGTGTGTTTTCAGAATATCCTATAATTTTCCTCTTTCCCCTGTTCTTGTTTTTAACTATTTCATGATTGCCAGGTGAGGTTAATTTGAAACACAGCACCAATGAAGGTCCCTGAAACCTCTAGCAGTTGCAGTGGCCCTTTAGCACTTCTCAGAAGGGTACAGATAAGGCTTGAAGGGTACTCTGGTTTGGGCTAGGCAAGAATTTCTCTGGGATTTGAGGAGTCCATAGATTCCTCTGGATTAACCAGATGAATGTTTAGTTATTGAAGAAAAGCTTATGTGCTCATTTATAATGTTCCCCACTAAATCGCTTTTTCAAGATTATATTTACCTTCTATTGATCCACCTTCAATTTGAAATCACAAAGAGCTGAAAACAAGAAAATCTCTGTTTTCAGACGATGCTGCTGTCTCTTCCCTGGCTGTATGAGGAACATTTCAAAGCACAGTGCCCCACATAAGGCTTCATTCATGACTTCTTTTTCTTCTAACCAAAGAATCTCTGAGCTGCATTTCCTAATTTCCCTTCTCTTAATAGTCCATTTTCCTTTCTCACCTTCTCATGTTACTGTCCTGGCATTCTCTTGCATGTGATATTTATATAGTTCTTAGCTGTAAATGGATTTCTTCTGGCCTTTGAATGGTCTGGGAATTGCATTACATCTCAAGGTGACTTTTCCTCTAGTTACAGCCGTGATCTGTCTGCTAGCAGGCAGCTAAGTCCTAGTTCTACTCTACTATTGTAATTTGATGCATTTTCCCTCTTAAATTAGGGAAATAATTTCCTTGAAACAAATCGTTATTCTTGGCCTAAAATTGCCAGACAGTTTCTGATGTAGTCCCATTGTGATCTGCCTCTTTCTTCCAAATGGATGAAGAAACCATCCACATTTTTCTATGAGACTGTTGGTACTCAGCTTTTACAAAATGTGAGCATCTGGGATTCTTAGAGCTCTCATCTTTCCTCCTGGAATCAAATCCTAATAGAATTCTGGAAGGGAAATACAGATTAAATTAAATGGTGTTATTTGCCTTTGAAACTTTACCTTTCCCTATGATAGTCTGATTAGAACTAAGGCATTGTTTTATATTTTATTACCCACATAGATGTGATTTATTACAGGTTCTTGCCTTGTGTTTTTATTCAGATTTTTGTGCAGTGCTCATAAGTAAATGTTGAATGCATCTTGAGATGGGTATTTGGATAGCTACTACATCTTCTGTTTCAGCATTAATTCTTCACTAGCAAGAAATCTCTTTCTAAAGACTGAGAGGTTCTATTTCATATGCATGAACAGATAACATTTTGCATAATTTCAAAAGTGCAGTAATATTTTTTTCTGTGAAAATTTCTCATCTGCTTTCTTTATCAACTATCATGAATGATGAAGGAATTATTACAAGACTGTATTCAGATCAACCACAATGCCTTGCATAAGTTTACCTATGTTATTGGACAGAAAAGGTTTTTGTCTAAATTATGACTTTTTTTTTTGATCCCTCTGCAACATAAACATAAATATTTGAGGTGAAGGGGGGTTAAAAACGACATTAACTTCATCTTGAAAAGATGAAGTGGAGGATAGCACAATTTCATCACAAGTTGATGACTTGTGTGAGTATTCACTTCTCCTTCATATGTTGCACTGTTTGATTAACTTGTTTTATGTAACTTCTTTGCCCACTTCACTACACTGAAGAATATTTTAGTGGTGTTACTGAAGGTGAGGGACCTGACTCACAAAAGCTGAAACTTGTGAATTGTGACTAATTTTCACAAAAAAGATAATAACAGAATTGTTCCATCCTTTGGGATCTGTGAGATAAGAGAATCCTTCTCCCCAGGGGAGTGGAATACAGTAGTGGTACCACTCCATGCAGTAGAAAAGAATTCCACAAGATACAGACAAACTTTTTATGTACGTGTTTTCTTGTCCCATATCTTTTATTGCATGCATTGTGAACTTTTTTTAAGGCAAGAACAGGGTGTTTGGAAACTGCCTGGCATGTTGTGGCTATTACAGAACAGAAAAAAAGTATTCCTTGGTTTTTAGCATAAGGCAAACTTCTATTAGATTTGCTGTGCAAAGGGCTGACCAAGTTGAAATATGCTGGCATCCAACCTAGGATCTGAGAGCCACCGTTGGCATTAAAGCTTAAAAAATGTTTGCGTGCTGCTGAGAACTCACTGTTCAGGGAAAATTACCAGGAGTTTGGGACCAGTTGTTTAATACAGAAAGGGTGCCTTGAGGGTGCCAAATCATGTGAGAAGGTTTGTTTTTGCTGAGTGGTGGGGTGTAATGGTGTTGCTCAGAAAGGACCTGCTAGTGCTGGGATAAGACTGGGAAGTGGAAGTGAATACAGAGTATTGGGGATCCTCCTAGGTTCAAAAAATATTTGGAGAAGCACCTTTTCTGCAGCAGTAAGGAAGATGAGTAGCATTAGTCTACTTGGTGTGAGCTGCAGGAGCTGTGATTACGTGGGTGCTCTTGGAGCAGGCAAGATGTGTGGCCTTTTTTACTTCTTGCCATGTGCTACCTTTGACCCCATCCATTCTCTTGGGTAAAGCAGACTTGTGATTTCCTTTCTCTTCTATTCCCCGTGGAACTGGAACACATGCTCCACCAGGTACTTTGAAAGTAGGTTAGGGAGTTTTCTGATGCTTAAACATCAAAGTAACACTGTGATGTAATAGGTGAAATGGGTTTTGAGACAATCCTGTGACTCCACATAGTCCTTGTGGAATGGTTTTACTTAGTATGATCAACTGCTTGGATCATCCTCCTTTGGTAAATTATCTATTAGAAGGTTGGGTGTTTGCAAAGCATTTAGAATATAGATGAGTAATAACTACCTTGATCTGTGATAGTGCTGTGGTGCTTATGCTGCCCAGTTTTAAATGTTGCTGCTTGTTTATATTATCCTTCATTTATCTTGCTCTTTTGTTTAACCCAGATGGCAGCATAGTTCTGACACAATTAGCTACACCTCAGCCAGGATAAGAAAAAAGGTTTTTTAGGTGTCACCAAGTAACACATTAGTTCATACAAATCATAACTGTCCACTCACAAATCCCTCTGCTGGCAAGAAGGACAATTCTGCTAGCTCTTATCCTGTCATCTGTTTTTGTGTGCTGTGAGGGGAACAAGCGTAGACTTTTTTTGGATTTGAAAATTTGATGTTGTGATGAAGGTTATTGATACCCACAGGAACTGTGCTGACAGCACAAGGAAAGAAGCACAGGTGAAGAGCATACTAGGGCATGCCTATAGGTTTGTTTTTTGGGGTTTTTTTTGAGCTTAAACCTTTCAATTTGTTTTGTGTGTAACTCTGGATTTTGTATAACTTCTAAAAGTAATCTTTTTTATCTCCTGTTTTATTTTGTCAAAGGCCCAATTAAAATTGGCATTTAGGGGTCTCATTTTGAGATGTATTTAGGCCCAGAAAGGCACCTCAGTTTTTAGAAGTACTTAACTTTTAGAATACAGTGTTTTCACACATCCAAGTCTCTTCCCTTTGCCACATAAAAACAACCTCCACTGAGAGAAAAGAGGAGATGGATTCAAGTGCTTTATACCAGTGACTTTCTCACTCTTCAGTGGACATGTAGCTGTTAGAACTTGTTCTCAATTTCAGCCCAGTAATTCATTGTTTTCTTACCCTGGTCTCTAGGATCATGAGGAGGAAGTACATAGTATATTTGTAATTTGAGTACCACTCCTTAGTCCTACTCTTCTTAGCAAGACTGACAAGAAAACTGCTATTTAGATCATGGAAGAGCTCTCAGTTTTATTTAAGGTTTCATGAAGGGATATTCTTTGCATGTATTTAGCAGCAATTTGATTTTCTGAGCCTCAAAATAAATTATCTGCACACAAAATGAAATTTGCCTATGATAAATGTGGATCTGAGGTCTTCCACTGTGTTATGTTTAGAATTAAAAGTTAACATTATTCACTGTACAGGTCATGTTTAGTTAATTTAAATATTTGATATATTATTTGGGCATGACATTTTAGGTTTCCCAGTACATAAGGAACAGATCTTAGTCATGAGAAAAAACTGAAGGCTCTGACTTGCAGTATGAATTTGCTGCCTGCTACATTATTACAGTATCTGACAACAAAATAGTTTAATACTTTAAGTGAAAGATTGCTCATAGAAGTAAATACTGTCAGAAAATAACTTCCACTATATGTGCGAGTGTGTCTGACAGTATGCACATTAGCAAAATTAATATTCATCAAGATGGTTAATTACAGAATTTTTATGATTTCTACTATGACCAGAGCTGGTCAGTCATGGTAAGTATTACCAAGTTTTATGAAGGTTTTTATTATCATAATGAGGGTAACAATATTAAGAGTTCATATTAAAGCTTCAGTGCCTGGAATCTGGTAACTAGGTAAAAGCTTTGTTTTAATTTTTTTCTTTTCAAAGCATGTTTCTGGCATTTGTTATAGAGTAAAATCTAGAAATATGAGTGAGAAGGGGAGGAGGGGATATCCAAGAATGGGACACTAATGTGAATGTGAACTTTTATGAAGGAAATCGCTTAATGAGGGGGAGCTTTAGCATAATGATTGAAAATTGATGAATTGGACAGAACTGATGATCTGTTTAATTTTGGAGGGAGTGAAGCTGAGTTTATGCATTCAAGGTATATGACAAAATATTCAGTTATTAGTCTGCTGTTATAAAATCTCCAGTTTTTCAGGCCTGTAACTATATTAACACAAATGGGGGGAAAAAGGTATGTTCAAATTATTGAAAATTATTTCAGCATCTAAAACCACACTAAATGGATTTAATGCTGTAAGTGTTCCATTTTATAAAACATCCTGAGTTATGCAATAGATGAATCTATCTTGCTCCTTTCATGTGGATTGTTGACTGACTAGGGGATAGGAGCTGGTGCATTAAGAAATAAATCTTGTCCTTTTGTATTGGCAGTTTTTGTAAATAACAGTGCATCAGTAGAAAAACGTGCACGGTCAGTAATTCATGAAACATTTTCAGCCTTCCAACTCTAAGTCAACACTAGAATAAATGTGGCAGTAGATCACAGAAATCCCATTTGGAAGACAAGGCCTTACACAGGCTGAGAACAACCTACAAAATGGCCCGTTTAGCACTATTCTTAATTTGAGGGTGTAATTTTTACCATCAACAGACATTGATCTCACGCTGATTCTTTCTTCTCTGGTTATATGTTCTCAGTCCTTCACTTGTGATACTGGTTCATGTGCAGCTGTCCATGAACTTGGACCACCCATGGGACTGAGTTCTCTGGCAAGCATTTTTCTGTAGAAGGACTTATTTTTTAGGCTGTCTAGTTGCACCCAAGTGTGTAAGTCAGCAGAAACGTGCAGGCAAGAGTGGTTGATTAAAAGTAATGGTGAATTCATGGTATTCTGTGGGGGTATTCTGAATAGTTGCTCTCCCTCTCCTGTAGTAACAAAAGAAAAACATCAGAAGGCAGAAATTTTGAGAAATTCCAAGGTTCAGGTTTAGGTAAAGATTTGCTCAGCAATTAGACCACTAATTGTTTTTTTACATGGAAGACATCCTAAGTACCAATTTGCTGCAACACAAAGGTAGGCTTCAGTCCTGCAGTCTGTTCCTTATCAATTAGACCTTGCAGTTTTGGAAGAGGCCCCTTCTGACATGTTTATACAGACTGAGCCTGTTCATCTGAGATAATTTTAGAGATCAGGGCTTTAAGGCTTAAATGTATTAGTATGGTATGGTAAAGCCTTTGTGCAAAGCTGTCCTGTAGGGCTGGGTGATGTCACACCAAGTTGTGTTTTGAATCTGTAAATCTGATTCAACTATAACAGTTTTACTATAAAAAATGATGCTGAAACAGTAAGATGGCATTGGTTGCTGGGGAGGTTTCTTAAGATTCCTCAGTGATTCAGAAGTGCAAATTCCATCGAAAGCCACCTCTGAGCTTTCAGAAATCTTATCTCAAATGTTTGTACTTACTTAAGCTTTTCAGAAAAGCTGTGAGAGCCTCACTGAAGAATTGCTAGTCACCACTACAGAGAAAGCATTTAATCAAGAATGGGACAAACACTGCAGCTCTGGGGTAGCTGTGAACGGTTCCTTTCCACCTCATTGTAGTGTAGTTTACTACATTGCCATGAATAAAGTTAAACTTTGACAATTAATCTGCTGATTACAGTTTCAGTTGCAACACCAGTTGTTTCTAAATCTAAGGAACTAAATCTTATCCTTAGTTGATCCTACTGGCTTTTTTTATATCACACTAGCCTCTGGTCATTGCTGGGGAATAGTTCTAGTAGAGATAGGCATCTATTTCAGTTACAGGTTTTTTTAAAATAAGAAGTATCTCAAATATTCTGCTTTAGAGTTCATTATTTAAAAATAGTAATCTACCTTGTTGTAGCTGTAGTTGGTCAGCAGAACTTAAGTTATTTTGTTGACTGAAGGTCTGTGCCTTTGCAAAAAGGCATTGTATTAATGGCTTAGCACATCTTACAAACTAACACTTAACTTTCACCTTCTTTGCTTGCAGTAGCAATGTCAGTAATTGCAGTATGTTAAAACTGAATGGAAAATCACATTCGGTGCAGCCACTTAGAAAAGATCTGTTCCTCCTCCAGAGCAGAACAGATTATGAGTTGTATGGATTCTGGAAGAAAACACTGCTCTCTGACAATCTGTCTCAGCTCCAGAGGAAGGTTTTTAGTTCAGTTACAGATGTGTATAGATTAAACTCTCTTCTAACATTTCATTACACAGATTGTTGTGGGTTTTTTTCCCCAATGCTGAACTTCAGTGATAGCACACTGTTTGTGGTGGACATAAATAGGAACTTCTTGTTTTACAGGAAGTATATTTTTGCAAAGAATGCTGCATTAGTTGGAGAATGTTAATTCTGTTCCAGATGTGTTACATTGTATCTGATACAGGTTGTGAAATGAAAGAATTATACCAACAAAAACTTAATTTTCACTATTTTTATTGATTTCATTAAGGTGTGTGCTTGAGTCAGCTGCAGCAGCGGTCATTTTGTCTAGGAAATCGAGGGAGCAGAAATAAATGGGTCAGTCCATTGCTGAAGAAAAGTCTGAGATCTATAAGCATCCTGTCCAAGTCAGGAACTGAGGATTAAAGCTTAGGAATGACGGATGCCTTAAATGGTTAAATGAACAGGTTATATCAAAGTGGTTTGTAGCCAATATCTGTTATCCTGGCTTTCACATTCACTGTCAGTCACAAAGAGGGAACACCCATGCTTGGAAGAAAGTAATTGTTGCAGATTAGAGCCCCACGTGAAATGAAAGAGCTATCAAAATTCTTTAGAGTTGCCTGGCATGAGTTCTGATAATACAAAGTTCTCTGTTGTTATTATTTTCTGACACAGACATCTACTACAGACTAAACAAAAATCTTACAAGACAATAGCAGCAGCCTGTGAGTATGGTATGTTTAATTGCTGTGCACAGCTGGAGCTGGCAGGTGAAAAGCAGAGGCATGATTGCTCGTTCAAATAGGAAGATCTAGATTTCTTCTGGTTTTCCTGGTTTGCTTCATCTCATGTTTTAGCTGCAAATACAGCTTTTTTGTTTTGCCATATTTTAGAGCTATCTAGCTGTTCTTATTTTACATAAATAGAAACATTTTTTGTTTGTTTTCTCTTGCATATTTCATTTGCAAGAATAAAAAAAGCAAAATTCCCTAGTGTTGGGGTGACAGTGTGCAAGACTTCATGCAAGCTTCAAAAATTAATACTGATTAACAAATATCTCGTGAAACTCACATGTAACAATTTTTTTTACTTACTGTATGTGAAACCATCCCGGTGAGGCAGTGTTAAGACAGATGTATGTGCTTGAGCAGAGATTCATAGCCTGTAATTTTATTCAGGCTTGTGCTCAAAGTACTGGGGAATTTACACACCACGGAGGAGCACAGGATACTTTCACACAGTCATATTTTATCTCTTACCAGTCACCAAGTCATAGTCTGGCACTCAGTGCCATGGTCTGGTAACCGCAGTGGTAGTGGATCAAGGGTTGGACTTAATGATCTCTGAGGTCCCTTCCAACCCAGCCAATTCTATGATTCTATGATTCTAAGTGCTATGCAGTAATGTTGCTTGTTAGATTTAAATCAACCAACACCGTTTTGCACAAGTGTTGAGTCTTCCATGCTCTCCATGTTTTATGTCCTGTTTTAGCTTCTGTTTTTCCTCTTTGAAGTCAGTAGATGCTTTGGGTGCAAAAAAAAGAAAAAAAGGCAGCGTTGAATGTTATGCAACCAAACTAAGCTTCCCCCTGCCCAGATCACAAGGGAACATCAACAGCTGATGATGGAAAGAGGCCTTATTATTAAGAGGTAATTACTTTGGTTTTCAGTGTACTTGCTAGCTTATTGTTATCAGCATGATCACACAAATTGCTAGAATAGGCACAAATATAAAAAACAATGCTACCAATTATGAGAGAACACTGTAATTCAGGTTTTGTAAAAGAGTAAAATGTTTGTTAATTTTAAAGGTGCTGTTTGAAAAGCTTAGGTGTTGTATACGTCGCTTGCTCCAGAGGAAAGCACTCACAATACCTGTGTACACTGTGACCAGGTGAACAACCTGCTCAGTCTGGTGGTAGAACTGGAAGAGGAGGTGGAAAGGTTTAGGAGTATTTGGGGAGGTGAAAGGGAGATAAATGGGTGGAGCCACAAGCTGCCGGCCTTGAGGCAAAGGCAGCAGGTGGAGGTGCCACAAGAAGCAGAACACCCCCTGCCCTCCTCCTGTCATCAGGCAGAGGGAGGGAAGCGAAGTGATGGGGGTGAATGGCAATGCGTCCCTCTGCGGGGTGGCAGGCGAATCCCTTCCTGGCCTCCCCCACCTTCCCAGGTGCCCCTGAACAATAGATGTGGGGCACTGGAACTGGAGGGCCTGTCTGATGAGGGTGTTGATAAAAGTTCACCCAAGGAGCTGCCAAGACAGCCTCACTCATTAGGATCATTCTTTTAAAAAATAAAAGGAGGGTAATTGTTGTAAGGGATTCCCTCCTGAGGGGAATTGAGGGCCCAGTGTGCCGACCAGACCCATCCTACAGGGAAGTCTACTGTTACCCTGGGGCTTGGGTCAGATATATTACTAGGAAGCTCCCAGCTCTGGTAAGACTCTGATTACTACCCATTGCTGGTCATGCAGTGATGAGGTTACCAAGAGAAGTCCCAAGACATTAAAAAGGGACTTCAGGATGCTGGACCAAATGGTAGAGGGTTCAGGAGAACAGGTGGTGTTTTCTTCAATACCTTTACTGGCAGGGAATGCTGACAGGAATAGGAGAGGACACCTGATGAACAGGTGGCTTAGAGGCTGGTGCCATAGGTTGAATTTTGTGGTTTTTGATCATGGAGATCTTTATATGGCACCAGACCTGCTGGCATGGGATGGTGCAGAATTATCCAGGAAAGGGAAAAGCATTTTTGACCAGGAGTTGTCAGGGCTCATCAATGGGGCTTTAAAAATGGGGTTTGAAGAGGGGAAGGCATAAAACTGGGGCCACTAGAGATGAGCCTACAGATTGTGTAGTGATACTAGGGGCAAAACCAATCCCTCAGCTCAAGGGAAGCTTTTATGCCACTAAGGAAAGAGCCCCACCAATAGGTGCCCTGAGCCTAGAAAAGAATCCCAGGCCAACAGGAAAGCATATGTACAGATCTATACAAACCCTGTCAGTGAAGATGCTTTGAAGGGGGCACATCTCAAATGCCTCTATGCAAATGCATGAAGCATGGGGCATAAACAAGAGGAGTTGCATTTGTCTGCCTGCCTGCAGGGTTATGATGTTATTGGTATCACTGAGATGTGGTGGGACAGCTCCTGTGACTGGAGTCTGGGGATGGCTGAGTATAAACTGTTTAGACAGGACAGGAAAGGCAAGAGGAGGAGGTGTCGCTCTCTGTGTCAATGATCAGCTGGAGTCCATGGAGCAATGCCTGGGGATGGATGAGGAGCTGACAGAGACCATATGGGTCAGGATTAAAGGGACAGCAGGGTTCTGTTACAGGCGACCCAACCAGGATGACCAGGATAAGGCCCTCTTCAGACAGATAGGAGCTGCTTCACACTTGCAGGCCATGGTCCTCATGGGGGTACTTTAATCACCCCTACATCTGCTGGAGGGACAACACAGCAAAGCACCAGCACTCCAGGAAGTTCCTTGAGTGCGTTGACGACAACTTTCTCCTCCAAATAGTAGAGGAACCAATCAGAAAAGAAGCTTTGCTAGACCTTGTACTCACCAGCAGATGGGCTGGTGAGTGATGTAGAAATTAATGGGAGACTAGGCTGCAGTGACCCCTCCAGTCTCCTAGGGTTGATCCAAAGACTCTGGATCCTTTCCCATTGGCCTGTGTTTTGCACCAGGCCTCTACTGAGAGTGAGTGTGGGGAAACTGCTGTACACACAGCTCTCCCTTCCTAAGCAAGGTCAGCAGTTTGACAGCACACTCTCGGTTGTGTTTGGGGGTATCCATTGCACATTCCTTTGTCTGTGGCTGCTTGGCAGGCAGTATAATTTATCCTAGTTTAATGTGAGGTATTAAGCCTTTTGTGCAAATGTGACTGTCCCCTTTTAGATGGGACCAATGTTTTGAAAGAAGAAACGCCACAAAGTAAAGATTGTTATATATTTTGTCCTTCCTGCTGTCTTAAGTAAACAATCTCTGCTGAAAAGCTGGATCCCCTTTGGAGGGATATCATTCTCCTCTTGTCAAATGAAACACTTCTGAAAAACATTTTTAGTTGTTTTAAAGCAGAGAGTTGCATTTGGACAGTAATAAAGGAATTTTGAATAGTTGAAATAACACTTGTTTTGGGAAATACTCTACTGACAGTTGTTATTTTCGGTATTTATGGTTTAGCAAGCACTATAAGAGAAGCAGAGAATTAACAGGAGCAGAATAGTAGTATTTTGAAAATCCAACAGTAAGGATACTAAACATGTTCTGTGACTATGTTCTGGTCCTTTACATCCAAAATTTCAGAGGGATTCCCTCATCTGAGCACATACATTTACATGGATAATCTTTTTTTCATACATATTTTTTTCTGTTTAAATGTCTAGGACAAGTAATGGCAATGGATTGTAAAAGCTGAAAGAAAATGCACAAAAATTTTCTTTTGAAAGTACTGGCATTAACTGCTTGTAAATAATAGGAAGGTATCATTCTAGATTGTTAGGCTTAATTATTTATTTGTAAAACTCTTAAGCACTTGGTGCTGAGGAATCAGTCTTTTTCTTTTACTGCTATTTTTTAACCACAAGAGGTATCCCTGTCTAGCTAGCAAAATAACTTCAAACTTCCATTAGAAAAAACTACTCCTTAAGCCACCAATTAGTACTTGTATACTAGAGCTTAACATGTTATTTCCATAACATGGACGTTAAATGCATATTCTGTATTTGTTGTTGGTAGAACACTTGTCAGTTCTCTTGAAATGGGACCCTGGGATGCTACAAAGGTCAGTTCTGTCCACTGACTGTCTTAATATCTGAGAAGATAAACACTCCTGAAGCATGTGCCAACACATGCCAACAAAATGATCAACCAAGATCACACCACCAGTCGTCTGTGAAGCAAGCCAGGACCTTTGAGAGAATTGTTTTGCTGATCAGAGATTACCTGCAGGTTACTCTTTTTTTATTAGAAAGGTGCAAAGCTTCTTTGAACTATTGTGCCTCTGAATACATTCCCCAGCCTCAGTGGGAATGTCTGTGAGTAAGGACTGGGTAGAACTGGAGTGCCTGGAGACAAGATGTGATTCACCATATCACAATTGGGGTCAGCAAAGTCAAATAAGGAAATGAAAGACGGTGAGAAATGTCTGATACTCCAGGCATGCTGGCTGCCAACATTAAGCAGAGCAGTCCTGAAAAAGCAGGTAGTAATTGGCTCTGCTGGCTTTGAGATCCAGTGCTTTGCAGCACTGGAAATCTGAGTTTTTAGTGCCTGAAGCAGAATGTTTTTGGAGGAAAGATGAACCCCTTGGTACCCACTCTGAAGACATTCGATCGGACTTTTATTATAATGACTATAATCAAAGTAAGATTTGTTTGCTCATTGTCTAGTTCCAAATTTCTGGGCTAATTCGTGGCTGTGTTTATTCTTGTTTGACCTTCTGGAGTCTAGCAGAGGCAACTTTTTGGCTTCTTGCATTTGTGTCAGCATTAGTAAAGACTGCATCTCTGAAACTTCTTGAATTCTGGGCAGTTCAAGAGAATATTTTAAGTACAGGAAATAAGAAAAATCACTGATGGGCATAAGTCATTCTGTTATTAAAAAAGTAATCTGTAGTTTGAGACCACTTTCGTGCATTTTGTTTAGCTTGAAAGGTGACACTAAGAGCTTCCTAGTATGTAATACGCTTTTTGGGGAAAAAAAATCTAAGTTTCTTTTTCTACTAGGAGCCTTTTGATGCTTATTGCTATTCATGAGCCTTTTGAACAGTGTAATAAATTCAATAGCACACGTGGAGCACATTCAGATACCATCAGCACTACTGTTCTTTGTAGTGGACACCAAGACAGGACAAAAGATGCACATGGGAGAATTCGTAAGGTGACTTTTGATAGTGTGTTGCCTTTGAAGGTGGTGTATGAGCTTTTAAAGAGTGGTCCAAGGTGGGAGTGCTTCCACACTATGAGATTAAATTTTGCATTACAGCTATATATGGATGGCTGTCTCTGAGAGAGGGATCATCCCCTGCCTTCTGCCAGCTCTGGAGGAAGAGTGGGGCGGTTTAGGGAGCAGAAAAGTTCTTATAGGACTTGTTCCTGACCTTTTAGTTTCCTGAGCTGGCACCCTGGAAGAATATGAGGTGAGCAGTATAGGCAGCACAAAGGCTGATGTGGGACTGGCTTGGTGTAGCCACGACAGAGTGCTTCCTGGCTGAGAGAGATGGGTGGCATGAGGAGGTACCAGTCAAGACAGCATCAGTTGGAAGTGGGAGAGGTTTAAGCACAGCTTGTTGAGCACTGGAGATAATGTTTTGCAGGGGTATCTAATCAAACAGAGTGGATATGCCAGAAATCCTGTCAGGATTGAAACAGGGTTCCCAGATTGTGTACCTGCTACTGATGGAGCTTGCATACCCATCAAGTGGACAGCACATAAATTTAAGATTGGTTCCTGCCTTTGTATTAAAGAGGTTGCATCAGTACCTTCTGTCAAAAGCTTATGTCTGCTTCTGAATATGTTCCCCAGTGCTTCTGCTCTCCAACAAAAAAATCGAAAGGATATGTAAAACTAACTGCTAAAGCAGATAAATCTTTAGACTGACTTTGATTGGGTTTGAAATAGGTTCCACAGGATCAAGGAACTACCACATTAATGTGCATAATTCAGTAATATGGAAGAATTCTCATGCTGGAAAATTAAAAGCTGATATGCAAGTAACTTACTTATTTTTGAACCAGGCTAAAATCCAAATTAAACAGTAACATATTTCTCATCCAGAAACATTATTTTGTGATGTTGTAGAGTATAAACACCATGAGCTGCTTCTGAAACCCTGACACAATCAAAATACAGGGCTACGCAGGCATGTGAAGCTATGCATCTGGTCCCAACTTCAACTTCCAGTAAAACACCCATTAAATTAAGGTATGTTTTAGCTGAATTTATTTCCCTTTATCGAACTTTCACTGTTTCTATATTCCCTGTCTTCAACTGGGAGCTCTGTGAGAGTAAGACATGGGTAAAAGTGGAAAGTCTGGGGACAAAATGCATCTTAAGGGGGTATGTACACTTTCCTGATCCTGTTCAGAAGACTCAGTGTTGTCTGGCATAATTTGGTCTTTTGAAACTGAATCAAAACCATTTTCTAGTACTCAGGGGATGAAAGGGGTTTTGGTTGCCATATCTGGAAGACATTGGGATGAATTTACAGACTTCAGATGCCAGTGTGAAATGGTGATAGTTTCCCCTTGAATTCACCCCAGGAACACTTCTGAGTCCCTCCTATGCTACTGTCACGCTAAAAAACCTTGCAGCATTGCTCCTGGCTCATTGGGTCTCCCTTCAGGCAGTAACTAAACCAGTTGCTTTTGAAGATCTTGAAGCAAAGGCCTACCGGGTGCTTCAGTGAAGTAATTAAGGTCCTGACTTCTAGACCTGAGAGAAATCAGGAGCCTAAATGCTCTGTGTCTGGGCCAAGTGCTCTGTGATGCAAATCTAGGTGGTTCATCTGACAGGAATCTCATGGAGGAGTGCAAAGTGCTTGGCTGACTTATCAGGCAAGCTGAACATCACTTAGGAACTACAGTTCCATTTACCAGCTTGGCCAGACTCCTTAAATAGGTTGTTTACTATAGCTGTCCAAATCTGTAGAACAGAAATGCTCTGAAAAGTCCCTCTAAGCCGATTGAAAGTAAAGTTTTTCTTTGTTGTATCATCAGAAAATGTTGTGTAGGAGAATACTTGCACCTGCTTTATCTCCCATAATTATCCTGAACTCAGCACTGGTTTTTGCATTCCTATATTTAAAAGCCATCTTACTAAATAGATGTGGAGAATGTTCCCTTTGGAAGAGTCAGTGAACAGCAGTGCAGCGTTAGGGAAGCACCATGAACTTGGCATGCCTTGCATCAGCTGAGAGAGTGAAAGGAGGAAGATAAGAGAACTGAATAAATTAGCATGCTTTTTGTGTGCCAAATACTGACTTGCAAATCTGTCAATGACAGAGGGAAAAACTCTCTTTTATAAAGTCTCTTTCATGTAGTACAAATCACCTGAGGGATAGTTAGAATCTTTTCTGGAGGAATATATCTTATATACTGTTTAAGATGGAATAGTTAACCAAAGGAAAATACCCTTGGCTTGCAAGCATTTGATAGAGAGTCTACAAAAATAGACAGCAAAGCAGGGATATTGCAACCAGGATTGTGCATACTGATTGGCAGGTTTTGGGTCCATTTATAGAAGCTGGCAGCCTTGCATGAAAAAAGAGCCAAATACTTGGTTACAGCTTTTGAAAAAGCAGAGGAAACAGAAGAAAAAAGGCATATGGAGCTCCTATTTGGATATCCTGTGTATGATTAGACTGAGGTTTACAAACCTTGCAGCCACATCCTATACTTTGCACAGGTTGTGCTCAGCAGAGTAGAGCTACGCTCAGAACACAAGGGGAGGATTGTGCAAAGTTGTCTGTGAGTTATTTATCCACTCTATCACTTTTGGAGCCAGCTGGGAGCTGCTTCAGTCTACAGTTCAGCTTAGTGCAGGCTTAGCCCAGCCAGGAGTTCAAGCACCTGCTGGCTGTCAAAGCAAGGAGGTCATGAGTGGTAGTGAAGGCTGAGCTGGCTGTATGTAGGAAGATACTACATCTTGGAGGGAAATGCCAACAGCTTTGCAATATCTAAAAGGGCTCAACACAAAACATGCACAGCATCTGAGCAGCAGGATATGTTTGTGTGATGAAAAAGAATTAAAACCTAGTGGGGTGTTTTCCTCCTTTTTTTTTTATTAATATGTGTTCAGCAAAAATACGCTGCAGGGCTTGTCTATGTTTAAACTTGCCTGATTTAATTAACTTGATCATTTAAATTGATGTTAATATCTGAGTACATACATGTTTAATTTTGTGCTTCTTTGTGTAAATTACAGAGAAGATTTAACTAGATTGACAAATATTGCCAAATGTATTGGGAGAGTCCAAATTATGATGTCCAGCAACCAGTCTTTTGCATTCTCGTACTTGTATTGTGTGGAAGACATATTGTGCTGACAGTTCACTTGGGTTTATTCATGACTTTGTAAAAGTTTGGTCTGAAAACTGTAGTAGAAAGATTTATTTTCTATCCTGCTCTGAGTCTTTTTTTAATTCATGTTTGGTCTCTAGGAACCAGGCAAGGATACCAGACTGGAATTCCTGGGAGAAGGAAATGCTTGCTTATGTTTATTTTACTTTCTGTGGTCTGCCTGTGTATCAAACAAAATGATGTAGAATATGTCATTAATTTCTTCTCCAACAGAGAGACTCATAGCGAGATTGCAGGTATTGGCTGCTCCTTGGCAAAATGTTGATAATGATGTTAGATTAGAATAGGACACACACCTCCATTTATATATACTTTTAAAATTACAGGGTAGCCATATTCAGTGGCTTTTAAGAGAGAAAAGCAAAAAACAAATCTAAGTAAATGATGCAAAACTCCTCTGAAATTATACTAAAGTGAAAATATAAAAGGGAAGGAGTACTATCTCAATGCTAAGATTTAAGAGTGTGAATCCTTATTAAAATGTTTAGACAGAGCAAGAATCTTCTAAGTTGCAGTGAAATTATTGCTTAAAACCAAATAAAACTAAGATGAACATGTATTTAAGCCAGCCCTCCTCACTTGTGGACTTGTGCTAAAGAGATACTATATGCAACCATTTTTGGGTTTTGCCTACTTGTACTAATGCACATTCATGTGCCCAGTGTTCACTGACAAAAGTAGATAATACTTCATGCTTCAGTTGCAAAGCAGTGGGTGCACATCAGGATGTGCTGCGTATAGCAATGCAGTAGGATAGATGAAAGTGAGTAGCAGTAGAAAATTAGTGCATCTGGGTACATGGGTGATAGGAGTGGAATAATTTCAGAGGAACATACCTTCATCTTATCTAGATGAATGGGCTCATTTGGCTGGAGGCTATTGGCTTTCCCTTGTTAAGTTTCAGGAGGGAAACTGAGAGTAAAGCAGCTGTCACAATTTTTTCTAAAATGAACAAACCCGAGTGCCAGAACTGAGTGAGTCTGCTGCCACATCAAAATTATGATTTTTCCTGTGATTAATCACGAGTGAAGTTAAGTTCTATAGGTAGTGTTGGCATACAGTGAAAAAGGCACCGTTCACTGCTTGGAAAAGGAGCACTGCGTTTCAATCCTACACAAGGTAACTGTACCCTGACTGCCGCAGTACATGCAGGACTTGGAGCAGACCTCAGCCTAGGTCATGGAATGCAAAAAACAGCTGGTTTGCCTATAAATAAACCAAGAGCCTCCTGTGAGGTTTTTTTAACAGATATGCTATAGAAATGAGTTGCCACGTTAACTATTGGTGTATGTGGTAGTTAGAGGATTCACGTTTTAATATACAAAAGTCACACTGTGATCAGGTTTTGGTCTTAGAATATTGATACTGTGTCATAATGGAACGATTTGTGCTGCAAGAGTTAAATCTATTAACTTTTCTGTTTCTAATCCCCAGAGTGCCAGAGGTTTACATCTTAGGTAGGATGTTAGTCAAAAACATCTCCATGCACCAGCGAGTATTTTGTTGTTTCAGTCACTTGCTAAATTATTCAAAATATTTTAAGCATTTGACAAAGAGTTTTACTGTGGGGGAAAATTGCATGCTTGATCTTCTGGATTCCAGGTTTGGTTGGTTGTTTTTTTTGGGGGGGGGGGAAGAGGGAGCTTGGATTTTTTTTTTCCCTTTTTTTTATGTGATACTGCAGAGACGCTGCACTAGGAATTACACTGATTTTGTCTGCAAGCTCAGTCTCCTTGAGAGGTTCTTAGTGTGGCTGGCTAGTTCAGGTGGGACTGCTCAGCCCTTGGCTACTTGTATGTACTGTCACCGGTAGCTGTGGCAACAATTAGTGTGAATATTTGACATGCAGTTGGCTATTGTGGCAGTCAGGGGCCAAACCCCCCGGGCATGGGACTAGCACCCACTTCTAACACCTATTTAATAGACGTAAATCAGGCATTTAATTAGCCTCAAAACAAAAGGCTTCCACTTTTTATTACACTCACTAAAAGCACAGCAGTCCACGTTTGGCTATGCTCATGCTAGTGGAAAAACAGCAGTTTTCGTCATCTCAAAATAAAACCAAGAGTTTTGAATTGAGAGGTTATTTGCTCAACTCTATTCCAGCTCTGTACCAGCCTTGCTGAACCTGAGCAAGCTGGGACAAGAACAGAGCCAGCAGAATTACTGATCGGGAGTGTGAGATCCTCCAGGGTGAAAGCAGCCCCGACACTCCCTTTCCCCTGCAGTGCCGAGCGGTTTCTAGGGCCCTGGGATTGCAGCGACTGCTGTCGGAGAGATGGGCAGCAGCCAGACCCAAGCACCAGCCAGCTTCTCCTTAAACACTTCTGACTGCCTTTTAAGGGACTGGCTCAGGGCCATAGTGTGAGTTTATGTCATCTCATCGGCTGATTGCTTGGGTTGGAGGGAGGGGAGAAGCTTTCCCCACTGAGCATTTCTCTCCCGTTTCCTGAGTGGCAGCTGAAGCAATTGGAGACTAAGGAGAGCGCATCTCCTTTTAAAGGAGCCTGTTACACAGGAGATAAAGCACTGTGCTTTTCTTTAAAGGAAGAGTCTATCTCTTCAGTCTTTCTGTGTCTTCACTCTGAAATGTAAATGCCTTATCTTCTGAACAGGACTGCCAAACCCAAAAATAAAAGGAAGAATGTTTGAATGATCTTTAACAGGCTTTGGCATCCTTCTGTTTGCTTTGTGGTTTCTGAGATTTGGCATTGACTTGAAAATCTTGAGACTATAATCCAATTCTTCCTTCTCTCTCTCTCTCTCTTTCTTTCTCTCTCTCTCTCTTTTCTTTTTTTCAGAAATAGTAATAATAAAAAAAGTGGTCCCCAGTTGATGTTTTTCTCAATTTAAAACCAAATCAAAGTAATTTTACCTTTGTACTTCACCTAACAAAGTTGGCAATGAGAGTCATGGGGAAAACCCTGCAGTAAGTAGCAGGCCCTAGCCAGGTATTACTTCTCTATTTCACACTAATGGCTAAAAAACTTTTTTTCCTCAGTTTAGCTAATCTATTAGTTCTCAGAAAGAACTAATGCAAGCAGCCCAGTCTTCAGAGGTGTGATTTCTGTTGGTTAGCAGAGTATTTATTAAGCTATTTCTCTCAAAACAAAACAAAACCTTATCTGGTATGACCTTACTGTGTCAGAGATGTTAATGAAAATACTTTTCTGATTGCCCTTCTTCTGCACTTGTTAAAAGGGCTTTTCAAACAGCATAATCTCTTTCCAATAAGGAGAGGACAAAATGGGCCGAATTTCTCACAGCACATTTTGCCTTGGGGATGGGGATTTGCTTTAGTTCTCTGCAGCTGGGTCCAGCTAGACTTCTCTCTAGGACAGGTTCCCTGAGAAGACCCTCTGCTGAGGCCAGCAGCTGTTGCCTTTCTTGTTTGCTAGTGAGAGGATATTAAATGTTCTCCCTGCTGGTCCCTGAGCAGAATACATGCATAGTCAAACAGTGAGTAACTGTGGATGGTAGCTAAGGGGGTGAAAGGATGCTCTATTGATAAGGGTAATAGGCATCTGCAGGCCTCTAGGGAAGCTTGCCAAAACCTTTTCCTAGTAACTGAGGGATTATCTGAAAAATCAATAATAGAGGCGGTAACTACGGGAGGGAAAAATACATCTTCAAGCGAAGCCAAATTCTGTAAGTGCTCTATGAGAGCAATCATGACAGGATTTAGTGTAATTGTAAAGCAAATCAGATTGAGGAAAATTGTTTTTAAAGGGACTCTTAGCTGGTAATAAGGACCATATGTTCTTTGTTATCTTGTAGAAATATCCTACTTTTTTAGCATATTGACTTATGTGAGTAGTTGTCACAGTCACTTGACTTCTAGCACCTACAAATGTATTTGTAGTGAAAATAATAAATTGCTCTGAGTATGCTATATCAATCTTTGTTTTTAACCTTGTTTCACCTCTACTAGTCTAAAGTGAGTGTCATCTTACCCCAATGTTTCTGTGTATTGCAGATTAGTAAGTTTCCTGAAGTCAGTGGAACTCTGTTCTTTTATACCAGAAGTGATTTTTGGCTCATCATCTAGTGCTCCATGTTCATTCCAGCAGATGGTCTGTAGTAGCAATGTAATCTCTTCTTACTGTACATCAAAATGCCATTTTGGTCTGTGTATGTCTTAACACTTTATCGTTCCACGATAGTAGTAATTGCTATTAATGCTGGAATCTTAATCTGTCTGTGATGCTGTTTAAATCGGGAGTGTCAGCTGTTGAACAGAACTGTAATTTAGTTGCATATAAAATTGAATCGGGTAGGAATTCAGAGGCACTGTTTCTAATTCATTGCTAGGAGCAGGATTTTTACTGAATTTATTTCATTGTAGTGTCTACAAAGACTGGCCTTCAGGCTTCCGTGTGTTTAGGTTCAGTACAGGAAAAACACAGGAAATACTTCTTGCCTCCTTTAAGGCATATTTGTAGCCTTTTAAATATCTGCTTCCATAGAGTATGGGAGTGTTAATCTCATAGCTGCTTTGTAAAAGGTTAGACTTTGCTTTTTGAGGGTGTGGAAGTTAGGCATCTACATGCTGTTAAAAATCTGTCGTTTAAACTCGCTTAGAAGGAATAGGGAATTGTGGTTTTTCTTTTGTTTGATTTCTGGCTTTGTTCTTAAATGGTTGTGTGATATTGGGCCATGCTATCAGATCTAAAATATCTATCAACTATAAGTCTGAACACAAACCAACCTGTTACCTTCTAGCTGAGTCTTGCCAGACATGTGCCATTAGCACTTTTTCTTTTTCCTTTACTCTTTTTCTCCACTATTTATTTGAAAGGTTATTAAATAAAATTAAATTTCAACCTTCCCTTAGCCTAATGCTTTCCATTTCATCTTTCTGCTGGCTTGCTGTGTCCCACCTTACAATAATAAACTTATCTTCATTTTAACTAATTCCTCACATGAAGTGCTATTCTGAAGTCCAGACTGATAAGTAAAGTGATTGTTCTAAATATAGGTAATAAAAAAAGAACTAATATAAGAAAAAAGGTTGGTCTTTGACAAATTTGTTGCATTTAATTGCATTTTTCATACTAAACCTTGTACCTTTGTTTCTAAAAGAAAAAAGTATATGTCTTTAAACTTTGCATGTTATCATGGCTAAGTTAACAAAGTTTTATATGAGTCTATGGTTTCCTGCACTTCTGACTGCAGACGTTCTTTACCTTATAATCATTAAGTGCATTGCTTTCTTGCTTGATTGCAGAGCTGTATGTAACAGCTTTCATTGTATCTATTCAGATTCCTTAATTTCACATGTAAGGCTTAAGTTGCACATAGGTCTTTAAAGTCAGACAGATGGACAGAAAGTTGCTAAAGCAGTTTTACAAATATAGTGTACCCCTCAGTGTTTGATACAGGATACTGCTGACATAAGAGGTTTTTTTGAAAATGTTTTTTGTTAAATTTTAAAATGCTAAAAAAAAAAAGTCTTTAAAATGCATATTTGTTTACTGAAAACCATATTGCGATAATGAGACCTGCAGGTATGTTTTGGGTCTGGACTTTGGTATTTCCCTAATAGCAGAAATGTTAATAAGACACTGAAGCAGGGATTAAGAGGCACTGTTCTTATTAAGAAGTAATGTTTTGAATTCCTTTTCTTTTCCTCTGAGTGGAATTAGTCACACTGCAGTGTTTTTCTGAATTGGGAGGTAAAAATGCTGATAAAATCAGTGGATAAAATCCCTTTGGAATCATAGATAAGTCCTCATTTAAATACATTACACTGTACCTGTAAGGCTTGAAATGAATCATTATAATTTTGTCATATGCAAACCTTTCCCATACAGCAGTGAAAATTTGGATTAAGATTCCAGAAACATAATTTTATTTGGCATCTTTTCTGGACAGAAGTGAACAGGAGCACAGTCCTGTTCAGGGTACTGTCAGGTGCAGTCCACAAAAACACAAGACCTTTTGGGCTATCTTATTTAAGGAAGCAGAATTTGTTTCTTGGATGATGATCCACCAAAGACCTTGGCACAATACTAATTTTCTTCACTGCAGAGGTACTCCTTTCCTTGTGCTACCTAATACTTTTCTACTAAGTGCTGTAGAAATAATATATTTCTCCACTTAAGCATTCTTAACTTCCAAACAGTTTCCCTAATACACTAGTCCTAATGGTTTTATTCTGAGCATTACTGTTACCATTGCTTTTTGTAATATGGGGAAGCTTCTAAGACCAAACCCTTTGAAGGGAGGTGAAGAGTGCAGTGCCTCAACATCTTGCTCCATACACCTGATGCTGTTGAACACTCTCTGTCAGTATCAAAATTAACCCACATGACTTATGTTTCCAGCTCCCCTGAAAACTGCTTTTGTCATTGAGTATGAAGCTGTGTCTGTGAAGTGAGATGGATCAAATATCAAACTATGAAGAGCTTCCCAATGCCAGGTAGTGCTTATCAGGTCTAATATAGATGTTTTTCCTATTCCTGGCAATGTTTTTGTGGCATATTGTGAAAACCCATATACACATGGTGGAGATGTGTTTTTTCTGGGTGAGTTCACCAAACTTCTGTGGAATCTAAAATATTTGATTGTTTTCCTGAGTAGGCCTAAATGAATAGGCTTAAATGAATACATAACAACTTTCTCTAATTCCCACAGCTTTTATTTCTAACTGTAAAATATAACAAGTGAAAAGTGAGTTAGGTGTGTGTTTCTTGTGTATGAAGTGTTGTTAGTATGCAAGCACATAATGTAGTTTCTTCCTGAGTCTGCAAAAAGGGGGCAGCCTTAAAGCCCCTGCTGTTGATAAGAGCTTTCACATGATGCCACACAGTTGAAACTACTATATTTTTGCTTGTATTAAATGTAGGCAGCTGCAAAGGTGGCAAAAATCAGAGCTTGGTTAACCTACTCTGTGGGAAGTTATCTGCTCTAGAGAGTCTGATGACACAGCTGCTAACTGACTTATTAAAAAATGGATAGAACCACCAGGAAGGCAAAAAATGGTGTGCTGGAAGGACTCCTAGCATCCTTTCTTTATATAGCTGTGTGGAGTTTCCACATTCTATTTTAAGACAATGCTTTTCCCAATCTCATCTCTTAGTTGGCCCATAGTTAGTAAGTAATAGTTTGGCCTCTAAGCGTTTGGAGATGAGAGATTATTTTAATTGTGTAATCTTGAACTGTGTATAATAAACTGTCCTTCCCCTGTATGTTGCAAGAAATGTGACTAGACGAAGAGAGAAACTGCAAGTAAAGTTGAGTATTTCTCACCCTGGGTTAGAGACTGCATGCTAAATATCAGTTAAAGCCCTTAAATGGTGATTTACAGTGTTGCAAAACACTGATGCAATGCTCTGGTGACTCTGATTTTGATAATCCTATGACTGTGCGTATGGAAATAATAGTAGGCCTCTTTTTATTTAGGTTTAATTAATTGTGGTTCTGTAGCAGATGTGAAGCTTTCTGAAAAAAAACTTTGTCTAATGAGTAACACTATTGTAGTATCATCCAGTCTGTAAAGTGTGGCCAGCTGTACAGACAGATGCTTTTATGAGGCTGTATTTTAATTTATATCTGAAAGTTGTTTATTAAGAAAGGCTTTTAAAACCACCTCTGTGAAAAGTATGAATTATGGTTCTGTGAGACATTTTTACTATTTTACTATTTTTAAAGAAATTTTACTAGAGATTTTACTATTGTTATTTTGATTAAAATCTTTATTGATCTTCTGCTCTTTCTGTTTTAACTGAAGACAAACTGCACTTTCTGTTCAAAAGAACTGAAAGAAAAGAAGGGGTTACTTGAAAATCTAAATGCAAGAAAGGTAAAGTCAAAATGTTTGCCATTAGTCTAATTGTAATCGAACTGTGGTTCCT
Organism: Florisuga fusca; assembly: GCA_038090715.1. Taxonomy (NCBI): domain Eukaryota; kingdom Metazoa; phylum Chordata; class Aves; order Apodiformes; family Trochilidae; genus Florisuga; species Florisuga fusca. The sequence continues at coordinate 25,944,288 of JAAWXA010000001.1, read as the reverse complement.
AAATATGCTTTGTAGTCTTTCAAGAAAGAGTTAGCAGGGACATACACTGACATGCTGCTTGTGCTACATTTGAAAAGTGCAATTCTATTAATTTCAGTCTGCTGTTCCTGATTTTACTGGTACAAACTGGAATTTATAAAAGCTCCATAAAACGAAGGTGCATTTGAGACTGCTAGTTACGAGGAACGAGACTGTATAAAAAATATCAACTTAATTCTATTGGTACTTCTTGATTTTATTTTGTTTTTCTTCTACAGAATACCTTCATGTGTTACTGAAGTCCTAGTGTTTCCCTCATCTAAAAAATGAGGGTGTTTGGTTTTTTTTTTTGCTTTTACACCTGTCCTTTGTTGATGTGGAAGATGCCCATTTTTCTGGAAATGAGAACAGCTGATAGACTAGCAGGCAGAGAAGGGAAAGGGAAAGAGGGAGACCTATACTTTGACCTGTTTTATGTGTGGGCTAGTTTCAGGAGACCTTTGACCATGTTCTGTCATGTTTTTTGCATTATATAGGCATTTGCACTTACATGGCTGTTAGTAATGCCCAGTCATAAGGGAGGCATTTTGAATAACTGAGTTGCTTACATGGGAGAGTTCACTCTCTGCCTTGTGGATGGGAACAAACCTGATGGGAAAAAACCCCATCAGACTATAGCATTTTTATTTTCAAGAATTCAGAAGGGATACTCAATAGTGCAATGGTACAGGGATCATGTTGAGGGGTGCTGGAATGAGTGAAGTTGCACACACGTATACTTCTGGGTGAACAGTGGCTGTTAGTGGAAGGTTAGGAAAGCTAGAGAGGTGTTTTCTAAAGCATGTGTGTGATTGTAGATTACAAACCTAAACGCTTTAAAAACTCTGCCATTGACTTTTGATCCCAATTAAGGTATGGATTTGCTATATAGATTGTGAACCTGTACACCACAAGCCATGCAGCTTCCAAGTTTCCTGATATGTAAAAGGAAAAAAAGATTGGGTTTTTTTTTCTGTTACCCTGTGAATGCTTCTGAGAGAAACAGGTTTACTGACTATGTTAATGTTTGGAAAATTCAGTTTTAATTTGGATAGTACTGGAGACAGTAAACTGGAAAACAAAACAAAGTTAATTGCCTACTACAAAGGTCCCCTCAGCTGAAGGTTCAGATTGTCCAAAGTGAGAAGAGAATAGAAGGATCGAGAACGAGTATGAGAAATGCATTTTGCAGTCCAAAAGAGACATGGAGGCCTTGCAGAAAAGGGTTGTGAACCTCCAAGGTGAATGGAAAAGATGTAACATGAGACACCTTCAGATGAAGAGAATGAAGAGGTATGCTTTCCAAAAGGAAAGGAAAGGAAATCATCTGCCTTTCAGCTGTAGGAGATTCTGCTTTGCTTTTTGCTTTTTTTTTTTTTTTTTTTTTTTTTTTTTTTTTTTTTTTTTTTTTTTTTTCTTTTCTTTTTCTTTTTTTTTTTCCCCTATGCTTATTGTCAGTGTACAGTAGAGTGTGTTTCAAGACAGAGGGACTTCTAGACAGAAATGGCTATATTGGAGTCATTCAACCCTTCCATACAGAGCCATGTTGAGCTCCTGTCTATGAGAACCACATCTTTTCTAATAATTTTTGACACAAGGGGGAGGGATAAGAGCCTCTAGTTTTGATAGTATGGATTATATCTGCTGGGTATTTTGGTTTGATTTTTAATGGATACTCTCAAATAATTGAACACAGCTGTTTGGCAGCATTTTCACTTCCTGATTACACAGTGGTAACAAAAGGCCCATTATTTGTTTGGTTGTGGACAAAACTGATTACTTGGAATAATATCACTAAGTTTGTCTCATACTTTAAATTGCATCTTGATAACAATTTTTAAGGAATAGGTGAAGTGAAAGTTAGATGTTGGCTTATGGAAAAGCTGTGTGCTTTTACACCATTAAGAAAATACATTATCCATAACAACATGTAAGTCTATCTGCATAGTTTGTGCTGTCTTTGTCTGAACTTCTTAAAAAGAAGAAAATAAGTAGATAACGTAAAGCTTAAGCTTTTTTTTCCCCCACTCTGTCTTCCTCTTTCCACAGTCTTGTCCTTGAGCCCTTTGCCAGAAGTGGGACCTCCTGCTCACTTTGCTGTCACTGCTATCAGCAGATTGCCACCTGCTGGATGCCCTCCACGGCAGCTTTGTTCTGTGCTTGGAGGTTTTACCTGCATCTCCAACCTGATGTTTGATTGTTAAGTGTTTCAAGAGTTTTGCAGCTATCTCTTTAGTTCTTGGGACTGGCTGGGATGCATCTTTTTGTTGATTTGATCCAAGAATAATCCAATTTGCATTTTTCTGAGACTACTTGGTGAGATGAACCACAGCGCAAGATACATGCACGTGGAAGATTTGCATCAAGTGTATTCCACATCCAAATGGAGATAGTGATCCTGAAGTACCTTTTGATTTGTTTCACCTCTTTGATACACTTCACGAACTTGAGAGTCAGTTTAGTTTTCCTGAAGTGTGGCTGCTGGTCATTGCTTGGTGTATGCTCTGGCAGGAGAGCCTGTGCTGCTGGCCTGTTCCGGGCCTGTCCCATGAAGACTGCTCCAAGCTCTGAGTGCAGCCCATCTTCCAGCCCCCTGAGACTCTGTGAACACTGCCAGGGAGGTCTGATGCAGACAGTCCTGCCTCTGAAAATGTGCATTTCTGCCTCACTGCCTGAGCAGAACCTAGATTTCTGGGAGACAATGAAAATCTGCCTGTCCTTCCCTCAGAATGTCTTAGTTATTACTGGGCCTTTCTGCCCCGTAATCTTGTTAAGTCTAGAGAATGTGCATTAATACTATTTGCACTTTATGGATGAAGAAGCCAGAAAGCCACTGTTCTGTCACCCACCAGTGGGTCAAAAAGACCTGACTGAATAATGTTTTGCTGCTCAATAGAGTTTGTGAGTGAATAGTCTGTTTTAAGCTTTGTATACCAGGCCCCTGCTGAGGGAGGAATTCACAACTCTTTTACTTGCCTGTTGTTCTCCCCATAGCTATTAGATACACTCTTGAGAAGGGAAGAACAAAAGAAGAGAACATTTAAACCTATAAAACATTCTTAATGTCTAGCAGTTAGACAATATTATTTATACATGTATCTGTGTATTTAGAAGCTGTTATTTCTCAATTATCCAGGAAGAACAGCTTGTTCTGTAGAAGGAGTTTTCTAACTATAGGCAGATATCAATTCCTTTACTGACTGAATGGATTCCTTCCTCTGATAATGCATCTACTATCCTGCATCTCTTGATAAGGTGGCTGTGACATATAACTTCACATCTTTGATAGAGGAAATTAAGAAAACTGGTTTGTCACAATGCTGTCAGGGTACAGCCACTGCCCATTGGTGCTTTGGAAGAACCAGTTGTTTTCATCATCCTAAAAGTTTGCTGACATCTGTTCCATTAGCACACCACTCCATATTCTGTTTTTTTCCATGGGCCAAATGTATTATGAGAATGAAGGCAGTCTGTCTTGGATATTCACCAATTCTATTTTTGGTCTCTGACCACAAATTTAATTTGTTCAAAAGCTCATGAGCTTTTTGTCATTCTGTGTGGTGACCCATGCACTGGAATGAGCTCCAGGCTCTCCTTGTGGAGGAATCCTTTGCCAGAGCTGATAATGCCATTGGGCAGGTGGGAGGGATTCAGTGCACGTCAACTCTACTCTTTATGTTGCTATTGCTCCTTAAGGGAGTAACTTTGGTGTATAGTCAGTCTTGGATTTTTAAAGGTACTTAAAACTTTATTTTAAAGGAATTCAGAGCAGGAAGATTCAGCATCATGGTCTTAAGATGATACAGGAAATGAGGATACCTCTTGGTCAGAGTGTTCCTCTACAGTGCTGGGTAATAGGGAAGTTGAGAAGGAATCCTAATGGAGAGTCAGGAAGAAAGCTAGTGAAGAGCTACAGTCTCCAGTGGCCTTCAGTTGAGAAATGTAGCGTACCCTAGGCATGAAACTTCCCTGCGTATCTGGAGTCTTGTATTCTGCACAGCCAGAATAGGAGGGAAGCATTCAGCCTTATGGCAACCACTGCCAACTGCTTCCTTCTTTGGAATGTAATCAGCATTGGACTTGGACAGATCCGGGAAAGGGGAAACAGATGATTTCATTAGTATCAGTGGGCTTGTTAAGAAGAGTTCTTGACAAGACAATGCACAGCTTTAATATAGCTGATTTCTAGAGCTGGCAGGGATTCTGGTCTCTTCCTTGTGGAAAATGCCCAGCTGTAACATTTATTTTCAGTGTTTAAAATTACTCCTGAGAGAGATGTGGGTGAAAGCCTGTCCCTGTTTCTATCAAAGCACCCACTTCTCTTACTAGGACCCAGCCTTCTACCTTGCTTTTTCAAATTAATGCTCAGATGCTTGTGACTGGGCGGGGAACATTTAAGCTGTTGTTCTATATGAACATGGAGTGTGTGGTGTGTTTTCAGGCCAGCTTGTCATTTAAAAAGGGATGACTCAAGAGTCTGTCTGTAAGGAGCTGAGGGTGGGAGACAACGTGCAAATCCAGAGGACCAGCACAAAACACAATTTTTGAAAAGGTAATAGTTAAAATTCAAGCTCAAAAGGACAAAGAAAAGGAAAAAGAAAAAAATCTTGATTCTGGAAAATGAGGAAGTGCTTATCGGAGGAAATGTGGATGTGTTGATGTATGTGTGCGAGTGTACAGCAGTTTTCTTTCCAGTTTGTGCACTTAGAAGTGTTTTGAGTTCTGAACTATGTGAAAGAAAGGTGGCTTGTTGCTTCTTTCCTGTATTGGGAGAGATAGGACTGCAAAATGGACAGCTTCATTCAGATGAGCTGAGTGTTCCAAAAAGTCACCTTCACTTTCAAAACCTGCATAAATCTCCAGTGCTGCAGGTACCATCAGAGTCGTGGTGTAGAAAAAGCATGTTAACTTCTAGCAAGCCCTTTAAAATCTATAGTGCTGTCCCAGACATGCAATGCAGACAAAGTGCAAGCACCTTTGTACCATGGTTTCCTGATTCCGAATGTCATATGATATGGCCTAAAATGGACCTTTGTTATCACAATGACAAAAGACGCTGGGGTAAAAATCATGTTATTTCCTTAGGAAAGAACAGAGTTCTATTTTTAATTATTTTTACCTTAATCTTTCTATTTCATTCTACCAGTGTTTATAGTACCGAGTACAATACTTCTTGTTATGATTGTTTTTTGAGTGCCTGGGACATAAGCAGACATTCTGCAGCAAAATGGGATACAGAGTCCAAAGAGCTTGTGTGGCAGGAAGTTCTAAAAAAATTCCACACAGTCCCCTCCCATCCACCCCCAAAAAAAGAAACCAAACACAAACAAACCTAAAAGACTCTCATAATTCCCTTGTGGAAAATTATAATGTCCATTGGAATGTAGATTTTCTATCTGTTCTAGGATTCTTCTTTTCAAAAGGGATACTTTCTTTTTGGAAAATCAGTATTGAGGGTATTGATTTTACTTCCTAAAAGAGAGTCTGATGTTGACAATGTTTTTGCTTTTTTGATGTTTCTGTTTCAATCACTTCTGCTTTATAGCCAAACAGACCCCTGTGACTGCAGAGCATCCCAGTCCTCAGGGAGGCTCTCAGGCATATGTTAGGCTGGTATTGCAGTTGAAAGAGGTTGTTTTTTCCTCCACTTTTTTTATTATTTTCATTTCTCTCTTGTAATAGCACAAGCAGCATGAGTGGCTAGGGAACAGATCAGGAAACTAAACTGAGTGAAAATTTGTAGAAATTTGAAAGAATTACACTGAATTGAGGCATCGGAGAAAATAGAAAAATCTCTCATTCTCTGTCTCCTCTCCTGCAACTTTCTGTGGAATGAGGGTGCATTTTGGAGGGCATTATTTTCTCCTTCTATCTAAATTTCAGAGGGTTTTAACTAGCATTAGAGGGAAGGCTTTGCTGTTTTCTTGCACCTCAAAAATCACTTCATTCAAGGCTTTGCAACAGGACAATGTGAGGATTTTGCTGTCGTACTGATGATGAGGTAACATATTACAGATGTTGCTGAAACACAAATATTATCTAATAAGTGGCCATGAGAGAGGAGAGGCACTGTTCATTTTCACCTGAGGCAAACTTTTAAGTAATTGCAAACTGGTCTGTGAAACCATAGGGTGGTTAAAAAAACCCAAGTATTTTACCAAGTGTGTCATGCAGCCTCAACCCTTTGTTCTTATTAATGCACCCCACAGACATGTATGTACTAATTAAAAATAATTTATCAAGTTATGATAATTTCTATTATTTTATTATATTCTTTCCTGAAGGAAATAGCAGAGCTGAAGGACTGTTGAATGGTAATGTATGAAAGGAACACTTATGGGGAGTTAGGTTGGAACACAACTCACAATAGAAAAGGGAAGCATATTTTCAGCATTTCTATGCTGTTTAGATAATATGTTTTAATGAAGTTTCGATAAAGCTATTAGGGAAAAAATAAAAAATAATAAATGTACCACATCATGGAAACTACTTAGTTTCTGCAAGGTGATTTATGAATGCAGATGAAAAATTGTGATGGGCTCTTTCTTTTGATTGTTTTCAGTCCCTTTTGATAAACAATTAGGAATCTCACAGGTTAATTGCCATGAAGAAGAGACTTCACCCTTTTTTCCTAATACTTGACTCTTCCAGAACTTCTGCCTGAGGCATTTCATTTAGTGTTAAGTGTGTTTCACAGGTAAACAGTTCACAGTAAAACACAGTTAAACAGTGCTGAGTCAGCTGTGTGGCCTAAAATGGGGTTTGACCTGCATTTTAGTTGCTGGCTCTGCATTAGGATGAGGGGGGCAGATGGTAGATGATAGACTTTGGTGCTGTACCATCTGTGAGGTATCTAAAAGAGAACTAGCTGTTGAACAAAAATGAGCAACCTTTTCCTACTTAATCTTTACACAAAGGTGACTATTACCCAGTATATTTACTGCCTCACTAATGCTAAATGTGTCAATGACTGGATATTCTTCAGCTAATCCCATTTGGAAATAATGATGTTTCCAGCCAATGCAAAGTGGCTAAATTGTGAAATATCCCTGTGCCTTGTAACTTCAGAAACATAACAAGCTGAGGGGATAGTGGGTTTTTTTCATGTGTTAATGTAGTAGCTAAAATCAGAGGACAGTTTGCTTGTGATAAAGGTGGAAAAGCTATAGAAAGTGCTTGATAAAATCTCCCTTGGCTAGATCTGCCTCAGCAGTCCCTGAGAATACAGCAAGGTTACCAACTTCCTAGCAGAGGCCAGTGGACATTGGGTCAGGAATGTAAATTGTAGAGGTGTCACTGCCTGTGTTCAAAACATGTACAATCACAGAATCTATTTAACAGGCAAGGGATATGGGAAGTTCTCACTGAGGAAATGAAATGGGTAGGGGTTTGCAGGAAGTAATAATCTTTTCTAATCTCAAAAGTGGGAAAAACTGGAATTTTTTTTTTTTTTTTTACATTGTCTTAATTGTTTGATATCTCAGTTTTGGCATCTACATGTTTCTGGTCTGACTGCCAGGTTTGCAGTACCATAAACTTTAAGAATCCATTGATAGGCGTTTGTTAATTATGGATAATTTGCAGTGGTGTGATAAACAGGCCCTTTGTGTCAGTCAGAGTAGCTTTAGCACGCTGAGCTGAGATTCTGCTGTGTAGTATTTAGAGATGCTTTTTTTTCTTAGAAACTCTTTTGAGTTCAAAACCACAAATTGGGTTGTCATCAAGAAATGTGTTAACTCACACCTCGCTGTTTGTGTGGCCCCTTCAGTATTAGACCTGAGAGCTCAGTGCTTGACCTGCTGTGATGGTGACCTTGGTTATTCCAGTATCTTCAGGGATAAAGCTATTACTGGACTGAGCTCTCCAGAGCAGAACTTAATCAGAATGGGACACAGACGTTAACAGCTTAGGAACTGATTTTGATTTGCCTGCCTTTACTACTTGTTACAAATATAATCTGTGTATCTTTTATCAATTTTAGAAAATGTAGGATGGAATGAAATATACATTAAAAAGTATACCAAGTTGACATAAGCTTTTCATGAGAACCACATGCATCTGGAAGTGTGGAAGGCTGTGTTTGGAAACAGTAGTGATCTGAGTGATGTGGTAATGGGATGGTCTGTAACAATTCATTATGCTGGCAACTAGAATTCCCTAGCTATGTTAGTAGTGTGGTTACTTACTATAAATTGGTAACCTGCTTAATCTTACTAACCTTCTTATTGTTAACCTGCCTAACTATTGTTAGTAATTGGCTTATTGTTAGGAAGCCCTAACTATTAGTAGCATGTTTTGAGCTGTGCAAATGCAAATATGCTTGGGTTTAATGCTGTTGACAACCAGCTGCCACGGCACAATTTAATGAAATGAAACACTGTCACATTTGGAGTCTTAATTATCAGAAAATAACAGTATTTCTTGCCCATAAACATCTCTTTTCTTTGTATGACAGCCACTTAAGCACATGGGATTTTCTCATGTGGCTAATCCTGGAATGCAGTTCTGTGAGACACTGTAACTGGCCAGCACTAGAAAGGTGAAGTCCTGTTTGTCCCTCTCATCTCCTAACCTGACCTCTTTCTTTTGGTTGGGATATTTTAGTGAGTTAATTTAACTCAATGAAAGGGTCTGAAAAACAAGGAGGAAAAGAAAGGCTAGGGGGAGACAAAGCTTGTGCTCTTTGGGCACAAGCAAGCTGTTTTATAAGCTCAGCTGTCTCTGAAAGGATTTTCTCTGTGAGTAAATATGATGTATTTCCTCTGAAGTGTGTAGGGGTGTCTGGTAAAACTGGACTGGGTTTTTTTTGCTGTGGGTTTGTGCACACTTAGAGTGGAAGCCTCTTAATGCTGTTATTCCTAAATACAAAACTTGTATCTAAAGCAGTTCATCAGATCCTACAACTTTCTTTGTGCATTTTGCCTTATTCATGTGTTCCCTGATTTCTGTGCTGCTGCGTCTGACTGCCAGGGTTTTTTTAGTATACAGTAGGGATGGGAAATTTTCTGATCCTGTTGTAAGTCTTAGTTCTGATCCGGCATTCCTCTAATACTTGAAATTCCTATTAAAGAAAGAAACAATTTTTAGTTTTGCTGGAGGGTTTTTTGTTTGTTTTGTTTTTCTCTTCCCAATGCCACATAATTATCAAATCTTATGCAACCAGAGATGTAAGACTGAAATTCCACTGAAAAGTGAGAAGAGACATCAAAATGTTTCTAGTTTTATCTGCATGTTAATGTTTGTAAGCATGCAGCTGTGCCATCTAATTAGTATTCCTGGACAAATGTATTCTGCATACAAAACTGATGTTTGATTTAAATTTGTGGGCAACCGTATACACATATGTTAGGAAAAAATTTTAATGTAAGTTTTGATCTTTAGATTGCCTGTTATCTGCTAAGCTCAGGTAAATATTTTGCTTTCTGCCATTCCAGAAGCCTGAGGATTCTAAATTAGACTATAATTAACTAATTTCAAAATAGGGATGACTTGAAGCATTTTCTTCAAGAAGTCTAATTATTTTTTTATTATATTTAGAGCAGCTGTAAAAGGAAACAATGTAATAATTTCTTCCTCAAAGGAAAAGAGAATGCAGCCTCCTGCTTGATGTTCAGTAATTATGTACACGAGTAGATGGTTTCTGGAGGAAGCTGTGTCATATATACAAAGAATACTTGAGAAATGCAGGTGAATTCAGAAGGCAAACCAAATGATAAAAACACCACCTGCACAAGGGTAGTTTCACAGCCAAAGCTCAAGATGCTGTACAGTGGTCCACAGTCTTTTTGCTCCCATAGCCTCACTGAAGTCCAGCAGGCTGTTGTGTTTTTTGGAGCCTGTTTTTCAAAGTTGTGTGCTTGTTCAGGTGTCACTTTTACATTAGCTTTCAAAATTGTTATTGTCTTCCCTGAGAACAATACCACAGCACTGCATTGCACTCAGAAAAAGCATGATATCCAAACTTCTGGCTTCTTCAAAACATCAATATATAATTATATAAATAAATATAGAGAGTTGGAAATATGTATCAATAGACTTCATGTGCAACCTGTCAATATTTTAACATTTTAGGACTGAATTAAGTGCAAGTTAGATGTCTGTGGTGCTGAACAGTCACACCCCAGGGCACTGCATCTGTCTGTAACTTAAAGTAATTCTTATTTCTCTGTGGGCTTTTTTCTTCCATTTGGTTTACTTGGCAATGATATTTCTTTTCCTGTGAAATTTGTTACTGCTAATAACAAACCATTTCTGTTGTCTCTAAACTTCAGTAAACATGGCTGGCTTATGAAGTGCAGTTCCTACAATGTCATGACCATTTCCAGCCTTGGCTCACCTGATCCTAGAACTTTTCCATAAAAAATGTACTGCCTGTGAGCACTAAACTTCCAGAGTCTTTATCCCTTTCCTGCGACATGTATCCTCTACAAATTACGTAACACTTCCAAGCTAATGCCTTGCAGCTAAGCAACAAATCTGACCCTTCAGATTATGTCAGGGGAACCTATGGCAGATGCAAGCAGATGAACTCTGGGCAGTTCAGTACACAATTTCCAGACAAGGCCATTTCACAGTCAGTACCATGAGAATCACTTAGATACTCAGGATATGGGATCTGTAGTGTTTGTGGACTTACAAGTACTGTTCTTCCAGTCCTGCTGGAAATATTGTGCCTGGCACACCCTTTGATTCCATCACCTTTTTTTATGATCACATTTCACAGTTCAGTATCTGTTGCTCAACAAGTCACCTGGGCCTCTCTCCTTACAACTTCAGGTGCTGAATACATATTACAGAAATGCACTTTAAAATTCTTACTTAATACTGCAGTCTACATGCAAAGTTATCCTCTTCTTCCCATATGATATTTTTAAACCTTTTTCTGGATACACCTTTCTAATTTTCTTTGCAAATTTTGGAACATGTTTCTACTTCTCTGCTTGGGCCATTAATTAAAATATTAAAGACAGAATATTCAATAATCTGTGAGAAACTTTTCATCTCTCTCCTGCTAGGTAGCTTCCCTGAAAGCATGAATGATTGTATTTTTTCCTTTAATGAGACTGTTACCTTAAAATGCTTCTATTAAATAACCTTTTGTGAATTGAATGACTTTTTTCCCCTCTATGTTAGTTGCCCCTAAAAGTACTACATATTCTGTTCTACCTTCCTGTGGTACTACTCTGCATCTTGGTAGTGTACTAAATTTGGATTTTTCATATTGAATTTATTGTTCTGGGTTTTGTCTTTTTTTTTTTTTTTTTTTCTTTTTCTTCTTTTTCTTTTTTTCCTTTTTTTTTTTCCTTTTTTTTTTCTTCTTTTTTTTTCTTTAGTGTAATTTGCACTTCAGTGCCATAATTCTATTAGTTTCTTCCTGTTTTGTCTAAATTTTAAATCATTCTCCTGACAAAAAAAAAAAAGTCCAGTGATGACTTGGGCTTTAGGCCAACCTGTTGTTCATTTCATGGTAGTTGAACAGTTGAACTTCGTTGAACAGTTTTTCTATGTTGTACTTTGCTTCACGAGGTCCAATTAATTCTGACCAGTCTCTCCCCACTATTCTCTCATCTGTGATTTTTCTTTGTTATTTCATTTCTTTTTAATTCCCTATTGGAACATGTAATTACCTGTTTCTTGTTTGAAATAAAATTTCTAAACTATTTTTTACTTAAATTTCATTATTTAAAAATCTGTGCTGCTCATAGCTGGCTCCTTTAATATATCAAAGCTTGAGCTTTGGTATCTTCTCCAAATTAGAGAATTCTAGTATATATTGGCATATGAAAACCATTCTTTATCTTTGATCATTCTTTTTGCCTTATTCCAAATGCATAATAAATCCCTTTTAAGATGGGAGTACCAGGACTGCTTGCAGGATTCAACTGAATTTTTTTCAGTGTATAGAGTTGTATAGTTCAGTACTATTATTTTTTTTTTACCACTACATTTTTTTTTTGCATGTATTTAAACTGAACTATATCTGTTCTTCTATTATTGTCATAAGATCCTTCAGCATGTTCTTTTTTCAGTTTAATTTTTGACAGTGCATGCTGAACAGTTTGAATCTCATCACGTGTCTACGACTAACTGCATTCACACTGTGAAAGCTGACCTTCTTTCCTCAAACTTTAATTGGTTGCTAATATATTAAGACCTTTCTTTTCCTCCAATAAGGTTGGTTTCTTTCTTTAAGATCTTTTGTTAGCAAATTGTTGTCAGGTTTTTACTGGAAATGTAGGTAAACTGTATCAACTGGATTACCTTAGTCCTCCTGATGCTGCTTTCCTTTTTCAGAAATGCTAAAAAAGTTCATGCACAACCTCCAGGAACTGTACTAACTCTTCCTTGTTTTTTTCTGATTTGAAATCTCTTCAATAATATTTGAGTAAGCATAATGTAGAGCTCCTCTGCCTTTTTTCAAAAAAATCTGATTTTTTTGTTTCAGTAATACATGACTATGAATTCAGTATCATATTGTACAACTCTACAGAATTACAGAATACTGACAAACACAAGCAAACCAACCTTGAGTTTGTATTGTGGTATCAGGTATAACTACAGATTGTAAACTGTCATTTTCCTTGTGAAGTTATGATTAATATTTTCATGCATGACATACAAAGAATCAATTTATTTAATTAAAACCAAAACCTTCAAATTCATTTTAGTTACACTCACATTTCAAAAATAAATAAAAGTAGTAATGTTAAAAAACTTCCAAACATTGTTACACAACTTGTAAAAGTGAAGAGGAAGAAGTAATAACATATTTAGCTAGTGCTCTTGCATGCAGCATGGAAAAATATAATTTAAAAATATCCTTTTTGTTAATCATTTCAGATGCTTTAGCAAAGCTGGTAGTTTTAACAAATGCATTTGCTATTCAATGAACTTGCTTTGAACAATGTCACAGTATACTCTGTACAACAAAGCTCATTTCCAGTCCTTGTTTGTGGTGTTATTAGATGAATGCATTCTTTCCTAATACTGCATATAGCATCTTAGCAATAAAGTTAGTAATAGAACATAGAAGAACCTGCTACTAATCTAAAGAAAAGAAAACAAACATCCAATTTTAATTCTTTGTTGTGTAGTAGCTGTAGTCCTAAGTACCCAAGTGTGTAAAAAGAGGTCCTAAAGCACTTCTTTCCATACTTCCATGTAGTTAGAACAATGGGCTACATTTTTATCAGACGTAATAATATTCTTGCTTTACAGTGTATTTTTCTTGTCTCAATAAAGAAACGTGAAGATTAATGTCAGCATCTGTTATTATATTAGGAAGAATTACATTATATGGTAAAGAGTTCTTCAGGACAAAACAGAGTTGAAAGAACAGCTTTGGGGCTTGGTTAGAGAGCAATTCAAGATCTGTGGCATAACATTGTTCTGCTGACTTACTCTTCTGCCTTGTCTGTAAGAGTTCAAAACCTCTGTGAAAGATTAAGAGGCTCCTCTCAGTGTGTTCTAGGCATTTTCCCCCTACAGGGAGAGCCTTCAGTGTCTGCAATATTGTTAATATTTTAACTGGACAAAGTAGCTGAGTTGATATAATGGCTTGTTTCCTCCAAAAGCAGTAATCTTTTCTAGCCCTGGCACTCATCTGCCCTATCTCTGGGCTTGTTCAGCTCACTTAAATGGGCAGAAGACAAACCCTGTGGGAAGAGGAAGGAGGAACTGAAAAGATTAATTTGGCTGCATTGTCTAACTGTGTAACAATTGTCTTCCTAAGCCACTGCTCTGCTAAAAACACTCAGTCTGGTCTGTTCATTACCATCATAGCGGATATTGCAGGAACAGACCCTGCAAGTACTGAAGTATTTGAGACTGAAAGGGCTTCATAATGGCAAGTTACTTATCAAAATCCCATCTGGCTCTGCCAGCACGTAGAAAGAGCTGGATGTGTTAAGACCTCAGTACTTACTAACACAGCATGAAAGACATTATTATTAAAGAGTGGTTGCAGTTCATTTTGTGGACAGGGGTGCACTAACGTCACAAAAGACTAGAATAAAGATTAATATGAAAGTAAATTATTTTCTTGGTGGAAATTAGTAACTGGATCTTTCTTACTGGAAAACAGACAAAATTTCTGTCCTCCAAAGACTGTTGAGCCAAGAGGTTTAAATTCACTGCATTTTCTATCAGTAGCAAAGTGCCAGGTTTTTCTTTGGTATCTATTTCACTGCCAGCAATGAAAAAGGTTCCTGAGCCCCTAGGCCTCCAGTCTGCTTTTCAGTTAGCTTCATCATCATCATAATTGGATTTCTCTTCTGAATCATAATTTTCATATTCCTCATCTTCATATCTGAAGGCATCTTCATCTTCAGGGTCAGACTGACCCTCTTCTTCACACTTGTGGAACCAGTCAGACCGAGAACTGGGTCTTGACTGATTATCACCCTCCTCCTCCTCCTGGGAATGGCCAAGTGACAAGCCTGTCTTTGCTTCTGCTTCCTCCTCTTCCTCCTCCTCCTCCCCTTCATGGTGCTGGTCAGAGGAGGGGCTTGACCCAAACTCCCCTGCATGGGAAGGCTGAGGGCTGACTCTTGCCTCTTCCTCATCCTCCAGCTCGCTGGACTGGCCATCCTGCATGGAGTTTTTGACATCTTTTTTCTTCTCTCCTTCCTCCTCCTGCTTCCCGTCCTCACAGGACTGCTCAGACTGAATAATACTGTCAGCTGCTTCCTCAAAGGACTCTGTATCTTTCATTATATTCTTGATGACTCTGAAAAGACAATAATGCATGTGTAATTTTACTTTCAAGTAAGATGCTTTCCATTAGGTTTTAAAAGGAATAGGATCTTCATGTAGTCTAGGACAAATCGCTGTAGGCATGGATGAGTTGGAACTGATGAAGGAAAAGGGAGACACTAGAGTCTCCTTTTATGCTATAAAGTCACTCAACAGTATTGCTTGTGTATTTCAATTTTATTCATTTCTACTTCCTTTTACATAATAACACCTAGTGAATATTAAATTATTTGTTTATAAAGCTTACTTTAAAAACTCAGTAGAAGTAATGCAGAATGAAGTGACTTATTAACAACTTCCTGGAATTTTCTGATGGAAGGAACAAATAAGTGTGTTTTTAAATTTTTTTCTTGGTTGAAGTATATAACATAATATGTATCCAGTGCTGTTCCTCTGTCTTATGAAAGAATATTTAATTCATGAAAAAAAAGCCAAACACAAAAATATACTAATGCTAACATTAGTAATGCTAGCTACATACAGTCAAATATTTAGCTGGGAAATACTACTAAAAAAACCCCACCCAATAACAAAAAGCCCCTCACATTAAAAATTGCTTTCTTATTAGGTATGTAGTGACAAAAAAAAAGCCTTCAGTAATCTCTACCTTTCTCTGGCATCAGTGGTGTTATTAAAATCTTCAGCATTGGAGCATTGTAGCAATTTAGATGTTTGTCCTTTCTTTGAAATAAACTCTGGGCATATCCCAAGTGCTCTCAGTCTATCAGAATAATGCTTTTCTGCAGCTATTCTGGCATTTTTCTGTAGGAAAAACACAATGGTTATGTGTTCTTTAAAGGCATTAAATGCATGTCTTTTGATACTTTTTTTTTGTATTAACACTTCCATTAATTGCATCTGCTAAGTTGAATGCTTATTCACTGCAGGTAAGAATGGCAAAACATTACTTGGCAATTTTGCACCAGATTTTCCTTCTCTGTAGTAGTTTAAATTTGGTTTGCTCCCTGTGCCCACTGGCAAATAAGCGAAGATACAGACATGCGGAAAATCAGATGTTGCATTCCTAGAGCATCTCCCCTATTCCTTCTCCTTCCGTCTTGTTCTTTAGGAGCTGTTGTCCTAAAAAGGTAGCATTGATTGACCATGCTGTTTAACAAATTACACAGATGTATGTCTCCACCTCTGAAACTGAGGTTGTAAATTCTGTTTCTCCAGGCAATATCTAAGTGGGGAAGACTTGGTCTCCAAGCTACACAGATCTACCGTGCCCCACAGCAGTGGCAGACCAGAAAACTCAGAAACAGAAGGGAAACAGCAATCTATGACTTGGTGCCTCTCTGGGTTTGGGAAGGGGTCAGGGACCACACTACCAACACTGTTGGTTCAGTTGTACTGAAATGGAGAGAGAAAAATACCGCACCTGAGCTTTACCATAGACACTAAGAATACTTGAATTTTCTTCATTGCTCTTTCCCAACTTAGCCCTCCCACATTTTTGCTGTAATTCTTTGCTGTGTTTAGTTATTCATGTTGTAACTGAGCTGGACACCATGTTTAGAACAGCCATCTCTGTTCCCTGTGCAAGCAAGCCATGAATGCTTAGTCATATAAACTGGTCATGTTTACACGGAGTGGGGGTAACAGAAATAACAGACTTCTAAAAATGCTTGACTGTGACTACAAATATCTCATGCAGTATTTGAAGATAAAATTAAGAAATAATACAGAAACAAGATAACCTGAGTGACCCTTTCAAGAAGCAATGGCCTTTGATTTACTCTTTCTTCCATTTCTTGCAACTCTTGCAAGTATTCTTGCATTCTCTGCTTCTCATAATTCCTAAGGGAAACACAGTACAAGGTAAATAATTATAAATTTATAATACGAGAAGTATTTTTGTGCAGCAGCTGGAAGTTAAAAATGGTTATAGCAAACTAAATACTGTCCTAAAGATAAATAAAAGGTAAATTATTTTATGGCGATTATGGGGTCTGAGGTACATTGTGTCAGCAACTGTGTGCCTCTAAGTACTGAACAAAACTGTCTCTGGACCAGTCACTTTGGATAAGCAAAGAGGTCCTGGCTACTAAGGAGCTGAGTTCAGATTCTTAGGGATTTTTCTGATACTTAGGGTTTGAAGTTTTTTTTTTTTAGTTTGGATACCTAGGAGTTTCTTAAAATGCTGACTTCTTACAGATATTTTAGGTAGTCTAAGCAAAATTAAATGGTTTGAAATAACTGATAATTATCAGAATTCACCATAGGAAGGTGAAGTTTGATACATTCTGCATCATAATAAACTACTTTTTCCTAGTTGGTTTGCCAAGGACCCAGTCAATACAGCGGGATAATGAAACAGTTGATTCATCAATTGACATGGTATCTGGGATCACAGAAAGTACTAGATAATCCAGGTAGTGTGGGCTGTAATCCTCCATGTGTGACAAAGACACCTCTTTGTTATGTTGCCTCTGTCCTGGGCCAGCTTTGGGATTAGTAAATCAGACACTTCAGGGCAAGTATGAGAGCTCAGGGGCATTTTACAATTCTCCTCCTCCCTCTTTCCCTTACCATCCTCTGAATTGCTGCAATGTGGCTGTGCATAAAGGCAAGTTATTCACCATTTTCAGGGAGTGAACTTCACTGTTGCTACTTGCTTGCTCTCTCAGGCAGCTCTCTACAAACCTGATTATCTGTTCAAAGAGCCACTTATATTAATATACTATATTACCCAGCCTGTGCTGAAATAAGCATTATCAAGTTAAGCACTTGTACCAGCCTTAATGCATCAGCACTAGAGAAGTAATCTTGCTTTTTAATAGCATAATTTTATGTGCAGACAAGGACTGAGCATGAGTATTTTACAGTACTCCTGAAATCTGATTAAGCTAAATACTGTAATGTGGAATTTGCTGTTCAGTGAGCTCAAATCAAATCTGTAAACACACCCACACTCTCCTCATTCTCCACCTTGCTGCTGTAACTCAGATTGTTTTCTGCTTCTGTCCTAGAGTCAGCAGATCATCTGCCCAAGGTCACTTACATTGTAAAACTCCTGTTACTAACAGTATCTGCTGGTTGTGTTGCAAAAGCCATTTGGCTTGAGCTTTGACTCTAAAAAATTAGTTAGAAGGGACTGCCCTTTGACCTGCAACTCTGTTCTCCAAGACCTTATACAGGTAAACTCTGCTTCTCCCAAACCACTTCTGCTTCCTATGTGTGCTTTGGCTTCAGCTGTCTTTGGGGGAGGTAGCAGGTGGGTGCAGATGTATGCTGAATAACCAGACTGCCCACATGGCCAAACACAATGCCTGTTGCAATGATTCTTCTGGCTTTCACTGATGAGCAACTGCACTTCATGATTTTGGCATATGAGAAAACATGCTGCAGTTTCTGTGATGTGTTCTGGTCACGATGCACCAACATTGGTGGTCAATAACCACTAAAAAGTTTGCTGGTGGTACAACATGCAGTATTGTCTAGAAGGTGGTGCTGCACTGTAAGTGACCTTGGGCAGAGTTTGAAGTCTATAAAGAATAAATCCTCAGTTTTTTCTTTTAGCTAGAACAAAAGAAGAGACCCACATAAGGGAAAAAAAAAAAAAAATTAGGAGACCTTTACCTTTCAACTCCCTGCCATAAAAACAGCCACAGACTCCACACTCATTTCAGAAAGGTCTCTTTCCTGGACCATATTCTAAATGTCTTAAAAGTTTAGTATGGTAATTTAAAAGTTGCTAATCAAAGCTATAAATCTTGTCATCACATGTATCACGTTTACTCCAGGACTGTTTTGTTCTCCAATTATCAGTGACTGGCAATCTGTCTGGTTACTGGATGTTAGGATTCCTAGTTGCTGCCCAAGCATCCTGCCTATGTGTGAAGGGACAGGGCAGAGCAGTCAGCGCCTCTCATCCTCTCCACCTGACAGTGCCTTAAATTGACAAGACTGCTCCAGTGCCATCATGCCAAGACAGATTATATATCTCACTGAAGACTCATTCAGATGGGACTTTTTTTTTTCTAGGTTTAAAAAGAATGGGAAATAGAAATGGTTAGATCAGCCACAAACACAAGGTCAAGCAGCAGTTCAGGAGTTAGATCAGCACCAAGAAAGCTAGCACTACCTGTATGGCTAACTTACAGCACACTCAGAGGGCCCTGATCTTTTTTTCCTCTGTACTAATTTTTTCAGTTGTACAGAAAGCAGTCTTTTTCATATTTCTACTACAGGTAACTTCAGATCCCATTCTTCCCACACACCAGCAGCTTCCTGGTTAGCTGCTGCTACGTGTGGTGAGTTAAAATATTCCTGCTCTAATTTTTCCTCTGAAGTGGAAAGCTGCTGAGATGACTGTGAAATACTTCCTACTTTAGGTGACAGCACTACAGTAGTACCAACCACCTACTAATCCAGGAGTACAAGGATATTCTGTAATAACAACTTTTTTTTTTTAAGAACATTTTTCTTTAGCTGATGTGGCAATTGAGGAAAAAACCCCACTAGTCTCCTGTTAGCTGATCGTACAGTACTGTAAAGTGGACCACACTGATCCAAAGTCATTAGATCAGTTGAAAAAACAAATTTTGCTGCTTCTATTGCTAGTGCTTGTATAGTGTGTAGTTTATCAGGTGTGTAATTATTTAAACTTAATGTATGTTATTTTTTACATTGTATGTTTAACATACAATGTAGAATGACAGGTTAGGGATTCAGGGGAACGGAACAAAATACCTGAATGTTTTTAATTTGGATTTAGACACTTGAGCTAGGCTCTGATGCGGGTCATTGGCCTCAGCCCGAGTTGTTACAATTTTCCGGAGTTTTTTTGTTCTTTGTTTCTGTTTTGTTCTGTTCCTTTTTTGTTGTTCTTCCAGTTTTCTCTTTTCCTCAAGTGAATTCCTGGGTGGAAAAATAAACTAAGGCTAAATTAATTTTAAAGTGAGAACAAGACTTCAAAGGAAGCTTTGGCAAAAGAAATTCAAAAGAGAAACACAGGGTGAAAACAGGGTTGGTGTAAGGGGACACAAGGTATGTGCCATTTTAAGGGGTTCAGGCATATGCTGGGAAAAAGCACTCATTTGTCCCTTTCCTATGGACATTCAGAGAAAAATGCACTACTGTTTCTTTAGCAATGCTCGATACTAAGTCCTGTATCAAAATATTTTATGGTGTTTACTATAACTAAGCACTTATTAATGTATTAAGTACTGTATTCACTGCATGGAAAAATTGACTACATATGTGGAAATACAAAGGAAGTCTACTCTCAAAGCATATATAAAGCACAGCACCATAGAAGTAATCACCTTATGGCTTGTAGCCGTCGTCTTGTGGATTCTGTGATTTTGGGTGATTTAGATGCTCCAAATCCTGAAAGATGTGAATTTGCACTTGAGTTTCTCATTCGAGGATTAAGTCTCGGGGAGGCATATGGCCAGCGTGTTTCCTTCAACTTCCGTTCATCCTCTTCAATGTCTTTCAAAATCTTCCCCTTGTTTGAGGGAATATATGGAGTAAGAAGATGGAAAGGTTCACACACTGTAAGGTGTTTCACTTGTTTTTGTTGGAGGAGCCGTTCCTGAAATTTCTGGTGTAGCAGATCAAAATCTGGAACATTTGATTTGATCTTGGGTTTATGTTCTGTTCCCTTTAGGTCAATGCACTTGTGCTTCTTCTTTTTATTGTTATCTTTTAAAGCCAGTCTGCTGCTAGGTAGAGATGAATTACGTAGCAACTCCTCAGCTCTCATTCTGATCCTGATTTCTCTGTAGAGCTCTTCCTCCTTTAGCTTGTCATTAACAGCTGAACTATAAACATACTTAGGGACTGGCTTTGCTTTGAACAGTTTTGTTTTCTTTTCAGGTACAGGAATGTCTCTTAATTGCATTTTCCTAATTTCACTTCTTTGCTTTTCTCGTTCAATGAATTTAAATGGCTTCTGAGAAGCCAAGAGCTTGAGTTTGCTTCTCTCTTTCACAGACCTCCTACGTTCCTCATTTCGTTGCACGATTTCATGGTAGAGTGGAAGGAAAACAGCAGCAGGCACTGGATTAGCTCGGAATTTTTTCTGACACTCTGCTTCTTCCTCTAGTTGTTTCTTCAATAAGCTATTTTCCATCTCCATTTGTGACTTTGATTTGACATTCTTTTCTTTTTTCCTCGCTTCTCTGATAGTCATCTGGAAAGGCTTGGGCACAGTCACTTTTGGTGACCATGCTTTCTGTTTCTTCCGTGTCACTCTGAAGACTGGTGAGCTTGGTAAGCTGTGTTTGATGCGGAAGATGTAGTCTTTCACTGAGAACCCATCCCACATTTTTTCAATTTGTTGCTTAGCAAATGAAGATGATCCAGTTTCACTACCAGTTCCTTCTAATTCCCTGTCAGTCCCATCAGATACACTCGAACCTAAGGGATCGCTTAAGTCAGAGTCAGAAAAGGATCTGTGGAAATCGAGAGGCTGATATGAACTCTTTTCCCACGTTGGCCTTTAAGAAAGGAAAAAAATACTCCATCATTGATGCAAAGCCAGTAACTTCCACTCTAAAGTATCAACATTAAAAATAATAAAAGGAAAAGGAACAGTGCTGGTGGGAAAGAGGAGAGGAGAAAGAGGGAGAAAGAAGCACACTGGGCAGTTTTAAGTAAATGGTGATGGTGAACAAGTCAGTACTTGCTAAGGAAAGGCACTGTGCTTTACTAAATGTGCTGCCCTGTCTCTGCACACACTTCTCACTAGTCTCTACACACTTGCAAATCTCACAGGCTGTTAGCAAGGTTAATAAGCATTTTTAATATTAAAACTAACTTTTCTGTGGTTATCTGCTTACAGGTAACAAGGAGAGTAACACTTGGCAGCCCCAGAAAAAACCTGCTGTTTAAGAGATGTTTGCAAAACATTTGAGGATTTTCAGGTAAGAGGTCCCACCAAACTTACCTACAACAACCTTTCTTGTCCAAGTGTTGTACTCCTTTGAAATACAGTTTATTCTGGTACATACTTTCTAATTTTGCTATGGTCTCCAAGTGGGCATTCTTCAACTCCTCTAGCTTCAAGTAATATTCTTGATTTGAACTGCACATTTTGGAAAGGTCCATCCACTTGTCAGAGTTCCCATTTAGAGAAAGGGTCTGCTCTCTGTCAGTATTGGAATCCAAATCAGAACCATCCTAGAAGAGACGTTTGTAAATTTTTCTGACTGTTAGAAGAAAAGGGAACAAAGCTCTTAATATTGTTTTATCCTAATTAAGTCTAGTACAGTAACAGCAGTAACTACAGTAACAACAGAGATACCTGTATATAGATGTTAATGCAGTTACATGGAACAATCTGGTTTTATTCTAAATGTTTTTGTCTTTTCTGTGATTCCCCCCCCCTAAATTTCACTTATTTCAATTAATAACCCATGTCATTATTTATACCTATTTAACGCATGTAAAATTCTTAAAAATCTGTCCCTGCAATCAATATATTTATACCAGAAATATAATCAAAGGGACTTAGCAAAAGAAAAAAAAAGTTGTCATTATTTTGTAAAGTGTGTATTTTTATTACAACACAGCCCTCGAATAGCTTTTATTTAACAAAACAAAAAACCCAACAACCCCACAACAGACCCTTCTCTGCTTCGTATTTCCATAAGCACTCTAAAAACAAGTCATTAGCTATCTTGTGTATAGATGTTTGCTCCCATTTCCATAACCTACTGCAAAATGAGAGGGATTCTGCACAGCTTGTAGTTCCAGAACTGTGTGGCAGCTTGCAGCTGTGTACAGGTAAGCACATTCTGTAAATATTTTTAAAGCTTACACAAATTAGAGAATCTTTTAGATCTGCATTACCAAAAACATTTCCTTCCTTTTTCTTTTTTAAAGCAGTATGTTTTAAAAATTTAGAGGACTAGTGCCTTTATCAAAAAATTAGAACAAGACTATTCCACACTGATGTATTTTAATCAGCTTTGACATTCTTACAAATTCCTGTTTATGTTTTGCCAGGTTTTCACTGCAAAAAAATCGACTCGTTTTTTGTGTCTCACAACATGAATTACATGATCAAAGAAGAAAATTTAAAAAGCTGTTACAGAAAGCCCAGAGAAAGGCACCATCCACCTCTTTCTGCATCTGCTGCTGCTTCTGCCATGGTCTGTAAACCTCCCGTTTCAGCTCTCGCCTGCAGAAACCTATCCAAGCCTCTTCTCTGGCCTTGGGCATCGCCGATGCTTCAATCTGCTCATCGAGCAAGCTCATTAAGAGATCGCTGATGCGGGACCATCTGTCAGGTTTCATATACCGGTGCCGGAGGAGCGCGACGGCCTCGGGGCCGGTTTGCGGTCAGGCTGAGGCTGGTTCGGTTCAGCTGAGCCCGTCACCCGTTGCCCAACAACCCCTAACGGCGCTTCCCGCCTCCCACCAGCCGTGCGCGGGGCCCCGGGAGCCACAGACACCCCGCACGCACCCCCGCTTCCCGCCCCTGGCCGGGGGATACCTGGGGGGCGGGGGGCGGCGGTCCCCGCTCGTACAGGGCGGCGGGCGCCCGGGTGCGCGGATCCAGCGGGGTGCGGAGGCAGGAGGCGGCCAACCGCGCCGCACGGTGCGCGGCCTCCATCGCCAAGAAACCCGGCAGGGGGAAGGGACGGGATGGGATGGGACGNGCCCGACAAGGGGCTGCCTCCGAGCGGGCGGCGGCAGCCGAGGCCAGGGAGGAGCCCCTCCGGGAGGCGGCAGGGCTTGTCCTGCCCCGAGCAGCAGCCGGCAACCGGCCCCCTCCGGTGCGGTGCGGGACAGGCGCTGCCTTGTCCTGGAGTGCCTGCAGGAGCCAGGAGGGGCTTCATCACCCGTGTCAACCCTGGCCCAGTGTGCATATGTAACTTCTTGCAGGTTTTTAGTTGAAACTTTTTTTCCAGCCCCAGTTTTTTTTTCCCCGAGTTATTAAAGGATCTTCTTCTCTTTTAAAGTCTGTACTTCAGATAAGCAGTTACAGAGTAAGGATAAACAGATCAGCAAGAATCTTCCATCTCCAAAGAAAGGCATTAATGATGGCTGGACCTGTTTAGTGTAGTGAATTACAAATATTTTTTGCGGAAAGAGCTTATGAAAGTATTAAATCACACCAGTTTTAAGCTTTGTTAAGGACTGGAAGTTTGAGATAAGGGGAAGGTAAACTTTACTTACTACCAACTGAAAGAGAGATCATTGCTGGATGGTATTCTGTGAGGTAAAGCATCATTTCTAATTTTAACAGCCAGTAACTAATGCTGGAGAGCTTTAGTGCCTAAATCGATTGTGGTTTTAGTATTTGAATTATTCTGAATGTTCTTTGTAGGTGTCATAGGGAAGTTTTAATAGCTGTCCAACAAATTAGAGGAAGCTTATGTAAAAGCTACAGCTCCAACTGATGGCAAAGAGATATGTGAATTATAGTTCTGGACTAAGCACTCCATTAAGCATAAAGAGGAATGTAGTCATCACTGCATAGCAGTAATGAGAATTAAAAGGTTAATTAAAAATTTCAGGCTCATAATTACAAGTTGAAAGACGTTTATTCTCAATTATGAAATGTTTAACAACAAATTGAGCTGTGTGAATCCTGGGGCAGCTGTACTCCTGCACCACAGCTCACCCTAACCCCATGCCTGTAGTTAATGCACTGTGATGCAGTGACATAGACAAGGGCTACCCATTTCCTTCAGGTACTAAGAGATTTCAATGTTTCATTAATTGGTTCGGGAAAGTATGTAAAAGAACGTACTTGGACTTCTCAACCAGTCTGGGGAAAAACAACTACTTTGAGGGGTGGGAGGGATGTGTGTGGATGACTGAAGCTGCCCTAATTTCACACCTGGAGTTTCCCTGAACAGAACTGGAACTTCACCCCCATCCCAAAGGAAGTGACAAGAGGTACAACTGCTTCAGCAAAATGCACTTATTTTTTAGTATCAATAACAAGAGCCAATGATTTTGCAGTTAAACTTTTTGGAGTAAAGGAGCATATAATGCAAATGTAACATGAAAAAATTTACCTTATTTCTATCAAAATTATAAAGCAAAGACTCAGACTACTGCATGTCTAGCAGTAATGTTTCCTTTTTGAAACCAGAAATTTTATTAAATTAACATGATAGCAGTACATAAATCATGTGAACTTTAGGACAATTCCCACAGGTGCTTTTAGCAAGGAAACCATATTCCAGATTACAAAGAAGAAGCTCCAGGGTACAGTCCCTGTTGGCTTTGTTCAGCTTACCGAGTGTTCACCTGCAAAGAGTTCACACCATCAGGCACAAGAAGGACAAGGGCTACATAACAATTATTTCTCCTCTGCTTAAAGACCCTGCATTTTTTACTCACTTCTTACTTCAAGCTATAGTATTTATAATGCATCTAATTTTATCTTCATTGCAGATGTTAAACAACCAAATGGTATAATTAGCATGTAAACCAAAAATACTATACAATAATTAAATTTTGAAGCAAAGCAGATCAGGTGACAGTAACTATCACAGTGCTTGTGAAAAAGTCTTAGACAAAAGATGATGCAAACATTACTCACCACATCATCAATCTTCAGAATACTGCGCACGGTTTCTGTCGCAAGAGTCAAAGCGCTCAGAGACACGAGCAGCGGCTGGACAACCAGCTCCTCCAAGATGTTGGAAATACCACCCTACAAGAAGAAGTAGCTTTTACTTTGTGTAATTCAGACTCCAGTTAGATTCAGCAAGTTTTCTTTTCGCAGAATCCTGGAGGGGACAATCAGCTCTAAAGTAAACTACCAAAGGTTTTATATGCTCTTCCATTCTCAACAGAACTATTATGGTACATGTCATCTCCTCCCAGTGTTTGACATATCCAGTCAAAATTACCCGAGAAAAGACAAACACAGTTATGCTAGCCTAATGGGTGACAATTTAGAAGAAACTACCCCAGTGTACTACATGACCTCTTCCCACTGAAGGTTATTTTTAATCCTATCTGTTTTTTGTTTTTTTGTTTTTTTTTGAAGAAGTTTCTGAAGAGATATGGGAAGTTCCTTGTCCTTCTGGTACAGCATCTAAGAATCTGTTATTATCAATACTCAGGATAAGCTCGTAAAACTTCAGACAAGAAGTTATAATCTACCTCAACATTCATTTCAGGGAGAATACCCCTAGCAAGACAGCAACTTGTGTTCCCCTTAGTTTTGCCATATTGCTAAGAGTTTTCCTTTTAATGTCCAAGTACTTTTTAAAGCTATGCTATGCTTGTCCAGTCTTTTTTTACCTTTCTGACATTAATGCCAGCTGTTTTCTCTCCTTGTGCATGTCTGTTTCTCAGCTCTGTTACTGTTGAAATAGGGTTGAGACCTGCATTTTCAGCCAGCGTAGATGGTATCACTTCCAGGGCGTCTCCGTATGCACGCACGCAGTACGAGTCCATGCCCTTCAAAGTGCGAGCGTACTCGTTCAAGCGCAGCGCCAGCTCTATCTCTGGTGCTCCACCTCCTGCAATTAAAGCTCTGAGGGCAGAAATTAAAAGTAAATAATTTTTTTTTTTTACATAAACACATGAATTATTAGCTTCCTGTATTACTAATACACTAAATCACCCTAACCAAATGGGGGCATTACCTTTTCTTAACCAAGCACCTTATGACGCACAGAGCATCGTGAATTGAACGCTCAGCTTCTTCTAGAACAAGTTTGTTGGATCCACGAACCACAATGGTTACAGTCTTTCCGGGGTTTGTGCAGCCCGTGATCTGAAACATAAAACCAATACTAAGACTGGGAGAAGAAAAAATAAATAAAAATAAATAAATAAATAAATAAAAAAGCGCTTCTGGGCAAAGAGAGACTTCAGTTGGTATCTGCAAGTTCTCTAACAGTAGTGAGGTCTGATAAGCAAAACCACTACACTTCCCAAGTCAGTGGCTACTCAGGGGTTAGAAGTAGGTACTTCAATGTAGTAACCAGTAATAGCAATAAAATGAGCAGTTGTTATTAAAATAATTGGCAAGTGTTAAGTAGGTGCTAATGTTTTGTCACTCACCTTTATTAGTTTCCCAGAACCGTTCAAGTTGACCTCCTCTGCCAGCTCGGCAGACCCCAGCATGTCAGGAGTAAACTGGTCAATATGAGCAACAGGCTTAGTTCCAATCGTCTGAGAAAACAAAAATAATCCCGAGTAAATATAATTTGAGGAGCACGGTCAGGAAGTTCACTTCATAACATTCTTCTTCATATAGAAGATGCAGTTATGCAAGGCACAAATCTTTCTAGAAAATGTGAATGCCAGCACTCCTGACAACAGGAACGTTGTTCACGGATATGTCTGGCTTACCTTAAATTAGTTAAACATGAAATCATGCAACTTTCAACAGTGTCATAATGAACTGGTACTGTCTGGGTACTTAAGTTTTGGGGTAGACCTTAAACACTACCACTACTTTAACAGCCATTCATGTAACTTTACCTTACATATAAATTCAATGTCATCTCTTTCAATGTCTTTGACCACCATGATCTTCACTTTATTCAGAAAATGAAGGGCAAGGTCACTAAGAGCATCCCTAAGAACAAGAGAAAAGTAAGTCAGTCCATAGTACTGTTGTAGTAGCCAGGTTGCAAGTTCCAAACTTCTTATTAGCAGCACTAAAATTCGTCAAACCACCAACCATGAATGGCATTAAACCCAAATTACAAAAACCACTAGTGCTTACACTAAAGATAGTCACTGCAACAGCCAGTCTGACACACTGCCAAGTGTGATTTTGCATTTGGCTGTAATTTTCCAGGTATTCCAAACAATTCCAATTGTTTACCCAAACACACCCAGTAAGCCAGTAAATCTATATTAATGTACCTCAGAATGGATTTCTGAATCAGCAGCACATTGCATCCAGCCTTCTTAATTTGCTTCACTAGATTCAGAATATAGGCTCTCTCCTCACGCAGCACTCTGTCCATTTGAGCGTAATCAGACACAACTATTTGGTTGTCCATCTATTGAAGAGAAACACCAGAGAAAAAAAAAGCCAGGGTCAATATGCTCCACATTCTTTAACTTAAAAAATAATTGATTCAGATTTAGGAAATAACGGGTTGAAATGTAGAAAACCAGGGGTACAGAGAGAACTCATTTGTCTGTGTCATGGATAAGAGAAACTAACTTTGTCTAGGTAAGCACTGAGCTGGAACTGTATTGTCCTGCCCACGAGGTTTACTCCTCAGAAAAGGACCAGCAAAAGCCAGTTTTGTTGTCTGGAGCCCTGCCAACTCAGCAAAGGTGCAAAGGACAGCCTGAGGAAGACTCTGAGCCTTCCTCCATATGACCCCTGTCCATGACTGTCAGGGGACAGTGCACATGCAAAGATGGGTGGAAACTTGTGTTAATAGCCAATTTGAATAACCTCCTTTCTTGTATGCACACGCATGTTTCTGTAATGCATACGTACAGCTTTGTGTGATAAATAGCTGCTTGCATTTAGCTGTGGTGTGCAAGTTAGGAGGAGAGATCCCCCTTGCACCTGGCACTGTAATGAGCACACCTGCTTTATAACCTTTCATGGGTTGTGAAGTCTGTTTCAGCACGTCACTTGTGATTTAAAGCTAATACTCCTGTCAGTAAAATACATCTTTAATACTAGAGATCAGTTTTTCCTTCTTATATCAGCTGTAAGGTCTTTAAGACTTATGAGTAGCTAAGCATTGCCTAGCAGTCCCTAATAACAGCTATTGAATTGCTGACATCAAAACGCCCTAAAAAAAAAAATAAATGTTACTATGACACTTAAAACCTGTCCCAAATGCTACAGCAAAAGGTTTTGCTCTAGTCCTAGTTCAACTTACATCTGTCTTTGGAGCAGACAAGCAGAACTGAATGAGGCCGATTTTGGCTTTTTCCACTCTGGTCACACCGGTATTTGCCACTTTCTGAGTCAGGACTAGTCCTTCAACCAGTTCACAATCATCAATTGTGCCCCTGGAAAGAAAATCAATCCATGACCCAGCACCTTGGGAAGCTGTTTTCAGAGAAACAACATTAATCTAGCTACAAGTTGCTTCTTACCCCAACTTCTTAACAATTTTAATATCTCTGAGGTCCACACTATTAGCTGTAGTTGGGTCAATCACCTTCATCACTGCGTCCACACTCATTGGAGACAGTAAGCTGGAATACTGACAGACAACCTAAGGGATTTAAAAGCAAAGAAAAAAAACAAAAGGGGAGATATTTAACACTGCTAAACTGTAATTTCAAAATAGTGTCCTTGTATTTCAGTGTTTGCTGAATTAAGAAATGAATTAAACTTGTTTTCCCTCCCTGTCCATCAACCAGATGTCTTAATATGGCAGTTTCCCAAGGACTACTCCATTTAAAGGCAAGAGAAGCTATGCTGGTGGGGAAACCTGTGCTTAGAGACTCATGGAAGTAACCTGAATTCCTCTTTCTTAGCCTCGTAAGATCTTTGAGAGCTTCTCAGAGAGAAGGGAGGGAAACTAGCACACTTCTCCAGATTTCCATGCTGGTTGCGAGGTTTCTGCCACGTGAACAAAAACTGCCTACACAAACTGTTGGCAGCAGCTCTTCAGTATCCCCCCTGATTTTTCTTATGCTGTTTTCAGCTGAAGCTTGTTTTTATACTTAACAGTCCAACATCCAACATCACCTGTACTTCAGATTGAAACTCAGTCTAAGAGAAGGCAGCCAATGTCGGAAAACCAACTAGGTTTGGGATGTACATCATTCTTAAAAAAATCATTCTTAATAAATGAGCAGCAGCAGGGGCTGGTGGTACCAAGTTCTGGTATCAGTCCCACCTTTGAATTCAGTGAAGTGGTTGCACTGTTCAGCAAGGTTTCTCTGTCACTCAGCTCAACTGGCTGTGCCATGTTGGTCAGGACCTCAATCCCTTTATCCAAAGCTTTCTGGAATGACTCTGAAATGATGGTGGGGTGAATTCCTGTGGATAGTACAGAAAGATTGTTAAGAGTCATGCGTTTTTGTTGTTTTTGCCTCATCCTCTCATTCCATTTGAAGATTAGAGAGGCTCTGTGTCAGATCAGTTGAGGACATTTTAGCTAAATGTGTTCTTCCTGAGTAGATGAGCTCCCTCATTACTTTCCACTGTTAAAGCTCAGGAAAAAAGCTGCAACATTCCTAATAATTGGTCCTGACAGACAAATATAGCACACTTCCCTACACTGTCTATACTTTCTCACAGTTTTCATTTTCCTTGGTATTCTCAAAGCTATGGCTGTTCAGGAAATACCTGCGAGGAGCCTGACAGTGATTTTATTCCAAGAGTGGTTTCCCACAGCTGTGTATGAAGCTCAAATTCTCTGGAGCAGAACCTGCACTAAATACTGCTTTCCCCCATTCACATCTTTTCCTGACCAGACATTCTCAAGGTCCATGTACCCCAAGTGATGGGTGGCCATCAATCTGCAGAGTATAAAAGGCCCTGAGGAATCTCTGGTCCCAAATGTCATTTATACCTTCTTGCAATATCTCTCTGTCCACCAGAAGTATAACTAAGGGACATTTTCACAAACAAACAATGATCACATCAGCCAGGCACTATTTCCTGTATCAACAGAAATGCATTCAACTGAAAAAACCAGATTTTTAATCAGAAGTGGGACAGGAGTGGAATGTGAATGCAAAGACTTGAGTCCTGTCTCATATTTCATCTGGAAACAGCTACTTGAAGCTGCATTAAACACTGCAAGGGGAACTTAACTATGCCCAGCCACATCTTCTTTTTTAAATATGTATTTACCTTTCTGAAGAAGTCTGGAACAGGCATCCAAAAGAGCTCCAGCAATGACAACAACAGACGTAGTGCCATCTCCAGCTTCAATATCCTGTGCTTTCGACAGCTCTACCAGCTAAATGACAAATTATGACAGAAGTTTGCACTTATACTGCTACTTAATTGCAAACCGTGACGCTTACAAAAATGAAGAGATACTCAAGAAGGCAGCACTACCTAAATTAATCTTGGTGCCTGGGTGAGCCTTTTCTAATTTGAGGTTTGTACCCTTCTGCAGCTCACTCCTCATGCTTGTGCACCCACTTGTCCGAAATACAGCTATGGGAAAACAAATCCCGTACAGAAGCAAAGCAGATTTTCTCCCAAGCTTTAAAACCAATCACACCTATCAAGCAGGTCTATTTCTTGGTCTGTCACTAGGGGTAACGCCCCTCAAATCCACATGAAATGTTACTATGGTTTTTTGCCCCCCAAAAGTAAGCTCTAATACATGGAAAAAAAATCCCTTACCATTTTGGCTGCGGGGTGCAGAACCTGCATTTGTTTCAGAATAGTAGCACCATCATTAGTGATTGTCACATCTCCTTTAGCATCCTGGATCTGAGAAGCAATTGGAGAGGAACAGTTCTGATCAGTAAACTACAAACCTTTAATTTAATGGGATGCTCTCTCTAAAATGTTTTTCCTGACATTATCTTCCAAACCGAATGTGCATTTAGTTCATACTTGGCCTGAAAATAATATTAAGGCCAAAGGTGGCATCCTGTATAAAAACCATTGACTTTACAGTATCTCCAGTAAACTTAATGTTTTAAAAATTTGAAGTTTACCATTTTATCCATTCCCTTTGGTCCAAGGCTTGTTCTAATTGCATCAGCAACAGCTAGGAAGAGAAAAAAAAATGCATTTACAAGTTAATCTGAAGAACTACAAGCACTGTCCAACATTCTAAATATTTCTTCTGAAAAGTGTCTCCCAGTAGGAGGCAGGTCCCAGTTATTTTGCCAGCACTAAATCACAGAATCATTTTGGTTGGAAGAGACCTTTAAGATCACCAACTCCAACAGTTAACCAGCACTGCCAAGGCCATCGCTAAACCGTGTCCCTCAGCACCACATCTACATCAATCTTTTTTTTAAATCGCTCCAGGGATGGCGACTCCACCACTGCCCTGAGCAGCCTGTTCCAAGGCCTGACAACCCTTTCAGGGAAGAAATTTTTTTCCCCTTAATATCCAACCTAAACCTCCCTTGGCACAACCTGAAGGTTTCCTCTTCTCCTATCACTTTTTTCTGGGAAGAAGAGACCCGACCCCCACCTCACTCCAGCCTCTTTTCAGAGAGTTGAAAAGAGAGGTGTTCCCTCAATCTCTTTTTCTCCAGGCTAAACCAGACAGTAGAATGATATAAAACCTTGCAATATCAGGCCTGATCTCCATCGTTCTTTTTTTTTTAATTTTTTTTTTTTAAAAAACCCCACTTAATATCCGATCACTTGATTCCAGCCATTATGAAGCTGAGTAAGAACACCGAAATACTATACACCAGGAAACCTGACCCCAGGCCTGTGCCAAGTGCCAAATACACCATCCCCAACACACACTGGCCCTACGCCTGGGAGCTTCTTGCCAGCGCAGCCCAGGAGGACTCCTCCTGCTCAAGCCAAACCCAGCTCGTCCCGTAGCGGGGAGGCGGCAGGCTCGGGGCTACCGGCGGGGGGAGGCCGGGGGTCGCCTCCCCGCAGCACAAAGCGGGTGCGGAGCACTCCCTCGCCCGCCACTCTCCCTACCCTCCTCTTCCCTCACCTTTGCCGGCGGAGATGTTACTGAAGCGGATCTGAGAGGGCTTGTCCCGGTCCTGGTAGGTTCCTTTGGCCCGGTTCCCCGCCCCGCCGTGGGCTTTGGCTCCTGTGTTCTCCGGCATCCTCGCTCAGCGCCGACGGACAAGGGGTAGTCTTCACGGACACGGCCGCCGCGCCGCCGATGAAGAGGGGCGCTCCCCGCCGCCGATGGAGACGGATGATCCCCGCGGTTCCCGCCGATCCTTCCAGAAAGCGCCACCGCCGCCACCGGCAGGACGCGCCTCAGCCCTTCTTGGCGGCCGGCGCCTGGCGTGACGTCACGGGGGAGAAGGGGGAGAGGAGGGGCGTGAGGGGGAGGGAAGGAGCTGTCCTCTTTGCGCCTGCGCCCTGGTAACTCAAAAGGAACTTCCGTGCTGGCAAATACCGCGGACACCTAAAAGCATTGCCGGACGGAGCTGCGCGGGGGGCTGGGGTGTTCCTTTCCCGCCGCTAGGGGGCGGAGGGGCGCGGCCGCGGGAGGCGGGAAGCGGCTCCCTGGGGCCCGATCCTGAGGCCGCCGCCCTCCAACCCCTTCCCTCCCGGGGTGGCCTCCGGGCTTTGCCCCGGGAACCCCCGGTCCCCACCACCTCCCCTCCGCCAGCCGCCTCTGTGGAGCAGAGGAACGCGCAGGGTTTAGTTTTGTCACCGCTGAGGGGGCTGGTGGGGGCCCCCTCTCCCCCCCGGCAGGGCCCTGAGGGAAGGGGTTTCCTCAGGGTTATGGGGGGTGGGCAGGGGAACTCCCCTTGCACCACGGACACCAGGTCGGTCGGTAGGTCTTGCCCTGGCAACATTGGGCTGCCTTAGGAATACTTTCTCTTGACTGGCGGCCGCTACACGGTCATTAATTTCGGTGCTACTTCAGCCGTGTGAGTAGAGCTGTAACTCACTGCCCTTCCTGGCCTGACCCGGCCTTGTGCCTTTACTTATCCTGGTGTGGCACCTTGCAGTTTTTTCCCTGATAAAACCAAGACCTGCTATGCCACCCCCTGCTTTCAGCACCTGGGTTTTGTCACGGTTTGCAGAACCCGTTGCAAATAAAAGGGTTTTGAGCATCAGCTTTAGCCCAAGTGAAGTTAAAGAGAATGACAGCAAAATAACAGAAGCAACATACATTTTCTTGTACCACCCTGGTCTTTCGGTATGCTGGAAGGATGGCATTTCAGTTTGTATCAGAGTTTTAAAAGGTAGGCTTTATTATAAATAATGCTAGAGTTGAAAGATAGCTTGTATCTGGTAGCTCAATCTAACTACTTTATTGATACAAAGGCTTTGCTACGTTTATCTTTGTGATTTGTGAATAGCTATTTAAATTGTTCATCAGCAACAAAATACAAACATAATATGGTTTAGGTGCAAACCACGTACTTGAATCCACGTGTGAATTAGTGTGTTCATGGAAAAGCACAAAGTAAGATACAGCAGCTCAAAGGAATGGCCAAATAATATCTAAAGCATTTAAATTTTATGGCACGTTTCTTTCTGAATGGAAGGAAAAAGGCAGGATTTATAATATAGCAATGCCCATAAATGCTCACACATAGAAACAGGTCAACAAGATTTATGTCTCTGTACTAGTAAGGTCCTGCTGATAAAAGTACATTGTGAAATAGGCAAAGTATGTGAGCTCTTGAGCTAGCTTTCCATGTCCAAATATCTGCTTCTGTATCAGGAGCTCGTTGCACCTCACGGTGAGCAATTTTCTAGTGTCAGAAACAAGCTTTGTATGGTGATACACAAAAATCAAGCATTTGGACTGCCATCAGGCAAAAAAAAAAAAAAAAAGGACTTTAGAGTCACATGATTACCTCAGCCATTTTTAACAGTTGCTTTTGAAGGGTTTTTTCCTGGATTTATGCACTACTGAAAGATACAAAACTGCTTTTTGTCTTTGGAGAATGTTGGTAGAGAGAAGTGTTTGGAAGCAAATGGTCTTTGCCCTTTTACATTTTAACAAGTAGAGAAGCAAAACCATTTGAAGTATCAAAGTAGAGACACATCCAGGTCATGGCTGGAGGAAAGGTCTACATGTAACAGTCTTAACCCGGACTTTTATCACTGTCAAAATAATCAGAAACACAGCCTAAATAACAAACATCATGGGGGGGGGTCTCTGGCCCTGATCTTAAGATACTTCAAGCATCAGTGGCAACTGTGCTAAATCCTGGACATTCAACATAAATGCAGCGTTAAAGCTACAGTCAGTAGAGAGCCAAGATTTTAAAAGAAGCGTTGAAGTGTGTTTAGATTGTTGTAGCTGGCCACCTCCTTGTTGCCTCAGACTGCAGGTAATTTAGAGTTTGTTGTGGTACCACAGGAAGTTCCTGGTTTCTCCTGGATGTATATAATGGGTGGTATAGCTACAGTTAAGGCTATAATGTAAATCTGGTCAGTGGCAGGTTCTCTGGTGCCAAACGAGGCTTTGGGTTTGGTTCTGGCATAGGGTGGCACAAAGGAGCTGGGTTTCTGGCAGGAAGACAGAGATGGTGTGATGTTGCCATCAGAGAGCATGAGCTGCTTGATGTCACATGAGGGTTAGGAGCAAGGGTTTTGAAGGAAACAAAGGCTAGAACTGGTGCTGTCACAGCCACCTTGTACCCCACGTGGTTTGCATACATACTGTGTGTTTGGCAAAAACAGCCCCTCTAGTGTTAAGAATCTTTTGGAGTTTTTGCCATTGCTGGGTGGAGAGCCTGGATTTTTGCATGGTATGCAACAAGCTGCTGAGCTAAGTTTAGTGCAGCTGTGGTTAGTGGCTACCTTCTTACTCACAGTTTGAGTCTGGCAGGGTTGCTTCTTTAGAGCTGAGATTCAGGGCAGAGTTAGGATTAAGGGTTTTGCAAGGATTAGTCTGTGCACTCAGAATTAAAAAGGGTTGCCTGAGTAATTTGAAGGTTGTTGCCATCCACTGTTATTTCCATCTGCCTCATTTTGTGTCTAGTAGAAACTTCTTGGCTGAGGGATTGGTTTGATCTTAGGTCACAGCAGGTTTGGAGGTGTCACTGGGTGGAGTGTGCATTGTGTTTTATTGCTTGTCTGGTGTCTGCCATCTGTAATTTAGATGAGCAGATATGTAGGGCTATTAACCTGTTGAGTTTTGTTCAGGGCTTTGGCTACTACTCAGTTTTCTGTTTCATTCCGTGTGAAACAGAAATTACTTTTATTTCTACTGGTGTGTATGTGTGAGAAATAAAAGGCTTCACTCCAGTATTCTCCAGTATGTGAATTTATTGTGGAGCAAAAGCAAGCAGTGCTGGGTGCAAGGGGAGTCACTTCACCACAAGCTTGCATACCCCAACCCCAGTTTCATCAGCTTTTATTACCCATAGTTGCTGCATATTCATCTTATTTCCCCAAAGTATGTTACTATGTTCCAGGACATCTCAGCAGTTTTGGTTTTCCCAGACAGTAACCCTTCCCCTCCTTGTTCTTAAGAAAAACTTTTCTTCGTTTCTTATGAGTATCATGTTGGAAGAGAAATTCCTGATCATAAGGCTGCAAAAGAGACAGGCACAAACAAGCTGCTGAATGACAGGCTACGGGACCAGGACTGTTGATATTTTAAATTTTATAGCACATCCTCTTTCTTTCCCTTCGATTTTTAATAGGTAAGGGTACACAGGTGCATGCAGGGTATGCACATGTGTAGTGTAAGTTAGTGGCCTCGGCCTATGAGGTGTGCAGCTAAAGGTCTTGGGTTAAAGAGTAAGTTATTTCCACATGAGTTTGTACCTGGGGAGATGATTCCACCCTCTGCCTCTAGATGACAGCACAACACCAGCCTCACTCTAACGGATTTTTTTCCTGGGTTGATTTCAAAAGAATGTTATTTGTTGTCCTGCTTGATTGCCTTTTAAAAGAGGTTGGAATGACTGTTGTAATATATTGCCCTGCTTCAGAACAAACTGCATACCTTGGACAGCTGATAAAAGGAAAAAGCATGAGGAGTTTAATCATGGTCTTTTCTGAAAATCTCTTTCAGCAAACATGAAACATGTTTGTACCTGTGTTTCGGAGGGAAATGGTGGCTCAGATGCTTCTTGACAAGCAAGTCCCTGAACCCTCGGAGTCATCCTCATTTCTACCAGCACATGAATATGTTTTTCTGTAAATCATGTCTGTGCCAGCAAAGTGCTTGCTGGGTGACCAGCTGGGTGCTTTTTGCCTTCTTCCTTGAAGAGGCCGATGAATCCAGTGGTATAACGTGACCTTCCTGCCTGGAGCTGCATGATCTCCCAGCTGGCCTGTTATATCTCAAGCCTGTGGCCAGGGACAACTGAAAATCAGGCTTCCTTCTGCCACCAAGGCAGATCAGAGTGAAGCACCTTGTCCTGCTGCTCCGGGCTTTCCCACCCACCTGCTTCTGCCACTCGTGATAGGGAATTTGGTGTCTGCTTCTCTACATGGAATTTATTGCACCGAAGATGAGGCAATCCCACACTGTTCCCTTGCAGCCAGCAAGGCTTTTGTCTGTGTGGGTTCTGGCCTTTGGCAGAGCTGCTTTTTTTCTGGATGGAGGCCTTTTCAGGGATCAGCTCCTTTTCCCAAAGTATTTCTGCTTCCTGGGAAACTTCATGAGTCTCAATGGCTGATTTTCAAATGCTGAGCTTAGAGATGGAGCAGCACACACTTCTGCCATGGCAGCCAGGGGATGCACCCACATGTACTATTGGCCGTTTTTGAACATATTTGCTTGAAGTTGGTCCTGTACAAAGACAAAAAACATTGACCAGTGGATGGAGAAGGTTCCTCAGAATGCAAAACAATTTCTTTTTAGGAAGAAAAGCCAGAAGAAAAATAAATCAGCTCTTCAAAAAGCGTGTTGAAATACTGCCTCTGCTCTCCCAAGTCACCTTCCTCTCACAGAGAAAGAGGACGACAAGTTGAGCTGTTAAACAGTAAGTGGATTACTAGTTTTGGGGGTTTTTTTGTTTGTTTGTTTGGTTTGGTTTGATTTTTTTGTAATGGATTGTCTTTTTTTGAGCTTCCAAAATTGTTTCAGATATGTATGGCCATTCCAGTCACACTGTTAAAGGCTCCTGTCTTTGGAGCTGGAGCAAGATTTGCTTTTGAGAGCAAATGGGAAGAGGGAAAGGAAGGAGGGGAAACCAGGCAGGGCAGAGCTCTTTTTTACATGGCTTCTAAGGTGGGTGAGAAAGTTTCCACAAGAGCCAACTCTACTGTTGGTGTCAATCCACAGTAATGAAAATACAGGAAACATCCAAAGTGGTCATTAGTTGTGTGTACAAAAATGCCTGTTCTGGGCTTTGAGGTTGGGGAATGGGGATGACAATTTTATTTTTTTTTCTGAAGTTGTGACCAGGATTATATAGAAGCCAGAGAATCATCTTCAAGGTAACTTTGCCCTAGAGATTAAAATAGTGCTTGTTTTTTAGGGGTTACTTTCAAAACTGGTAGATGCAGCTACAGTAAGAAATCTGGAATGGATAAGGTGATTCTAGAAGTACACATTGTTTTCAAGAACTAGCAATAGGCAGTGCTTTCAAAGAAAAGTTTAACCCCTTAATAATTAGGAAACAGTGTGACTTAATTAAAAAGCTGCACTTTTGAATAATGGTTATTTTACCTGGTCTTGGGCTACAGCATCTGAAAGACATGTGAGTTCTGGGTGGGAATACTGATAGCACCAATAACAGGAAAAAGGGAAGCAGGAGAAGCACTGATTCAAACAGAAAAAAAACCCCAAACAATGCAGTAGATAATAGAGCTGGTCACTACTAAAATAAATTCTGGTGGAGCTATGAAGTGGTACTGGGGAAAAAAAAAAAAAAAAGAACTTCTGCCTCTGAAGCACTGATACATACCATAGATATCAATAAATAAAATCCTGTGTTTTGAATCCTGCTGCTAAATGTCTTGCATCCAACTTGTGGAAGGGCAGAGTGTGACTGGGCAAGAGGCACTACTCCTGGCTGGGGGCTTTGCACTTTTGGGTGGCTCATCAGCTTAGGTAAAAATGGACTGTTGAGGGTTGCTTCAAGTTGGAGCAAGGGGGGCACATGGGAGTGGGACTTTAATATTTGTATGGCTTCCAGGAAGGGCACTTGGAAGGAATGGAGGGCTCTGACATGTTGCCTTGGCTTAAAGGAAGTGAAGGCCTGTGAAAAGTCAGGAGAGGCTGGAGTGAGAACTGTTTGCAGAAATGAGTTATGATAAACCTGAAGCTTTTTATCTCTTATAAGGCTGCGGTTGATAGTGAGGTTGTGATTCTGGGTAGTGTCAGGTTGGAACATCCCCTGGTCACTGGGCCCTTGGGGAAGTCAAACCCTGTTCCAGGCAGGTCTTCTGCTGGGCTTTCTGGCTTTCTAGTTAGCTGCTGCAGTGCTGATGAGTTGCCATGTTGTGAGGGTAGTTAGGTATATCCTCTCAAAATCCAATTTTAAATGGTGTCCTATTGCTTTAGATTAACTTGTATCTAAGCTGAAACAATATTTTCCAGTTGCATTATCTTTTCTTTTCTCCTCTAGAACTAATCTCCAAGATTATAAAAATTGCTAGTCATGAATCTCTTATTTTGGTTCACTTTGTTTCTGCTTCTGGTAATACCAACGACCCCAGTCAAGGTCTCTTAGATCTACTTAGTACAAATGCAAAGGGAGTGTATGATCCCTGTCCCAGTTTGGAATAATACGAGTCAAACACTGAAGGTTCCTGTTCACTTCAAATAAATTATTATCTATGCCTGTTCAGTTGACCTTCCAGTAAATGCAGGAAAAAAACAGGCTGGAAATAAATATGAAAAACTAAGAAATGTCTGAACTACCAGAGGATGTGAAAATCAAGAGATTTTCAAAGTGATAGGTGACACCATTACAGCTTTTCAATTTGCAGTTCCCATCTATTGGGACTTTTGAATCCTGGGGCACAGCCAAGCTCTGGATGGGCACAGTGGGAATTTGCAACAAGCATCTGTCACATGACAGTGTCATTTGCAGCACTGGTGTAGGGGACGTGACAAATTTGCAGGAAAGGGATGCAAACCCATAGCCTCGAGGATGTCACAGCCCGCTGGAGGCACATTCTAAATGAAAGCTCTTGACATCAGATAACACAAATTTTCCCATAAATTGCTTTACTATATGCTGGAAGGTTGTTCCAAGACAACAGAACATTTGAGTTAATTTATCGGGCTAAATGTTATAATGTTGTAAAGAAAACACAAGGGTCTAGGTCTTTAACAAAGAACCAGAATTCAACACTGTAGCTTTTATTTCCATTAATACTGGAAGCATTAAAAAATATGGACAGAACAGAGACTCTTTTACACTGTATAGCACCTTTCATTTGCTGAGATCTGGGGGATTTTACATCTTGAATCTGTACAGCAGTATACAGCAGCAGAAACATGCAGGTTCAGGAACATAAACCTCCTGGTCTCTGAATAGGAAGTATTTTGGACCAACACCTCTTCTAAAACAACCATCTCTTTGAAGATGGCCTAAGCTGCTGAAGAACTGGGATTCCAAGCATCTATTATTATTTTATAGCAGAAATTAATGTCATAAAGTACATTTGAAAAATATCTGCATAACTTTGCTCCTGGTGGATGGGATTTGGGATTTTCAACTCTCAGCAACATACGCATGAGACTGTTTCTTCACTTAGCTCTTTACTCCTGTATGAGGTAAATGACCAGTCTGCTAAATCTGTAGATGGGACTGAGCAATCATCTCTGCTTAAAAAATCAATTGTGAAGCAAATGCTAATGTGCTTCCCTCCTCCTGTGGGTTACTGCTCTGCTGCAAACTCCTCTCTAAATTGGTATTGGTGTAGCACTTGGAGGCCTCAGTTGTGGAAAAAGATCATGCCAAGTCAGAACCAAACAATTATCCCCACCCTAAGCATCCTGCACTGTTTTGCTCTCCTTTTTTTACAGTCAAGCCCCATGTTTCTTTTTCCTGCTCTGAAATTGCTGAGCAGTTGCAGTCACCCATTATTTCCTGGTGTTAGCTCTGGACCTTTCTCTCACCCCTTCCAGTGGTGCTCTTTATTGGTATTACCTTTATATAGACACTAGAAGGAATTGAAAACCCACCTCTGCTTATGTGAATTAAAGCTGTGTCTGTCTTGCTTAGTTAGATGGGTCTTGGATTATGGCTCTGGGCTGACTGTATCCATGAGAGATGCTGGAGGCAGACAGCTGGCAAGGCAGCCTCTCACTGTGTGAATTGCACACTATTATTTTTGTAGGTGATTATAAAAACAGCTTTCCAAGGTTAGTATCCAGCTTTACTGCTGCTTAGCACACAAGAGAGACTCTAAAGGCTTTTTTCAGTTTGGCTACCTTCTTTTTTTTCTTCTTTTTTTGTGTTTTCTCTCCTGTAGAAACATGAAGGCAATGAAG
Organism: Florisuga fusca; assembly: GCA_038090715.1. Lineage (NCBI taxonomy): Eukaryota > Metazoa > Chordata > Aves > Apodiformes > Trochilidae > Florisuga > Florisuga fusca. Next base: position 25,903,597 of record JAAWXA010000001.1, on the reverse strand, counting down.
TCTGATGTTTCATAGTTTTGCTGAAGGACATTTTAAGAGTCTCAGGAAAACACACCAAGGTGACAGGACAGTGAGCTTTGAATGCGTAGAACAATCACCTAGGCTTAATTAGTAGTTTGTAATTTTAATGGATAATCAAATGCTGGATTCTTGTAAGAGACTAAGTGTGTACCATATTGCTCACTATGAGGCTTTTTACATGCCTTGCACAGACACAGAGACAAAACGACTGTGGAAATGAGAAAGAGTCCGCTTGCTGCAGATAGAGCAGCAAAGACAGACTTGTAGCTGGGCTTTGTTTTAAATCTGGTGCATGAATTGCCTGGAATTCCCTGACTTCCTGCCTGGCTTGACCCTGCTTTGTTCGAAGCAGTCACACAGATGTGGTAAGTGGTGTATGGTGATAGATTGTACAGCGTGTGCTGCCTTGCTGTGGAATAAATATTGTCCAGGATGAGCTGTCTGTCCTCGTTGCCTTGGACATGAAGCATCAGCTCATAGGTATGAACAACCGAATTTGGGGCACACCAGTGTATCTGTGCAGAGCTGTCAGTGACTTCAGACACCTCCCTGAGCCTCGGTGGATCTGGAATCTCATCTTCTCTTGACACGCCAGGACATAAACACTGGGATATGCTCTGAAGTTCACTGCATGGCTTCTGGAGATGTCTGCAAGGGTTGTAGTCGCAGGCAACATACGCCACTTGCTCCGGGGTTTCTGATGGGTGATCACTGTAATCGTAGTCATCCACGTAGTGTATCAGGGATCTGGTGGATGTTGGCTCTGGCTGAGCGCTGGTCCTTGTGGAGTTCAGCTGTGGTAGGCTGGGTCGTGGAGTAGCTCCCTCGCTGTGAGTGGCAAAGAGGTGGATATAATGGTCAGTGGCACTGGGGCTTGCTGTTGCTTTAGCAGAATAATCACTGGTGGGCTGGCTGGAAGGACCTTCCTGGTGAGACGTCACCTCGGTCGTTCTAAACTCTCTCTTTAGCTGATCTGTTTCAGTTTGAGTCGTGGAGCCATAATCCGAGGATTGACTGTGGAGCTCTTGGAGAAAAGCTGGGGAGGTGGTTATGGAGGCGAAGGAAGGGGGGTGGCTTGTGGATGCAGAATCTGCTTCCTCCTGGTGGGGGGAACTGCTTGCCTTTGAGAGCAGGAGCCCAGTTGGGTTGGCTGCTGTCGTGCTCGTTACATTCCTCTGAATGGGGGAGCTGGTATAAGTGTCTCTGGTTAGTGGAGCAGTGTCTGCTGTTGTTACTACAGTAGTGGCATTGTAACTGGTAAGGATGAAAACACCTTGTTCAGGAAAGGAGGTGTTGGAATCGGGCAGAGTGACGTTTTCCACAGACTGGCATTTATTGTAGAGCTCTGGCAGTGCAAAAGATGTTGAGGGTCTGTCCCAATCTTCCTGGGATGTGCTGCAAAAAGTCTCTGAAGCCCTGCAGAGGAGACATGTTAGAATAGGAAAGTTCCACAAGAACCCTGTAAGGCTGCTTGGGTTGGAGTTGGCAACCTGCTGTCCCAAAGCAGTCTTTATGTTAAAGAAAACATGACACCTAAAACACAGCTAGGTTGCCTTAACTATTGTCCTCTTATTGGCAGATGGCTTTATACAGCACTGGGAACTTAGCTGACTGGCTTTATGGTTTTATAACGTGCAGGAGTATCTTTTGCCTGAGAAGAGCCATCCTTTGCTACCAGGACTGTGAGCCTTAAAAAGCGTCAGGGTTCAAGGCAACTTGCTTTAGTAAAGGGTGAGATTGTAATGCCACACTAGGAGGGGAACACCTGCAGAGAGATGCAAGAGTTCTGAAGATCCTTAAGATTCTTAATCCAGCTGTTTAGGCAGCTGGAGCTGTGCTGAGGGTGTGACTAAGCTCCTGTTCTTTCTTCACTGAAACATTGCATCATGTTTTTGTAAAGAATGCCACTGCTAAGCTCATCCTGATGCGAAACAATCTAACATTAACAATCTGCTTCCTTGCTCTCTCCACTATGGACGAAAAACCTTCTTGGTGGCCTTTCAAAAGGAAGAGATCATAGGTATTCAAAGCACTTCTTTTAACTACATCTTATTGTAATGAGTCTGTCAAACTGTAGGAGGGCATGGAAACAATAGGTGAGAGCCGGGCTGTTTGCAAGGGGTTTTGTTGTCTGCCTGAGCTAATCTAGGCTTTGGGAATGCAAGGGCCAAGAGGAAATAATGTGCTAAATATCTTGCTAAATCTTCCAATTTCAGCCCCCGGTGGTGGCTCATCAAGGCCAGCAAGCCACCTCATTTTTTATTTCCAGCTAATAGAGACATATGACCTGAAATAGAGAAAATAATCTCTTTTCACCTTAAAGCAGAACCCACAGCTAATAACATTTTCTACTGTTCTGCTTATTCCCATCACATTTTTTCCACATTGAAGTATAATTCAGCCGTGCTTTGTCTCCAAAGGGCACTTTACTTTGGATTTCTCTGTCTTGTGGAAGGGAATAGCACATACAGCACTCGAATAACTTAGATGACAGTGAATGTTTGGTCCCCAGACAACTTAATGCTTTAAAGTTGCATCTAAAGAGCATTACTTTATGTCCTTAAACTCACTTACTTTTGCAGCACAACTTTCTTGGGCTTGGAGAGCAGCCAGGAGAGCTGGCAGTCACATAGCAGAGGGTTTCCATACAAGTTTATGATGATGCTATCCGATGAATTGGTATTCCAAGGATTAAAGGAACTCAGGTTACAACTACAAGATGACAAATGCAAATAATTAGCAAGCGCTCAAGTACTTTCCAATGGCTGGAGTGTGCAGTGTGTGTAAGACACAAACCAATATTCCCAGTTCCTTTGAAACAACCAGTTACCAACACCACTGTTTTGCACTTTAAAGTCCAGGTTAATACCTGCCCATCTCTAATTTGCACAGCACAGAGGCTATGTTTTGAAGCATAACAAAAGTGTCCTAAGGGATAACACCTTTAGAGATGGCAGCTGGAAGAGAGGGGACCTAACAAGGGCAAGGATCTTCCCTGAAAGATGATCCCCTCCCTGCCATCATGCATTCAGCTACACTTTCCTTCAGTTCTATACCATTTCTCTAGCTTCTTTCTCTTGTAATGGCCTGACTTTCTCTATGCCAGTGACCCTTCTGATGTTAATTGCCCCTCTCTTAACATATACTCTCATCTACTAAGGTCAAATGACTAATACAGGAAGACCTTGCTTGCCTTTACTACTTAACTGTCCCCCCTGAAAAAAAAAAAAAGTTATAAAGTGACCTCCCTGCAGTCTGAGTACTCAGAAGTTGCTCTCTTTTGTCCGTGACTTTAACTGCAATGACTTTAACTGCTACTCCTTTGTTTTTTTTAAAGCTTGGGTCATGATTTTTAGCACTTTGAGATCATATTCCTGCACGTATTTTTAAATTCTGGGAGAATGAACTCTGGTTTTCTGTGGTGGGGTGTTTTGTTTTTTGTTTTGTTTTTTTTTTCTTTCTCTCTTAAATGGGTGTATTTTCCTAGAGCTGTTTCCTAGAGCACAGCCAGTGCTCTAGTTTTTGTTTTCTGACACACTTTTGGTCTGGGCCTATATTATAGAAGACTTCTAAGGTGTTCTCCAAATCTTTTTCTTTATGCTGATTGATCTGTATGCAGTTTCCCTACCCTTATTCTGGTAAATCACCTTGACTGTTTCCATATTATTTTAACAGGTGTGTGACATACCAAGTCAGTCACACTGATGTGTTATTACCAAAATAAGCACTAAACCATTGCTTTTACTAATGCTGAATAAGAAGCTCTCTCTCATTGAAAGAGAGACAGGATTTTTTACTTCTTCCACTGTGCAGATTTTGGGGAACTGTCAGCTTTCATCCTCTATAGAGCAAGGAATCCAGTGGCACACTTCTCTGGTGAGACACTGGCACAGTAGAAGTTTGAAGCATGGTCTGTCACTACAGGTGAGCTTCAGTGGATCTATGCTGATCTTAACAGGGTGAGATGAGTTAATCCAGCAGACTGGGAGATACAGCAGGTGAGTGGGAGCATGACTGATGCAATCTCAAGCAACCAGTAACTGTGCTAGGAGTCTCTTGCCACCTCTTTGACCTATACCAGCTCTGCTGCTGCTCTCAGGTCTGCATCACAGGCTTACATAGTGTATCTGCATAGAAGATGTGTTTCTCTATGGCATGCCCCTGCCTCCTTCCTAAGGATTTGATTGTGGGCAAACCCTGCATAAAAATTGGCTCCCAGGCACCGTGGTGCTGTGAGGCAAAGCTAACATGTGGTTAGGAAGAGAAAAAAAGGAAGTTACTCACTTCTCAAATGAGAGATGGCTCAGATGAGGAGTGCTGCCAAATAGCTCTGTCCTCACGAAAGCCAGTGAGTGGGAATCTTGACAGTTTAGCTCCCGGAGATCAGGCATAGACTTGAAGAAGTCAGTATCAAGGCTCCTTAATCGTGACATCTTCGTCAGGTGAAGTGATCTGAGGTTGGGCAAGTCTCTGGTCCATTCTGGTTGAACTGAAGCAGAAAAAAGATTTATACTCGTTGCTTAAATAGAGCATTCCTGTGGATTTTGCCTAAAAAAAAGAAAAGGTTTTGAAATCATAGAGATATAAAAATAACCATGATCTTCTGCAGATGTTCTCTTTGGGAAAGAAGTAGAACAAAAATCAATACAACAGCATATGCAGGCCGATGCAATTGTATTTTTGTAATAATAACCTGTGAGCCTGGTCATGGTGTCATTAGGGCAGAGGAAAAGAAAGGAAGAGAGAAGGGCAATAAAGCTGATAAGTGATAAGGAATAGCTTTCCTGTTAGGTGAGATTAAATGGACAAAGATTTCTCTTCCCAGAGAAGTGATGGATGAGGGGAGATTAGAGACATCTACAAAGGCCTGAATGGTGTGAGAAAAGCAAACAGCTTCTTATTTCTCCTAGCACAGGGAAAAAGGCTGAGAGATGTGAAACTGAAAGAACAGGTCTTACACAAAATTGCCTTTCCATTCCATGACCGAATCTCTACCACAAGGGAGATGAGGCAAATTCATGGAGGAAATTTGCTGGTATATCTGTTCAATGTAAGTTGTGGTGAAACCTCTAGCCTGGGGAGTCCCTAAGCTGCTGATTACAGGAAACAGGGCACATACACATGGAAAAAAACCCTCTGTGCTGCCTTGCTCTTTTATTCTCTACAGGACAAGTGCCAGATAAAGACAGATAAAAGAAAAAAGTCATGCTGTAAATTGCTTAGGGCAGAGATTGTCTCCCTGTGCGGAAGTATTTGGTGGGTTGTGGTTGACACAAAAAGCCTCTCTGTGCCACTTCAATGCAGTGGTATGAAGCAGAGTGTGACTGTGGGGATGGACAAAGAAAGTTGCCAGCAGTATGTCTGGAAAGGGAAATTAATTTCCTCCTGTGTGTCCCACAGCTAATCTTAGGGGTGACAGTGGGATGACTGTCAGTAGCAGATGGTGGAATTAGGATGGAGGTGGGTTACTGCAGTGGGATAAATCATCCTGTTTGGTCGGGTCTGGTCTCTGCCCTTCCTTTGTGGGGCTGGTCTGCATGTGGGTTTCCCCCCAGTAGTTCAGTGACCAGCTGGACAGTGCTTGGCACACTTGGACAGCATGTTTGCAGCTCTCAGCATGGGGTGTTTCCCCTCCACCCCAAGCTTGGCAAGGACCAGACCCATCGCCCCAGTGAGGCTCCTGCTCTCCCCGGCCTGACCCAGCCCCGTGTTTACAGTGGGAAATCCAAGAACTTACTCTTCTCAAGGAAAGTCCCGCTCAGATCAAGCATGTTGATGGTGTTTCCAGGCCTGTTGATGGCCTCACTGGGAGACGTGCTGATGGCAAAAGCAGATTCCCTAATTCCTCTGCTGTCATCCTTCCCAAGGAGAGTTTTGGAGAGGTTCAGGAACTGTAGCTGAGGGTAACAGGAAAAAGCCATCGGCTGGATTTCAATCAGTGGATTTCCAGCTAGGGACAACCACCTCAAATTAGGCAGGGCAGAGCTGTGGCATGATGGCACAGATGACAGCTTATTAAAGCTTAAATCCAGGGAGAGGAGACTGCTGAGGGCTTCAGATCCCCATCTAACTGCACGAAGATGGTTCTGCCTCAGCGAGAGGATGCGCAGCCGTGTGAGGTTTGCCATCTCCATGACATTCACCTCTTCTAAGAGGTTGTTGCTGAGGTCCAAGGTCTCCAGGGCCTCTGGAAGGCACATGGGGAAAGCTCTCAGGCTGCTGTTGGTCAGCTGCAGGGTGACCCAGGTCCTGTTCTTCCGATCCTCACAGGACATGCTGGTGAGATTAACGTTCTCCCAAGAGGCTTCTTGAGCCAGCTGGAAAAAGGTGGTGACATCTCTGGATACTGCAGGCTCTGCTCTGCTCACCGGGCCCGAAGATGCTGTGTTCCCCACCAACAGAGAGAGGATGAGCAAGGGTGAAAACATCCTTCTCCGAAGTGGCTTGCAATTAACTTGCAAGATCTGTTTGTGTTTTGTTTCAGGGAGTGGAAAACAAAACATCAAAATTAAGAGCTAAATTAAATCCCTCCAGGCAGCTAAAAGCTATTTAAAAGCGAAACATTTCTAAGTTCTTTCCTATTTGCATCCAGACAGCAGAAGCAGTAATTAATGTCTCTTCTGCAATTAAGCCTAAGTAAACATGAACCTTTGGGGACAGGAGTATCATGCGGTCTTAGTCTAAGCGTATCGAGAGTTTTTCGTGCAGAAGGCAGCCGAGTTGCAGCACCTATCTGCTTCCCACGCCAGTACTCTCGGTACCACTCTGGCACCCAGAACTGGAGCAGCATAGGAGGTGGGTTCTCCAGCCCCACGGCGCGAGGCTAGGCACAGGGCTAGGAGGGAGTGCCCTGTATAAAACTTCACCGCTTCAGTATAAAGCTCCCGCTTGGTAACCGCACCGGACAGCCCACGGGAGAGCTGCATTTGGACACTCATCCTCCTGCTCTGCTCCTGACCTGCTGGCAGCCTCCCGGACCTTGTCTACCAGGTCCTGCTGCAGGTGAGTGCCGCAGACTTGCTCCACGCTCCAGCTCCTGGGGAAAGGATGTACGGAAAACGCAGCTTCTGAACCACCTTTCAGCCAAAAACTGAGAGTGTGCTCCTGGATAAGGGCCCCAAAGGCCCGGGTACCAAAAAGCATGGGATTCAGGGTTACAATTCCCTGTGCTCCCGCACTGCCCCACCTCAGCTTTACCTTTGTCATAAGGAAAAAAAAAAGAAAAAAGAAAAAGAAAAAAAAAGAAAAAAAAAAGGAAAAAAAAAAAAGTTCTAAATTACTTGTACAAGGCTGTGAAGGAAATCTGTGTCAAAGGAGACAGCCAGTGCTTCATTTACTAAGGTGTCTTTTGTGCTGCCAGGCACCGTAAAGATCATCATTCCTCGCCCAAACATGTATCACAGCGTGCGGGGGTGACTGAAGCCCCACGTAGTATGAAGTATCTCAGACTTCTTCCAAACCTCAATAGCTACTTGCTGTTCCCTGGATGGTGCCAAGTCTTGTGCCGAGCATCATCTGTTGGTGCCATCGCAGGTTTTAAGTAGGGAGCAGCAAAACCGTATCATTTGGTTGTCTGTGTCTTTTTTGTCAGCAAGGGCTGACCAGCCTCAGGGCCTCCTGGGCACTGGAGCTGCTGGATTCCCAGCACATGGCAATGGAGAGGACGGGAGGAATGGGTCTGCTGGAGCCTGATTTTAGATTTAATCTTAGTCCCTGGCTCTACACCGCATCCGCTTGCACGTACCTGCCCAGGAGCCCTGATGCCTCGTGTCTCCACTCTGCCGGGCTCCGCTTGCCTGGCCTGGATTTTATACACTTGTGTGACTCAGCCGAGCGCCTGAAATGCGAAATGCCTCTTCTCTTCCCAGCTTTCCCTGCTCGAGGCTCTGCCCACAAGCTCAGGCGAGGTTTGTTCCAGGCTTGCTCCCCCGCATCCAGCTTTCCCTTGCCTCGAGAGGGGGTGGCTCCAGGCAGCTTTCCCCGCTCCCTTGGCCCTAGCAGGAGGTGGGTGGGAGGGCTTTGATTTCCCAACTCTTAAGGCAGGGCTGCTCCGTCTGCCTTTGTCTAAGCGGAGGGGGGGAAAGGGAAAGATCAGCCTCTGTAGTCCCTACTCTCACGGCTCCCACTGACAGGGGGGAAGGGAGAGAAATTGCTGCGTTTCTTTGCTGACAGGTCACGGTGATAGAAAGCTAAGAATCTCCCTCAGCTGCCGCTGGCTCAGGTCGGTCCCTCTGTAGGCGCCAATAAAAGGCTTCAAGTACTTATAGTTCTCTCTAAGACTTGGAAGTAAGTCCTGAAAATATTCACGCAAGACAAATGACTTTTCTAAGGAGGCCCTTAAGAAATGTCAAAAGCTAAGCTCTGCCCTGCTCCTCCCGCAGTGAGGAATTCTCTCAGTTGATGGAGAGGGCCTCTGGCATCCCATCCTGTGCATGATGGATTTGGGAAGCTTCTCTGTGTGCTGCTGTGCGTGGGTTGTGTTCTCTGTTCTGCATTTGCCTTACTGCATGGCTTGGAAGAATTTTCTTACTGCTCCTTCTCTCCTCCTTTGCTGGATAAATAAAACTGACAAAGTAAGACATCTCTCACCAAGGGACCTGCTCCAAGCTGGGTTTCCCTGCATTCCTACGGTTCTAATAATAATTAAGTTGATCAAGGGCTGAGATTAACGCCAGGAACTGGAAGGGGACGAATCTATAGAGATTGTTCCAAAGTAGAAGCATAAAGGTGGTTGTTCAATTGCTACTAGAAGATAACAAGTGATTTAAAGTTCCAGGGAGAATAATAGTCAGTGCTTTTCATTTGCCAGGAGAACAAAACATCCATGACATGAAGGCAATACAGACCTGCAGGCTTTGGTGCTAAAGTGCAGATAAAAGTCTTGCTTTCCCAAAAACACTGAGTCTGCATGTACGCAGACCTTATCTGTTAACCATGTCATTTACTATCTGCCTGGGGAGAGAGCCTTGAAAAACACCAGAACATCCACAGAACAAGATACTGCCTTTCAGTAGGGTGCCCTGGAGCCATTGCCATTCCCTTTGAGGCTGAGCGAGATGTACATATTGTTCCCTTGTGGAATGGCTCTACAGGAAGACAAATAGTTCCCTAAATGAGGGGCTAATCCCACAGATTAACCCTGGTGGAGCAGCTTTTAGGCCTGCTGTGTCAGTACTAACAGGTACCTTCAGAGATCTACACTCTTTTAGGTCCCAAGGGCAAACAGGAGCAGGGTAAAAAAATCTGAAGAATTTGGTAGAATAAGAGGGAAGTCCAGCCCCAGCCAGGATGGGTGGAAGTCCTGTTTTCTCTTCGGGAAAGGGACCTGCCAGCAGTTCTGCAAAACTCCTCTTCAAAAAGCTGGGGAGCCCAGAGGTGGCTCTGCTTTGCCTTGGGTTATTTAGTACCTGTGTTTGCTGCCTGTAGCTCAGTATTTACAGACAGCAAATTTTCGTTTGTTGTTAATGTTTTTTAAAAATATCTTAGAAAACTTCCCCAAGGAAACTGGTGAACTGCCTTACTTTTAATACCTTCAGCCTTACTGACATGATTTTGGAGACTGAGACAGGCAGCCTCACAGGTCTGGAAAAGTGGCCAAGCCATTTAGCTAGCAACTGGGCCACTCATTTCAGTGAAGGTGGAAGCTTAGTTAGCAACTGGGCCACTCATTTTAGTGAAGGTGGAAGCCAGGTGGAGTCTTTGCCCAGCAGCACTTGATTTCTGGGTGATACAGAGAACTTGCAAGGAGCAGCAGAGCACCCTCTTGATGAGCTTTTGTTATTTTTATTTCCCCTGTTTGTCTCTGCTTTTTGGATGCCTGTTTTTTAAGGCAGGCTGCTTTTTTTTTTTTTTTTTTTTTTTTTTTTTTTTTTTTTTAAATCATCTGGAGTATTATTACAATGGTACGACATCTCAAACAGCTGCCTGGGTACCGGTGAAGGTTTCTCAGAGCAGACAACAGACCCTCTCTCACCATTTCTTTTTTGACATCATCTGGCAGCAGCAAGCAGAGATTTCCCATTTGTGAGTAACTTCAGCCTGTTCTCATGTTGTTGCTGTGTTTTTCTGCAGGTTCTTTCCCTTTTTCTACTTTTCTAAGAACTTCAGTTGCAACCTGGGGGGAATGTTTAGTAAGGGCAGGCATTTTTGTCAGCCTTTTCACGTAGATGATGCATGAAGAGCTGAACCAGACGCCCACTCCCAGGGGCTGATTCAGTGATGCACAAAACCCCTCTGCCTCCAGGAATGCCAAGGATGAGCCCTGCATTCCTTAGTGACACCCAGATAAGCAGAGCAGGGGGAAAACAGGAGAAGGCGAGGAGGATGGTACCAGGCTGTAAAGTTTAAGGAGATGAGTGTTTCTTGCTGACTGTGATCCAAATGATGGTTAAGAATGAAACTATCCTGAAAAAATCTGGAGAATGACTTTTAAGGCCAACAAAAGAAGAGTTTTGCAGGTCAGCTCACAGAGCAAGCACAAGCAAGACATTTTCCTGCAGAGAACAGGCAGAGGTGGCACGAATAGGATTATTTAGCCTGATGGTTCAGAAAACCATAGGGTGTGTGTTTTCTGCTGCTGTAATGCATGCTGAATGCAGTGGTGAAATCTACAGAATTCCAGTGCCTAAAGGGGATGTGGGAAAGCTGGAGAGGGATGCTTTGCAAGGGTCTGGAGAGATAGGACAAGGGGGGACTGGTTTCAAACTGAAACAGGGGAGATTTAGATTAGCTATTAGGTAGAAATTCTTTAGTGTGGGAGTTCTGAGGCACTGGAGGTTGCCCAGGGAAGCTGTGGCTGCCCCATCCCTGGAAGTGTTCAAGGACAGGTTGGATGGGGCTTTGAGCAACCTGGATTAGTGAGAGGTGCCCCTCCATGCAGGGTGGGTTGGAACTAGGTGATCTTCGAGGTCCCTTCCAACCCAAACCTGTCAGTGGTTCTCTGATTTGTTGTAAGAACAGACAGCAGCTATCTGACATGGGTAGCATTTCACCCTGACCTGACTTAGATTTAATTAAGCACGATGTACAGAATAGGGTTCCAGCTGAGCCTTGGTACTTGTTTCCTAAAGGTTTCTGTTTTCCTCCAAGCAACAGTCCCGTCCAGGATTTTGTCTCTTCATTGCAAAATCTCAGGGCAGGCACCCTTGTCCTGCTTTCACACACATCTGGCATCTTGCAGTTAGCAACTCGGTTGTTAAAAAACAATGTCCCTGAGGTTCTTAACCCTATGTGTAAATCAGGTGGTCCAAAGAAAAGAAAGCAAAGTCTGATGGGGTTATTGCATGAGTGAGGGAGGGCATGGTGCCCCCTGTGTATTAAGAGGAATGTCTGGAGTCTGGCTGGGACATGCAGGGTGATGCTGGTGGGATGAAAGATGACTCCATGTCATGGCTGGCCCCCGAGCTGGGCTGGTGCAGGCCTCCTGTCAGGAGCTGCTGTTCTGATCCAGCCTGGAATTATGAGTGGACCTGGGTCGTTCCTTCCTGCTCCCACTTCTCCAGGGGCTACTTGTAGGAAGAGGAGCTGTAGTCACATGCAGCCCTGAAAGCAGCTAGATAAAACCAGATTCCTTTCTTAAGTGTTCCTTACCTTTCACAGGAAAGTCTTGCAAAATGAGTGGAGCAAGGAGAAGGATAGCTGATGATTTAAAGAAACATAGAGAGAGGACAGAGGTAAAGGATAATTCCCTTAAAGCTAAAATGACACGAGTGGGGCTTAGAGCCAGGCGGGATGAGGTGGCAGAGCTCCTGGTGCTGATCATCAGTCAAAAGGCAGTGACACACAGAATGAGACTGAGGGAGGGGCAGGAAAGAAAACATAAATATTTGAGTTTCTCTGAAACCCCAGTCTGAACAACTTGGACTGCAAGTTGTAGTGTTTGCTTAGCAGTAAAATGAGTTGCACACTCTGCCAATGAGAACTACATTCAAGATTCCTGTATCTCTGTGTTCGTAAGTTCAGGTGGCAACCACAGGACTTCTATGCAAGTGTGTGTGACAAGCTCTGCCTAGAGAGCAGCAAGCACGGGGCTGTGCTTCCTGTCCATCCCTTTATGGGAGTGTCATTGCCAAATGAGGGGCTGCAACACAGGCATGGTCACAATCCTGACTGCAAAGCCAAGGTGGAGGATGAGTCTGGAAGAAAGCCTGTGGAAGAACTGCTGGCACTGAGGTGTGCATTGAGGTCTCCCACAGCACCCTTGGGATATTTTAAGTATTTTAAGTGTTTGGACTTGGACTATCTGCTACAGGTGGTTCTCACATTGGAAGAAAATACTTGGTCTGTGTTGAGAAAAGAGAGAAGTGGGAAAGTCCTCTTCTGAAGAAAAACTGGATGGTTTCTCAGACCTGCTGTAAAAAGTGCTGAGGAGGGGGAAGTACAGCAGGCTGTGTCAGCTCTTCTTTTGGCAAAATGTTTGTTTAAACTGACACAAATTGAGAGTGATTCCACTGCAACCTACTGACAGGCACAGGAGAAAAGCAGAGGACGTGACAGAAAAGCCAGGGCTATCCTGTCTCCCTGACAGTTCAGAACTCTGCAGTCACTTCTGCAGCATCCCTTGGTGGTATGACAACACCTGTCCATCATAGTTCTTTAGATATGAGAAAGCAGTTTTGGTTTGTCCAGCAGTTTTGCAAACCCTCCCAGCTTCACTCTCCCTTTGCTTTCATGATCATGATGCATTGCAGGGCAGAAACAAATGTCTTTTGGCTCGTTGGATGTGTGTGTGGCTCCCTCAAGCAGGCAGAGCTGGCTGCTGTAGATCTGGCTCTTCAGGCACAGTATCACTGAGTAATCTCTTCATATTCTGCACTACAGACATAAGTAGGATAATTCCTACAGGTTTTTCAGATCATTAATTTATGAACGAGTTTAGTTTAGAGTTAGATGACACAGTGAAACAGAGTAACAGGGACAGAACATAGAGGCCTACACTCAGAGGCCTCTTCAACAAGTTTTATTAGTACCTAGACACAGGTGGTACATTTTTGAACAATGGTGTAATCACTGCTTGGGTTGTAGTAGCTCAGTCTGCAGGACTTAGGAACATGTATGGAATGTTTTCTGTTCCCAGTGCAAGTGTTAGATAAGTAATACAGCTTTAAAACATGTATTTATTCAGCTTTAGTGCTGTTAAATGCTGTGCTTTTTAACAATGGCTGATGTAACAGTAGGAGTTTCATAGCTGTAGCAGAGAATATTATTTGCTGTACAACATCCTCAAGTTACTTGTTCTGGATGCTTAAACAGAATGTCACAATTAAAAATACTAGATTCAAAAATGCCCAGTGGCTAGACAATCTTTATTTAAAAACTTTTAGCTGTACAAAAGGAAAATAAAGATGATTTTAAATTTCCCAGTATTGATGATGGAGTTGCCATACTGCATCCAGTGACCTTGGCATTAATATTTGACAAAAATTGTCCAGTCATATTACAAGATGAATTGACATGTACAAGATCAGTAAGGAATCAGAGATACTTTTGTTGAATCTCTGGTCGTTTCAGATGTGGGGAGAAGGAGGTAGGGGGAAGAGAATTTACTTCACCTCATTCCTGACCTCCAGTTAACTTATGGAACAGATCTTCATCCAGTGTTTCATTCTGATCTTTGGAACGGGTTGACAAGAAGATGTAGCCCCCAATATACTCATGGATGATTTTGCAGTCTGCACTCAGACACGTGAAAGCGATAGATACATTCTGATCAAACTCGATTGCAACCTAAAGAAATAGGCATGGCAAAATCAGAAACAGAGGTAGACTGCATCTGAGAAAGAAGAGCAAGCATGAAAGCATGGCTGGATCACAAATACGGTGACAAAACATTGCCTGTCTCTACGCTACCCCAGATTTCTGGGTCTGTTGGATGTAAAGTATGTTTGGCTGCTCGTTTCTTGAATTTCTGCTATGGCAGGGCCCTCTTGTGGTCAAAATCTCATTGTTTGTTTAGACAGGCAACAAAACCATACTTTTAACTAGTTCTTCTAATGGCTTGTGAAATGAAAACACTTGAGAAGAGCAGGAACGGCGTGTCTGACTCTGTATGCTTAACCACTAATGTTTCATACTGGTCATTATTATGTGCTGACCCTAAATCTGCTTTTGGGGGCCAGGTTTTGATTTCCAGCTATAGTCGGCTCTAAAAGCCAGCAAACTGGGGTTAATTGCTAGCTGTGGATTCCATTTTTTTGGGGGAGGGAGGGATTTAAAGCAAACCCAACAGCATTACAGGCATAGGGAGTAGTGCAGCAGAGTACCAGGGATTATATCAGATCTGTCCTGGCTCCTGCTGATGGGTGTGGAAAAGCTGTATAAGAAGGAACGGTTTCCAGGCTGCTTGAATTTACTTCAGGTCACACTAGTTTCACAAGTGACAGAGCTGGCTTCAAGCTTTCCATCCCCAAACTCTCAGTTGGACAGCTGGGCAACAGCTCCCCCCACTGAGCAGTCCTCATCAGGGTCAGGAGCAACCCAGTGAAAATTACACAAAGGAGGCATCTTGCTGAGGACCACATTCTGACACAAAGGAACTCGCACCGTGGCCTTGCAATCTCACTTTGGGATTTGAAAGATAAACTGGGTTCCTGTATCCTCAGCCTGTAACAGACTGAATCATCACACTCTGAAGGGTGATGCATGAGCTAGAATGTACAGAGTGACAGAGCAATAAACATAATGGCTTGGAATTTATCTTTGAGTCTCTGTATTTCAGCAAATAAAAATCAAGGGCAAGTTATAGAGAATATGCTTGGTAGCAACCTTCTAGACTGTGGATCTTTTAGTTTCTGAATTGTGACTGGAGACTCCATTAAGAAATACTTTAGATGGTCTATTAAGTAACATGTCACAACACATTAAAAATCTTCTCACTCTGAAGCTTAAAAAGATTTTCTGAAAACATCCTCAAGTGCCTGAAATGTATTGACTGAATGCAGAGAGCAGTTCCAGTTTTACCTGGCGTATTTCCCAGTTTACGTTCCACTGCTTCATGTTGGAGAACCTCCATGTTGTGATAGGATCTCCTGTGGCCATATCTATTCGTATCAGCCTGTTATAGGACACCCCCAGCACATCATCCTTCTTGCTTCCTTTAAACCTGGGAAAAACACCCACAACCTTTGAACGGATCTGGTTTTCAATCATTTCTGTCTAGAGAAACATTTCATCTGCCCTCCTCTGAAAGTGCAAAACGTGGGAAAACTCCTAACAGCCTGGGACTAAGGGGAGCTTGGAGGCATTTGTTATAAAGCAAAACTGTAGGCTGGTGAACCATGGTGTAGGATGTAAAATAATTGGGCAGATAGATCTGGGTGAAATCTTTCCAATTCATTGTTTTGTGCTAAAAAATAGTGTTCTGCCAAAATGCATGAATTTGATTTAATTTTTACTGGAAATGCATCAACAATAATTTCCCTTGCTTTATTTCACTGATGCTTCAACATGTTCACTTAATTTAAATTCACTTAAATTATATAAGCACATCAATATAGATGTAACATTGTATATATCACTATTACCTTATCAAAACAGCTGCTAGCAATATAAGCATGTTTCTGAGTATAAATCCCATCGCATAAATCCTGAGCCATTTTAAACATTTTAACTTTCTTCTGATTAGAGATAAAAAAATAAATACAAATGTATCAGAACCTTTGGGAGACAGACATTTCTGAGTTGGAAATAGCTAGGAAAAGATGACTTTGGTAGAGAAGCTACTGTTATAATGAGAGCTAGAAGAAATCTCATCTGTCTGCTGTTAATATTTTCAGTATTTTTGATCCTGCTTTTGAACCATCTCTCCTTAAATGAAGCTGGCCCTTACAGAAAGAATGTGACCTGAACTACAATTAGTGCCTTACGTAAAGCCCATCAGTTTGTGGAAATACACCACAAAATCTTTTGCTCATGCTACAAAATGCAGCTTAGGTTTTGGGCTTATTTAGCAGAATTAGGGCTGACAGATGGGGCAAAACATCTAGATCTGTCTCCATAAATTAAATAGTGACAGGGAACATTCCCAGGAAGTGAACTCCTGTTCAATTGTTTGAAGAATCCCAGGCAGAATTCTGTCTGGAATCAAGCAGCAGTCTCTCAAATGACTCCCAGGTATGTCTCAGGAGCTGGAACATCCAAGGACCTCCATGATCTGGCACTTCTCAGAAGGCTGCTGGTGTTTGGCAAGTCAGAGAGTTTAACAGTACAGATGTGGGCTGCTCCCTGCCAGCTGGTCTCTGTGCCAGAGAATGGTTCCCAGATGGTGCAATTTATACCACAGGTGATTCCTAAGTAGCATGCTTAAGAAGAGGTATTAAGTGCAAATTAAGGAAGGTGAATCCAAGTGTGGTTGCCTCAGGATCAAAAATTTTTCAAGCATTTGGTGCTTTGTCAGGAGAAAAGAATGCAGGTCAGAACCCTGCCTATATTCCAGGTAGTGTTCGGGGAAACTGCTGTGAACACAACAGGAACTTTGGTGTGCTGGCTACTCTTTCACATTCACCTAAAAAAGGGATCATGTTTGCTGCTTTCTTAATGAAATGCAAAAGAATATACGCTAAGGAAAGAGCATTTTATCATAAAATCTGATCCAAAGTAAAAAACCAAAAATTGATCATAAAATCTGATCAATCCAGTGAGCAAGAGTTGGAGAAAAAAAATATGTTGCAAACCTGAGAACACCAAAAAGACATGCATTTTTTAAAGTTTTAGCGAGTTTGCGTTTATGTTAGAACACAGGAAGCTCTACCTTAACATGAGGAGAAACTTCTTCACTGTGAGAGTGACAGAGCACTGGAAGAGGCTGCCCAGAGAGGTGGTGGAATCTCCTTCTCTGAAGACTTTCAGTACCTGCCTGGATGCATTCCTGTGTGTCCTGGCTTAGGTGACCCTGCTTTGGCAGGGGGGTGGGACCAGATGATCTCTAGAGGTCCCTTCCAGCCCCTAATATTCTCTGATTCTATTATATCATTCTAAGGGTCAATAAGGGTTAAATCCTAGTGACTTGTTACTCCAGGATGAGTATGCTGTTTGAAGGCAGACATAATGGAGAGTCTCACTGCAGGAACAGAGCTACCACGTGCTACTGCTATAGAAAAACCCAGCAATACGGAAGTTACTAGAATAAAAAAAGGTCTGTGGGGGATAAAAGAGAGACTGTTTCCAGAAAATGGAGTCAAAGAACATCCTGAAAATCACTGACTGTGAACACATTATGGCAGCTTGATGTCACTGTAACAGTGTGATTACCTCACAATGTAGTAGGATAAGCCAAACTCGGGAAGGGACTGCCATGCTTGAATGAAACGCAGCTTGGCCTCCACTGAGGGCATCTGGGAGACATTCTGGTGGGCTTCCAGAATACGAGCAGCCAACTGGGAAACACAGGAAGAGAGAAAGGTTTCAACTGACCAGAGAAAAAAAAATACCCTTCCTTTCACTAAACCAAACAGCATTAGCTCTGGTGCCCTGTTCAGACACTCAGTTGTCACTGCTGATGCAGATGTACTGCAGGGAGCACTTGGGGACAGATCTGGAACTACAAGGGCAGAACAGTGCAGCAAGGTCTCAGTGTCTGAGTTTGTGCTGCACTCTGTCTAGCTCCAGTGTGCTGCTCTGGAGACTGTGTCCTGAGGATGGATAGGCTGAACTCTTGCTGCAAAAACAGTGGACGAGGAATTAGTTGGAGAGGAAGGAGAGGTACCCAGGCCAAGATGGCAGGAGGACACTCTTGTTTAAGATGTACACAGTAACTTTCTGTCCTTATAAACCTTTCTTTCTTACTCTGAAGAGAGGGACCATGTAATCACGAGGGCAACATGACGAATGACTTTGGAAACGGTGTGAATGTAGGAGGAGTACGTGGAAGAAGTGCTGAGAGACCTGTCCCTGTGTTAATTTAAAAGAAAAGGTCTCTTGCTAAATACCAAAGGGACAAATGAGTATTAAAAGAAGATTCTACTGTGTGGTTTTCAAATGCTGCTTTGATTCAGCCTCTCCCCAGGCAATCACTGGAACTCCCATCCCCAGCCATCAGGCCATGCTCAAGATACCTGCTTAGACTTGTATTTTTTGGTATAACGTGGTGAGATAAAGCATTCTGTTTTCATGTCTAGGCTTTCTGGATCAGAGACGGCCTGGGAAGACATGGTCCAGTTCTTCATCTTTAGAAATGAAAGGATCTTGTGAACTTCTGGCCGGTAAGAACTATCGGCCATCGTTCTGCCTTTTGAGGCTAAAACGCAGGCAGCCATCCACTGAGCATATTGAGTCTCCTGCAACAAAGACAACTTTTGATAGTTTTGGACAAACCATTTATGAAGATGGCCACCGCTCGTGCATCTTTCAGTGTGTGATAAAACCACCTACAGGGCTGCCTATACAGAATAGTTAGGTTTTAAATTTTCAAAGATGTTCAGTACTTTGGAAAAGATTCTTGGAAATTTCGTTACATGACTATTTTCTACCTTACAAAACCCAAAAGCTAGTCCTTGGAAAACATGGAAGCAAAATACTGTAATTTCTTTTTACTTTTTTTTATAGAATAATCTTTCTTTCCAGCAGCTTCAGTTGGAAAATGGTGATAAACGTAGAATTATTGTCCTTTTGTCCCCTCAACCATAAAGTATTTGTTAGACTAGCACATCATTCTTAAATTTTACAATACATACAGATAAATAAACTCTCTGCAGCACCCTTGTTTTTCTATACAAATTCTTGAACAAGACAATTGGTCTTCTAGACAATCTGCCAACAAACTTTCCCTTGTCTTAGCACTCACGTTTTCACATCTTAAGTATACTTCATTCATGCCATCAGCAACAGGAATTAATAATTTGATTCCAAACTTCTTGGCTGCAACATTTACATCTGGTACAACTTCACATCCTGGTTCACAGAGAATTAGAAAGAAATAAATTTATTTAATTACAATATCACTAACTCAAAGTGCTGATTAATACTAAAAATCAGGACTTAAAAGTTGTTTGTCTTTGAGATCAAGGGTGAAGGCTTTGAAGCTCAGGCCTTTTTTAGCTTTCTGTTCTAAGGTCACTGTCTGGTCTGGCTCGCCAGGGTGATGAATGCTCTAAGCTCAAAGAGCATGTTAGTCAACATGGAAGAGAAAGGATCCGAGTGCCATCAAAACCTCAATGCTTAAAATCAAGAGGAGCTGATAAGATAGTCACTTTTGGAAATTTTACCCAAGAGTGACTTGCCTGGACTACATTATCAGAAGCAACTCAGTTCTGACAAAGGGATGTGGGTGACATCTACAACAGAGCTGTTGTGGAACTCTGGGGACCTGGTATTTCATGTTGATGGTGCTACTACAAGCCTTCTGGAGTCAGCTGAAGTAGAGGATGCCTACAGTTCCCCTCTGTGTCCAGGGTCACCAAGGCTGTGGGCTACTTGATTCCAGCCATGCTGGCTACTTTTACCATGCACTTGTCTGACCTACTGAGGATATGCAGATTGATATGTAGAGCCATTTGTTCACAAGGGTCAATCTTCTATTTCAAAGGTTTCTTCTAAGATGAATCCTGGGCATCACTGGTTCCCTGATGCTGAACAAAGGATGTCCCTGCAGTAGCAGATGTAGATGGCTATATATGGTGCTGGTGTTTGCCCTGTGTACAGCCAGGGTTTTTCCTCCAGAAGTACCTAAAGCTGGCTGTGGCTATGGAAATCCCCATGCATGAAACAAACAAGGTCCAGAGAAAGTCTTGGGGCTGTCCTGCAGAGCAGTAGATAGGTGCAGCCTATGGCATTCTTGTCCACTGCATCATCCATAATCCTCTGCTCCCCGTGTGCATTGGCCAAGGACAAAGGTGAGGACTATCATTTAACACAGAGTATAAACATTTGGGAATAGAAGTGACACACAGATCACATTCTCTATCTGACTCATTTTAAAGTGAATTCAGCAATATGGGGCATTTTACAAGCCAGGTCCAGATAATCTTGGTTTGCACTAAGGCATTGAACCTTTCTTTGTTTAGGTCTCTTCTGCAGATGTGGCCTGCCTGCTTCAGAGTGTCTGTAACTGAAAAAATCCCAAGACTAAATGCTACTGTGCTTGCCTTCCTGAGTCTCACAGGGATTCCTTGATTTATTCACTGCATGAATGCAATGGAAAAAGCAAAGAAAGAAAAAGATAGTTCCTACCTTTTAGGTTTAGTTTCTCAATAGGTTCTCCCTGTGAGGATTCCTTGTTTTTAAAATAAGAGACTGAAGTGTCTTTAAAGACAAACCAATATGGCTTGATAGCTTTGAGTGACAGCTTCCTGGGCCTAAAAGCAAAAAAGACATCGTATTTTTTTACATTGAAATGGACAAATTGCTAAGTCATTCACAAATATTACCATGGATCTAAAATTGCTTTGAGGTCATACACATGGCTTCAGTTGAGTTACTCAGACTTGTCCCAGTGGCTGAGCCAGGGGGAATGACAAACATCTGGAACCAACACTGCACCTGAGCAATCTCAGATGTGGATATAGTTTTTACACTAGATTCTAGCTAAATCCCATCTATGGGGTTTTTTTGTGGGCTGGTTTTATCTTTTTTCCCTTTTTCTTCTGTGTGTTTTTTCTTTTATTTTTTTCTTTCAGTTGTAATTTATTTTCTTTGCATTTTCTTAATTTTCTTTTCCGTAAAACTCTCCAAGAAAAGGCAATAATTTAATCTTTTTCCACTAGGGCAGTGGTATTCTAGCTCTTCACGCAGGTATATAGGTAGATATAATCCGAATTTTAATTCTTTTACTTCATTTCAATACTTTGCTAATGAAAACTGACTTCTTTCATACAGTAAATTTTAAAATATCTGCTTTGGAATTGAGAATTAACTGACAGATACTAATGGTCAAACGTAATCACTATGCCAGCTGCACCTTCCTTCAGTAAGATAAAAAAATCGTAATTCTACTTAGAATACACTAACAAAGCCATGGAGGAGCAAGGAGGGAAAAAAATCTCAGGTTCAGTATATTTCAGGAGAGAAAAACAGAGGTATTAGCATTATTTTAATAGCGAAATACTCTACAATTAGCAACAAAGGTCAACAATGAAGTTAAAAAGATAAAAATATAATCCCACTGTCTGTCTAGTACTTCTCTTTAAATCTAAGAAGGTGGTACCAAGAGTATACAGCTATCTGGAAAACAGTGGTTTATTACACTCTTGCCTTCTCCAGGGCCTTTCTTGAAATCCTAGTTCAGAATCCTTTCTAGAAAATGGCATTTTTAATGTTTAAATTAAAAAACATCTTGAATTTTTAAAACAGCCAAATATTTTGGCTTTTAACTTCCAAATACAGGGACAAAAAATCTTAAAAAACAAGGGACTATGAACATTTTTAGACTAAAAAGAGGTATAATTTTTTATATCCCCCAAAACTGCTGAAAACCTTTTTGAATGCCTTTTTTTTTTTTTTAAAAAAAAAAAGATACACCCATGTGGCAGTAGTATTTACTAGTGTATAGATGTGGTGCACACTGAATTAAAGTTCAGTATATGAACAGATCTGGCAGTGTGACATGCAGAGCTTTGCATTTAGGTTTGCAGTTCAGAAACTAATTATAGTAACAAAATGTTGTTGTTTGTTTAAAGAAATGTTTTATACCTTACCCAGTTTCTACAATGTCTTAGGTTTAGTAAGTGATTTATTGTTTATACATGACATTTTTCATGATGAAAAATAACCTCTGGATGCTTTTAAAAGCCAACTGCTCTAGTGCTGGGGAAAAATAAACAATCCATTGTTAGAGGCAAGTAACTGACTGAATTTAAAAGGCTTTAGTTCCCTTTCATCTTAGGCCAGTTTAGTAATTTGAATGTCAAAGAAAATATCTTAATTGGGAATTAATAATTAACAATGCTTAACTGTTAACAACAGTTAACAACAGTTAAGAGTTTTCTAGTGCAGTTTTCAGTTCACTGACTACAGCATGAGTCTGATAAATATTTGTGCAACAGAAATCTTTATCTTTCTAAAACATGAAAACTGTTTTGTGATAAAAGGCATTGCAGACTTGAGGTCACTGCAGTCATTCAAATAACCCACAAATCAAGAGACTGCAGTAAGACTGCAGAACTGAACTTTCCTCAGTTTCCTTTTTTAGGTGAGTAATTACTGATCTGGTATACCATACTGCTACTCCAAATTAATTTTGATATTAGAAACAGACTCCATGTTTGGTTAGAAAGGGGTAATTTTTTATTTTTATTTTTTTAAGTAAATGCCCAGGGTTGCTTTCAGAAATTCTTCTCAGGGAAAGCTGAAATTTTTTCTGGGTTTTCATCAACAAAACCCAGTAAAACGTGATTGAAAATAAATTTATCGACTCTCTAGTTTAGAGATGGTGCTTGACATACAAAGAGCTTGATCTGTTAATAAGGATAAGCTATATCAGTGCCCCAAGAGCTAGAAAGATTTGCTGAGAATTCTGCTCAGAAGCACAAGAGAAAGGTTAGAAGAGGAGAGTGTTAGGCTAGTTAGACCTATCTCATGTATTTGTTGATTTATAACCGACGGCTCTACTGTCAGATTAGAAAGAAAAACTCAAGAGATCACTTGTATGGTTAAGCTTTTTCTTTTCTATGTTTTATTATTAGTTTTAGTAACTCACCTAACTAGCCTGAGATTATCAGCAAGTTTCGGGATGTCTGTGATGTCCTCCTATCAGGAATAATTAGGAATAATTTTAGTACAATGCACTTTATAATTGTCTGTTAACTCTGTTAAAAAAATCAGGAACAAGGCTGGCTCACCAAAGTCAATGTTTTTGACACAGTGAAAGCAGTTGTGGGATCTAAAAGGACATACCAAAATGTTATTTGTGTTTCCACCTTCCAGTGTCACTTCCAGATTAGAAAGTGCAGCTTCTACTTCATCTACTTCTGATTCATGGGTGAAATCTTGTGCCTCTGATGATAATGATAACTTGCTTACATGATACTAAAACAAAATATCAAATAGTCAATATATCAATTAGCAACACACAATCACAGCATATGAAGATAGGCCATTTGGTCTTCTGGGCCTTGGACAACTGTGATCTGCAGCACAGGATCATGGGGTTGTTCACAAGGGAACAGGTATGTCTGCTATGGTCTAAAGTGCAATTACTGATATCAGTTTCCTATTTTAATTGTCCAGCATTCCTTCGC
This sequence comes from Florisuga fusca, assembly GCA_038090715.1. Taxonomy (NCBI): domain Eukaryota; kingdom Metazoa; phylum Chordata; class Aves; order Apodiformes; family Trochilidae; genus Florisuga; species Florisuga fusca. The sequence continues at coordinate 25,880,408 of JAAWXA010000001.1, read as the reverse complement.
TGGAATCACAGGATAATCATCCTGTTCTGTGAGGCTGACTCAGCCCTAGTGTTTCCATCCCTAGTACTCTCAACTCTGAGTGCCATCTGTACCAGGTGGAAACTTGGCATCAAGGGTCTGCAGTGTTCTGCAGTGGCAGGCTGAGGATTTTTTGGCACCTTTGTTTACATTTTAAAGGAAGAAATTTATTATTACTAAACACTGGTGTCGTAGTCTACCGTAAAAGACTAAGCCACAGTATGTCATGTTCAATTTATATGTATTCCATAGTGTCCCTACCTTCACATTGTGCTTTTTTAGGTCTGTTGTGAATTTATGTTGTGAATTATTCTGTAGTAGAGGAATATTCAGGCAGAATGTGTGAGAGGGTGGTAGCTGTGTGGAAAGCAACATTTTATAGTAATCCCCTTCAGAATATACTGATATCAAAGTTACATTCTGGTTTTGGTTTGCTTTACATAATAATGGTTCCACAGTTGTGTCAGTTTGAATAATGCTGTGCTGCCACTGAGTTGAGTTGGTTTAGTGATGGATGCTGCTTATTTTTTCTCACCCAAACAGCAGACCCCCAATCCATGCAGAGCTATTGACCTGAGCTCTACCCTGGTTTTGTCCTAGCTTGTTCCTGCCTCTTCAGGAAACAGGTTTTGCAACTTGGATCAAGTACATGCCTGCAGCGCAGCGAAGATCAGCATTTCCTCCTCTGTGCAGTCAATCTCTTCCAACAGGATGGCCCAGCGGGCCTGTTCGTATAGTAGGTTTATTCTCACTGCATCATACTGTAGCAAGAAAAAGAACAATGCTGCTCATAAATGACCATGAAGATACAGATTCACAGGCAGCTACAGCTGATCTAACATTGGGCTGAAGCCATGAAGGTTTTTTCCTTCCACCCCCACTTCTGCCCTGCTGTATGTTCCCCTCCTTCTCTTGCACTAGCTGGTGTGATGATGTGTAGGGTCATGGTGGCTTGCTGATCCAACAGAAAATTAATCAAGAGTCCTTGGCTGAAGCAGAAGGGGAAGATTAAGACATCCTCTTTTGTGGTAGTAAGCCTCGGACTGGTGTAACTGAAATGTGAAACCACACTATGAGAGTGAAATAATGTGACATGGCTGAAATGAATGTGTAATTTATCAGCTTCCTACTGCCAAAGGACAGAAAGTCTTACTCCTCACTTCCTCTCTTCTGCTCTTTGCTTTTTCAGTTCTGCCTTTATTTTTGCACTGGCTTGACATTCATCAGATCCTACTGTGAACAGCTTTAATTCACTATCCATTTGTTAGATAATGAGTTTCTCCTGTTAGCTACTTGGTTAATAAGCTGAAGTGACTCACAGAAATATTCAAGCCCCAGAGCTGGTGAGAAGTAGGTGATGGGAGGGTAAATCTTGGAGTGTGCCCTCTCCCAGTAGTATTGAGTTATACTGCACAGCCTGAAGCTGTTTTGGGATATTTTATCGCACAGCCCCATGGCTGGCTGGGGCAAAGAAGGGGAATGTTTGGGCTGCTGATGTTGAGACACATACTTGAATTTTAGTGGGGATGGCATTTCACCCAAAAATGTGTCACATGAACTAGAAGGTGCCCTTCTGTTTATCTGAGATGCCTGAAATGAGAGATTTACAGAATTTATAGAAAACATCAATGGGAGGGCCAAATCCTCTAAAATTCACATTTGAACTCATGTTCATTTACCCTGGTCAATAAGCATACTTTAATGTCACTAAATGTGCCACACAAGCCTTAAGAACTCTGGCTTAACAAAACCACTGTGACTGAATTTTAGTGGAAATAAAGGCAAATGAGAGGGAACCTGAGAAAAATATTCAGGTTATTTTTCAAGACTAATTCTTGTTTTCAAATGGGACTTAAAACTCTTCTGCTCAAGTTTCCAAAGGTGTTTAATGACCCACTTAGACTGAAACAAATTTAAGTGCCTGAGTCTTCTGAGTGCTTCAGCCCAGTGAAGCTGAATATTCAGTGAAGGGCAGTGGAACATAAATGTCATTTTTAAGCCCATTTTAAAAAAAATAGGGGTCATGGCTTTATATAACTTAGGATATTGTTGGTTTAGTTTCCCCCTTAATTTTTCTTGTTAAAAGAGAGGCAGTAAGTAAACCAGCCCCTCTGAAAATCTGGATAGTGTTTCTGGTGCTCTTCAGATCTCATCTTAATAGTTAAGATCTTATGTCAGGTGAGGAACAGTGATTCAGTGTCCAGAGGGGAAAAGTGCAGCCTTAGCTGAGGGGCAGAAGTTGGATTTGATTTCTGAAGGACTGTAAAAAATCCTAGCTACAGCTCCTTGACATGAAAGCAGGAAAACAATGAATAGCAATAAAAACAAAGCTCTTACTTTTGGATTCAAATCAAAGAAAGTGTAATATTTAAAGCGTAGAAGAAGTTGATCTTCCTCCAGAATGCCTTGTTCCATAAGTGATCGAGATGAATCTAGCCAGCTGTGGAAGAAAACAACCCACAGATTCATCTGTACAAGAAAAACCATGACACCTGCAGAACTTCAGTGTATTTCTAAACTGCACAGCTCTAATTCTTCCAAGTCTGGGGAAAATTCATATAACTTAAGAAGGTGGAACATTCATATGGATTTTCAACTTTAATTGTATAAACATGATAGCTAAAAATCTTCCTGTTTTTACTCCAACACTATTCAAAACAGCAAGAGTAGATGTCAGAAATGCAAGGTTTATTTAATCCTAGGCAAAACTGAACCTATATTTTTAGAACTCCTGCTTGTCATTTCAATATTTGCTGGTTTATAATTCCAGGTACTTCTGTTGTCCAGTGAAATCCAATGAAAATACCAAAGTCACTGTTAAATGCTCTGCAGAGCTAAAAATGAGAATGTGTATTTTAATGCTAGAGTGAGAGTTCTCTCAAACACTTGCACCACTAAACCACTTAGTTCTCTGTATTCTTCCATGGTGTACAGTAAGCAAAGTTTGCTTGTGTATAATTCAGTAAGTCACCTACTTGCAATGCTTTAGAGCTTTACTGAATTTATCTACATGTGTATTTACAGCTCATTTAAAGCCTTTTGAGCTTGCTATCCAAACTGTCCTTTAGCTGTGCTAACCTGGATTTGCCTTCATCTAACAATGGAATTGAGTCCAGAGCCTGCACAATTACATCATTCTTGACTTCAAAACAAAATTGCCTAGCCAAGAATGCTGAGTAAGGAAAAAAAGATTAAAACCATAAAGTATTTCTGAAAAAGACCTAGATCAAAACATGTTTTTAAGTATCATTATAGCCATATATCAGCTGATTGTTTTTGAGTTCTGCTTTATGCTTGAAAAGCTGGATTATTACTGCCCTTGCTAAGCCAACTAGCAAAGATCTCAAAGAGAGGCATCTTACCCTGAATTGAGTTTGGCTTTGTCAGCTAAAGTCCGAGGCTGGTACATCTCTGCTAATGTTTCTGGAGAGCAGTTGGGATAACTGAAAGCAAGGATGCTGCAGTTCTGCTCAGTCAAGGGACTGTCACTGAACCAAGTAATTGTAGAAGCCGGTGTCCCACTGGTGGGGTCATAAAGGGGTGTCGTCATGGTTTTACTATATAAACTTGGACTTCCTGCAAGTTAAAAGTGCAATGTATTATTCCAATAAAAAGTGCCTTCTGACATAGGTACTCTTGCCCTTTCCATTGCAGAAAAATAACCCTTCTGTTTCCCATCTCTACTGTTTACAGCAGGTCTTGTCCTTTCACAGCTGAAGTGAAATCAGGGACAGAAGTCTTCCTACTTGTTCACTGAGTCACAAAATCACAGAGTTGTCATGGTTGGAAAAGACCTCTAAGATCACCAAGTCCAACAGTCAAGCCAGAAAATAACACTACACCCACTAGAGCATATCCTGAAGTGCCACATCAACATGTTTTTTGAATACCCCAGGGATGGTGACTCCACCACCTCCCTGGGGAGCCCATTACAGCACCTGACTACTCTTTCAGTAAAGAAATTGTTCCTTGAGAGAAGAGGCCAATACCCACCTCACTACAACCTCTTTTCAGGTTGTTGTAGAGAGCAATAAGGTCTCCTCTCAGCCTTCTCTTCTCCAAACTAAACTACTCCAGTTCCCTTAGCTGCTCCTCACAGGACTTGTTCTCCAGACCCTTCAGCAGCGTGGTTTCCCTTCTCTGAACTTGCTCCAGCAGCTCAAGGTCTTTCTTGTAGTGAGGGGCCCAGAACTGAACCCAGTACTCCAGGTGCAGCCTCACCAGTACTGAGTACAGGGGCACAATCACTTCCCTTCTCCTGCTGGCCACACTACTTCTGATACAAGCCAGGATGTTGTTGGCCTTCTTGGCCACCTGGGCACACTGCTGGCTCATATTCAGACAGGTGCCAGCCAGCACCCCCAGGGTCCTCTTCTGCCTGCAGCTTTCCAGCCACTCTTCTCTAAGCCTGTAGTGTTGCCTGGGGTTGCTGTGACTGAAATGCAGGATATGGCTCTTGGACTTGTTGAATCTCATATAATTGGCCTCAGCCCATCGATTCAACCTCTGCAGAGTTTTCCTGCCCTCAAGCAGATCAACACTCCCACCCAACTCAGTGTCATCTGCAAACCTGCTGAGGAAGCATTCAATCCCCTCATCTAGATCACTGAAAAAGATACTAAACATGACTACTGGCCCCAGACTAAAAGTCAGAAATTGTGTTGGAGATAGGAAATACATGCTTTCAAGCCTTTATTTCTTCTTTTCTTTACAGGTTGTCAAATTTTGGAAAATATTCTCTTAACTATTAAACTTTTAAAATATTAGAGTGGTCTCGTATTTCCAAAGAGCAGTGGCACATCCGATTTGCAGGGCCCCAGCTGGTCACATATTTTCTGATATAGCCTTTCTCATACCAATGGAAAGGAAAACATTTAAAAACCAAAAGAAAAATAGACATATTGGAGATTTTAGTCACTTTTGAGCCTCCTAATTACAGGCCAACTGAGTATAATCACCACCCTACATTAAACTGGTCTCCTTGATTTTAATTGTGCAGCAAAGGATTCCTTCCTCTTTTTGACTTCCAGTCAAATGAACAAAATCATAATGGCTTTTTATTACCTGATGATGCAGAACTCACTGGAGAGTCACACAGGTTTAAAATATCTTCTGTAGCTGGTTCTTTGCTGTTCTTGTCTTTTTTCTTTTTCTTTTTCAGTACATCTTCTGACTGCTTTAGTAAAGACAGTTCTTCTGACCTTCTGATATCTACAATGGCAATTTGGGAAGTGAAGCAAGATGAAACATTTGACACTTAGCAGCTTACATCAAAAAAAATCCTGTGGTTGGTAACAACATTTAAGGAAGTCTCATGTTGCAGTCTGAATTTTATTTTTAGCAGGTTGAAAACAGTAGCCATAGAAAATCCAGAAATTTCAATTACAAAGCCAAAGACTTAGGGCTCTGAGAGCGAGTTTTGACAGAATTTAACCCCAATTTTGTAGCAAGCATAACTGCATTTCAGAACACCAAGTAAAAACTCTTTCTCCCTAATGGCTCTTCAGTCTCCTTTGAGCATAATAACCTCAATGAAATGTCTGACTTATGGATAAGCAGGAACAGAAATGGATTTGAAATTTGTGCCTTTTAATTTTCACTGTATTTCATGCACAAGGTTCTGTCTTGGCTGTATGCTATTCCTTAGTGGGCTGCCGATTCAGACAGGTATTGTTGGTTGCAAACTTGATAGTATGTTTCTGAAAAACAGTTCTATCCTGGGCTAAGCAAAGACATTTCTGACAGTATTTACTCATGAGAAAAGTTGCAGAGTTCCTGGATTGACTCAACCTGGAAGAAAAATGTCGGTAGAAATATTTAATTTGGCCAAATGTCAGCTGAACAATTATGGCATCACTTTGTCAGAGCTGTTAAATGTATTACAGGCACATTATCCTTTTCAGAATCCAGTGCTGGAAGATGAAATTGAAAGCTATGTTGCTGTCAATACGAGATGGCAAATTCCTTGAGGGATGAATGTGTTATTGGCCTAAGCTTTGAAAGTCTAAAGTAAAGAATCCTTGAAACTAGAGGATTCTGAAGACTTTTTGCAGACTTGATTTATTCCTATGGATCACAGGCACGTAGGTCTGGAATGCTCCAACACCTCATCTCTGCTTGGAGGTGCTCCATTTTTGGAAAGAGCAGATTCAGTGTTGCAGTGCATTTGTGGGCATGTGTGGGGTGGTTGGGTATGTCCTGACCTGAAGAGGCTTGGGCATATAAATGCTTTGAACATTTAAAACATGCTCCTTCTGAAGTAAATGCATATAACCAATAGGCTGAGTTGAGTATCACCAATGTTAGTGAAAGTAGGTGATGAGTCAGTTGACACCAGTAAAATTGCCTTTGGTGAAAGCTGCTGTAGGAGACTGATAAGCTCAAGCTCTTAATTGCTGGCACAGAATAGGCAAGACAGAGTCCTGCTCAAGGAGGACAAGGACCCTTACAAAACTTTAAACAGGCCTTTGACTATCCAGTAATCCTGCAGCTCATGGGACATATTTCTGACACTCTTTGTGCCAGTTATCACAAAGACTGAGAACCACTGACATGCACTGAATACTAAAAACAACAAAAAATAATTTGTCTTTTGCTCTTGAGTCAACTCAGTCAATTTTCTCTTTGAGCTAACCAGTTTTGTGAGTAAGGACTTCACATCAAAACAAAGTCACCTAATAAATTCCTCCAACTTAGTTGCCAGAGGGGATTTGTCTTTACTTACTGAGAATTTTGCAGATGTCACTGACAGCTTTGAATACCACAGAAGAGAAGCTGACTTTCAGTCTCACAGTCTTCATGTTTGGCAAGCGAAGCCGCAGCATTTTGTGCTGAGTAGTAAAGATCAGCTTAGCATCTGCCTGCACCCCACATTTATCGAGTGTCCAGTGGGTTTTCAGAAGCCAACATTTTTTTTGCTCCCACCAAAGAGCATAGTCTGACCAATCTTGTGGTATTTCTAGGAAAATACAGAATGGTTATTAATAAACTGTGGAGCAAATATACTAAAAACTTGGTTTGGAAATAGTGCTGTGCAAACAGGAGATTTTATTCATATTTAAGTAGCAACTACAGTTCATGAAACCTAGACACCATTTGCTGAATACTTGGGGCAATCATTGGGAACTAACTTTGTTTCCCTTGAAAAATTAACCTAGATGCTGACTGTGGCACTGCCTTAGTCTTGCAGATATCTAGAGGGAAAGTGTACCTCCTCAGTCTGGTGCTATGCATGGTCCAAGGCTGCTTGGATTGTGCTGGGATACAGACTAGTAACAAGGGTAATCACTCCTAAACTTGATTTTCTGCAAGCTGAAAATCCTCCCACAAAAAATTGTGTGCACCCAGATGGGCACAAGTTCTTTCTCAATCTTCTGAGAAGCACCAGTTATAAAAATACTGTGAAAAATCAGTCTTCTGACCCAGTATCAACTCTGGGTATCATTGGTTTGCTGGCTGAATTGGATGTTTAAGCATGCACTACAGAAATTGGTAGAAATGCATGACACATATGCTAACTGCTTTAATGCTGGAAAAGGGATTCCCTGATAAAATCACGATTTCCTAGAGCTTTCCCATCACAATGAGTTTCCATGTAAAAATGCCCTTCCACTGAATAGGAGCCTTTTGGAAAGGATATCTTGTGCATCTCCCCTTTGTTTCCTTCAAAATCTGTGTTTCAAACCGAAACAGTTCATTTGGCAGTATGAACTCTAAAATTAAGTTGCCAGTTTTAAAATTCTTGACACGAATTTGCTGAAGTGTTTTGTTATAGTGCAGTTTTTCTCTTCTTTTTGTTAGAAGTGAAGCTATGTAAATACCGCTAAAGTTTCAATGAGATTTTCTAATTTTGTTGCCACAAATCTTGTATTTCTAGAGCAATGCCTAGAAATTCAGAGATCACAGAGTTCCTACTTGGCAAGTCTAATCTAGCAGGCAGGTTCCTTTTTGTGTGAAGCTGGTGACTGAAGATTTTGGATTCAAAAATTCCATGAAAAAGAGAAGTACCTGAAAAATGAGTTGCATATGAAAACCCTGTAGCATTGATACAATAATAAAATACCATACAACTTGTATGTAGCTATCATTCTGCAGCCTCAGAGTACAGGTGATTATTTTGGGAGGTGGCTCCATGTGATGGCTTTGAGCTAAAGAATCTTAGATTCTCTTACTGACTGCAGCACTGACTTGCTGTGACTGTACAGGAAGTGTTTTACCTTTCATGTTCTCACTTTGACTTGGCCAGTCTCTGCTCTTCACAGCTCTTCCTCATTGGATGTATGCAGTGGATAAGGGTGGCTCGGATTTTGGATGTAATACTACTATAGCACAGGAAAAAAGTAACTTCTGAAAGACCTGTGTTACAACTAATCCTGTCTCTTTTGACTGCTACAGTGGATAAACAGGGTATCAGCTACCTTTATTGCCCCTTCAAACTAGCCACCCATAGGCTCTCTGGAAAGGGAGTTGAATAGATAGCTTAGTCCAACTATATTTGTCTAACTGGAAGACAAAATCAAAGCAAAGTTTTGTTTCTACTGTTTGTACAGGGGCTTTAGTCACTGACAGGGAGGGGTTCTGGCCACATAAAAACCTGACTCTGCAGCACTCATATGCTTGGCATATTGTGACAAAGAGCTGAGTGAGGCAGAGCCTTTTTTTTTTTTTTTTAAGGAAAGCTGCACATATGATTTTAATAACATTGTATAAATTAAACAGGTTTGTTTACTCACTGATTTGTTCTACTAATTTCAGCATCACTCCTCCAACATGAAGGTCCCCTGTGACCTGTAGTAAAAACTCCTTTTGTACCTCTTCATGCTGATGATCAACTGTCACCAAGAGTTCCCAGGAATTAGATCCATATTCACTTGAGGAAATCATTTTGGGGAGGTCTATGTAAGCTCTGCAAAACCGAAACAATCAAAAAAGATATTTCCCCTCCACTCTCTGAAACAAATGCATCTCTCAAGATACTTTCTGGCTGCCAACACTTAGCAGTGGCCCTGGCTTGAACTTCAGATGTGTTATCTTGTTACCTCTGAACTAGACTCTGCTCTTGTGATTACTCTTGCAAGGTAGACACATGGGATTTTTTTGTTTTATTCTGATTTTGCCCTCCTTTCCCAACTCAAGTGTCACCAGCTGGGTAAAGATAGCCCAGTTTTACCCAGGTTTCCCCACTACACAATGCTAATCTGCCAGTCCAGACATCATAAAATCAGCAGTTGTGGGTGGGATCTGTTTTGACAATCTGTCCAGTGAACAAAGGAATTTGACTTAGAGCTGTAATTTTCACTGCAATTGACAGTTTACAACTGCAGTTCTGCCAGCTTGGTCCCATGGGGTGAAAGCCAGACAGGAATTGCTTGGTATCCCATCTGACCCTTGCTGGGACAGGTAAACAAGAGTCATGCCGAGCCAAACTAGAGAAGATGCTCAAAGCAGAAGCTCTGGTAGAAGTGAGTGGAGTTCTGCTCATTGGTGAAGACAGACCTTTTTATACATAAAGTGATGCTGCAGGAAGGATTTGGGATAGTTAACTGTTGAGAGAAAATACCAGATGAACACTCAGTGTCCTGCCAAACGAACGCTGAGAAATAAGCCTTTGTAGCTGAAGCTTAAGCAGTAAAGTGGATGACTTCCATTTGTTGCAGACATGCAGCAATACCTGAGAACCCAAGTCACAGGCAGAGACTCTGTTAGAGGCACTGTACAAAGACTGCTTCTAACATAAAAGCTAGGACTTGTTTACCTTTAGTGACCTGTTCTAGGACTGACTGCAGGACAAGATCAGACTAATTTAGGTTACATTAATGTAATATTAAGCTAAAGGTTAAATATAGCATGCCTAGAAATAGGGTGAAACTTAAGTTCACCTATTTGTCCAATTTATAACAACAAAGCTTTATGTTACCTATTAGATAATAAAAGAAGTTTTTAGTATCAAAAGATAGTATGCCAGGGCAGAGCCCAGGTCAATGTTCATTCCAAGGTTCCCTTCCAGAGGTGCAAGAGTCTCCTTGCAGCCTCAACAGCCAGCCTGTTACAGCTTAATATTTCCCAGACTTTCAGGAGTTATTCATATTTCTCAGTGTCTTACAGGTTAAGAATTTAATTAGGAAGACTTTTGATATTTTGTCAAATTATGAATCATGCAGTATTTGTATATTGGAGTCCAACACAAATCAAAGTCATCAAACAATTACAGTGAAATTCTTTAAAAATCTATTATTGAAATACTAGTGTTGTAGACTTGGTTCCTTGAACTCTTTTGGGCTTGATCACATATGGTCAGCCCTACTGATATAAAATTCAACATTGAGAGGATAATAGAAATGGGGTGGTAATAACAGATTCTACTATTAAGGAAGAGTGATTCCAAAGGTAATGGCAAAGAAAATATATCTGTTAAAGATTGGATTGATCCCCAGCCTAAATGAGTGACAATATAAACAAAGCTGTATGTCCAGCTCAAAACCATCCTTTTAGGGGAAAAGCACCTTGCCAAGTAGTTTTGGTAGACAGAAGTGGGAGTCTGCCTGCAATTCTAAAATCATGATGACTTGCAGATAGTCCTGATTCTAAAAACTGCAACTTCGTATGTCTCCAGGAGGCTAAGTAACACCAAGGAACAAATGCTGTTCTTTTATTATGTTCTTGGATGTGCCAGCCTACACCTTTTCACCAAACAGTTACTAAACCAACAAGGGTTGATACTTGTCCAAGAAGTTTGTTTGTTTTGCCTTGGTAAGTAAAGACATTGTCTTGGACACTGGAAAACACAATGGCTTTCCTGCCTTTGGAATAGAGCTGGGATTTTGAATTTGTGGTGCTGTGTGCCACATGGATGTACTAGCTTAGAGGGGTGTTAGAGCAGGGCATACTCAGTGGCAGGGAAGGGCTGTGGCTCTCCTGAAGGCACCGTGTCCAAAAGACAGCTCCTGAGATGAGCTCTCTGGCAGATGAGGCTTTCAGCACAAGGTGTAAAGAACAGTTATCATCGCACTGTATCCATAGCAAAACAAAACCCCTGACTTCAGAAAAGTCAGAATGCTGCTAGTCATGCCAGCTTTAAAAATAAATAAATCTACAACTGGCCTAAGCATGAAAACCACATGATGTCATTTCAGAAGTCCAGATGAAATCCGGCAGAGGAACTACACTTGTGCCTAGGCTTAGTCCACTGTGAGACATTCTTCTCACAGAAAAGAAGCAGTCTCATCTGCCCTCCTCTGCCAGTGAAAACGTTATTTTTTTATCTTCTCATTTTTAAATTTAGTTTGGCTTCCCAGTCTAATTTTGCATGCAAATACTTGTGCTGACACGGGTGAAAATGAGCAGCCCAAGGGGTGGGTGAAACTCATTCTTTCATTCATGCTGGCTTAGAAAACCATGGCCTCAGTGCCTCAGCTAATCCTGACACCCCATCATCCCCTAAAGCCGCTCTCTTCCCCACTTCCTCTTCAAACCAGGAGGTTTCAGTTTGATGATAAGAAAACACAAACACTAATAAATCCATCAGAGAACGCAGCACAAAGAAAGCCAAGCCTCCTAAAGGGGCAAGCGAAGAAATGAGAGGACAGCGAACTAGGGTGTAGTAAAACCCAAACCAACCCAAACTGGCAGGGCGGGCTGTGCACACTCCACCTCTTAAAAAAACCCCTTCAGGTCAAGACTGGATCTGCTCTGGGAACGCGCCCCAATTCCTGGGCTCCACGTGGGTTGTATGGCCTGACACGGGGAGATCAAACGGGCCAGAAATATGGCTTCAGGCTACTGCTGGCTCTAGTCAGTGTTCCTACAGAGCATTTAAGCCAACACAACTATATTAAAAAAAGCAGCCATTACAGATCGAGCCCTCTGCAAATTTGAGCCCTTGCAGCCCTGAACCTCAAACTTTGTGTGGTAATACAGGAGGATGTTGGTCGTGCTGAAGCAGGAAAAGAACCACTAAAGGGTGTGTGTATGTGTGTGAGGAAACCAAAGTATGATGTTTCTCCTGAGTATATTTCTAAGACGGGTAAGTGCCCTGGCACCTTGCAGAAGGTGCCTACTGGGAGGGAAGGGCTGATCTCGGCCCCGTCCCCACATCTCTGTAGGGCCGAGAGGGCCTTGAGGAAGTCAGGAGGAGTGACTCGGAGGGGGGGGAGAGAAGGGATCTGGCCAAACCGCGCTCGAAAATAAATAAAAATAAGAAATATGCAGTTGCCCCGCGTTGCACCTCCGGCCCCTTTGTCGGGTCCCCGCAAGCAGGTCGGACAGGAGGCCGGCGGGTCTGCCCGCAGCGGGACGGGGGACACCCGCTTCCCCGCCGCCCTCCGCCTCCCCCGGCGGCCCCAGGGCCCTTCCCGCCCTCCACCCCTACCTGCGGTCTCAGCCTCCGTCCCCTCGCTCCCAAGCCCGGCTCCTGCTCCCTCCGCTTCCACCTGGCGTCTGAGAGGCGGGGAGGGGAGGAGCGGCCAGGCCCCACCGCCCGCACCCCCGGGGGAGGCGGCCCTCCCTTTCCTTTCCTTGCCCTTCCTTCCCCTTACCCTCCGCTCCAGCCCCTTCGGCGGGCAGCAGGTGGGGGGTGGCGGCTGTGGGGGCTTCTCCGTGTGGTACCAGGGCTAGGGCCCCTCGTCCTTCCCCAGCAGCAGGTGTGGAGAAGCTTGCAAGCTCGCCACTAGCTTTTGGTCGCCATAGTGGCCACCGGAGGCCTGGGGCTGAAGGCTTTTTTTTTGGTGAAATCGGCCAGAGGGAAGCTGATGGCTGCGCTCAAGAGCAAAGAGGGGCAAAGCCGTATCTTGAAATACTTCCGTATCTCCCTTTCAGGAAGTGAGAACTGGTGCAAAGATGCCAGAAATACGATTTAGAAGTTAGTATTTGACTTCAGGGTAAGTTTCAAATAGCTACGAGTCTACTTTAGGACCATTTAGTATTTGAAAATGTAGCTAGGTAGGTATGAACCACTGTGTAGTGACCATGGCTAGAAGGTTTTTTCTTGTCCTGAAAGCCTTTGCACCAGGTCTCAGGTGTTGGGTGTTAAACTCCGAGACCATCAAGCCACTTTGGGTGTACAAATGGTTGTTGCTCTTAGGCTGCAGTTGTTTAGAGTTTTAAAGCTCTCTTCCTCTACAGAAAATCTGGGGAGGGACTTTTTGCGAGGGTGAGTAGCAATAGGATGAGGGTAACAGTTTCAAACTTTCAAAAGATTGTAGATTGGGATCGACTATTAGAAATTTTTTTTGTGAGGGTGGTGAGACTCTGGGACCTGTTGCACAGAGGAGTAGTGATTGCCCTATCCCTGGGAGTGTTCAAAGCCTGGTTGGATGGAGCTTGGAGCAACATGGTCTGGTGGGAGGTATCCCTGCCCATAGAGGGGGGTCAGAACTAGATGATCTTTGAGGTTCTTCCAACCCAAACAATTCCATGCATCTATGATAGTTGGAGAAAATCAGTTCAGTTCTGAGGGTGCAATGCCAAATAATAGAAAATCATATTTTTTATGTAGGGATGTGTTATGATGAACAGAATAAAAGTGGGTTGAATTGACTGGAATTGGGTAAGTGCTTCTCCAGGAGGTAGATTCCCACAGAAAGTCTTTCTTGCCTTCAACTTTTGAGTTGCTTGGTAGAATAGTGACTAGATACAACACAGTGGAGAAAAAAACCCAAAGCAAAACCAACAATATGAAAGAGGGATAGAGAAAAAAAAGAAAAAGTTATTTCAGCTTAAACTTATGAAAAAGAGTTCCCAGAAGCTGTAGAGGTATAAATGATGCATCTTTAACACTCCACAGGCAACAAACAGTTAATTAGAACAAAGGAGCTGTGAAGCTGCCAAACCACAGATAATGTCACAGGATATTTGCTCCCCTTACTGCTGTTGTAGACTCAGTCACTGAGCTGCTCTGGCCACACTCATCTTTTCAGACTGTCTGTGCATACATTATAGTTGTGTAAGTATCAGACATCCTTTGAGACTGAAATGTGAGAGCTCATACCTTGCAGAGCTCTCAGTCATGCAGGGGGGACAGATAGGCCTTTAGTGGCCCCAACCAGACTCACCTGGAACCAATTCCAGGAGCTTTAGTTAAGTTCATGCTGCATCTTCAGTCCTTGCTTGAGTGTTGGCATGGCTGTGCTGGCTGGTGAGAACACTGAGGGGGTTACTCTCCATTCCTGGCTCAGCCCTCCATACAGAGCAGTTCTCTTTTTCCTGCTCCTTGGTAGTTCCTTATTCAATGTCTTTTAGCTCTTCGTAGGAAAGTTTTGTAAGCCACCTATTTGCTTTTGGCTCGTTTTTTTTTTAAATCTAGCTGTGAGTGCAGATGAGCAAATAATTTTTGACAAAAAAGGCCATGAGGTTCAAGTCTGAGTTACTTTTAATAGGGGAAAAAGGAACTTAGAAAAACTTAAAAGGGCCAGAATATTCTGATGTGTTTTTCCTGGCCATGTGAACTTGTTTTGCCTTCCCTTCATGGCTGAGACACAAAACTAAAGCTAAATGGTGCTCCGTTCAGCCTAAGCAGAGACATGATGCAGAGGCTTAGGGAAGCTTGTAAACAGATGAGTCTGTTGTTGTTTAGCTTGGAAACAAATCCTTGTGCTCTACTGATTAAGCAAATTAGCATCTCTCCTGCAGGTACAACTGCAGGCTTTTAGTTAAATCAGGCAAAGAAAAAAAAAGGAGCTCAGGACAATAAACACAAGCAAAAGTGCCTGCCAGGCTGGAAGCATTAACAAATGTTGACTCTCCAGAGGTCCAAGTCTTGACCCCTTATTAAAAGCAAACACTATTTTTTTTCCCCCCATTGCCTGTGAATAACTAACTTGAGGGAAAAGGCTGTGGAGTTTGATGTCAGCATTGTTCTGCTGTGCCTGGAAGGCTATGGCACTTGTTCCTTCTCAACTGCTCTGGGATTTCTGTAGAGAACTCTTGGATACCCGCCCATCCTCCAGATCCCTTTGAGAGGGGAATGCACTTGCTGTATGCTGGAGGAGCTGGGCGAAGAGGGAAAGATCTTGAAAAAAGCTAGAAGACAAAGAAGGTTGAGTAAGTTATCTTTGAATCTAGTATAAACTGTTACAAGGTGTAGGTGTCAGGAATTGAGTGGATTTTCAGTCATCATTGAACCATACCCACAGGACTAAAGGCAAAGATGGTTTACTTCTGAAGAGTTGCAAAGTGTGTTTTGGAGGCAGCATGTTCATGAGAGGGTGAGGAAATTATATTTGGAGACCTGTAATGCTCTCATCCTTTGAGATGGTGAGTGGGGAAAACAGTAACTGAAAAAGGACAGGAAAGCTCCATTTACATTCTTAATCAGTTTACATGCTAAAACCCTTTTCTAGTTGAGAGTGAGTGTTCAGGTTCAGAATACTGGATATGAGTAACATATGACTTTGTGTTTGGAGTTAGTCAACTAAGGCTCAACCTTTTTTGTTTAGAGCTGGTTTACTCTTCCTGCAGGACCTACCATATGGCTGTAACTAAGAGTCTCTCAGTAGACAAATGTGCTTTGAAAGCAGAGGAAGGTAACATGACAGAGACAGAATAATAAATATTAAATTTTAAAAAAATTTTAAATTTTTTTAAATATTTAATAAATATTAAATTTTTTTTAAAATTTTTTTCTTCCAATACGCTTTTTATAGCTCCTCTGTACTTTTATAAGGCTGGTGTTTTAAATTGCCACCAAGTGGGCACGTAAGACTCGTGCTATTGTTTCTTATGTTTATACTCCTACTAAGACACACGAGGTGTGGAGAAAGGATCTTCTCTTTTCTTGGTAGGCCTCTGTATAGCTGAGGTGAACATAACTAAGGGAAAAAAACTTACTCAGTAGTAAATTTCAAGCACTGTTGGGGTCACTTCAGTTCATGGCTGCATCTATTCTCCAGATTCCCAATTCTATTCAACATATCTTTGCTACTGGTCACGTCCCCCACGTGTTAGGTGTAATACTTCTTCCTTCTCCACAAGCAGACTTTCCCGCTAGGGCTGTGTCAGGCTGTGTCAAAAGCGGATCCAGAACAGAACCACAGGAGGGGCGTGGAACAGCGTCAGCTTGCTGCAAGTGCTGTATTTCCCCCAAGTTTCTTTAGACACTTACTTCAGCTTTTCTAAGTAACTGCACGTCAGAGTGCCCCGAGTTGGGAGGGCAGTAGTTGAGTTATGACTGTAGTCTTTTTGAGGTGAAAGTTACATAAAGACATTTGTAAAGTACTTACAGATGCATTTGTAAGTATCTGGCGCCTTTGGATTTACCTTTAAGGTACCTTGAAGCCTTAAAACCAAACTGTTGTCGCTGGGCTGAGTATCTTGGCTCACATTCCAGTTAAAGACTCTGATAAAGGTGAGAACAGTGGGTCAGTGTCAGGTTCCTGTGTTCTATACATAGTCATCAGAGACCTAGTCTTGAGGTAACAGCATCAAAGCCAAAGAGCAGAGATGTACGAGTTGTGCCCTCCCTCCACCTGGAGAATGTCTTACTTTGTAATAAGGTTTCTAAAATATGCCTTCAAGATGCACTAGGAAGGCAGATGGATTTGTTGTGCTGAATTATTTTTCTTGTGAAGAAGCAATGTGTGTATCTCTTGCATCCTCTCTACTACTGACAAAAACAAAACAAAACCCACAGAAAAACAACCAAAAACCCAAAACAACCAAAAAACCAAACCCCCCAAAAAAGGCATACCCTGGAATGAGAGCCAGGCAATACTGACAAAACTGTTGAGAAAAGCTGATTTTTACCACAGTGGATCTGTAGGCCTCCACGTTTAAAATCTTCTCTGTCAGAAATGGCCAATGTGAGAGGTGGTAATAGTTTATCTTTTGGTGTCCCTTGGCTATACTGTCAGTTGATGAAAACAGTAGCTAAGGACTAAGTATCTGAAACTCTCGAAAAAGTCAGCTCTGAATCTCAGTCCTGTAAGCAGTACTCAGATTAAAAGGAACAATAAGTAAATCCCTCAATCTTACTCTTGATTTAGGAGAGTTCAAGCTTCTATTGCAGATCTGACCTGGGGCCTGAGGTTGCTGTGAGAGGGTTTTCCTTGGTGCAGAGGGAATCAGCAGTGATCCATAATGAATCAAGGTTGCAAAGAGTGTATGTACCCTCTGGGCGTAGGTGCCTCTGAGGGATTTTGAAAATCTACCCTCTCTCTCTGGCTGTCTCATGCTTGAAAAGCAACTCGTGGTGAAACACTGCCTTGCCTAGCACAAGTCTGAGTCATTTAAGAGTGTTACCAGAAACTCTTTGGATGTGAGAAACAGAGAAAGGTGAGTCAGAGGGGTCTTTGCTAAGCAGAACAGGCCAAGGGAAGTAATGCCTGAAATGTACCACAGCAATGTGTATTTTCACCGGACAGCTGATTCAGTGATTCATACCTCTGTCATACCCCTTCCAGCTGAAGTGGTGAAGTTCTGCAAAGATTTAGTTGCCACCAGAACTGCTTTTTCATGACTGAGGGTGAACTCATCCTCCCAATCAGCCTTTTACCTTCCTTGAGTTCAGTGATGGCAACACCAAGCAAAAAAATGGTGTCTTTCAGTCTTGTCAGAGAAAAAAAAAAAAAAATTAGTGGCTTGAGTGTCAGATGTGCTTGGTGGCATAAGACTTTCAGAAGCTCTTGCTGTTGCCTTTCCTGTGCTCCTGCCAAGTCAGGGCTACAGGGAAGTGGTACCAAGTGGATGTAGGCCAATTTTGAAAATTCTGCCCTTAAATATGTATTTGTGTGGCTAATAGAAAGGAATACCTTTTCCTTCTCCACCCTTAGAGTCTAAGCACCTGCTGTGGAGTTGTAAAAGTTATGAGCTAAAAGTTATTATACCTGACTGTGTAAATAAAAGTTATAGGCTACAAGATATAGCTTTATATAAAATGTTGGCCAGTGGATTTAGTCGTGTCGTGTTCCTTGTAGATCCCAAGTTAAAAATTAACATGCTTATGACACCTTTGTTATATGTTTGAGAAAAGTAGTAGAAGTTCTAAGGAATGCAAGGACTGGAATGTCTGGAGGTCTGTGCAAAGTTACCTGCCTTGCAGAGGATGGAACTAAGGCTGAAATCCTGATGTCAGATCTGGAGATTTGATACTTTTTTTTGGTAACAGCCTTTTGGTGATAGGATGAATTATTCACAATTAAAAATGGTTGCATCCTACAGAGCTGTGCAGGGGGTTGATTTACACATGCTGATCTGGAGTCTTAACTGAGCCTCTGTTCTCTGTCCTGCAAATATTGGTAATAGTGTTCCTTTACGCTTTAAAAAAAATTGTTATGAGATATTGGGGTGAGCAAAACACTACAGTTTTATCCTTTGGTGTGCTGGACTGTGTCTGTTGTGGAGGTATGGGATTATGTCTGATGGGAGTGCCTTGCAATTCTACTCTTAACTCTAGGAACAGGTGTAGAAAAAGTTCCAAAGGCAAACACAGGATTGGGTACTATTCTTTCCAAAACCAGAACGCAAAAGACTGGGTTCAAAATAGTTGTTTGATTACGGGCTCTTATTATAACTCTTTTCCTTAGGTTACTGTTTCTTAGTTGGAGTGACATTGGGATATACTACCTGACATGGGATTGAGGCTATTTGGATGGAAGCTTTGAAGATAAACACTGACCTTTTTTTCACCTTTTCAGTTTAAAATTGTTCATATTGATAATACCCTAAACCATTTTTCATCCTTTTCAGACAGGGTTGTCTGAAATATTATAAATATTTTATTTTTAATTAAATATTAAATTAACTAAATATTACAGTTGTACTTACAAGATCTAAATGAAACTAAATGTTGTATGTCTGTGCAGATTGACTAAAGACAGGCTTTTGTCTCAATGAGACTGCAAACGCAGTAGGGGAAACTCTCTGGGTAAAAGTCCTAATTCTGTTTGCACAAAAAGAAGAATGGCTGGAGGTTGTAAAGTGGTTGAGTGGTAAATCAGGTGTTTCTGAGCTGCAGGTGGTAGAGGCAGAGTTGTACAGCGTGGAGCCTCTTTGGCTCCAGTTTTGGGAGGTCCTGCAGAGCCCCCAGCTCTGGGTTGGGCTGGCGGGAGCGAAGTGCTGCTGCCTGAGGGCAGGGTTTGGGCATTCAGTCCTGGGTCTCACAGAGGACTTGTGGTGGTGGGATCTGTGCTGGCTTCCAAGGAGCTCTTGCCCTGGGAACTCCTGCCAGTTCCCTGGTTTTTGAGTCACAGCCAGGGAGAGAGCAGAGCTGCAACAACTCTGCTGCAGGTGTTCGTGTGCACTGTTGGCTGGATGCGGCTGGTGGGCTGACATTGAAAGATCTCAAAAGATCCTCCCTGGTTCATACAACTTGATGTAGAACAGAGGGCTGCCTCTGTCTGCCAAGGGATGCATTAGTGGACTTTTTTTAAAACGCTGCTGCTGCAAAAGTAGGTTGTGCAATTCCCCTGAATAATTTTCTGAGGAAAGCAATGCAAGTGCTGCGTTGCTAGAGTTGGTTTTCCCATCCAAACATGTAATTCTTTTTTTAGTGCTAGACCCAACCTTTTAAAAATAGAAGCTTTAAATGAGACTTTTCTGTCTCTATTCTGGCACCTAAATTGGTATCGGCATTTTCCAAAGGGCTGAGCAGCACTTGGAAGTCCCCCACCAGGGTTGTGACTGATTGGTGAAAGCTGTAGCATAGTTAACACTGAAAAATCATGTTGCAGATTCATGTGCCTAAGGGTAGTTTTTTTCTTTTCTATTTTTTTCTCCCCCACAGACTCTGACTGGATTACCAAGTCTTATGATTTTATTGTTCCTCTCATGTTAATTCATGATTCACCTCTGAGAGCAATGCTAGACTGAGAACAGTGAATAACATCTGAAAAGAAGATTAAAGTGTTTCAAACCAATTAACCAATATTGTATTTCGTATTTAAAAACCGATTTAAGAAAAAAAAAATCATCAGAGCACATCTCCTTTTAAAAACTGGCAATGTTTTCAAGCCTTGAAGTACTGTTTTAAATACTTCTTTAAAAAGGAGTTATCTTTGAAGATGACTAAAATATCAGTTGTTACAGTAGTGGCATTACTTGCAGCTCTCATTTTCTGGCCTTGACCCAACATTGGGCTTCTTGTCTGTGCTTGCACTTGTGGCTGGGCCACTTATTATTTTATTCCCTGTGGCAGAAGGAAACTGATTTATTTGTAAAATCAAATGGATGTTAGATACTTGAATGTCCACGAACTGCGACCTATACTGTGATGTTTAACTGCATTCAACTCAGCCTTTGCTTAGTTTTGCTTTGCAGTTAAAGCTGATAAAAAGGAATCATAGAATTGTCTGGGCTGGAAGGGACCTCAGAGATCATCAAGTCCAACCCTTGATCCACTACTGCTGCAGTTACTAGATCATGGCACTGAGTGCCACATCCAGTCTCTTTAAATATCTCCAGGGACGGAGAATCCACCACTTCCCTGGGCAGCCCATTCCAATGCCTGATCACCCTCTCCGTAAAGAAATTCTTTCTAATATCTAACCTAAACCTCCCGTGGCACAACTTAAGACCATGCCCTCTTGTCTTGCTGGTAGTTGCCTGGGAAAAGAGACCAACCACCCCCTGGCTACAACCTCCTTTCAGGGAGTTGTAGAAAGTGATGAGGTCTCCCCTGAGCCTCCTCTTCTCCAGGCTGAACAGCCCCAGCTCCCTCAGCCTCTCCTCATGGGATCTGTGCTCGAGTCCCTTCACCAGCCTGGTTGCCCTCCTTTGGACCTGCTCCAGCACCTCAATCTCCTTCCTGAACTGAGGGGCCCAGAACTGGACACAGTACTCGAGGTGTGGCCTCACCAGCGCTGAGTACAGGGGCAGAATCACTTCCCTGGACCTGCTGGCGACGCTGTTCCTGATACAGGCCAGGATGCCATTGGCCTTCTTGGCCACCTGGGCACACTGCTGGCTCATGTTCAGCTTCCTGTCAATCCAAACCCCCAGGTCCCTCTCTGTCTGGCTGCTCTCCAGCCACTCTGTGCCCAGCCTGGAGCTCCCCATGGGGTTGTTGTGGCCAAAGTGCAGGACCCGGCACTTGGCCGTGTTGAACCTCATCCCATTGGAATCAGCCCAACTCTCCAACCTATCCAGGTCCCCCTGTCGAAATTCCCTACTGGCACACTACTCTCTCACACTGACACACATGTACACAACTCTCATTTAATCATTTTTGCCAGTCTGAGTTCAGTGTTTTTCCTCTTTACCTGGAACTGAGTTACATCCTGTCTCTCACTCAGGCAGATCCTTCGAGTACTTGAGGAAATAGAAATGCTGCACAGTGTGGTAAACAGGAATACCAAGAGAGGGCCAAATGTCCCAGTCGTGTAGGCCTGCTCAGAAGCTCAGCTAATCCAGGAATAAAAAGGCACTGAATTTCCTTGTACTTAACTCCGGGTTGGTTGGAGCAATGCATTTATGACCCTGAGGTTTTCATTGCTCTCTACACTGACAGGCAGCTGTATTGTCCATAACCGTAGCATCCCCAAAGCAAAAATGATGAATAACAACAATAAGGGACAGCAGTGGAGAAAAAAACCGGAGCAACCTGAAGAGCTCTTCAGTCACACGAGGATCTTCCGAGGCCGACAAAAATCCTGCCTGCCTCTCCGGGCTGTGACCAGCAGATGCCACTGCAGCCTCATTAACAGGGCAACCCCGAGCTGGGTATCCCTGACTACCTGGGACATAGGAAGGGGACATCTGGTGGCCTTCTCGGTCATGTTAGCTGGTGCCAGGACATCTGATGCCAGGGCTGTACAGGGTAGACATGGGCTGAACCCACCTTTTGTATCCATCTGCATGATTAGCCCTTAGGGCAGGCAACATGCTTCTGATTTAGGACTCTGAGGAAAGCTTGATTTTCCTCCCTGACTTTTCTGTGTGCCTGTGCCTTACGATAGAACTGACATTGTGATAGGATCTCTGTCCTTGCATCAATGAGTGCAGTTTATATTTTCATCCAGGTCACTATATTTTCACCCAGACTCTTGTGCCCAGCAAGCACTGAAGGTTTCTGCCATGATAGGTGTGCTTGGCATCCTGTTCAGGATTTGACTGTTGCATGCTTATAAAATACTGTGAGACACCACTATAGAGATGATATTTGTGAGAGAAGATCTTCAACCAAAGTGTTATTTAATAAAAAAAGATGTTGTGATAGTATTTTTATAAACATACGGTTTTTTTTGTTTGATGTTTGTTTTTTGATTTAATTTTTTAATGAAAAGCAAATAGTGGAGGCCATGTAGCTTCTAATTTTTATTTAAATATAAATATTTATTTTTAACATGCCTAACTCTAAAGTCTGTTTGGAGCATTATCTACTTAAATATACAAAACCTATACAAAATAGGTACTTAAATATACAAAAGCTTATACAAAACCTATCCCCACAAGAGGCCTGAAATTGTTAGGAGAAGGCTCTGTGGTGAGGGAGTCTGGTATGAGAATCAGTGCAGCTGTACTGTACAGATGGCAGGACAACTTGAGGATGTGGTGGTGTCTGGCCTATGTCATTCATGCTTTTGTGTGGAATTTATTAAGGGCAAAAGGACTTGGCTCTTGTATCAAACTTGATTTGGGGTTTTTACAAGCTTGCAGATGCTATTCCAGCCAATTTGCTTCTGATGGAAAACGCCTCCTTCCTGTGGCATCTTACTGTCTCTACTGGGCAGGGTTTCTGTGGCTGCTCTTGAAGAACCTCTGCTGCGAGCACCCGTGTAATGTGTTTGGGTAGACCTTAAGGAGCACCAGCAGTGGATTCTCTTTTCCTAGCCTGAATTTGTCTTACAGTGACCACTTTTTCTTCGGGATGAGATTATGTATTTTGAATCAGTTCTGCAGAGCTCTTCAAAAGATGCTTAACTTAGGGATATGAATGATCCTTTTGGAGGTGTTCCTTTGGGCGTTTGCCTGCCATGAACTCTTTGCTGTACCTTCATGGATCAAACCATGTATGGTTTTTACTGGGGCTGACACTGGAAAGGTGAGCTATTCTTGATCCGAAAGAATGCTGCAGTTCGAGCAGTGCAGGTCCCTTATGATTTGCTACAAATATATTCATCCTAACAAATGTACTCCCTTTTGAAGCAATTGAGCAAGCCCCCATTATCAAGCCTTGAAGGTTTCAAGTTGCGAACTGCACCTTCCAAAAAAATTAAATCCCACCCCAATATTTTGGCTTTAGCCAACTAACTCTGCCCAGATGCATTATTTTAATGGTCTCTTTTCTAATATATTTGTCTTTCTGAGCCCCTTTGATGCATGCAAGTCATACTGTCAGTCTTCACTGTGCTGCTGAAAGGGCTTTGTTCAGTGCAGCTGTGCTTTCTATTGCATAACAACTGAATATAGCTACCTTTATAGCTCTTCCTTTTTATAGGCTGGACAAAATCACCTCCAGGGATTTGCAAAAGTAGGTCAGTAATATAAAAACACAAGTCCTGCTACTGTATTAAAGTTTGCTCTGAAGTGGCCAATCAGTTTTTCTTCCTGTCCCTTCAGCAGGTGGTGCTGTAGGTGCTTTGGTGTTCCCAAAGCTGAATGGGCATGCAGGGAAATTGCTGGGCTTTCAGGCATGATCCTGGTAGCCTGGGTTTGGAAATTGTATTTTGTTTATAACCAGAAAGGTTTTTATTTTAGAAAGCTCTTGGGAGATGTGTTTAACCTTGGGCTATGGTAATGTCAGGACTGAACAGGGCAGGGCATGGTTTGTATTTGGATTGGCGACAGGCGGTACTTTGGAGCTGGATGACTCAGTAGCTGACACACTTCCTTCTGGGTATGAATGCCACAGCACGTTGGTAGGAGGTACTCCACTGCTCCATGAGTCATTAAATCCAAAGCACTGGATTTTTCCTGGTCATTTAAGATCACTTGGCTCCATTATTAACAGTGTGGCTTTGCTTGGCTGTTCTGACTAACCCTGGACTCCACTGAACCCCTCTCCATTCAGGTTCCTCCCTGGCACTCTGATTTCATCACTTGTGTTACTACTAAAGTGCTGTGGCTTTGTGATGGTGGTATAGAATAGCTGGTCATTTTTAGTACCAGGAGATCCATGTATTTTTACATATCTGAAACTAGAAGGCTAAATAATCAGGTGGTGTAAACTGGATAGTTTTTTGTGGTCATCAGCATACACAGGCTATGGATTTTGTGTCCTAGAGTTTCTTTTCCCTTCCTAAGAAAAGTCCTTGGAGTGAAATCCACCAACCTGAAACTGGAGCATTTCTTGTCCATTTCAGAAGCAAGAAGAGCATAGAGAGCTTAGAGCCCAGCTCAGTCTTGTGATAGTGGTAGATAATGTTTGCTATGTGTCTGTTTTGCAGAATGACCTTTTTGTGTTCCAGAGAACTGCAGGTGCTATTCTGCCATGAGGAGAGTGAAACCTTTGGCTTGTAACTGGCAGGCTAGCCATGTGCCAAGGCCACTGTGAATTGAGAATGTTTTGGCACCTTTGTGCCAGAATGCTATTTCTGTGCAACTGCTTTACACTTGACTAGAGATGGTGGTGGTCAGTTTACACTATGGAGCAGCTAACTCTCCTTTCTGACCAATGCAGATCAAGAGGACTTTCCTAGATAAAGAAATTGCAGTCTCTGAATTGGTGAGGATGGAAGGGAAAAACACAGAAATGAAAAATGGGCAATTATGCTCCCCAGACTCTGGACTTTGCTATCTAGATCTCTGTCTGTATACTTGTCTTTGAGGATTCATGATGGCTTTTGGAGATTTCCTTTCTAGGAGGATTCATGTGTTAATCATGAAGCTTTTTGTTTTAGGAATATTCAGGTGTGAAGGAAATGTCTGTCCTTTAGGCTGAAGTAGAGGCTCAATTTCTAGATGAATATTCCATAGTATTTACAAATATCTTCTTTTGATAATGCATTTTAAAGTTTTTCCTAAGAGCCCTGTGTTCTGTGCAAGTTAAGATCTTAAGATCTTAACTTAAGATCTTGTAAAATAGCCCATTTTGTGCTCAGGGTGTCTCAGGGTAGGGTTCTTGGTCAAGTTTCTAGCCCAGAGATAAATGGGAACTTTTTTTTAAAATATTCTTTTCCAATTTTAGCTTCAAAAACTTAGCTGCAAAGGAAGTGCCTACACAGAAAAAGTAAACTGTAGATCTTTGACCTTTGTAATTTTTGCCTAGAATTTATCTGGAAATAAAGATGACTGTCATTCAAACAAACCCTGTTTGAAATTTTCTAGTATTTTGTAATCGTTCTTAATACATTTTGAGATGTTATTCAGTAGCCATGCAGTATATGCATGATAATCAGAGTTTTTAAAGGCTTGCTTACCTTTCTAGGATGAGAGGTTAGCAGTTCAAGTCTTTGACAGCAACAGGAGTCTTGTCTTAACCCCCTTACTAATTCAATACCTGGAAAGCCCCTCAAAGGCATCAGATCCAGCATTGCTTTTAAGTGGATACCTGCAATTTGTAGCACATGCACCGGTACCGTGCTGTGCTTCTTCTGACCTCCCTTTAAGGACCTGATCCAAAACCAATTTTGAAGTAAGTGGAAAGTCTTCCATTGATGTTGTGCTTTAGAACAGATCCTACAAGGAACTGCAGAGGAAGCGATAACATTGTGGTGGGTCATGTGTCTTGTGTCTGCAGTACTGGGGAGCTGATGTCATGTTTATTAGAAGCCAAGATCAGAGTTCACAGGCTCAGGAAATGTCTGCAGAGTTTAGGAATGGTTTGTAACTTCTATCCCAATGACAGGTTTATTTGGCACTTTTTGATAAGTGGCCTGTTTGAAATTTCCTCTCCAAGTAAGCAATTTGTAATTCCCACTTGAAAGGGCTACTGTGGGGGTTGGTGATGGGGCCATATTTGAAAACCATTTATGATTGCTAACATCCTGGCATCTGTCATCCAGGAGTCCTGTGCCTTTATCGTTTTGATCTGTCCAAAATGACTTCTTTATATAGAAACGGATAAACTCTTCTTTGTGTCCCGAGTTATATAAAAGTATCTATGGTCCCTCAAAACATATAAATAGAATTGGTGACTAAGCTAAAGGATCATTAGAAATAGTTCCACTTTTTTTTTTTTTTCTTTGATGAAATTTCCTTGCTTATTTTGATCACCTTGTCTCATATAACCTTAGAGTGCAGTTTTTCACAGTTCCCTGTCAAAATACTGTCATTGTGACACTTAAAATCTGCCAATTCTGAGCTGTTGCACTTATTCAGAATTGTCGTATCTTGAGCCTGGCTTCTGCTTTCTTAAGCAGCAATGTAGTCACTTTGCAGGTACTGGAGCTTTCTCCCACTGACGACTTCTATTGGCTGCTGAAGACATTTGGAAAAAACTCTTGTTGTAATGGTGGTGTAACTGCAGTACTCTGGGGATATAAAGGAAACAAAGTTTACTGGGAGAGGTAACAGCTTTTCTTAGACCATCATATGTAGTTGGAAAGAGCAAAGAGACTCAGAACTTCAAGGGATCTGACAAAGTGTATCTAAGCCTGAAAGCTTGCTCAGTCTTTCTAAATATGTTGGATAATTCATGTTTACCTTCCTGAATTTCAGCAGAATTGTCAGGCTCTGTGGATGGGAAAAGCATGTCATTATATGCTTTTAGGATTATGGTTAGATCCTAGAACTAACTAGAGCTATAACAATGCTTGCTTTTGATGATAATTGGGATCCATGAGCTTTTTTTTGCATGTACAGTTGTGTGACTGCCCCTCTGAGGTATAGGAGTAGTTGCCTGCCAAGAATGAAAACAGAGCATTTCCCTTTGGGTGCTTTTTAATCTCTGTTTCCAGAAGCATCTATTGCAGTAGACCTAAACTTGGATTTTGTTTTTTATTTTAAGATCTGGAGCAGGTATTTAAGGAAGTATTACCAAAGCACAGGCTCTTCAGAATCAGCACTTGGAGGAACCCAACTAAAGCAGCTATCAACTCCAATGTGTTTTAAGAGCATTAAGAGGAGTTAGGGAGCACTTGGGTCAGGTGAGGGCCTGTATCCCTCTCTTGGAACCCGAGCAGTCTGGAAACCTAGTTTGTGTGTAATGCTTGTAAACAAATTCCAGTCTCATGTGCTCTTGAAAGTAGCTCAGCTCCTTTTTGTGGTGAGGTCTAGTTGGACAAATAATGTCTTCATGCTTCTGCTCTCAAAACCCCAGTAGGTGCAAGAGACCTGATTTGCTGAGGAAAAGTGGATGACAAGTGGTAAGGTTGAGAGGAGGAAAATACATTTCATGTTGCTGCCATGTCCACTGCGGCAGTCACACAAGTTAATGTTGGATAATACATTCATTTCCTGTCATCAGAAGTTTATGCATCAAATATAGCTTGACCTCTGTCCTCATCTGAGGTAAACCAGACAAGACTATTCAAATAGCACTGCATCGCTGTGTTGATATTGTTCTATTCTTGGCTTCCTGTTTAGGGCTTTAGATGACGTAGTCACGATGCTGTTCCCGGGATGATGGGTAAGGGACTGAAGTCCACCAGTTGAGTCTCGTTCCTGCCAGCAGAGGACATTGTTGTTCAATAAATTTATCAAGGAGGCTCTCTCTTGGCATTTGCTGTGGATCTTTTAGCCTGGTGGTTTATAGAGTTTTGGAGAATTTGTTACACTCACAAAAAAGCCTTCTTTTTTCACGATTGAGTGAGAACTTCAGACTTTTGAAAATTAATTGTAAGTGAACTCTCTCCCAGGCCCTATAAGCAGAATGATTTTTTTTCAGCCAGGAAAGCACTGCTTATAGACGTGCTGCTGATTTTCACCAGAACTGCAGAGATTGGATAAGCAACCAGCAGGAGGAATTGAAATCTACAGAAACATTATGTGTCTATTATTAGCAAAAGCTTCACCTGCATGTGAGGGATAAGCAGGTGTTGTGGAAGAAGTTGAAATTAAGGAAGGATATAAAAGCAGTGGCTTTGAGAGAAGTGAGCTTTTAAGGGCTTTGTGCAAGAGTACCTCTCAGCAGCAGCAGTGGGCTAACTCTGCCACAGAAATTATGTGGCAGGGAAAAATTGTGTTTGGTCAGGCATTCCCTGGAAGCTGCTGTGGTGCTGAGAGCTGAGGAACAATTAAAAAAGCAAATCAACCCATTTATGTAAAGTTATTTTTATAGGAGCAACAAGAGAAGGAGTCGTCCCTGTAGATGTGGAGCAGCATGTTTCTCTAGGGGTCATGCACACACAGGGTAGATGCTCTGAGCTGTTGATGAACATGGAGAGTGATCTTATTTCTGTGCATTAGCTGTACCCTGAACTGAGAGCATAGGTCCAGTCAAGTGCCTTCTGTAGTAGTTAGGCCCCATAGGTTAGCAGGCTCTTGAAGGGTGTAAGTATCTTGTTTGCCTAAGCTAAACAAGCCAAACAAAAAAAATCCACCATCCTCTGAGGGTGAAAATAGAGATTTAATTTTTTTTTTGAGAAATCAGCTCATTTAAAAAAAAATACTTGCTAAAAAAAAGGAAAGCTAAATATTTGATGCTTTAAAATATTTATATTGCTCACTATAGTACAACAATCCTTTAATTCACTGTTAAGTTTTAAAGTTAAGACAGGTGGGAAGGCTTAAACTGACAAGTTGAAATGTTTCTTGACTTCTGAGGCTGTTGGGAAGATTCAATTCTTTGATAGTGAGCCAAAAAACATATTCTTTGTCCTGCTTTTCCTTCAACACTTCTAATGCCTACCATCATCCATTACTTTGTTTCTAACAAGTACTTGAATGAGAACACTCTGATGCCACTCACTGCAAATCCCAAACTATGGCTTCCTATCCAAAGCATGTGAACAGAGAAATACTGTTCCCTTCCCATGTGTGTGAGGGAAGTTATTCTGCCTCAGTATTGTTAAAAAGGATGACTGAGGGACTGGGATGTGTTTGACAGGCCTTGCTCTATCAGCTTCAGTTGCACAGTATTTATATTAGCTGAGGATGTGGCTTTGGGTTTTGATTTCAGTTTCTCAGCTGTGATGCTTTTTTTTTTTTTTCTTAATTATTGCATTCAGTCTCCTTTGAAACAGAGATTTTAACTGACTGAATATTGCTTTTCTGATGCATTAATTCTCTTTTGGGACTCTGGGGCTAGATGCTTCCCAAATGATGCCAAAGCCAGTTATTTGCTTTGTGTTGTGTGGTGTTTTGTGTGTTTTTTTATTTTTTCTTTTTTTCTTTTTTTCTTTTTTTTAATTTTATTTTATTATTTTTTTAATTTTTTTTTATTATTATTTTTTGTAGGCTTTTTGTGTTTTTTCTTTTTTGAGGTAGCTTTAGTTAGTCTCTGCAGAGTGATGGTCAAGTTCCTCAATGCAGACATATTTTCCCCTGCCAAGCATGGAGGCAGACACACTGGGGATGATTGTTGGTATAGACTGGTATCAGGGGCACTGGCAGTCTGCAACAATTCAGGGGTTGGGCTCCAAAGTAAATCTAGAACAAGTGTTGGAGAAAGGTCTTTAAGCAGAAAAGATGACAGGCAGAAGAAAAGAACCTGAATTTTCTTTCACAGGGGAAAGAAAATCACAGGCTTATAAGGAAAGAAGAGGTGAGCTTCATGCTTTGTAACTTCCTTTTTCTCCCCCCCCGATGTTCCCACCTCTGAAATTCTGCAAAACCTCAGTTTCCAGAAAATATGACCATCCCTAATTATAAGGTTAAAGGATTTCTGTTGGATATTGCAATAGGAAGTGTGAGAAGGAAGCACCTACCCCCTTTGCCAAACACCTCCTTTCAATAAAAATAGCAAAATCAAAGTTTATGCTAGGAAATGTGTCTCATGAGTCTCGGTGTCCTCTGAAGTAATTCCTTCCACGGCCAGGGCGAGGTGGTCAGCTTCCCATTTATTCAGAAACAGAGTAACATCTGTGGGGCAGAGAAGGACATGCTGGTATGCCTGGCCTCCTCAGCTGAACCCCAGGACCTGGCAGTTGAGAAAAAAAGTGGTGTTCTCTGTCACTGTGTTTTCAGGTTTGCTTTGAACACTTGCACAAACCTGGTGATGCCCAAGGAAGAAAGAGGGCAGTCCAGACTACTTACACCTTAAGAGCTGGCTACTGCTATTACACTGGTTTTAAGGTGAGAGCCACTAGCTTTGGGATGCCTTATAGATAGCAAGACTGATCTGACACTTCTCTCTTGGGCAGAGCCCTAGTTAAAATCAGTAGGTCTCAGCTGCAGGGGCATGAGATTTGGGAGTTGAAATGGGTATTAAAGTTTGGTGATGAAGGAGAATTAAAACTCGTGGGATTGATTTACTTTGTGAATCTTATTACGTCACACACTGGGTCATGTCCATCTTTGCATGGTTAAGAAGGGAGGATATGAGTTGCTTTTGGAATCCCAGTGTCCTTGAGCATTCCTGGCTGAGTGATTTAATGAGTGGCCAAAGGCACAGGCTGGCTCTTTCTTCCAGCATTGGTTGGAAGTGGCACATTACAGATGAGAGACATTTCTTGTGACAATTGATGGTACTGGTGTATTCTCCCTGTTCAGTGGAAAGGGATAGGAATCAAATTGGTACCTGGCTGAGTTTCAGAGGCTGGTTTATATATGATGGATAGGTGTGTACGCTTCTGACTAAGCAAATATCAACCACATTACATTCTGGACTGACTGTGTGGGTATGTCAGAGGAGGCAGCAAAACTGTTTCTCTTCCATATTTTTAAAGCTGACTCTTCACCTCGAGGTAATGGCCCGTAACAGAAACTTTCATTTACTTAACCGTTTTATTTAGCTTTTTCTTGCAGGTCTGTCTAGTCTCTTTTAATGTGAGATTAGCACATCTGGCCCCTCTGTCCTGCGTTCCCATCATACTACTGACAGCACATACATTTTAAGCATCTCAGCTTTCCTCTGAATTCCCTGGCTGCTTCTGTTTCCAGCCATCCACATCTGGGATTTGTTAGTGACAATCTATGGCATTGCAGATCCCCAGCTGTCCACAAACGTAGTCCTGTACTATGGCTGTGTCCTGTTGTGTGACTTGCCTCTCTCATGATCTGAGGTAGTGGATCCTGGTGAAAAAAAGCACAAAGTCTCTTTCTTGTGTCTTAAATTGATTTTTATTTGAGGTTTGAGATAAACCAGCCAAGTGAAAGCTTAAAAGCAACAGTCTCAATGTTTTTGAACTTCCTCATAAATTAGCTTTAATAAGTTAGAAAATTTTTGAAGCTTGGTCCTTAAAATAACAGATTGCAAAACCTTAAGTAGGGCCTAACCTAGGTGATTTGTTTTCAAAAGTGAAGGATGATCAGTAGCTCCCACTGAAGGTTACAGAGTGCCCAACCCTGTTGAGGACTGACTGGGCTGTTTTTTGTCTCCGCTTCATCAAAGTCATTTAAGTACATGCTTATCTTTAATCCTGTGAGTAATGCTGTGCAATAGCCGACCCCAGGCTAAGAAGGTGTTGCATTTTAATGTTAAGCTTCAGTTTTTCAAATGCTGGTCTGTCCTTGCATTAGGTACAGGGGACTTCTTGTACCCTCGTGTGACCATTGTGCATCTGAGGATTCCGTTTTGGAGTTACTTCATTGTTCCTGCAGACATGTACCTCTTGCATGCTCCTGGACCAGAGCTGTCAATGTCCAAACATAAGACAGACAAAGATGACTTTGTACAAATTTGGGGGTCATCAGTTGAAACTCAGCCCCTCCGTGTCAGCTGGTTGGAAATTTGCTTTTGGAAGTGGCTTGAAGAAGCTTCATCTGTAGTAGTGCTAAACTTCAGCTTTCTGAGGGCAGCTTCTGATGTGAGAGTCTTTTCCTTTTGTTTATACAACAAGGTTAACATATTTGCTCTAGTTCTTTAGTATAAAACAACAGAATTATTTTGGTGTTAGTCCACATGTGCAGTTAAAAATGGATGTCTGCATATAATGTGTATGTGTGTATGTATGTGTCAGTTTTTAGAAGATTATTGGAAGCAGCTGTGGGTAGAGGAGAAACAAAGCCATGGGTTTGCGAGCCAAACAATTAACATAGGAGTGGAATACTGTAGTTACATCAGTCTTTCTTTAAAAAGCCAGAATTTCTCCCTTTTTCCCAAGTGTATATTATTAATTCTCTTGGCATGTAACATAGCAAAATGACTGCGTTTATGAACTTGACTACTTCTTTTAACAAGTTCCAATAACTGCTTCCTAAACCTTGTGTTTTTATATCAATTACATACAGTAAGCATTGAAATCAACCAAAGAGAACTGCTGAGGCCAAGAAGGGTTATTTATGTTAAATGAGGATTGCCAACTGCCAAAAGTAAAATGTGGATATAATTTTATAACACCATTTTATAATTAAAGTCATAAGTGAGGTTTCCTGCTATTGTTTAAAAATGTGTCACGATAGATT
The DNA here is from genome assembly GCA_038090715.1 of Florisuga fusca. NCBI lineage: Eukaryota > Metazoa > Chordata > Aves > Apodiformes > Trochilidae > Florisuga > Florisuga fusca. Next base: position 25,848,077 of record JAAWXA010000001.1, on the reverse strand, counting down.
TAAATCAAGGATGAAGGCAGAGAATGGGCTACTAAAGAACATATCAATACAACAAAGATGGTACGGTGAACATGTCTGTTGCAAAAGAAGAACACGTGCTAACAATTTCAGTGATATAATTATATTTATTGCGTATAGATTCTGTTTTAGGAACTATAACCACTTAGAAACTGTTTTCATTCATGTCAGGTTGAGGTTAATTTGTTGTTACTGTATGTCTATAGATAGATTTTACTGTCAGAGAAATTTAATATGTTGGCCTAATGATAAGGCCAGACCAGATTTTTTTAAAAGGACAAGAAATTGAGAAAAAGCTAATAATTTTGGCTAATATTTGTGTCCACAACATTTTGGAGTTATATTGCATCAATAAAGAAAATAAAACTTTGGCAAGTAAGTCCCCACTGGCCAGAGTCAGCTAAATATTCAAGCAGATGCTTAACTTCAACAGTTTCAGTGGGATGTTGATTTTAATAAGAGTTAAGCATATGCCTAAGGACTTTTATAAGGATTCTTTTAAAGTTGTGGCCTAACTATGAAGAAGAAATAACTTCACTTTGTAAGAATAAACTGTGTTTTAATTGTTGTCTGGATATACAATTTTGCTATCGTAGCATCACAGCCATTTACTTCAGAAGATATTAGGGCTGACCCATTACATGCTATTGGTAGCTGATAATACTACCCTTTTCCCCAAAAAAGAAGTTCAAATGCATCTGTAAGAGTTAATCACTAGAACATTCCTGACTTTGGTAAGTCATGTTCATGGAATAGGTAAGTAATTTCCAATGTATCATTTCATACATCGCTTTGCTAATACAACCCATGTGTTTCGTATCAGCACCGCAAGGACATTAATCAGTACACACCACTCCTGCCAGACATACTCTGTGCAAAGTCCCTGGTTACCTCTCAAATGTCAATATGTGGAAAAAGATGAATAATAAAGTGCAATAGATATCACTTGTTGCACATGCCATTGTAAAATAGATCCCATAGAAAGAGCTGATGGTAATACAACGTTGAAGCAGAGTTAAGTTCTCAGAGGTAACAAATGCCACAGTCAGACGTTTAGTTGTGATTCTGCTGCCTTGTGCACGTGCATTATTATCTTATTATCCTATAGACTCTAGCTATAGGATCATGGGTTATTTCTCAAGTGACACAATACTTTTCTCCAAGCTGGGAAAACACTTGGAAGCTGCATAATGTGGAAGTCATTGATGTCCCTATATAGTCTACCTCATGCCTAGAAAATTTCAGCCAAGATGTATGCATGTGTAAGTTATTCATGACTCCTGAAGTTCAGGATGCTGGAATGGAAGCAACTGTATAACCCTAGCATAACAGGTCACTGAGGCCACTGGTCTAATAAATGCTGAAAAATGTTCTCATTAGTGACACTAATTCTAACAAATCATTAGTCAGTTGAGACGGAATTCTTTAAAGTCTAATTTCCCTCTCCCCATCTCTGGGGGAAGAGGGGAAGTAGTGGTTCAAGGAAGAGATAGTGAGGCAAGGAGATATGAAGTGGGTTATCAGGGAAAAGGAGGAGCCAACAGAAGGTGCTGGGACAGGAGGGAGTTACCAGGGGCTGGCAGGTATACCTGTAATCAAGTAAATTACCTTAAACGACCTTGACATGTTCTAGAAATCTGTGACAGGTGATTTTCATCATCTCTCCAAGTAACTGTTACTTCTTAAAATCTTTTTTACCTCACAGCTAAATTTCTCATTTGTAAAATGTAGCTCTATTCTTGTCCTATCCATGGGGGAAGAAGAGAATAAAAAACTGATCCCCTTGCCAAATTTGGTGTCCTGCAAAATGTGTCCATCTTTTAACTCGACCCACTCTATAAATCTCCTGATGTGCTAACATATGCTGTTATTCCTGTTAATTTACTCTCTTCCAAAGGTGTTTAACAGGTTTCTGAACTTTTTTCTGCTGGCCTTTTCAGCTGATCAGTGCAACTTGAAATTCCGAATTTGTCCTCAAAAGTACTTGTACTTTCCCCTGGCTTAAAATTTAAAAAAATATTGTATTTTTAAAATTTAATCTCTGAAAAAGCTTTTTAAGGTCTTCTGAATACTATTGCACCATGCCAGATGTGTTTAGAAGACCTTGGTAAATACATTCTCTCAGTTTCCCAGTGAATGCTTAACAATGACTCATTGAATACAACTCTTCAACCACTTGTTTTGCTACTTTATAATCATTTCACAAATAGCATGGTTTTCCTTGTTGTCTTAGAGGAGCTGTGTTTTGAGGACTATACTGAACCTTTGCTCGCCTACGTATCATCTCTTTATGAATTGCAGGCCAGGGTGGAGTAAGGGGTGAAATTTTCATTGTTCTGCTGCACGTATCCAGGGTATCTTTTACTGTCTTATTTGTACAGTAGGGCTTATAATCGGGTATATACACTGGGCTAAATGTTCCCAAACTGGTCCTATCTCTTCAAAATCAGCAAGATTATTCTTTCTGTTCTCCTGGAGTTCCATACATGTCTTCAGTGGGCACTCTGTAGGTAACCAGAAATGGCTCAGGGTCCTTCCCTGAACTGCTTAAGTGCTTTGAAGTTGTTATCTATGGCAGATCTGGGTTTTTTTAACCATTCCAAATATTTTTAAGCTTTTCTTCCATATTCTGGATCGTGCACTTACTCTGCTGCTACTAAGTTCAGCTTTAAGTATCTGATCTCAATTCACATCCTTTAAAAACTGAAGCAGGACAGGCCATGTTTAAGCCTTCTAGCTGTTATTGATAATCAGGAAAAGCATCACAGATGCCCTCTCCTATTAAGCAGTTTACTATCAATAGCCTGAGAAGACAAACATGGAAATGTCTTGGACCATTTAGAGAAAGTCTCTGCTACTGTGGAGGGGTTTATGCTGCCAGAAAGCTCAAATATTTGTGGATTACTGAATGTGAGAGCAGATGACTGAACTGAAATCACAGCCTCCTGCTTTTAACAGCAGCAGGAAGCATTTTGTTTCGCTACTTCCCTGGGTGCTCTCTAATGACAAAAAAATTGCACGTTGCTGTCTGGTGAAATTCAGTCAGAATCCTTGGTAGCTGGATAGAAATCAGGCTAGACATAGCTGCTTAACATGGTTTGCATTACATACTAGCAGCAGATATTGCCTTGAGGAGAGTATGCATGCAGAATATTTTGTTTGAATTGACTCCGGTCTGTGTCACCAAGAGTTTTCTAGTCTTTGTCCTCTAAGTTAATGTTGGGAAGAACACAAGGCTTCTCTCCTTCACCTATCTTTTCCTATAGGAAGACTTTTGACAAACAAGTACGGAAAATGCAGAATATAATGTTTAAACTTAAATAAAAAGGGGGGTGTAAGGTCAGTCCAGGGCTGGCTACTGAAAAGGAACTGGAATTTGGTGGAGCTGCCACTTCCGTAACCACAAGGAAAAACACAGTTGCTGTTAGGGGCTTCAGCAAACCCATAAACCCATATCTGCTCCTCTGTCACAACTGCCCAGTGAGCAAATCTTCTAGCTGGTCTGCTGCTAAACAGACCTCTCCAAGCTCCGTTATGAAAGAATCTACACACGAATTCTTCAGTCAGGAATAAAAATGATTGCTCTTTCATTGCTTGGAGGTAACTGCCATTCTCTGATCTGTATTCTGGATTTCAAAATGAACATGAAGTTATTCTCTGCTTATGCATATCATCCCTCTAGGATGGAGCACAGGCATAAACTAAAATCTGGCTTCAAATTATTCAAGCTTTCAACTTTGCTCGAAATACCTGTGTTGGCCAGTGGCCATCAGTGTGTTTTGGTACCAATGGTGAGACTCACTGTGAATTTTATACCTTCTTGGTAAAGGTACATGAAGTATTAATGTTCTTGGTCCTTGCTACAACTACACACTGAAAAGTATTTATAGCTTCTCTCTGTATGTGATGTCCATGAGGCAGGAAGTCTCAGTTGCTTGGAAAATTAGATATAGAGCACAGAGAAATGAATTTGTGTAGGAACGCTGTGACAGAGCAAAACTGATCCTGAATTTCAGCAACTGCGTTGTTTTTCTATAGCTTTAAATCATTCTTTAAATAGTCAGCTTAAAAGCCACTTGAGGAGCATGCCAGAAAATACATGGTAATTTAGAGCCCCTCTTCCCATACAGAAATCACAGAACTGGCATTCTATAACAAAACCCTGTTTAGAAAGAGAAAAAAGCCCCCCAAAACTAGTTTTTATTTGTTAACAGGAGACCAACATTGCTCTGAACAGTACTTGCTCTCTGACTGGCCCTTGGAGCTCTGACTTACAAGATGGTGAATAACTTCTGGTCTCCCTGGGCCTGCTGTATGTTCTAATACGGTTGTCATGGCTTTCCTCAACAGCTTGTACATCTCCCCCATGGGTCTTGTGCATCATAAGATTGGTGGCAAAATTGTTAGGTGATGTGGAAGTAGAATTAAGAAAAGCATTCTCAAAGAGCTCCTATGAAACTTGCTTGGTTTCATGGTTCATTAGAAACTTTAAACTCCTGCCATGCACGTTGAAAGATTTGTTTAAGTCAGTGTAGTCTTTCAAGTGAACCTCATCAGGCAAAATTGGTGGTTCCACTTGTATCCAGAAGAATATTACCCGTTTCAAGCAGCTTTTGCTCTGAGATTTCTTTGATTCATTTGGAGCTGACATAGTAGAGCTGTGGAGCAACTTGAGACAAAATACTTAAATGATCTACAAAGCAAAACCACAGAGTTTTGTGAAGTTATCATTAGAGCTGTGTTGAAAACTAGACGGTATTTTGAAATGAGAGGGGAAATAAGAAACTAAGGTCTGCAAATTTGCCTTACTATCATTTCCATAGTAAGAACTTTAAACTCTGGAAACTTCACCAGCTGCCAAGCTTCATCAGAGATCTTGGATTAGCCATCATTGCTACAGCAACAGGTACAACCTCCCAGTCATAGCCCTCTCTGCTGACCTGGACTCTGTGTGAAGAAATACGTGATACATTAGTCCTCGTCTGAGGAGGCAGAACAGGCACAGGAGAGCTTTTCGAGTCAGCTTGAGTGAGATTTGTTAGCCAAACTTTATTGAAACTCATTCATAATTTGAAGCTGCTTTGAAAACTCTGAGCTGCAGGACTCCAGCAACATCCAATAGATAAAAATGAGAGAGAGTGGTCTTTTCCTTGGAAGGAGAGAGCAAATAGGCATTGAGAGCTATCATCAAACCAGAGATAGCTGCCTATAGAGGAATATTGCAATATAAGGCAACAGAGTTACAACACTTGTAATTCTGGAGTGATGTTTTCAGAAGGATTTACTGCTGGTTTTGGCTTTTTTTTTTTTTTTCTTCTCCAGAAGAAAATTAGCTTTTCTGTGGAGAAAGCCCATCTTTCAGCTTGCTGCACCTCAAAAGACACATTTGGAAGGAAAGTGGTTTCACTCTGGCAGGGATTCTTCCCCACAAGGTGGTGGCAGCTTGCTTCAGTTTCTTTTCCTTTCCTTCTCAGAAGCATCCAGTGTCACCTCTTTCCTTCCATGCCAGAAGCCAAGAGATCACCTTGTTGAAGGTTCCTGCTGTTTGCTGTATTTGTAAGGGGAAACTACACCACTTAGGATCCCATTTAGAGTCTGGATCCCACATGATTTAACTCTCGTTGGGCCAATTTATCCCTTTAATTATTGCCCACCACCCAGGGAAGTAAATCAGGGCCTATCTTGGCTCAGCCTATATTACTCAGTGCTCAGGGTGCTGTTTCCACCATTGCTGGGCACTGCAGAAGCACAACTTCTAAATATAAAACCCTTTCTGATATCACTAGAGCAGAGGGAACACAGCCTTAAAATCCATATTAAATGAACCTAATTTCCTCTGAGATGTTAACGTGCTGCACTGATTTCAGGTTAATCAAAACAGATGTTTTCTAAGTGCATCAAACAGGATGTAGAAAATTTGGCTATTTAATGCAGATTCAAAGGCAAATTCCTTATAACCACCACGGAAACCATGGCTGTTTGCTAAGTGCTGTGATGCTGTGCTTTTTAAGTGCCACTTGCTGACTTCTGCACGCTGTTGCCTACATACTGTAGACTTATTTAAAGCCCAGTTATACAGAGGGACTAAAGATAGTTGGCCAAAGCTTGTTCTTGGGGACATAATTAATATATCTTGCCAATTTCTTAAACGGATGCAGGATTAGATTTAGGTCCTGGGTAGGACCGAGACACTTCTACATATATTGTATGTTCTTTTCTGGAAGGTTTGTTATTAAATTCAGGTGTTTTGAAGAAATAGATGATACAAATAGATTTAAAACTGAGGATTTCATGTTAGCATTTGATTTTTTTTTTTAACTGCAAATTCTTTCATTCTGTATTTAATTAAACCCATTTTTAGCCCTCAGATTCAGTACTACTCAGAACTGAAAAACAGTTGTCTCAGTACTTCTGATTCAGACACAGGGTTAAAGGCAAATCTTTTTTAGTCCACATTATCTGTTTGTACGTATATCTGCCACTGAGGTAGGTGAATGAGTCCAGTTTATGCAATAACATTTTTGTTGGGGATTATACAGTCTGAATCCTGCTCTTAAAGTTTCTCCTGTATGTACGAAGGGATCAGGTAGAGAACAATCTGAAGTAGACAGTCATGGTACTTCAGCATACATTACATCTGGTTTGCAGTTTTACATTTTTGTTGATCTTTATTGCAGTTTAATGATTCTGACACGACCCAATTGAGTAGAATTTGATCTCTATCAGCTCTTTTAAAAACCAAGGAAAACTGAGCGGTTTGGGGAATTCTGGTTTTGGGAACGGAGACTACGCAGCCTCTGTGCACAACCTGTTTCAGTGCTTGACCACTCCCACAGTAAAAAAAGTATTTTTCCCATGGTCAGGTGATAATCATTGTGTTTCAGTTTGTGCCTCTTGTCCTGTCACTGGACACCAGTAACCTAAGCTCCCTCTTCTTCATCCTCTCCCATCAGGTATTTATACCAGGTGATAAACTCTCCTTAAATGTTCTCTTGTCTAGGCTGAACAGCCTCAGTTCTCTCTGCTGTCTCCCTTCATGTGAAAGGTGCTCCAGTCACTTAATCGTCTTTGTGGCACTTTATTGGTTTTGCAGCAGTAAACCCCTGTTTTTTCGTATACTAGGGAGCCCAGAACTGGGTACATACTCCAGATGTGGCTTCATCAGTGCTGAGTACAGGGGAAATGACCATGACGATTCTTTATGCTGTTTTCCTTCAATGTAAGGTCTTTTAAAGTTGAGGTCTTTTGTCCCAGGTCTTCTCTCGTGTTGTCCTGATACTCTTTACTTTCTGTTCTAAGCCATATTGCTTGGGGGGCCATTAAAAGCTTGGCATTCCTGAAGCAGTCCCTTTTTTCCCTTTTTCCCCCTTCTTTCTTTTCCCCCTTCTTTCTTTTCCCCCCTCTTTTCTTTCCCCACAGGCCAAATTGTAGGAGGTTTTGGAAGGAGAGACTATAATAGGTGATGATATGTTTTCCTATTGCTGAATTCCATCACAATGTTCCTTTAAGTAGTGTGACAGTATTCAACATTTATTAAGGTCCGTGTAGAATTTGTTTTAGCTAAGACCAATGGACAAAACTTCATGTTGGCTATGGAATGAAATCCCTTTTATTTGTGTAGAAGGACTTTTGCATTTAGCACAAGAGGGATTCAGGTCAGTTTTTACAAGGTTACAGATACAATACAATTAAACTTAACCAGTGAATTTCTGTAAAGTAGCTTTTAAGGTCCCCTCCAATTGATTTAACCCTTCCTCAGTGGGAGTTGCAGACTTCTCAGACATCTCAGAACTATGTTGTTTCTGTAGTTTTATGCTGGGTGACTGAGAAAGCGTTAAATTCATGGCACTGAAACTGGTGAAATTGGTCTCTCTGAGCTTTGCCATAGGTCTGTAGTCTGGGGGCTTGTCCAAGACCGTGGTCCTGCTTCCCCCTAGATATGAGAGGGTGATCAGGCATTGGAATGGGCTGCCCAGGGAAGTAGTGGATTCTCCATCCCTGGAGATATTTAAAAAGAGACTGGATGTGGCACTCAGTGCCATGGTCTGGTAACCGCAGCGGTAGTGGATCAGGATATGTAGGAACTCCAGTCCTACTAAAGTCAATGGAAGTTTCTCACCTAGATACTTTTGAACACGTGGACTGAAGTCTCCTCAGGTCTGTGTGTATGAACCAGTCTTTGTATGAGTTCTCTCCAGTCCTGGTATAAATGCAGAGTGATGCTTCAGAGCATTATTCTCCACATTGTGTCTGATTGTAAATTTTCTATTCCTGTCCTTGCATGTGCTTGAATCACAAGACAATTTAGGTTGGAAGGGATCTCTGGAGGTCATCTAGTCCAACCTTTAACCTCATCTTTGTAGAGGAAGGAAAATAACTTGTTTAAACTTCCAGCGATAACCACTTGCAGTTGTTTAACTATGTATGCCTCTGGGCACCTGTATTTAAATGTTTAATGTGCACACTTGCTGTATCAGTTCCTTAATGGCAAATTAAGGACTAAATGAATGGATTCCAAACCAAACACAAAACAGACCAGACACCATAGAACTGAGCATCTACAGTGCCTGTATAATACAGACCACATTTATGAATAAATGGATATATTATCTTTGGTGATATGGATAATATGTTGTACTGAGTAGCAAGTTCTAATTATGGCTCTTTGGTACTCTCTGTTAGCTGGGATAGAAAAGCAACCTTCTCCTTGCTTTTTTTTTTGTGTGTATTTTGTTTTCTGGTTTGTAACTCATAATCTGAAAGGAGAATCTGTTTCCTTTGTGGAGTCTTCTAAGTTTTGTGCATTTGTCATTAGGGAAATGGAAATATATTCAAAGAACAGTCATGTGTTTGACTGGGAAGTTCAAAGCAAACAAAAGGGAGTTTTACTTGTGGATTTCTTTCTTTTTTTTAATTCTGTGCAAATGCCTGAGAAGTTGTGAACCTAGTGAGAATTTATGCAGTAACAATTGACCAGCAGGCTGGAGGCCAGGAAATGGTTCTGTTTTGTGTAGCAGAAAGGCTTATAATTACATTAAAAGGTTAAATTGTACACAATTTTTCCAAACATTTAAAAAAATAAATGAACCATGCTTTCATACAATGGACAATACAACGCTACTTTGGAATATCTTGGGATATCCCAAAATATATGTAATTGAAATATTTTTGGGATAATTTTGGAATATCTTCAGAACTTAGTGCTACTAATCTTTGATGAGGTTGAGGGGGTATTAAGAGTCTAAATCAGCTTCAGTACTTGTGAACGTAGCAAAAATATTCTGCATGATTATGATAAAAATTAACAGTGCTTTTCTGAAGATCTGTTGTGCTTTGGGCCACAAGGTTTGCAGGTGGGTTTAGCTCCTACATAGTTGGTGGCAGTGTTCATGCACCTTCTGGTGAGGAATCTGCTGTGAGTGTTTGTCAGGTCTAGATGATGTCTGAGCTTGGGTCTATTCCAAGGTGGCACTTGGTCTTTTTTTCCCCTTTTGAAATCAGAACTTAAAGTCCAGAGTAAAGCAGTAGGTGGCACTCCAGACTTTCTGTTCTGTAGGTAACTTTCCACAGTAATTCCTTGCCAACTTGCCCTGGACAAGTGTATGCCTTTCCAAAAATAACAAGGTTGTTTCCAAGTTTTCTTGAAATATATGCACGGCTGGTTAGTCATTCATAATCACTTCTTTGCAAACACTGCGGATATTTCACAGAAGAGCAGCACGTCAGAAATGGGAGTTTTGCAGGGATTCCCAATATTGTGGAAAGGAGTCCCTGAAACAGTCCTTTCTGGCAGCAGGGGTGGGTCATAGGTTTACCTACGTCAGTGACTGAACTGCAGCAGTCTCCCTGCTCCCCTCTCTAAGCCCTTTCTGGAGTTACTGACTCTTTGTCTGCAGAAGAGGATGGGTAGAGCCTTGCTGGAAAAACTGCTCATATTGTCTGGAGGGTCCTTGTGTCAGCTGAAGTTGTCTTGCTCCCTTCTAGAGAGCCAACAGCTTGTATATGAGGATAGTGTAGATGGGAGGAAGAGCTGCTGTGGATTGATAGCCATGGATTTTCTGACCTTTGCTAAGACTGCATGTGAAACCAAAATTGGGCCCTTGAGCTTATGCACCATTACTACTCTCTTAACTCATGTTTCAATTTTATTTTACTGGAAGTGCAAAATTTTACTATACAGCAGGTACCCAGGCCAGGATAAGTGCAATGGAGCTGTATATTGGTGAATGAGTGGAAACATTTCTATGGGTTCTTCAGGGTGAATGATGTGGAAGGTAGGAAGCAGAATATTATTCTTTAAACTACATATGAGAGCTTGATGCCTGTCAGGCTTGGTGAGACTGGCCAAAACTGCCTTGGCTAGAAGCAATGAAAAGCTCACAAATCAATGAAGAGGCTTTAATTTTTAATTTTTTTTCCCCTCAGTAATTATTACAGAATCGTCATGGTTGGAAAAGACCTCTAAGACCACCGCATCCAACAGTGATTATCCTCTTGCTCAGAGCCTTGGGAAGCTAGCCAGTAACATCTAAGGAAGCTGTACAAACTCAAATGCCAGGTATCTGAGTACCTCCTGGTCATCCATGCTGCCTTTTCGTTTCCACAGTGCAAGCCTGTGAATGAGAGGTCATGAGTTGTTAGTCTGATCTCACTCTTGGGAAGATTGCAACAGACAGAGGGTAAGTGGCTAGACATGAGTGAGAGGAAAGCTTGTGGCAGAGAACAAGCTTGAACCAAGGTTGCTACACGTTTTCCCTCTGGCTATGCCAATGCCTTTCCTCAGGTCTTGAAGACTGGAATAGTTCCCTTGCTGAAAACTTTTATGTCCATACATAAAATGGACTGAAAATTGCCTTCCATGTGATGAGTTTATACTACATCTTCCTGTGACTTTGAACTTTGTCCCTTCTTCCTCTTCTCCACCAATCTGTCCCATCTGCCAACCACATCTTGCCTCTTGCACCCTGAGTCATGAACCACTGAGTACATCTGTTCTTCAGGCTAATCAGCAGGCACCTGCTTTTGGCAGATGATTAAAAGCAGCTGGGAATAAAGGAGTCAGTGGGACATGTGCATATGCTTAAAGCTTCAGCACCTGAAGATACTGGCCAGGTATGCTTTCCATGTGCTTGTGAGAGCTCTTTTCTTGCCATTCACCGGGTGCTGGCACAACAGGGCTCTAAGCTGCCTGATATCTGAAGTGAAGCCACAGTATAAATCACAGTGTTGATTATTTTAGCTGACTACCCTGCTGCAAATGTGATTGCTGTTTTTAATTTGATTTTCCTGCCAACCTTCTTCAAGACAGGGACTGTTTTTCTTTGCTATACAAGAACCCATAGTGTGAGGGAAGAACAATAAATAAAGATGGGAGTTGTACAAGGAAGCTACAATGTAGGACAGAGCAATGTTCCTAACTTCTTTTTTTTTCCCCTGATGAAAAGGCAAGCACTAGGTTATGTTTCTCTTTGTTTAGATTCATCATTGAGACATCAGTCTAAGAAAGCCTGAATAAATTAGAAAACAAAGAAATCTTGTCAAAAGATTGTATAACTGATTTCTGTTTGGAACAGACCCAGCATAAATGGATTGCTTTCAGCCTGGATCTAAAAGGGGCATGTCCCCTGCCCCTCAGGTGCTTGTCTCTGGTCCCTGTGCTCACTTGAGTCACCAGTGCAGAGCTGGGGCCTCCAGCTCTGGGTCATCCTCAGAGGAACCTCCCATCCTCTCTCTTGAACTGCTGGGGAGCCCAGGGAGATTAGCTTGGATAAGGTGCTAAACTGTGGTATTCAAAATACTTCTACCTCCTTCCTCTCTGCTAAGAAAAGAGAGTATTTTGTTTAGGTTTTTGGACTGGACTGGGTTTTTTTATCTCTCATTTTTCCATTTTCTAAACTTTCCATGCAAACTAGAGGCTGCCTAACTTGTGTCTTGTCATCCTTGTTTCCTTCTAGCATATCAGTCATACTGATGATCCTAATAAAATAGGAGATAACTAGGATTGTCTGGTCACGGACAAATTGTTGTTCTGGCTCTCCAGAAGAACATGTCCCACTGCTATGTGAATGTTTCCTGGGCAGAGAATTGAGATTTAGGTGCAAACTCAGCCATGTACTTCCTAAGCAAAAGTCAGCTACCCCCTGGGTCTGCTTTGGAAGGAAACTCAAATTCCTGCAACTGGATTTTGCTCGTGGGTTAAAATATCTCTCTAAAGGCCACCATACCATGCAGTGTATATACCATTGCCTCCAGCATACTTTCCCTTTCAGGCTATAATGTAAATACAGCTGCTGTCAGAGGTCAATACTGCCTGTCAGATCTTTGTTACTGTAAAACTACAGTTGTCCAACATAAGGGTAATGGTCTCTTTCACGTGCTTATGTGCATGGTCTCTTTCTCTACCCCTCTCAAAAAGGAAAAAAAAAAGAATTTGGGTGGTCTTAAGCCTATATTCATATAATTCTAAAGACCAAGACTCAGAATAGCCAGGAGGCCCTGGGAATCTTTTTAATCTACAGCTGTGCTGTCACAAAGGCACTGCCTTCCTTGAACTTACAACTTAAGGGATTTTAAATGGAGGCTTCAGGAACTTCTTGAAATTGTTATTTATTTCCTGACTTTTGTGATTAAAATGCTTGTTTAGCAAAGACAACAGATGCTCTCAAACCACTACACCGAGATTTGTTGGGCTGATGATTCTGTGCCTAAAGGTACCAGATGATACAGCCCAGCTTCATTGAACTGAATTTTGAGAAATTGTGGAAAAGAAGGTGCAGTGTGATCATTTCAGGTCAGTGAAGTTGTGGCAGGGCAGACTCTGGACATACATGGTAATTAGTTTACTTTCTCAGTTATCAGCTTGACTGAGGTTACAGTCTGGGGTCTCAGTTAAGCCAAGGGAAAAAAAAAAAAAAAAAATCAATCCTTTGTAATGCTTCCCTTTTAAAAATACACCCTTCCTCTACCAAAGCTTTTGTACATCTCTGCTGAAACGGGAGACTTTTGGGTTTTCTAGAAAGATTATATTAAAAGCAATCTATATTCTACATATAAAACCCACCTACTCATGAGTTTAGTGTGTGTATCAGTTGTGGAAAAACCTCATGTTTTAGGGGGTTATCCCTAGCAAAAACACAGAAAGCCTAGGAAATTTGAAATAATGATGTCCTGAAAAAAACCTTCTTGGCATGAATATATGAGGAATTGCAGAAGATAAATAATCTTAACTGACCCTTTGTTCTAGTTCTTAAAGCCACTGAGCACCTTTAATTCTAAGTGGATCAGTGGAAACTGTGTGAATATGCTGTACCACTGAAACTCAGGCTCAAAGTCCTGTATTTTTTCCCGTGTGGTCAGTGTTTCTTCCACAGGAGAGATTTTTATTACAGTAGCTCAGCAGGGAAAACCTGGGGTTATGGTGAGGTTATCTTGTAACCTCTTTGGGTTCATCTCTGTTTAGGGGTTAGGAGAGTGAAAGCTTGCCAGCCTGCTGGGAAGATATTTCATCATGCCCCGAGGTAATTCCCAAGAGGCTTTTATAGTTTCTGACCCAGGACACATGCATGGCACAGCAGAATTTAAAGGGCCACCAGTGTCTGTGAGCAGGTAATGTGCCTAGGCTTTGACACAGGGGTATAAATATCAAACTTGTGCTCAAAATCGTATTTTCGTAGTGCTTAGCACTTAACTTTTTAGAGAAATGACTGTGACATGATGTTCAAAAGTTTCCTTCATCCTCTGTGCAGGGCTTTTCAGAGAATCTGACTCTGTACGTACACAGAGCTCAGCACGGCAGTGAGTGGTTTCACAATCCTGTCTTTATTTGCTGTGCAATGAGCAAGGAATTTTCTTTTCATTACTACATCATTCATGACCTGGTGTGGTGGCTCCAAGAATCACATAACCTTATCCTGCACTCACGTTAGCATGAATAGTTTAAATCAACATTTCTGCTGGGGAAAATTGTTGTTTGGGAAATGGGGAGCATCCAGTAGGCGTGCCTGGCGGTATGTTTTTCCTGCTGAGTCTCTCCATGGACTCAAATACTTGTCTAAATACAGCTCCCTGTATTTAGACAAATAAATATTTCTCTGTATTTTGTAGACAAAATGGCTGTGCTGTTTTGTTGGGGTGGGCAGTGAGTTCAGATCACTACATCACGAGATACAGTACCCATCTTACATTGTGCTGAAGATTTCTTCAGCGGGAGAGCCCTTGTCTTTCATAAAAGGTGGGATTCAAACTAGGATAAAGGCTTGGTTTTAGTGGGAATGAGGTTCCTAAATATACAAGAAGCCGGGCCTTAGTCTCTGTCTCTGACACAGGGCTCCTTACTACCTTGCTGGCTGCTCTGTAGGACACTGTGGGGTTACAAGGAGGAAGGCTTTGGAGAAGTAATGCTCATGGTGCAATAGGGTGGAAGAATGTTTTGGGTTTTTTTGTTGTGGGTTTTTTTTGCTTGGTTTTTTTTTTTTTCCCTAGTAGGAGAAACAGCATTTGCAAGTATAGTCTTGTGGAGACATTGGTATACAAAAGACATTCTATTTTGGGATATTGAGGTGATAAAGATGCTTAGGAAATCAAGTGTTGTCTATGTGTGACAGTGGGAACTGCTGTTTGCGAGATGAGGATAATAAAGATAATTGTCTTCTGGGTAAATCTGTCCTAGAATTTGACTGATAAAGCTATATGCTTACTTGCATCAGGAGCAATATTAATACTGGATAAAATTTGATTCGCAAATATCAACCTTTGTCTGCTAGCAACATGGTAAGGAAAATGGATCATTTTGATCATTCTAAATGCAATTTGTTCAGTTCTTTTCAAGCATATAATCCTGATACAAAGCAAGGATTTTTGTTAGGGCATTTTTCAATTCAAATGGAACAAAAGCACAGACCACTTGGAGGTTGAATTATCACTTGCAGCTGCACTGATAAAAGAGCAAACACTAAATGCCTCTACAGTTGTGAATGCTTTAGAAGCAATGAAGTTTCTCTAAAGCAGCTGCTTCTTTGCCGTTATCTGGTTTCTCATTGAAAGCTCTATCTCCCTCCTTCCTAGGGCATTCCTACATCTGTCTTATGCACGTAACACAGGCAAGTATCAACAATGGGGAGAAGATCAGTTTAGTAGTCTGGTATCTGTTTCCAGAGAGATGTCATGCTATTATCATGAGGCTATAGCTTCTGACTCAAGTGTATTCAAAACAAATCAAATTATCAGTTGTAGTTTGTTATGTTGTCTAGGGTTATGGTCTTTCAGTCTCTTCATTCTGACTAGCAAATACAGAAAATAGATCTGTACATAGTAAGTATACTTCTGGAAGAGACAAACTGCATGGGGAAAATGGGGAACTTCCCTTCTTACACTGGTACTTGGAATGTGTACTGTAGGTCCAACCTCTGCTGTGATTCCATCACTTTTCATTTAGTCTTGACCAATTTTATTTATTCATCTATTTATTTATGTATTTATTTTGCAGTGGCCATCAGCACAGAGATAATGAACTGAAAAAGCATGTGTGAGCTCAGCCTCCTGAACTTCTGGACAGCCACAAAGATCTGGATGTTCAGGCAGCCAGAAAGAGAAGAGAGAGGACTCTGGCCATTTCAGATGCAGTGTTTCCCTAAAAGAGGCAGCAGGAGCTCAGCTTCTGTTCCACTCCCATTCATTTTCACCTCACTGCTGACAGTCACTATCTACAGCCTGGAGGTAAGCCAACACCAGTGCCACTTTGTGAGTCAAGTGTCAGGACATGGCATGGAGTGATAGTGCCTGAAATCTTCCTGGACCCTTAGAGATAACAAAGCCAGGTGCTCTTGAGAGCCGAAGTTCAATTCCCATCACCTTCCATCAGGCCTGGAATCTCAAAAGGGCAAGCAGTGAGGCAGTGTGTGTTGACAAGTCAGAGGAGGGGTTTGCTCTGAACATTGACTTTCTGAGGAGTGGGAGAAGGTTGGCTTTGTACACACACTTGCTAGATACTATTCTTACATATGTAACTGGTTTGAAGGGGCCACTTCTGCAGTATCTGGCCTCTGTAACCGATAGTCATAACAGATAGTGAGGACCTGGACCCGTGGCTCATACTGATGTAAATTGGCACAGAGTTGGGCAGAGGGGGTCGATGGGCACGTGCTGTAGGGGACAAGCACAAGTACAACACCATGGGGGGGTTAATAAGCATCAAGACCTCTCATTACCACCAGTCCACACACACTCATATCTGGCCAAGGCCCTTGCTGCATCTATTGTGTCTTCACATATGTTATGTTTTATCAGCTATTGACAAAAGGTTTATGGTGGGATTGCCAATATTGTTTTTACAGATAGGCAAAACAAATAGTTATCTCATATAATTGCTGGAAAAATCAGACTTGGTTCAACTGAAACTATTTGTGGTTAACCTTGTCGAACTTGGCAAACAATTTTGGCCAAAGTTTCCCACCCTGGAAAAAAGAGGTGAAGTGAAAGCTGTCACTTCCGCATTTTTTATGTTAAATGTTTAGGCTTTGTTTCGAAATGGGGGTTCTGAGATCAGGTTCAATTAAACTTAATAGAAACATAACATTCTAAAAGTAAGGAAATGTTCTCTAATAGGAAAAAAAACCCACTTGCCAGTTATGAGCATAATGAAACTTTTCTTTCAGTCTGAAATGCATTTTCTCCCGAGTTTATCTTTTGACAAGAAAACAGAGACATTTTTGTTTTGAGTGACCGTAAACAATTAAAAATAAAACCCCAGAGGAACATTCCCTAGATTATTCCCTGCTCCAGCCTCTGGTAGATCATGCGTGTGCGCTGCTGCTAATGGATGAAGTTTTGTGGGGGTTGCTTTGTGCTGAGGAAGCAATGTTATCTGGTCCTGACTATCAATGTCACCATCATAGTGCTGTAAATCACCCTCGAGACTCCAACCAGTTGTAACAGCAGTGAGGGCACAGCAATGTGGTGGTGCATTTTCTTGCTGTCCCATCTGTTTATATTTTGCATGAGGGAGTGAGAGTGTCCACAGCATTTTTATCAGATGCCATGAAGCAGGATAAATGAGGGGAAATGGAAGAAAGAAACATTTACAGCCCATCACCACAGCAGAAACTTGCCTTGGTGAAAATGAGACTCAAGAGACAGTTATAAAAATAACTTAGGATATCTTTAGTTAAAATAAGGCTAAATCTCAGCATTTTGGCTAAGCTAAGTAGAAGAATCAGATGCTAACTGTACATCTGTTGCCAGAAATATTTTGGACATGGACCTGTTAAATGATCAAATGCGTGTTATGTGTGGAACCTTGTTTAAATCTGAATGTTAATACCACTCAGAAGATTTACAGAAACTGTTTGATTCTTAATACCTCTTCTAAAGATGTATCTCTACAGTCCAAGTGTGTTTATTGCTCAATAATAAACAGTGTTGACAGGAAACTCATGCAGAGTAAACATGATCCTTATGTTTTACTTCTGTGTTTTCCTAAGAGGTCAATGCCCTGCTATAGCTTTCTTCAAATTCCTAGTAGTTGAGTTTAGATGTTTCTTCAATACTGCATGTCATCAAAGAGCAGAAAGAGCTTAATTTAGTAATGTACTTTTTAGACCTGTGAAATGTTTCACTGGTAAAGAAGTCCATAAAGACACCTTCTATAAATAGGCACCTTTTAGAATGGTTATTGTTTTTATTTTTAAATTCCCAAAATGGCTAGCACTCGTTTAATTCCACCGACTCTAGTAATTCTTGTCCAAAGTGCTTTCTTCTAGTATGTTAGGCATTAGGTCAACTAAAGCTAGATAAGACAAAATTAGATGTTGACAATGTATCTTGTTCATATTTCCAGTTCAAAACATTAGTGATGAAAGGCAGTCTTCTTACTAGATTAGAAACAATACTTTTTTGCTTTTTTTTTTTCCCATTAAAAATAGACATGTTATTTTTGTGGAATTTTAATATTTAATTTTACCTTTTTTACCTTTATTGATACAGCATGCAATTAAACAAGGGCATTAAAAAGTTTCCAATACCAAAAACAGTCTACAAAACTTAAAACCAAATCAAAACATAACACAACAGCAACAACAACAAAAAACACCAAAAAAGCTGAAAAAGTAATTAAAAAAGATATAGTCATCAAAAGTAATGTCTGACATGATTTGAAACAGTAAGACAGGACAAAATAGTAATGGCATAACAAAAAAGATTATTAAAAAAAAGTAAACATTTTATATTAACATTTGATTTTTATAAGAAATGTTCTTTTGTAAATCTTCTAAACATTAATTTGATTGTGGAATAAAAACTGATTCAAAATTCCCTTCCTCTATCTAGAATTGCTGTATACCATACATTCCCAACATCTTTTAGTCAGGACTCAAAATATTTGGGAGATTGTCTAACCTTTTGATGTAATTTTGTTTTTTACCCAAAAATTTTTAAAAAGCCTCATTTTGACCCTATATTGTACTAGAATTCTTTGAACCCTGATGAAAAAATGGTAGAAGTTGTAGAGTCTACTTTATATGATACACAGATTAGGACCATCTGTATTATGCTCCATTTTCGTCTATCTCTGAGCTTCGAGAAACAGAAGATTTACTCCTTTTTTCCTTCTTCTTTTTTCCTCCTCTTTTTTTCCTTCTTCTTTTTTCCTTCTTCTTTTTTCCTTCTTCTTTTTTCCTTCTTCTTTTTTTCCTCCTCCTTTTTTCCTCCTCCTTTTTTCTTCTTCCTTTTTTCCTCCTCCTTTTTAACTCCTCACTTCTTTGTCTTACCTGTGAAGAACCAAAACTGTTTTGTTTTTTTTTTTCTATGAATGTAATAGCCAGAACCTAATCCTTAGCATTTTCTTCTGTTGACAGGGAGTAATTGTGCTGGTAGTAACACATGCTAGGATGGTTGGGTTCTGATGAAGGCAAGGCCTTTGGGCAGCTCTCTCCCTGGGGTTGTTGTGACCTGGGTTTGAGAAATTGCAAAACTTGGCTCAGGTATTAAAATCTTGTTCTTTGTAAATGACAGTTGTTAGTATGGATTTTTTAAAAAGACAGATACTTGAGCTCCAAACTTGGTGATGTGAGTGAATACAAGTGCTTTTCTCCAAAGTGACTGGGAACTCCTGCTGCCTGCAATATAGCCTCACATTATGAGTTTTTAAAGTCAAATGGATTTTACTTTGGGGTGTGTGAGAGATGCTTTTCCAGACATGAGCCAGCAAGTGGTGAATTCTTACATGGATTCATTCATTAAACTGCTATTGTGTTGCAGTTAAGACCTTTTGTTCATGTGTTTTTTAGTAGCACTCTTTCTTATTTTTGAAGGAGGATTGTATGAATTTGTTTTAATCAGCAGCTGCTGGGGAGGCTTAGGGAGGGGGGAGGCTGCAGTTCCTTTTATCTCCCTGAGTTAATGAAATAAGGATGTATGTTTAGAAATACTTGTTTATTTGCATACTCAGATAGACCTATTAAAGCTCATTCCCTGACCAAAAATGGTTGGACGAGACAGACAAAACCCTTTTCCAGCAATACCAACACTGCTTTCCTAGTAACTGCCCATAAAACTGAGTTTAGAGGGCTGTGGTGAGAGAAGAAAGCTAGTCCTGCAGCTAGTTTAAATAGTTTAAACTAGGAGAAGTAAGCAGCAAGATGAAAACAGTTTGCCTGAAGCCATACAGCCAGTCTGTGAGCTGTTGTATACCTACAGCTGCTGTATTCATTCTACCTGGTTTGACCTTAAAGTTTTTTAGGTCTTTTCATTGAGACGTTGGGTTTGAGGGCAACAGCTGGTTGTCAGGGTTGATAACTGATGAGCTGGCTTTTTCTGAAGAATGACCAATTATCCCTCTGCATAAAAAGAAGTAGGCAGCTCAATCTACAGAACTTGTACCAGCTGATTTCCTAAATCACTGAATCCCACTGAAAGAGCCTCCTCAGGAGAGTAGTTCTGTCTCTGCTGGTTTTTCTCTGTGGAGCAATCACAAACTCTTCTCATCTGCCCCTTTTTTGTCCAGTCAGTATTTTTAATCTACGTCTTTCAAATTCCTTTCCTGCACTATGAGCAACTCTGGGGGATCTGTCTCTGACAGATCCTGCCTTTCTAGAGATCTCTAGAGGTAGCATTGCCAGGAGCTTAGTTCCTCTTGCTCTTCCCACCAACAGAACAGAGCTTCACAGAGCCCTTGCTGGAGAGGGCCCTTTTGTCTTGGCATCCATTTGGCATGACCCAGGCATCTCTTACCTTTCTGCTGTTGGTCAAAGAGTGTTCAACAGATGTGGTCTTTCCTTTGAAGAAATAAAGAATTCCTTGTTCTGGGTTATGGGTCTGAAATAAGGATATTAAGTATTGGGCATAGCATTTGCCCACCTCAGCTGATTGCTTCCAGCAGGGCATTGTGGCATAGAGCAGCAGCACTACATATCTTGTGGCATCACACAGAAGGAGACCTGGTGTGACTGATCTTTAAGGGATTTTCAGAAGAAAAGTAAAGGTTTGTTTAAACTTACTGTGCAGTCAATATTGCCTTTGCCTTGTTTATTTTAAGTTTCAGTGCATAATTAATAAGGTTTTTGAATTGCATAAACAATTACTTTCTGGTCACCTTTAATGTACTGTTCTTTTGCAGTTAAGAAGCAAAGTATCATTACCTTTCATTCGTATATATATATTTTCCCCACATGAAATGCTAAAAACATTTCTACAAAAAAGGGGCCTGGGAACACTTAAAGGCATTTATTATTCCGATCTATTTTTAACCAACTAATACCCTCTTAACAAAAAAACCTCCACTTAACTTTTGAAACTGTCCATCTTAAAAGGATTTTTTTTTTTTAAACATTAAGTATTAAATTCATTCTTGGAAACGTTGTGACAGCTTCTTGACAGCCAACCATGCAATTAGCAAATTCTTTGAGCTATCTAAGGTGGGTGCGGTTTCCAATGCAGTCATCTTTTCAGATAATATGGTTTCTACTTGAGAGTTAACTGCTTCAAATGAACTGTATTTCACAGGGAATTCCAAATCTGGCGTGTTTCTTCTGTTCTGGTCATTGAGTTTATCAATATGAATTACTTCTGACAGGGTAAAATAGAATGAAAGTGTCTTCATTGAGAATCTGGGGATTATTTTCAAAACTGGTGAAGCTGAAAACTCCCTTGTCCTTGTGTGTGAAACGCTGAGCCTTGTGTTGGAGCTCTGAGTGTTGAGGTCAGTCCTGGCCTTAATAAACTCAGTGGCAATTTTCCTGTGGACTTCAGCAGAGCCAGAATTTCACCCTTTATTTTTATAATTCCTTAAGGGAATCTTTGTAAAGGGGAGGCAGGAACCTGTGGCTTTAAATGCTATTGAAAAGAGTGTGGATTCATCCATAGGGCTCAGCAGATGATGGAAGTCTGGCCCATTCAAAATGGTATCTAAGGGTAAGGCATGAAGTCAAGTTACTTGGTGATGGGGCTCTGTGCAGAAGGTTGTCAGAGGGCAATGGTTCAAGGAAGATGGGACAAATCAAGGAGATGGTGGTGGTATGTTCAGAACATTCTACCTTTTTTGATGTGGGTTACAGGCAGAAAATAAGTGATCATCAAAGGCAGAAAATAAGTGATCATCAAACACAAAATAACAAAAAATCCATAATGGTCTAAAAAGGAAGAGAAACTTGGAGTGGACATAACTTTGGATATAGCTCTGTTCATCAGAAGTGATTTTAAATGTGCAAGGAAAATGTAAAAATAAGGAAGTGCAAATGAAACTGCAGTACAGAGCTGTGGAAGGGAGTTTGCAACTTGGTGCTGTTTGAAGGTGTGCAGACCATGCTGTGGAGCCAGTCTGCTTGATATTCAGAAATACCTGGGCTGGAATTCTCAAAATACAGAAAAGTAGGCAAATCCCTGACCTATTGTATGACTTTCTTATCCTTGCCCAGGTAGCATGATGTACTGATCTCAGTATGAAGCCTTTTTATTCTCTGAAATTCAAGACTGGACTATGCAAACATATAAATGGGATTAATGAATGCAGCTCATTACCGGCTCTTGATTGAGACCACACATGATGATAATCAATCACTTTGGAGTGCTAATGGCTTTGGGTGACTGACCCCTAACCTAGTCTTTGATGGCCATCTTGTCAGGGACACTGAGCAGAGAGCTCTGGACAGCGTCCACTGCTCTGTAAAGCAGTCCAAGAAGCCCTGGCCAGATTCACGCGTTGACTGGAGAAATGATGTATGCTCTGCAGTACAAATTGCCTTTATGCTGAGCTTTTTCTTCCTGCAGTGAGAGAAGGGCCAACTTGGGTTGTGCCAAGGAGATTTTTGATGAGGAGGTCCTGTGAAGAAAGAGATAGGAATTGCATAAGGATGGAGTGTTAGCGTAAAAGTCCAGCTGAATTTCCCTTGGCAGCAGGGCCTGGCCAAAGTGTTGGTGAATTACTTCAGATGGCAGATCCCTGGTGTGTCACAGAGGAGGAATGGCAGACGAATCCACTGGATGCTTGTAGCCCTGTCTGCCCTGGATGCCAGTGTATATGTCCTGGGGCAGCTCAGTGGTGTGAGCTGTGTGTGGGGGAGTGCTAAGATGTGCCACAGGCTTGTTGAGCTTTTGCTGAAGAGTCAGCCTTTTTGCAGGCATGCCTGGGTCACACTGTCAGCATCTCTGGTAGTCTTGTAGGGGCATGGTGTACATTTCCATGTTGTCCTGACACTGTATGTCCAGCTTCCTGAGGATAATTAATTTTTAATTACATCAAGACTGCCAATAAAAAAACTTCCTGAAATTATCTATTCCCTTAAGCTTTGATAAATCCTAATGACTGGTTTCAATTTGGTGTGATAAAAATTAGCAGATGGAATATTTTTTGTTGTCCCAGACAGTAATCTGAGTAAGATAATTTAGATAGCACTTTATCTGGAGGAGAATAGTTCTGGACTTGGAGAGCTAGGAGAAATAACTGGGGAGAGAGATTTGCAATGGAAGTCTGTGGTGGACATTCTCATCTGAGGAAGAGGGAGTACAGCAGCTGCTACAGGGAACTCAGGCCTTGCTTTACAGCTGAGGTGCCCTGTTTCTGCACATTAATGCTAACTCCAGTGCTGGTCGATTCTGCAGTAGCTGAGGGTGAACCAGATTTCCCCCCCTCCCTCCACCCCAACCCCTAAATATAGAGCCTTTTGTTTGGACTTAAAAATTACAAATTCAAGTGATTCATTTTTGAATAGCGAGAGAAATTAAAAACAGCTGGTCCTGGAAAGGCTGAAATGAGTCAGGTTCCTAGAGCATTTGTATTCACTGCTGAAAGTAGGTTTTTGGAGAGGCCTCTGAATGCAGGTCTGTTGTGTTGCAGGGGGCCGGGTGTTCAGGGTAACAGCCAGTGGTTTGTAGCAGTTGCCTGTTCCCTGCTGAGATGTTGCTGTCGTTCAGTTGTATCACTTACCTCTGATTATCTGTCCACTCGCCTCTATTTGTTGCTTTGTCATAAATAATAAGAATCACAAGGAATCAGAGAGCACATTGGATTGGAGTCCCACAGCTGGCACGTCAGCACAGGGAGATGTGAACCTCACCTTGGGAGTTCAGAGTCAGATGGTGCGCTTGCAGAAAAGCCTCTTTCCTACAGAACTCTAGGCTGGACATGAATTCACCTTTTGAAGTGAACCCCTGGAATTAAATGCAGCTCTGCTCACCTGATGTCATTTTCTAAGGATATCTTTATTTTCATTGACATCAGTCTTTTGGGGAGAGATTTGGCCTGGGGGAGGAGTATGATACCCTGGGCTTTGGATCTTTGTAGAACGAAACATTCACCAGTGAGAGCCAGATTGAAGCTCAACAGCTGCTCTGGATTCTGAGAACAATACAGGCAAGGAAGGTGTCCATTTTTGACAGCAGCAGGCCCTGAGTCTAGTTCCCACAGCAGATGATTTGTCTCTGCACTTCAAGCATCAATGCTACTGACACTATATCACCAAAATGTGGAAATTCAGACCAGTATGCCTCAAACCCTGTTCGTTTGTTCGTTTCCCTAGTGCTGCTCCTCTAATGAACTTGGCACCTTGTCCACCTTCCTTAGCTCTCTACCATATCTGGATATTTCTCCAGAAGTGTCTATACTGTTGATTCACTCTAAACCCCAAATTCATGTGCCCTGTGATTACCAGGGTCTGGATATGTTTACTCACAGCTTAGAAAAGGGGTTTATGCTGCTAAGAATGGTTATACTTAGTATAGACTATAGACTGCAGTATAGGCTATGAAACACTGATCTGAAAGGGTTAGGAGCTAGATGTTTATATCTTTGCTCATGGTTAATAGTATGAAATAATTTTTTACAATGAAGGTTGTGGCTCTAATATGGAAAGAGGCAAGACTGGGGATTGATGAAAGAGTTGCTGACATTTTGGATCAGTTTTATCCTGTTAAGAGATGTCCAAAAGGGAATGCTGAGGTATATGTTCAAGGCAATAAGTCTTGTGATATCATGATTAGGCCAGAACAAGAACTAGTGTGTCTGCATACAATTATGAAGCAATATGGAGCATGCAGTGCAGAAAAGGATATTCCCAAAACAACTGCATTACTTGGATCTCCTGGATTTCGTGCCTTTGATATTGCTTTGGCTATCTCTTATTATGGGTTTCCTTCAGCAATGGGGTTGGATGTTCAGTTTTGACAAGCAGCCAGACGTTTTCAGTTCTCTCAGAAAGGTCACTGAAAGTTGGTCTGACTATCTAACTGGAAATCTCCTGACTCTGGGTCTTCTCAGGAGATTTCATATTCTTCAGGTATTCACTTGACCACTTGGAAATGTTAACAGCTGCCTTTGTTTTGCTACTTCTGGACCTAAACCAGAGAGAGAGCATGTGTGCTGCAGAAGATGGTAATTGTAGTGTATGATCCTTAGAATGAAAAAAAGATTGTAGTTTGCCCATTTTATCTCATAATGTTGTACACTTTACTAGGAGTTGCATCTGCAAAAGGTGCATGGAGGTGAGAAAACTTGAGCATCTATTAAGGCAGAAAATGTGGGTCACGTTGTTCACAGTCTTCAAGTTAAAGACAATAGAATTAAAATACATTCATAAAGCAAAGAAAAAAAATCCAAACTGAGACCCACTTGAGTCTTGTTCTAAAATAAAATGAGATGGCAAGAGATAGTAAAGCAAATTAGGAGTAGAATCAGCAGCTTGTTGTGACAATGTAAAAGGATGACTACTTCTACTATGCATTGGTGGCTTTATCAATTAGGTGTTGTGGACTAATTGACGAGTAATATATTGAATTGAAGAGCACAAGCTGAAAGCAGAGCTCTATGTATGGATGGTTTTTTTTCTTAATTGCAAGCAGGACAAGAGCTTTAAACACCACTGGAATTTTCAGCAGCTTTTTGCTTTACACTTGGAATGAGAAAATTAGAATTGAAGGTGGGGATCAGAGTTAAATAACTGTTCAAATAACATTACAAAGATAAGTGTGTAATATTTTGATTAGGTTCTTTTGCTGGCTTGTTTTTTCGGAAGACCGTACATTTTTATAGCTGCAGATTTAATTGAAAAGAATATAACGGAATCAGGTAAGAATCTTGTGCTGCTGAAACCTGAAAAATATTCCCAACTCCTGGCCTGGATAAAGGTTTTAAGTGGAAACAATTTTTTTTTTTTTTTTAATTTATTTTACTTTATTTTAAAATAGCACAGATTTTTAGCTATGGTAACAGTTTCACAAATGTATGTCACTTTTGCCAAATTGTTCTTCAAAACAAAAAAATCACCCAAATGAGCTAGATCTTGAAATCTAACAATTCAAAAGGGTTTGTGTATCAGATTGCCTCTTGAAAACACTTAAAAACTGAAATAAGGTAATCCCCTCAGATCAAATTAATATTTAGTTTGGACCCAAATTTTCTATTTTGTTGCAATTTTTTGAAGACATCTGGATTGTATAGCTCCAAACCAATGGTCTCCAATTTTTAGAGACTGCTGCAGACTCAAAATCAGTTGTTTTACATTGTCAGCTTCTGAATATGATCCTGATCTTGTTCATGACAACAGAAATCCTTTACATGACATAAGGTGATGGAAGTCCTCTGTGCTTTTTCATCCACAGCAGGCAGATGATCTTAAAGGTCTTTTCCAACCAAAACAATTCTATGATAATGATTCTATATTTTACATAAATAGGACATTTTTCCTGTTTGCCAGCAGGCAGAGCCATAAAGTGGAACACCAGCTCTTCCAAATTACTGGGAATGTCCTTGCTTTATTTTCTTAGATTGCTGAATCTTTGTCTAGCTCTGTGGTTCTCATCTGTTTTCTGGTACAAATATTTCTCAGGATGCCCGAAGCACTCATGTCTTACATTTGTACTCTCCGTGTGGTTTTGTTCCTTAGTGAGGTACCAACCAGTATTGGCTTAAATTTGTTGGCCATTGAGGTCATCAGAGGAAGGAGTAGTTTCCACACCCCTTTAGCCATCCTGCTGTCTTGCAGGGAATACTGTTTGGTTGTTACCTACACAATTACCACCCTCATGGGATAGCGTATTCACAAATTGTGCCTCAACTCAAATATCTGCCATGGTGCTTAAGGCGATCTGTTGAGGCCTTCTGGAGGAAGCAAGATACCATTGGGGGCAGTTGCAGATACTTGAGATTTCTGCCTTGCTTGTCTTGCCAATAAATGTCATTAAGACTTTTTTATGAAACAAGTTTAATTGATTCACTTGCATTTAATGGCCACATTGCAATAGTCTGCCACCCATTTACTGCATGATTTTTTGAATGCACACAGCTCTTTTAAAAGATGAGAGCTGGCTCTGCTAGATCAAGTTGTCATTACATTTAACTAGGTCTTTAATTATAACCAGATGGATGAATTATTTTAATCACTGCTATATATCTTAACAGTAGTTTGTACATTGACACAAAGTTGAGAACATCAAACAGAAACTAAATGCTAGAGCAGGAAAGCTGCCAGCCTCTAAGGGAAGCAGTTGATCAGAACCTGTCATCTTAAAAGGCTCAAAGAATGCAAAACAAGCATTCAGGATTAGTATACGAAATATGGTTTATCAGCCCCACTCTCTGATAATTCATCTATATCATTTATTTTAATACTTTGCCATGCGTATCTCGGAGCCTGTAATTAGAGAGCTTCAGGTATTTGCTTCTTCCTGCCTTTGAAATAGGTTGCTTTGAGGCTCTTCAGAGAAAAAGATACAATTATTACAAGGCTATTTGATGCACAGTACAAAAGAATATTCACATAGAACTGTCCCTTTGTGTACAACAATTGTCAGGAGTTGGCACTTCCTGTGATTTCCACTCTTCCGATCAGCCTGATGGAAACAGAGGAATGGGCTTTCAGGCTGAGGCTGTGCTGATCTCAAGAATCATAGAATAATAGAAAGTGGAAGGGACCTTGAATGATCATCCAAGTGATGTCCAACCCCCCCTGCCAAAGCAGGGTCATCTATAGCAGGTTACACAGGAACATGTCCAGGTGGGTTTTGACTGTCTCCAGGGAAGGAGACTCCACAGCCTCCCTGGGCAGCTGTTCCAGGGCTCTGTCACCCACACAGTGAAAAAATTCTTCCTTATATTTATACAGAACTGGCTATGCTCCAGTTTATAACCCTTGCCCCTTGTCCTATTATTAGTCACCCCTGAGAAAAGCTTTACTCCATCCTTCTGGCACTCACCCCTTTACATATTTATAAACACTGATGAGGTCACCCCTCATTCTCCTCCAAGCTGAAGAGCCCCAGCTTTCTCAGCCTTTCCTCATCAGGGAGATGTTCACTCCCTTCATCATCTTGGTCACTCTGCGCTGGACTCTCTCAAGCAGCTCTCTGTCCTTCTAGAACTGAGGGGCCCAGAACTGGACACAACATTCCAGATGTGGCCTCACCAGGGCAGACTAGAGGGGGAGGAGAACCTCTCTCAACCTACTAGCCACCCCCTTTCTAATGCACCCCAGGATGCCATTGGCCTTCTTGGCCACAAGGGCACATTGTATGGCTCGTGGTCATCCTTCCATCCACCAGCACCCCCAGGTCCCTTTCCTCTGTGCTGTTCTCCAACAGCTCAGTACAACCTGTACTGGTTGTTCTGGGGTTGTTCTTTCCCAGCTGCAAGACTTTATACTTGCCCTTGTTGTAAAGCATTAAATTTCTCCCTGCCCAACTTTCCAGCCTGTTTAGGTCCCTCAGAATGGCAGCACAGCCTTCTGGGTTGTCAGCCACTCCACCAAGTTTTGTGTCATCAAGTTTGGCAAACTTGCTGGTAGTACACTCTATTCCCTCATCCAACTCATCAGTAAATATATTGAATAGTACTGGTCCCAGTATTGACCTGAGGGACTCCACTAGAAACAGACTTCCAACTAGACTCCATCCCATTGACTACAACTAGTAGTCAAGGCCAAGGATTAGAGCTGGCTCTGCAAAAACATTTTGCTGCCTACTAGCATTTATTCAAAGACTGAGGGAAGGAACAGCTGGACTGCTGGTAGAGCTTTTTGCATCCTGTGTGTCATAAAAAACTTGTTTGCTCTGGGTCCTGTGCTGAGCGCACACAGTCTGACAGTGAGGTCAGATACTAGAGAGGATGAGCTTCCATACTCAGGGGAATATCCCTCATCCAGTCTGGAACAGGCTTTGGTACTTTTCTTGCATGAGCCCCTCTTTTCTTCTTCTCAGCACAGTGCTGCAGTCTGCCAGGCTCTAAAAACAGGGAGTGTTGTTAAGAAGTGAAGGTGGGTGCTAAGGTGGGTGCCTGTGTGTTGCTGGTACCGTAGCAGACATCAGTTATGTCCCTCATGCCACTCATTGATGGCAGTTCATGTGTCAGAAGCTGTCTGGCACTGGATTTCCCCTCTTGCTGTAAGGAAAGAATTAGGAAGGAAGTTCAGGAAGTCTCAGTACTGTCACCTTTTGAGTAAAGCCTCCAAAGGTAGTAGAATTATACTGACACCAAGTGATCTTGTTAGAAACACCCAGGGTGATTTTGTCTGTTTGATGTCTGATTATACTGCAATTACTTTCTAATTATGGTGTTGATTTGAATGAGATTATTGTGCTCTTGATCAAATGCAAGTGCTGTGATAAAACCACTATATTTTCTTGTTTTCTTGACAAGTAATAATGATGTGTTAAGTAGGATTATATTATCTTTTGGGAATGTTTTGCATTTATCAGCTATGGTCCAGCTATGGACTTTATTGTTTAAAACAGTAAGCAGGTATCTGTGAAAATCAATTAAGTTATAATATTTCAGTTTCTCTTGATTCTTAATTCTTATTCTACTACATAAAGGCAAGAATTTATACTTTATGTGAAGCAATATTTTTTGTGTAAAAAAAATGCCATTAACTGTAAAAAAAAAAAGTAATTAACTACAATGTGTTTCTGCTGAGATAGAAATAGTTCTCTCCAGACAGAGCCAGAATGACCCTTGCTGCAGGTGTGCTGTAGAGTTATTTTTGAAAACATATTTTTTCCCTGCAAACATTTTCCCTTTAGAATTCTAGGAAGTTCAGAAGATGTCAATACTTGGGAGCTTCTTTACCTACCCTATGACAGACCTCCTCTAGGGCTCTAGATGGGTCTGTGAAAGTCAGTTCCAAAAGACATTTCAAGGCACTAGAAATACCTTTTGGATCTGCTGGTCAGACTCTCTGTGCCTTACTTGCCTGACTGGGTAAGCTTGAGATGATCAGGCAGTATAAGTTTTGTGAGTGGGAATCATAGTTTTATATATATGATAGGTAAAAAGCTCTTTTTGCTTTACTTTCTTGTTGTTTCTGAACTTTTGTGATGGCAATGGTGGCAACTGTGCTATTTAGAAAGTACCAAGAATTGTGCCAAGTCACTATGAAAAAAACCAGCTCATCTGGAGAGAAGAGCAGCACACACAGGCAGGGGCAGCTGGGCTGACATGGGTTAGAGGAGCAGTAGAACACCCAAACAGAATGACCATTATGAGCCTAGCAAATGTCATGTTAGTTATCTAAAAATTCATCTCTCTAATGGACTGTTAAAAAAAAAAAAAAAAAAAAAAAACGCATGCAGGAACTTGCATCTTTGACAACTAGCTCTTAAAAACTGAGAGCTGCTTGCCACCCGAACACTTGAGTTTCCCAAGGATATTGTAAATCCTTTCTCTCATTGAATTGTCCTTTTTCTGTTCTTGTTGTTTGTCCACACTTGAAAGCAGAACGGGCTCAGCCTTCTTTGCTTAATACTCTAATACTGAAGCAAGTGGCAGCTAGTTAGTGGGAGTCTTAAAAGGACAGGGGAGCTTAATATACTTTTTACCTGCTGCCTCCCAGAAACCAGCAGGAGAGATGAGCAGGAACTGGAATTTCCATTTAAAGCTGCATTTCAGTATTTACTTTGACATTTACCTTTGCAGAACTGAAGACTAATGAAGGTTGGAAGCAGTCTCTGTCTGTCACTGTGCTCAGAGGAGAGCTACTTTCACAGTTAGATACCTGTTTGCCATTCTGAGCCTGAGTGAAGAGTCAACATTTATATACCTTTAAATCTGATGTTTTATATCTATAAAAGGAAGGGAATAAAAAGTTCAGAAATGAACCTAAGGGAATGATGAAATATTTTTAATCAAAGTAGAATATTGTTGACATTTCTAAATTGAAACACTTCATTAGAATCTGTTTGACAAGAAAATGCATCTGTTTGTGATACTTTGGCCTCTTATCAGAGTTGTAGTTCCAGCTGCTGATGCTTTGTTTTTCATGGTGTGCCATACTTCCTGAACTATGCTTCTGATGATGTTCCTTCTTCTCCCCGTGTCTTCCAGGTACAGCTATATTATTTTTCCAAAATTAAATCCGCTACTCTCTGGTACTACTCTCTCCTGCTACCTTCAGCTTTTTTCTTCCATGTCTCTTTTACAATTGCACTGGAGCTCCATAATCTCTTTCCTGCATGAGTGTGTATTGGCATTTCTGAGCAATCAAATAGTTGCCCTTTGCATAAAGAACATGTTAATTGTTTTGGATGGATTTCTCTGCTCAAAACCTGAGACTTTCATCAGCTGTTCCTACCTCTTCATTAGATAATTGTGGTGAATGAAAAGACTGTTGAGGAGTTAGCCCTTTGTCTTTCAAGAGAAGATGGCTGTTTAAGGGCTTACTGAGTCTCAAACAACAGGGAGTGCCTGGCTTAGACAGCTTCTGCCAGGGACAAATATGGAAATGGACCAGGTGCAGGGGTTTTCCATGTCAGACTTGAGAGCCAGTTTCACCTGTGATGTTATTGATAACACTGTTAAATAAAAGTTGTTTTGAGATTCACTGTTTTTGCAGGCATCTGTGTTTGCTGTGATGAAGAAGTGCTTGCTGAAATCACCCAAAGGCAAAAAGGAGAGCCCCATCTTTCTTACACTGCTTTGTGTATGGTGGTCAGTGTGTTTAGTGCCTCAAAGGGCAGACCCTGAGTTAGCTCATCTACCCGGTAGCATGTGACTTTACACCTCCAGGCCTCAATGTGCCTGTTGAATGATGATGGCTTCCCTGTGTTTTCTGTCCTTTTCTTATTTAGCCATTCCTGGCACTGGCCAGATTTGCACACTTGCAAGCTACATTAGGGCAGCAGGACAAAGGAGCTGCTTCTGTGAGCTGGGCCAAAAAAAGAAAGTCAAATAAAACCTCCATTCATGGGATGAAGGACGATGAAAGGCAGAGAGGAAAGATGACACAAAGCTGACAGCTGTGGCACACGTCTCCTCTCTTAGCCAGGAAAGCTGACAAGTAGATTGCTCAGGACAGGCACTTACAGGTTACCCTGTCAGCTACTTGAATGCCTTGTCTTTTATCTGCCACCTTCATAGGAAAGAACAGAGAGAGCTTGTGCCCATCTGATGAGCTGGTTCATACTGGCACATCATCAGCTTTAGCAACACATGGACACAATATAATCCAAAGGCTGCAGTTGGGTTACTGAAATCTCTCTTCTCTTTTCTTGCCTACTTGCATGCATGAAGACACGTAACTGCCTGTACAGCTGTATTCCCATGAAAAGTCCTATTCATAGAACTAAAATTCTCCCTTCTATCAGAATTAGTCTTTTAAAAATTATTTTGTTTTATAAAGCTCCACTCCATTAGTCCCTCTACAATACTTTGACTTTGTGTAGGGTGACTCCTGCAATGGACAGAGCTCATTCGGGCTGTGATTTCAGCTCTTTTCCTTGTTTCTGTCTCCACTGAAGAGAAGGGCAACAAGGACTGTGACTTCTTTCTCCTAGTATTTTATTTGAGTTCCACGAAAAAGTATTTATTTGTGTCTAACCTCAGAATGAGGGAGAAAGACATGAAGCTTCCTTTGGCCTATACTTGGTGCAGCAGCATGCAGTGGGGGTTAGGGCAATGTGTCGTCTTCTCAATATATTCATCTGACTGAAAACTGTCAACGCAGCTAAGCAGAACTTGGCCAAAAAGCCTGAAATTCCTGCATTTCCTAACTTCAGTTTTTTGATGTTGACTTAAGATGGGGTTTATATATTGGAGGTGACACAGAAACCCTAAAATTTAGTTTCAAACTAATAACTGTCTTGTTTTGTAACTCAACCATGTTCAAATTTCCCAGAAGGAACATTGCTTCCTTTGCACAATTTCAATTTATTTCTGACCGTGACCATGACCAAGTTATTTGACCTGGCAGCAAAATTACCTCATTCCCTATCTTTATGTGCAGAAATGACTTAATGATCTCTCTGAAAAAAACCCAAAAACTTGGAAGTGATCACTCTTCAACATTTGCAGTTGGTTCAGTCATACCCTGTTCTAGACCAGCATGTAATGCTACGTGTTGTTACCTTTAAAATTAAAGGTTTACTACATTTCCTATTGATGCCAGCAGCAAAGATGTCACTGCTTGTAACACAAGTAAGTAGGGTTTAAGGCTCTATTTAAGAAAAAAATTGCTATTTTGAGTAGAGGCAGGATTCGGTGATGCATGGGTCTGAGCTATTGGATGCAATCTAGGAAGGTAGAGAATGACTGCAATTACAGTTGTTAACTGCTATCTAGAACTTGACTGTAAAGTAGGATTTTTAGCAGCTGACTCTCAGGACTCTACAGATGGTAGTAAAAGGAAATGCTGAGCAATAAGTCTTTCAGCAAATGCAGTAATTTCTTTAACACATCATCCCATCCTCTTTTTTTCCTCCAGAACTGTGTAGTCAGTGTTTATGGAAGACAAAGCATGCTGTGTGGTACAAGAGCTTGAAGATTAATTAGTAAACAATCATGATACACTTTGAAGAGGAAAAAGTTGAGTATGATTATGATAGAGATATATCTGTGGGCCATGGGCCATTCAAAGTATTGCCAGTAATTAAAGATATGTTCTTTACTGCTTCAGTAGCTGTCTTTTAATTAGCTTGTAGAAATGTATATATCTGCGGTATCATCAAGCAATTTTCTTGAGCATACAGGTTTTGTTGCTATAGATTATTTGAGATGATTGCTTACAACGTTTTTTTTTTGTTTTGTTTTTTTTTGTGGTTTCTTATGAAGTGAATTAACTGCCTACAATCTCATTTGCTATAAATCAGTGTGACTCCAGGGAGCTGTGCTGATTCACACCAGGGAAAGCTGCATTCAGTGGACTTTTTGGGACGTGATATCTTTCTGTCAGTCAGTGGAGTGTGGTCAGGCCAAGAGACTGTGCCCCTTGGCACTTGAGAAGTGAAAGAAAAAGCCACTTATTTTCCTTGGGGTCTCAGTATTATGTGCTTTCCAGATGCCAATCATATTGATGAGGATTAAAATGAATTTGCTCATTAAAACATTCAGGAGCATTATAGATGGTATGTATTTCAGGAAACCTTGGTTTCAACTCCATCCCTTTTATTGCCCTGCTTGAGGAGCGCATTCACAGCCCAAGAAAAATTATTTGTACTTGGAATGCTTAATTGGTCAGGAGTGCTGATAAGTAGTTGCAGCAGAGCTGTGGTTTGTACTGCTTGAGGAAAACTATACAAGGAGACAACAAGCTTTATTGGAAAGTCAAGGCTGGTGGGGACCACACCTTTGAGAAACTCAGCTCTGCTATCTGAGGTCTGTGGGGTAGATGCAACCTATTTAAGGAGAGCAGAGAAAGATTCATTTATTAAAGTATTTAACAGGAAAAATGTGAATCTCCATCAAGGGGCATGAATTCACACGACCTTGGCTGCAGTAAGAATATATTGTTCCCATTCAAGAGAGAACAGAAACAAGGAGCTGTGCTTCCCTCGATGTCAGAAAAAAAATGTTTGTGTTCAGTACATTGGAGAAATGTCCAGAAATAGTTCACCTTAGTGAAAATATTACTTCTGGAATATTACCAAGGTCAGCAAGACCCTGACTTATCAATTCTGTTAATGTTCACATAAATTCAAGCTGTCAAACACTAACTTGTCCAACAAAGATACTATAAAAACTTTCATTTATGTCCCCTTTTCTATATTTCTTTCCCTTTTTTTTGCACACTTCCGACCTTCTCCCACTGCAGTGTAGAGGTTCAGCCTGTGGCCAAGCAGGAATATTCAAGGCTTTAAATTTTCTAGGCCTTAAATAGGACAGGAAAGCTAGATTCTGCCATGTCTTATAGTAATAAATGACTCCCCAAAATGCCCTGTGGGTGTAGCCATGCCTGGATATCAGTGCCTTATCAGGGAGCTGTTGGATAACACGCTGCTGTACTTATTGTTCCAGTGAGTATTGGGTGAGGGTTCAGCCCACGGGATGTCATTAGTAGAGTTTGGTTCTGCAAGGGGCTGAACTGCTTAGGGCTGAATTATCAAAGCAAGCTAATGCTTGTTTAAAATGAGGCGTACAATGCGTATAACCTGTGTAGGTAAAGGAAACTCTTTATAGGCTCCAAGTAATTGAATTTGGCCAGAACAACTGGCAAGAATGCAGTCAGAACAACCCTGTTGCTGTTTCCCAGTGCGCTCGCATGTATCTTAGTGAAGAACATCACCAGTCCACCAACACTTCTATGCCTGGCTCGCTCCTCGGGCCTGAGAAATGCTCCTTATACCACCAAGGGGAGGACCAGCAGAGGTCCTTCCTCTTTCCTGTACATGCTGTTGAGCAGTCTGGACCCTCAAGACTACTCTAGGTTATGCCAGCGATGGCCCTTTTTTTAAGCGCAATGGCATCAGTTCAGGTCTGATGACAGTGGTCACCCTGGTCTCTGTGCCAGTCCCACTGCAGCACAGAATCTTCAGCTGCTTGTTTGCAAAGAGACTGAACAGGCACTTTGCTGCAGGAGAGAAACTGTCCTGGTCAAGAGTCCCCTATAAAAATACAGTGAACAAATGCAGTATAGTCTGTTCTTTTCTTAAAGGATCATGAACTTATCTGTCACTTATGGAAGAGACAATAGACCACTTGCACTTTTCTTTCTTTGTTTGTTTTTTTTTTCCTCCCTCTCTCTCTCTCTCTTTCTTACTGCTTTTAAACAATAACTACATATATCTGAAAGGCTGATAAGAAATAAGAAGCCTGGGGGTACTGGTGACATTTCACAGGATGAAGTTAAGAGATAGCTGACCTAATGTAACAAGTGTCTTTTTTCAAGTCTTTGCTAATAGCAGTAACCACTTAGACTCAGGTGTGTGTCAAATGCCATGGGCAGTCAACTGAATCATGTCAAAAGGCTGCCTCTCAGGAATAAATAATCTCATATCAGCACAAAGCCCTGTAAATCCACGAGGTGGACTTTAATCATTTTGCTTTCAATGGATTTTGGTTAGCAAGAAGTGATTAAGAGGCTAATATTTCATCCACTGTGGCTGCAAGCTTTTCAATACTGCTCAGTGATGCTGACTGTCCTTTTAGCTGTACAGCATGGTTTGGTTTTCCATTGTTTGTCCTTTGAGGAATGGTGCTGATAATAAACCTGAGGGAATTTTCTGTTGCTTTTTGCAGGACTTCAGTCAGTCTTCACTAACACTGTTTTCTGAAGCACTTTGTAGTTAAAATTCTGTTTGGAAGAGTCTGGGGCTGAAGCTCTCAAGCATAAGGCTGGCATTTGCAATAGAATATTGTTGGGATCCTCTATCTGTGCTGATGTATCAACCTTGCCGTGACAGAGCACTTAACTGGCACTAATTAATTTATGCTTGTGTATCAATAAGTCTCTGGGTTGTTAAGAATGAGAGCCAAACTTCAGGCAGACCAGCAGGCAGTTTGTGCCTAAATATCATGGTGAAGTATTATATTGTCGTTCTTTTATTTTCTGTTCTTAGATTCAGTTAGGCAATCCTAGGCCAGGCTTCCTATTTCTTGGCACTTTACAAACACATTCCAGGAGAGTCCAAAGAGACTCTAGTCTATTTGTATTAACTAGTAGTATATATGACATATGTTATTCTAGGAGCAGAAAGGAACTAGCATTACAAAATGGGACTGTAAAGTGAAGTTTCAGGTTGCTGTACAGAATTATGCTAAAAATGAATATAATAAATGATAGCAAAAAGTTGGAAATATCTTTACAAAATTCTGCAGTATGAACATTTGTATATGTCAGATATTAATATAACTGTTATGGAAAATAATTCCTTAATCACTTTCCCCTTCTCTTCTCTATGTTTCCAGTCTTCTACCTATTGCAGCTTCCTCCAGAAGAGGAATGATGCTACCTGCTCTTTCCAATAATGTCTAAAGCTGGAAAACCCTGAACTGTTTTTGGCTGTTTCCTGGAAGAGAATAAGTCAGAAGTTATGACAAGAAAAATCAGCATGAGTTCCTCTGAACACTGGTCTACCTCTTATTCTGGAGCCTTTCCAAAACAGTGGCGCTTGCTCTGCATCTTCATTTCTCCTAGATTTGGTACTTTATTGCTTGGACTACAGGCTGCCCATGGCTGTGAGTATGTACTCCTTTTTTAATTCAGTTGTGCTGCAGTAGAAGTCACTGCTCACAGTCTGTCCCACCTTCTGATCTCTGCCTCTTTGCTGGAGCTACTGATCCCACAGAAGCAGCAGACTGCTTACTTGTGTGGGCAGTCCCTCATGTGGCTCAATCTAGTTCATCTTCACTGATTTGATTCATTTTAAATGTAGTGGTGTAAGAAGTGTTTGTGTCAGCAACATCACTGTGGAGGCTGCAAACTTTAGGAGAGATGCTGGTGGACACTGAAGAGGAAAAGGTGATCACCATCTTCTGCTCTTTGCCAAACACCACTCTTTTCACCCCAGAGGTCTGCCAAGTGCTCCCTCTTACAGCTTGTGGCCACAAACTGCCTGGTCAAAGTCAAGTGTTTCTGTAGTCACTGGAGCAGAAGAGAGCTTCAAGGGAGGGATTTGAGAGCTGATAGTAGAATGGATTTGTCTTTGTTTACAATTAATCCCTTCTATGCTTGAGAAGCACTTTGCAAGAAAGCATGGAGATGCTCATTTGGAGCAGTTGTGAGTGGGTATGAGGCTGTTCCCAATGGCCAAAGGGAACTGGAAGCTGTCTGCAAGTCTGTGATATATGGTAATGCAGGTAAGAATAGATCAAGAGGAACCTGAAAATGAAGATAAATAGTCTGATGCAGTCTAAGAGGAGGAAAGGAGGAACCAATAATTTTTCCATGATGACCATTTCTGTATTATTTCTTGTTCTTGATGCAAGTATTTGAGATTTCAGGTACTTGTGTGCTACATTTTGGTTAATGCTAGCTTTTAAATGACCATAACTATAATAGCCTTTATTTATTTATTTTTCTTTTTTTAAAAAAGAAGAGTCATCACTAGAAAAGCTTAACAACTACATGAACAGGAAAAAAGAAAAAAAAAACCAAAACTCTCCCTTTGACAAATTGGAAATCTCCAAAGACTTATAAGCCAGCATGAAAGATTGACTTAATGGAGCACTATATTTTTGATATGGCAAGGAGCCCCCCGATCCTCTGATTAGACTGATATATAGATTTTCTAGAGATTAGTAAATCTGAAATGCATTAAAAAAAATCCAGTGTGACAAAACAGTTTTGACAGCATAAATGAAACCTAAAGCAATGCAAAATGTAATTACTGCAGCTATCCCTGTGACCTGTCAGTATATGCTGCCTTGCTCTGGCCTCAAGAGAGCTGGGCTTATTTTACACCTATTTATTTTTCTGCATATTTGGCAAGAATATTTTTACTCTACTCATTTGGTTTTCTTTAGTGCCCTTTTACTAGTTCCTCTGTATTCCAGGATGGGTTTTGGTGAAAATAAATAAGGAATTGGAAGGGTCTGATAAGGCTACAGGAAGTTTAATGGCAAATTGGAACCAACCCCTTGCTGCGTTTTCATGTGCTTTGGTGTTAGAACTGTGCAATTGCTTCATATGACTTGCAGAGGTCTGGGAAAAGTGCTGGGGTTTTTCTACATTCTAGTGGAATAGAGGGGCTCTCACCAGTATTAGGAATTCATAGTGCTAGGACCTGTGTGTCTATGTAATGACAGTTTCTTCTTTGAAGAAACCAAATGACCATGAGACAGGAGAGGAGGAGAAAGACTTGGAAGTCCCAAAGTCATGCAGAAGGTCTGGGAGCATTGGGTGCTTTACTCTCCACAGTGCACTGCTTTCCAGCATGAGGTATCCTGACATCAACCTCACAAGTGCTGAGAATGAGACTCTTACCTGACAGTGCTGCTTTCTGGAAAGCTTCTTTGGAAAAGATTTTTTTTTTTTTTCACCAAAGGTAGCACAGTGGATCTACTGAATGTTGTTATGTGTCTCATTTCTTCCCAAAGAAGCAGTGCTGATTTGCTGACTCCTGCACTGTCATGGTGAGGGAAAGACACCTGTAGACTTGGTGTGATGGAAAGAGAGCTTGCAAACAAATTCTCTGTGTATTTATTTTGTTTAAATTTTTTAAATTTTTTTTTTCTCTGCAAGCTAACATGTGACTGCTGTGGTGTGACTGGAGCTGGTGCATTTTACCTTTAGAATGGCATGAAGATTGCAAACTTGCTGTGAGTTGAGGGGAATCAGTTTTTGAACTTTGAGACACCTTTTCTCCCTAACTGTTGTCACAGTGGAGAACACTGACAAAATCAGTCAGCAGATAGGTCCAGATGTGAAAACATACCTTTTAAAAGTAATCCCATGGTCAGTTATTTGGTGTTTTGGGGAGGGATCATAGATGGAAATGTTGTGTGGCTCTTGGACAGCATCTATCTGGGGTATTTGCATGGCTTCCCTTACCACAGGCTCTGAGCAGCCTTGTATTCTCCAGGGTGCCTGTCCCCAGGGTGCACTGGTGAGGAGGCTGAGTCCTGCTGATGGTGTCAGTCGGAGTGACCCCAAGGTGGGCTTGGGGTCAAGCACCCAGAAGCATCCTCCAGCAAGGAAGACAGCACAACCTGAGGCTGCTTACAGAGGCTGCTACTCCTCTTGGCCGCATTTGAGATTAAGTCTTAGGAAAACCTCCAGTTGCTCTACTGGTGTTAAATGTAAGCTAAATCACAGCCTCTCCAGACATTCTTGATCTCTGGAAAGCTGGCAGCCCTCCAGTTTTCATGGGCCTTTCTTCCACTTCCATTCCTTTGTCGTTGTAACTCTTAATTAAAACTGCTATTCTGTGGGGCTTGATAGTGGCACATACAAAACTTGTTGCTCATGATGCATCCTGTTATTTTTTTTAATTTTTTTTTTTTTTTAGTGAGTTGCTTCTGGTTTCTCATAGCTCATCTACAACTTTTGATTTGAATTTTGCAGGAGAGGGACCTCTCTTTCTGTTGATAAATGGTTAGCACAATGTGTTTCCTGTACTGATGTCAATAGGTTTATGATAATTTCTGTAAGTACTTTCACTGTAACATATGATCATAACAACTACACCAAAATCAATGCCCTATCTGTTTAATGCCAAATCTAATTTAAATGAGAACCTAAAGATAATCAGAGCTCACAGTAACTGGCAACACTACCTGCATTTTGCATAGTTGTACATTTATGTATCAGAATGGGTTTATTGCCCTGGGATTTAATGTGTTTTAGATTTGCTAATCTCTCAAATCTATACATCAGTTTAATCAAAGGATTAAGGCTTCTTTAGTAAATCAAAAATATACTGCTCAATTAAGTCAATCTTTCACATCAGCTTAAGTCTTTGGAGACTTGTAACATGCAAAAGGAGATTTTCCAAGCAGGATTTACACTTCAGTAACAATGCAGCAAAACAGAAACACTAAATAAATAGATGTTACAATTAAGTAATGCTTGTGGAGAGAAGCATGTTTTTTTCACCCAAGTGAGTATCTCTGGAGATGCTGATGTGACAGGTGAGGTATAGTTAATTCACAGGGACTATTGAACTTCATCCTTAAATATCTACTGTATGGATTTGAGTTAGTGAGGTCTGAGACCAAATTAATCCTAAACTTGATATATTGCTGCAAAAATTTTCATTATCTATCATAGGCTGTTATATATGAGTGGGAAAAAAACCCTCAAATTTTAAAAGATACAGAAATAAATCCTCATGCTTCAGGGCACAAGCTCAGTATCTGAGTAATAAGAACTGGGCAGAAATTTTCTGTGCAGGCAACTGTAATTCTGCAGTCACCAGTGACACTTCTTATTCATGTGAGGATTTATGGGACTGTATATTTACAACCATGATATATATATATTTTTATATATTTATTTCCCCAAAACCTGTCAAGGTAGGGTGAGTGTAATTTCTGAACTTTACAGGTAGAGAACTAAGAAATGGATCCCCACTCATTTGTGGGTACCCACATACTTCCGAAGTTTTCAGGCAGAAGTGACTTTCCCAGAGTCCCATAGGAATATGATAAAGTGGAGAACTGGACACAGCTTTTCTGACCCCCTCCATAGCACCCAGACTTGTGGACCACCTTCCTCTGGAACCTAGATGCAGGATGAAGTTCTTGCACAAGTTGTTTGGGATCCTTTTCAGGGGTGTCCATAGTCAGCATAGTGGTGGCTGCTGTGTTCATTTAACCAAAGTCTTCTTTCAGGCAGCACTGCCACACTTCACTGTGTCATTATTCTGCATCATTGTTGTTTTATTGTGGTTGTGCTGCAAAACAGATAATGCCTATTAGAGACAGCAAAGCTTCTGTAAACTGCCTTAGAGCGAAGTTATTTATTTCACACGTGGCTGGGAAGGAGAACAAAGAGCTATGGCCAGTGCATGGCAGACCATGTAAGAGTCATTTATTTGTGTTGTGTGCTAAACCAGCGTTGTGTTAGATGAGGATGAGGTGGCAATGTATAAGTCAGAACACACAAACAGTGTTGCTGTTTGGCTGTAATGCCTTAGGAAAATTAATTTGCTGTGCAGCCCCTGTGTAAAAATTATTATAGTAGCTGCATAGCAAATGCAGTTGTTAAGGCTAAATTCTAATCCCTGCTCTTGGCTAATAACTTTTTGCTAATAACTTTCTCAAAATCTTTTTGCTCTGAATTTTTCCATGCTTGATGTTAGCCCTCAGGTGAATTTTTTGAAAGGTCTGAGAGGATTCTGAATCATGAAAGCACAAATAAAATACATTTTTCCTCCTTGAGCTTCAATGAAACTTTTGCATTCGGAAGAGTTTCTGAAGCTGGAAACTTGAATTTTGTTTTGTAGCCCTGAGTGAAGAAGGCAATCAGCATAATTGATGTCTACTGATATTGTGGTTCATGGAACTGCATGAGTCGTGATGACTGTGTGTGGTCACAGCAACTTTAAAGATGAAGAATGATGTTCTCGAAAGTATCTAATGATTTAGGCCCATTTCAAAAGCAATGTTGACATCTAGGAGATTAAATGTCATAAAATCTCCTAGGATGAAGGCAACTGCATGCCTGCCATTCTTGAAAGTAATGGCTGCTTTAATAGTGCTGGGCAAGGAGTGTTTCTCTTTCAATGAAGTGCAGGGTTATTTTAACCCTCAAGCTTGGTGAGGAACCTGCTTATTTACCCTACAGTTCTGCAGCACCCGTGGTATGACACACAGCTCAGTCATATAGAAGACCTGGAAATGTGTGGTGAGAGATTTCCCCTTTGTGGAAGGATGAGAGTTGGCAGCTATAATTCCTGTGGAGGTCTGTGTGCTTTAGGGGCTGTAGGGTTGTATAAACTCAGTTTGAAATATTCTGTATTCCTGACAAAAATCTGAGCTGCTTCGGTCCAGTCTATACTTCTGAGTCAGAGGTTTGAAACATTAATCTTAAATGTGATAAGTAAACCAAAAACACTTAAGCAAGTCTTTACATGGGAAAATGTCACAATCTCTATTTATCTTTAGTATATGTGTACCATTAAATGCAGTTTTAATTTCAATGATATCTTAAAGGGCTTCAACTGAGCTCCACTTGAGCTTGTCTGTTAAAGCCTTTACTACTAGAAGCACTCAAAGTGCTGCTTCAGTGGCTCCTTTCCACAGCTATTGGCAAAATCTGAAAAGTCTTCTCCCTGTTGCAGAAACAAATCTGTGACAAATCTTAGATTTAATGTCTGTGCCTTTTCCTGTCTTTCGTTATCATATAATCACAGACTGTTAGGGGTTGGATGGGACCTCTAGACATCATCTGTTCCCACCCCCCTGCCAAAGCAGGATCACCTAGGGCAGGGCACACAGGAATGCATCCAGGTGGGTTTTGAAAGTCTCAAGAAAAGGAAACTCCACAGCCTCTCTGGGCAGCCTGTTCCAGTGCTCCATCACCTTCATAGTAAAGAAGTTCCTCCTCATGTTGCGGTGGAACTCCTTGTGTTCCAACTTAAACCCATTATTCCTTGTCCTATTACTGGGCACCATTAAAAAGAGATAGGGCCCTTCCTCTTGATACACACCCTTCAGATATTTGTAGACATTAATAAGATCCCCCATGAGCCTTCTTTTCTCAAGACTAAACAGCCCCAGTTCTCTCAGTCTTTCTTCATAGGAGAGATGCTCAAAGCCCTTAATCATCCTCATAACTTTCAGTTGGACTCTCTCCAGTAGATCCCTGTCTCTCTTGAACTGGGGAGCCCAAAACTGGATACAGTATTCCAGGTGTGGTCTCAGCAGGGTAGAGTAGAGGGGGGTGGAGGAGAACCTCCCTAGATCTGCTGGACACACTTCTCCTGATTCACCCTAGGATATTGTTGGCCCTCTTGGCCACAAGGGCATATTTTTGACCCATGGAGAATTTACTATCCACTTGGATTCCAAGGTCATTTTCCA
Source organism: Florisuga fusca (assembly GCA_038090715.1). Classification (NCBI taxonomy): domain Eukaryota; kingdom Metazoa; phylum Chordata; class Aves; order Apodiformes; family Trochilidae; genus Florisuga; species Florisuga fusca. The sequence goes on along the minus strand of JAAWXA010000001.1, from coordinate 25,804,912 downwards.
AGGTCTTTTATCCTGTGCTTGTTTTGTTTTAAAGTGTTTTTCCAATAGAGATCTAGTGGGGAACCTTTGAGAAGCTGAATTTTCACCAATGTCTGAAGGAATTTGGATAGCAAAGGCAAACTGCCCTGGTCTGTCAGTGACACCCAGGTGAAGGCTACTGGAGTTAAATGTTTCATTTACTGGTGCCTCCATTAGAGCTGCATTAGGTATTCATTCCTAAAACATCGTATCTTTACAATGAATGAAAGAAGTAATTGAGACTTTGCAGTTTTTGGATGACCCCCTATGCTTTAAATAGTTGTAAAAATTGGTGCTAGAGTAATAGGAAAGCTGAGAAGTCCAAAGTTCAGAGCAAGGAGAGTCTGAAATATGTGGTTCATATCATTAGCTCAGCTATGGTACATATACACAGAGTGAGACTAGAAGGCATTTTCCACTTCAGTTTTCCTTGTTAAATCTAATGTGTTACTGTTTATTATTTAATCTCTGTTTTACAGTATAGAGGATGTATAATGTGGCTGAGTTAATACTGTGGCTGGAAAATTCATTTTTAGGATTTTTGTTTTTTTAATTCTTGCAGTTCTGGATTTTTTTAAACCTCCACTTAGTGATAGCTTTTACATTTATATTTTTATCTGTATCATATGCAGAAGAATTGAATGGCTTAAATGCATGCTGGAGTGCTTGTCCTGGGACCAGCAGGAAGTTATTCTCCTCTCAGCCCCCCTGAAACTGCTGCTCCCAATTGAATGAGCTGAATGAGCCTTTGACTGTATTCAATTCTTTTGTTTTCTTCCTCATTTTCTGGGTGGTGAGGGTCAGCTTCATTTTACTCACTGGTAGTAAGTTAATCACGATGGCTTGTTGATTCTTACTACCCTGCTCCAGAGTGAATGTTAATGCTCATATCTCTTAAATTGGTCTGGTGTCTGCTGAATAGATGATGGAAAGATTCTTGCCAGCTTTGGTGGGGTTTGTTCAAACTTTTCCTTTGCATCAGTGTAGGGTCAGTTAGAAAAAAGATCAGAAAAATATTTGTTGGAAAGGAACTCCCACTTAAATTGACTAACTCCTTGTGTTGAGGACATGAGAAAAAAAAATCTATTCTGAAATTTTGTGGCAATAAAAATCAAGTGATTTTTTTTAAAAAAGCTCAAATAAAAAAGTACAAATTTTAGTCACTGAAAGATGCAAAATACTAATGCCTGTATGGCTTCCCTTTCAGCAGATCCGTATCTTTAAATTTTTAGTACATAACACCTCCCTTTCTGTGCATTTTTAGGGCTCTGTGTGTCATGCATGTTTTTGCTTTGAAATATTGAGGGGTTTTATTTTTCTTATGACAATTTCCTCTATGACCTTTGCAATGGTTTTGGTATGCATCATAGCTGCCATGTGCTAAGCAGCTAAATTGCATTACCAATGGGGGAATAATTATCAGCCTCAGATTATGACATTATTAACGCCTTAGTACTGATAGCTCTTAGCAGTTCACAAGACCATCAAATGTTTTCTTTTTAATTCTGCTACAGATTTTTCATCGAGCACTGGAGATAACATGACAGAGTTTGATGTATGTGTCTGGAGAGGGGAAAGAAAAAAAGTTGAGATCCCCCAGTCAAACCAATGTCTTTAATGGCTTCCCTAGATTAAAATAATCCCTATGGGAAATCCACTATGACAACAGTTCTTATACAGATTTTCTGATTTTCCAGTCACTGCCTCTGTGCCACAACCATTCTTTGAAACTGTTTATGTTAGTGAAAGGCCACATTCTCAGGGTTGTTTTTTTTTTTTTTTAAGAATGTGTTTTAACTCCATTTAAGTAGAGTTTGAAGTTCTCACTTTCTTCCTTGGGCATTAGCATGCCTATTAGTCCTGTATCTTCTGAATGTTTGACAACGTGAAGAAATGTAGAGGTCAGCTCTGATTCTTGTATTAAAGGTCATCCGGGTGTTTGCACTTAAGTACAGTATTTATAACATGGGTGATTTCATGTATCAACCCTTTAGGGGATTGAAGAATTAGGCTGCGTGACAGAAGGCCAGGCAGTAACAATACTAAAACATTAACTAGTGTTGATTTAAAATCAAAGTGAGAGAACAGATTTGCAGTCTGGAAATCTGGCACACTCATTCCTATATGGACGTAACTGCAATACAAATCTAGCAATGAATGGGGTCTTTTCAAAAACGAGTCCCAAGGCCCAACTCATAAAATGGGGAGACTTTCTGAAGAGCCCAGATTAATTCAGCAGTTCCTTGTTGGAGGAAAAGGTTGTCATTTTTGATAATGACAGGAATTTAAAGCTACTGGGGAAGCTCTGAAATACTGGGGGGTGGGGGGAAATCCATGAGCAGGAGACAGTGAAAGACTGGAGAGTTTCTGTGGGTGTACACTGAGACCCAGGGTCATACATTTGTCGTGTTGTTGCACTTCACCTCCCTGTACCTTTGCTTCTAGTTATGATCTGCTAGAAAGCTGTGAACGTGATGCAGGTCATACTATTATTTGCATCCCTGCCACTAAAATACTGTTAGAACACATTGCTGTGGCCACAGGTCATAGATTGTCAAACTAAAAAGGAAAATTAGCCTTGTCCTGCTTGCTACCAGTTGAACGGAGCTTGTAGCTGTTCGATGGTAATTTAAATAGCAACTGCTTTTGTTTCTGGTTTGATTTGGTGGTTGCAGCAATCAGGTTGACTTGTTTGTGTTCAGAATCTGTGTTTTTGTGTCATAAGTAGCTCTGAAGCCCTTCACAGTTTTTCTGTAGTGTACGTTGTTGGTGTAGCACCCTCCACTGGCTTGTCTCCCCACGTTACCTCTCAGATTAATCCTTTTGCATGTCATGTAAAAAGCATAAATTTATTATGAATTTAGAGTGAGTTTAAAACTGGTATCTCAGGCACCACTCAAATTTTGGTTCTGTACTGAGGTTTAGCTAAAAAATGTAGTTAAAAACATAATTAAATAAGATCCAAAGTAATTATCAGAGGGTATATGGTGTGAGATACTTTAGACATTTAACGAAAGACTCCAACAAAACAGTTCAACAAAAGACAAAGTATTAAAAAAAGAGATAATGGTATGATACAGCAAACAGGAGCCTTAAGGAACAGAGAGGTGGTGGTGAGTGGTGCTGTACTTTGAGGGCTGCTGAAACTCTGCTAACAGTGCCATGTTGTGTTTAACCAGGTCTCAGAGGTGTTGTTTGAAAAGATGGAACTGCAGCTTTGTAGACTGTGATGAGGGTGTACTCCTTAGAAGTTTGACTTGTGTCTGTCTTTCAGTTAAAAACTCTGTATTGTACTATGGTGCATCTTGTTGCTGGTGTTGGGCATGGTGCTGCTAAGGCTGAAGAGCAGGGTATCTTTATGGATCAACTTTTGAGGCAGAGTGTGGTCATATTTTCTGCATCAGGCTCACTTCCTGGCCACATACCTCTCACTCTCCCAGTGAAGTTTGCACAGCAGCCCAAGATCTCTTTACAGCTTGTACACTGTTAGGAAACAGGTCTGCTGGCAGCCAGGAGCAGAGGGCCCAGGTGACATCTGCTCCATCACTGCCTGCCACCATGGGATGGAGGTGAAATCGTGAGGGTCTTGCTTAGTCACTGTGCTCTTGTGGTCAGAACACTGCACTCGGTTAGTGATGGGTTGGCAGGAGTCCTATTTCTGGTGGTGATGGGTATGTGAAATGTGAAATAAAACCACCTTCAAGGGGTTAAGCTGTGGTTTGTTGTAATGCTTCAGAAGGAGAAAGTCAAAGTTACTAAAATAGTTTTCAGTCAGAGCGTGGGGCAGGGTCAGGGTCAGCTTGGGGTGCGTTGACCTTTCTGCTCTGACCACTACCCAGGTTAAAGCTCAACTGTATTGATATAATCTCGGGGGTGTTTACATGATAGGCTATAAAAACAATGTCACTTCAGCAAATACTCACTCTTCGATTTGTTTTAAGAGTTAGAAAAAAAAAAAAAATCAACATTTCATAAATTCTTTTTCTCACAGACAGGTCTGTCTGAATGAAATAAGCCACCCCACAACTTTATTTTAAGCTGCTTTTCCTGTTTCCCAGACATTGCAGTTGGCAACCTTTGCCCAGGGCAGGATGACTGTTGATTAATATGGAAGACCCGAGCTCTGCCTGTAGCAGTAGGGATGCTCCAGCAAATAGTATGTTTGTTCCACTTGCAGGCCAAGGAAAAAGAAATTTCTGGAATTATCTGGGTTAAAAAAATGGGGGTTTTGGCAGTCTTATTTGGATAGTCCTTGAGTGTGTGGGGGTTCTATTTACACCAAGGAAATTCAAGTAAACAGGCTGCCCTGGGCTATCAGGATGGCTGAATTTTCCAACATATTTTTCCAACATATCAGAAGTTTGCATCTTTGCCACACATTTTACAGAACCATGAGTAGAATGCACTCCAGTTGTGGCCAGTGTGTTTTCTAAGTTCTCCAACTACTTCTTTTCCAGGAATGGTCAGTTGCAGCCCCCTATCAAATGAAATACTTCTGAATTTATCCTTTCTTGATCTAATTCTTTACAAACAGCTGCCCCTTCTGAACTGTTTTTAGTGCTTAAAATGCCATTAAATTTGTTTAATCCTTGCCACCTTTCATCTGTGTAATTATATAGTGATGTCAAGGCTGTAGACTGCATTTGACTGAATCAGATTAAGCTGAAATAAAAGCAGAGGAATAGCAGAGTACTCTGTGGAGAACCTCTGTCCACTGTGATGGTGATCATTTCAGCTTTCACATGATGAAAGCTGAAATCTGGAGCTTGCTTTCTCTTTTACTACTAGTCACAGACCCAGACTGATGAAAGGAAAAAGAAAGCCAATTTCTATCAATACTTCAAGGATCAGTAGTGATGGGTCTATGGACAACTGTCCGTGTCTTGGAGAGCTTGCTTACTTTTAGGCAAGGTTGTGTCCTGTGTCTGTATTTTTCACCTATCCTGTCCCCACTCCTGCCATGGCTTCAATGCCAGTATCTACAGGACATGCTCGGGGAAAAGTCTCTTGGTTGTTTTTTGTGTTTCACTTGTGCTGTGGGAGTATTTTCACAGCTTTTCATTCTTTTTTTCTGGTGCTTCTATGTTAAAATTGAAGGCCTATTTCCAGCTTGTTTGGGTTATGACATTTCATACAGGCTGCCCTGAGCAACTTCTTTGCCCTTCCCCACTCCAGCCCTTTGTGCTCTTTTGTGCCTAATGGGGCAGCTCAAGGTTTCTGTTTTAAATTCATGAAGATGATCACAATTCTTATCTGTCATCACCCTCTGAATGTGGAACATAGGGTGTTACCATGGTCTGAGGAGGGAAGAAATTGAAATTATTAAAGAAAGAAAACAACTTAGTAGCTAACTTCTATGGGAAAAAGGGTTGAAAATACCTTTTTTTTTTTTTTTTTTTTTTTTTTTTTTTTTTCTGTAGCATGTATAAAGAAATTGTCTTTTTGTATTTTCAGGAAACTTCTCCAAGTTTTATTTACCAAGGAAATAGCAAAGGAGTTGTTCATACTGCCCATAAGCAGGCTTCCAGTGCTTCAGACTGATGTTTGTTTCTTCTGTTTACACCATGGTTAAAACAAAAATGAAAGTCTAAGATGTAAATCAGCTTATTGGTCTCACTTGCTATGTTCAGACCTGGGTAGCAGGAAACAAGAGCACAGAATGGTGCTTTGGATCTGTGCATGTCTATTCCCAGCTCTGCCATCCAGCCTTAGCTAAGCCATGTGAAAAAAAAACAGTGATGGTCCTGATCATTTTTTAGTTTTTTGAAAGTATTTTGATCCCTGCTTCTGAAAAGAGCCAGATGCTCTGCTACATCATTTACCCAGGTGCATGGGATAAAAGCAGGCTGCCTCAGAGGAACAGGCTCTCTTCTTTGGGGAGCTCAGTGTTGCTGAAGGTGCACGACTGTCTGAAGTGTTTACATCCTGGACTTCTAAAATAATATCTGTAGTCCATCACTTTGGGTTGAAAATGGATTTTATTAGGTGAAAATGAAAATGAACTGCAAGCCACATTGCTGCCCTTACAAAATGCGTTATCCAGCCTTATGTGCCCGGATGTAATGAATACACAGAGACCACCTACTTTGAACACTCCTCTGATTTTCCACTTTCTTTAAAGTCTAATAATATCGGCAATGCAGGATGAAAGCAATTGTGAAAAGTGAAAAACTCCTTGTTTGCCTATCCTGTCATCTGGGGTCTGTTTCACTGAAGCTGAAAATGAAGGTAACTTGCCTTAATGCTCTAGGACAGCTTTTAGTCTAATTGAACTGTGCATCGGCAAGAACCCTGTATTGAACCTTCAGTCTCGGGTTAATCCCTTTTATTGGCTTGGGTGTGGGTTATCATCCCTTCTTATCAAACAAGGACCCTTTTCTTCTCACTCAGGATCAGAACTAAAAGCCAGTTGGGAAAGAAACTACAAATTCAAAGCTTTAAGCCCTCCCTCTCTCCCCCAAATCCACCCTCTGCATCCACGAGGTGTTCTGCGACATACACGCTTCAGCTGCAAGGCTTGGGCACATTTTTGTTGCTAGGAAGCTCCCTTCCTCCCTCCCCTTTCAGCCATGATTTTCGTAGCAGCAGCAGCTTCAAAGTGTGCAGACTTGGTTCAATTGTTTTGCCCAGCACTGGCCGATCAGCATGTCAGATTAAATTTATGGGCAGTTGACTGGTGCTTAGTATTTGAACACCTGCTTCGACCTCCTCATCTGGCACAGCTTTTTGAGCAGAGGTATGTTAAAGTCACTGATAGCAAGTGTGTAGTGTGGGTCAGTAATATTTTTTTAAAAAGAAAAATAAAGATGGCTTTTGGTAAAAAAGACATAAACAGTTCTTTTGTGTGAGGCAGCTGATCAAACTCCAGGATCACAATTGTCCTTTCTGGCCTTAAACTCCAGGAATCTGCTTAAACTAACCAAGCCAAAAATTCCTCACATTTATTAGTGAACTGTTTTACCACGATTATAGGTCAAATCACTGAGAAGTAAAAAAAAACACAAACAAAAGCAACAATCAAAACCCCCCAAAACAACTCTGCATATTTTAAATACAGGTGAAGATTTTAAAATTAATTAATATGAAATATTTGATAAAGACTATCTGTATATACTTTCCATTTATCCCATTCTGGCTTTTGAGGGTCATTTGTTCTGATACTCTCATTTAAATGTAGTTTAAAGCTACAGAAAAAAAACAAAACAAAACAAAACAAAACAACAACCCACAAAGCAAAACAAAACACCACCACTTTTTTCCTCCATACTCAAAATCACTACTTTTGTCTTTTGAAGCAGCTTCTAGAATAACAGCAATATTTTGACACATTTTATGACAATGGACAGGAGGACAAGAGGAGAAATTCGGCTTATTAAAGGCCAGGACAGTCTAGTGGGTGATATGATTAAATAAGGTCTTTATAAGACCTGAAACTTTTGTGCTTCCACAGGAGGGTTTCTCGTACTTTCCTCTGAAACATCTGGTCTGGGAATCTCAGAAATGGGACACTGCACTAAATGAACCATGTGTCTGATCCAGTTTGGCAATTTAGTTCCCTCCTGCACACTCCAAACTCTTGCAGCCAACAGCAATTTGAGGTGCGTGAGAAGCTTATGACCCAGCAAAATTTTGATGCCTCTGAAAGAATCCGATTCTTTGTCCTTTTTTTGGGGGATGTTTGGCCAAATTCGTTCCATCATCTGCTGTGTTGCCTTCGAGATACGCTCCCTGCAGACACCGTGACAGAAAAAGTTGCAACGTCTTTAAAAACTTTCTTTCCTTCCATACTGTACTTTGCTAAAAGCATACTGTTGCTGGGATGTTTTTTTCATACAAAACAGCACAATGCCTCCTGGCCTGGGTATCCAAAAATATTTTTATTGTTGTGGAAAGACTTTAATGAGGATGAAAAAAACCCTATTTAATAAAGTGCATCAAGTGCCCTTGGGAAAAATTAGCACACAATGACTTCTTGTGCCGCCAATTGAAACAGCAGATTGGTGTAGTGATAGGCTTTACAGGAAATATTAAAAAAGCACAGATGGCTCAAGTTTACATGTTTACAGTGGAGCTGGAACAGCAGCTAAAACCTTCCAGTATGGTATAATTTACTAGAAGGTCATAGACTTAGTGGTTAAGAATGAATCTGAAGACTATTGTAAACATAGTATTAGGGTTTCTAGAGGTTTAATCCCACCGTTTTTGTTCTTTTCTGCAATATTAGAAGCAATTGGCTGCAGCGTTAGTGAAAAGAGATACTTAAAGCATGGAAAAATGTGACATTCTGTTGGTGAATTCGGAATTGAGCTGTTTCAGGGAGCTGCAAGAGGCTTATGCAATTGCTACTGTTACTATGTAATTAGAATCTCTTTGGCAGTAATCTGTGATTGGGCTCTCAATGTGATTTGTCGGAAAAAAAAAAAAAAAAGACTGCAAAATGTAACTAGAAACAAGCTGCTTCAGCAATTACAAGAGTATCTGCTGTGCCCTTAAGAGTTGTGGTTCACAACTCTGAGGAAAGCTGGACAGGGAAAGAGACAGAGGATTGGGGTTTAAGCCCTTGTTTTGCTGTGAGCTTCCTATAGGGCCTTGGTCAAACCAGCCAGGATGCTTTCTTATTTAGATACCTAATGAAATGTGGCTTTTTAATAAATCTGTCTAGAGCATCTCTGGTGGGATATAGTAGGAATTGAACCTGCAGGTAACAGGGCACTCTGCAGGGATGCTTTGAACTCCCTTGGCCTACTTTTCGTCATCTGTCCAGCCACAACAAATGTCCCTTCTTTCACTCTTTGTCCTCTTTGTTCAAACTGTCAGCTCTTCAGGACATCCAAAACTCAGGCAGCAAATGGATTTTAAGAAGGCCTGTTGCAGGCTGTCATATACAATACGAAGATGGGGTCACCAAATACTAGAAGAGGACTAACTACCTTTGCTCACAGGTGTCCTTTAAATATGTGATTTTTTTTTTCTGCAGAAACCAGCAACCTTAGCTAATCCAACATCTGCTGAATGTTATGACACTTTACTGTGGAACCATATTCTGTCTCCCCTGCAGTTTGAGCTGCTTTGTTTACTTGAAATAATACCTAACCCATAGAAATAGGAGAAGTGTCTAATGTAACCCAGGCACTGAAAGTAAATCTGAAGTTTTGAAAAGCTGTAAGACAAAATGCAACAAATTTTACCTCAGGTATTTCCCTTCATGCCTAGTTGTCAAAGCACTATGCAAAGCAGTTCAGTATTGTTACCCCTTGTAATGGAGGGACAGACTGGAGCATACAAAACTGAAGCAATTTGCCAGAACGGTGATAAAGTTTGGACTCACTATAGGTATTGTGACTTTTCAGTGAAGTGTTCTGTCCTTTGGACCAGAACCACTGGGTTGTGCTCTGTGCAGTCTCTGCATTTCTGTGGTATAGTGGTTCAGCTGGTGAAACTGAATGTCACCATTCCAGTTGCTGTCAGCCCAGAAGCAGCTGGGTCCTTTTATTTTTTTTCCTTGCACATGTACATGCAAATGTGAGCGGTGTTGTTTTCATTTAACAAGCTCCTGTAATATCACTGGAATCACTTGATAGTTAAGTCATGTTAAATTAAAACTGGCTGCTGGTGCCACGTCATCACAATCAGCAGTACAATAGGTACATTATTAACTGAATGTTTACTTTGCAGACAATTATCTTTATCATCAGAAAGTTGACTTCACCTGGGAATGTTAAAATAGGTGAGTTGAAGCTGAAGTTCTCAGCTAATCTGGTGCTGATCTAGATGGCAATATCTCCATGTGAATTTTAGCAAATGAAATGTGCATGACTCACCCTAGAAAAATCTCAACCAATAACATGAGCTCATTAAACACAAATCAATCACCACAGCAACTGAAACCACAACATGGCTAGGTGTACTTCAAAAAAAAGGAAATTTGGGTGAAAGTGCCCACCATACCCAGAAGAGCTTACTGCTCATGGTAGTTGGGGGATAGAGCCAGATGATGAATGGTGCTCCAAGGTAGGGCCCATACCAAGTTTAGTGGTGTTTTGGAAAGCTCATGTTTTGTTCTTGACACAACATTCTCCAGCTCCTTCTAGAAAAACTCATTTCAGGAGCCAGCAGCATGGTAGCAAGCCTTGCAATTTAGCATCTGGTGGCATTTTAAACTTCTCTACTTCTCCAGTGGGGTTTGTACAGATCTTGAATTTTGTACTGAGGTCTGGAAATATTTGTGTTCACATCCAAGAGAGACAAGTGGAATGTAATGTGTGGTTGCCCTCAGCAAGGTCAGAAGGATGGAGTGCAATTCTAGGGCCCACAAGCCAAGTCAAGAGCCAAAGGCCCTCTGGTTATTGTAGCTAAGGCAGGAATGTGTGATGATGCTGAGCAAAAAAGAGAAACCTTTGGGTCAAACTCGGTGCTGCTTTGGTCTAGTGCAGCCTTTCTGTGCCTGCCCTCAGCTTGTTCTGGGAATTCTGCCAACCAAAATTCTCTGCTCACCGTGTGAGTAGCTTTTTAAACATCTCAGCCTAATCAGGGGGTGTACGATGCTACCATTTCAATTAAGAACCTTCTATGAATGTGATGTTTAGGAGACTTTCAAGTTGAGCATCTTGCAGTTGAATAGGTTTTGCTGTCTGGATGTTCATTCTCCCAGCTGTGAGGATGCTGGGGTATTCACTGGAGGATGTAGTGTCCTACAGTCACTGTCATCAGCCCTGATAATTTTGGCAACTCTGTGTTTTTCATAATGCAATGATAATTGCGTTTTAGTTGATCTGCCTGGGATTTATTTAATTTGTATTTGTGGGTGTATGCAGGAGAAGAAACAGCCTGATGATCTGTTGTAAGTTTCCTTCTCAATTCTGACCAGGGAGGAGAAAGGTTTGATGCTAAGTTTGTCTTGTAGGTGTCCCACATGAGGGACCATGCCTCACCAGAGTCTCATCGTGTCTCTGAGACTCACTGCTCAGTGAGTTTGAGATCAGTTACCAAAGGGTGGTGTTCGCATTATGTCTGAGGTCAGAGAGCATCTACAGTGGTGAATCCTAATGACTGCAGGAGAAGGAATATTGGGAAAAGATTTCTCTTTGAAAATCTGCAGCAAATCATAGATCTGCTGTTAATTGCAGTAGGATCCAAACTGGATCATGCTGTGACCACTAGTAAGCAGTTATAAATTAATATATGTGATAATATCCCACTTTATTTGATCTTCATTTAAATGACATGCACACACACATATATATATTTATACAAATGCACTTACGTAAACCTATAACCCTCTTTTACCTGGTAGCAGTAGCTTTGGTTTATAGAAAGAAATACAGTGTATCAGACCCCAACCCTCTCTAGATAAGTATGTTTATACAGACCAAGGTTCCACATGATGTAAATCAATGATAGCCATTAAATTCAGTGATGAACATTAGCTGAGGGGGTGACTATTTACAGAACAAGCCTTGCTGTGTTTTATGTTTTGATAAGAACATAAAATAAATTACAGAGGAGAGGGGGAAATAGTTGAATATGCTCAGCATAGAGACTTCTTAAACTGAAAATACTGGTGTTGAAAGTCTTTCAATTTTTGGGAAGAAAGTGTAATAGAGAATTCCTGGTGTTCAGAACTGACTTCAGCAAATTGAAATGAGAAGTAGAATTTCATTAAAATGTAATATAGGCTAGGGGAAGGTGTAGTGAACTGTCAAGGGAAGGAGTGGATTCTCCTTGGGAAATGGTTTATTCTTCAAGAATGAAGTAATTATTATAATTTTTAAAAAATCTACTCGAGCCAGATGTAAGCTAGTGGAACGCATGTAGAAAAACTGGCCTGTGTTAAATTGAAGGTCAGGATTAAATGATCTAATCAATCTCTTCTGGCCCTTAATCTGGCCTATGAATCTTGCTACATGTTTATGTAATTCCTGGCACAATGAGTTCTTGAGCTCAGCTGTGACTTTGTGGTATAATAATTATTATTAAGAGAAATACACTAGTAGTTTTGGAACTAGTCTATTTCAGAAATAAAGACACTTCAATTCAACTTAATTCAGGAAGTGAAAGAAGAAAAATCCTTTTGAGGTCACAAACACAAAACCAGTCTATTCTCACATATTATCCTTCAAATAAATTTCCTCAAGTTGCCCCATGTTAGACAGGTCTGTGGTCATGATACTCCTGCCTGTGCCTTTCAGTGTCTCCACACCGCAGCTAATGTTTCCTCATCGCTTTTTGGTGATTAGAACTCTGTCCTTTATCTCCTAGATGACTGTTATGTTAAATGCAGAATACAATAAATTGGATGCCTCTCAGTTTGGATGAAATTTATTACTTCAGGGCTTAACATTTCATCTTGGCTTATGATTAGGAGGATGAATGCATGATAGAAAGTTGTCTTCATTCTCCAGGAATGCCGAAGAGGTAAATACAGTGTCTTACCAAGAATGGTTTAGACCACACGAGTTGTTGGTCTTAATATGGGTATTTCTCAAAGAAAGAAATCTACTAGTGGCGGCATACTTGGTAAAAAAAGGGACAGAAGCAGGGCAAAAAGGCAGTGATTCAGGGGTGTTTCAAGGACTAACCAGGCATGACACTGTATGGTTGACACCCTTTGAATCTAATGTGGATGTTGGCTCCAGTGTGCTATTAGTGTACGCAGGAATAGGTTTGATGTTGGAGGGTTTCCTACTGGTGTTTAATATTCAGTTTCTCTTTCTGTCATAGAATTCCTGTGTGGCATGAGAGATGTTAATCCTGACCACGCTCTGTTAAAACTAAGGAAAAATTGTCTGCCACATTTACGAATCTTGTTAGCTCCTTTGGACACAGCAGAAGACCTCTTGCAGTGTGTTTGTGCAATACATAAAATAATGAGGGTATGAAAAGAGCCACTTTGAGGTGATATGCACAGTGCTCTTAGTACTTGTGACTGCCGTTGTCTCCGCAGAGCATCTGCCTGAAAATCCACAAAAATAAATGCGTCATAATAGGAAAGGAGTGGGCTTTTGTTTTCCTTTTTATTCAATTGAGCCAAATTCCATATTGGCTTCAGAGAAATCATGTTGGGAATAGAACTGTTCCAGTGATTTGAAATGGCTGATGTTGGTGGCTTGTGCCCTACCTCTTACTTTCTAAAGTAGTTAGGTACCTTCAGCTTTCAGAAGCTGATTCTTTGTTGATGTTGAAATATCACCTTGAATGTTTGATGATCAGAAAATACAGCCTGTTGTTCTGGCCTCTGGTTTGAACTGTATTACGTTACCTCGCTAGGTTATATTTCAATACTTTCTATAGAAGTAGTCATGGTAATGTGCCTCAAAAGACTGGAAAATTCAACAATAAATATTCTCCAAGACTGATTAATGCAAAGGCACCATCTGTGGGTCAGGAATTTTACAAATTGAGCATGCACAGATGCTGGAAGAGTATTCTGGATAAATATAACTGCATGTGTACGTGTACCCTGGCTATTTTATTGATCTCTAGGTACCTGCTAGTGGTTGGAGACAGAGTCAGGGGTTAGAAGGACTTTTCCTGGGACTTGTGCTGTTCTTATACTGAAATGTGCTTCAACCTCCACACTGACTTCGAGTGGACACTTGTAGTACTCTGGTTTCTCAGAAATGCTTGTATACAGATGATGATGATAGTGTTGTGGTCATTAGTTTTACTTTTATGACCTGCCCCTTCAGCCCTCACTGAGGTCTGTACCAGGTGCTGTACAAGTCTCTGCAACAACAGGCTTTGAGCCAAAGGGTGGGGGTTTCATCTTCATTTGCAGGTCTGAGAGGAGAAGTGCTTGCTCCACTAAATCCCTGAGACACTCATAAATCTCTCTTTCCCAATAGACAAGGCAGATGTACAGTGGGAAAGGAAAACAAAACAGGATTTGAGGGGATTTACCTGCTGTCACAAAGCAGTTCATAGCAGAGACAAGCAGGGTATTCAATTCTTTTAGCCTTTGCCTGATGTCCTGTGCAGTGGGCAATTTCTCCACTCCTACCCTGTCCTTTCATGAAAATGCTGTTGTAAACCAAAAGCATTTAAAAGCTTGAATTCAAATACTTCCTCTCTCCAAGCACCAGGTGATGAATCAGAATAGTAAGCTGTCGTTTCCATCCCTAATTCCTACATGTCTTGGCAGTTCCAATATGAAAGACAATAGCTTAGAACAAGTAGTTGCAGAGATTTCCATTCTTGACCACTTTTCATCACTTTAGTGATCAGAGATGCTCTCTTTACCCCTGGCTTAGCCTCTGAATATTCCTTGCTCTAAATAACAGTGTTTCTTGATTGTTGAAGATGCTTTGAAGGCATGATTGAGTTAAATCATCTATAAATCCGATGTGACACAGTATCTGTTTCAAGGCAGTGAATTATACACTTAACAAAATCGTTCTGAATCATTAGCTGGGGCTGGGAGAGAGGAAGTATTTCAATCAAAGCTTACAAGCATTTTGTCCTACATTAGCTTTTTGACAAGACCCCAAGGGGCCATCTTTTGTCTTGTTAGTGTCAGATACATCACAGAGACTCAGGAGTCAGGATGAAAAATTCACTTGCAAGAAAGATTTATCAGAAATCACAGATGCAGTGGAATAGATGGAACTGGAAACATTTAGTATAGGGAGGTAATGGCCAGAGGTATAACTCCAGGGAGGAAGATCTTAGTCTGTGTATGTTGACCATGTATGGTAGAAGTGGGCAGACTATAGTTATATCAGTGATTTGAAAGGGTTACTAGCTCTCAGTTACTGAGTTCTTAAAAGCATCCTACATGTATTTTTGCTGTAACTTTTTTAATAGTTTAAGGCCATCTGATAGTCTTCTGAATAGCGATAAGGAATAGTTTTCCCTAGGTGACTGCTATGAAACCAGTAACTTAATTCAAAAATTGAGCATATTTTAAAAAGAACTGTAATTTGTAAAGATCTAATCAGAGGGTTTTCCAACAAATTACTGTTTCTAGGTGTAGGGTTTTTTGGGTCAGGACCTTTGTTTTTGTATATTGGACAATGCTGATCCCTCTGGTGTTCAGCAAACAAAAAAGAAAGTAAAGTCTTTGTAAGAGCCAGCCAAATTCATCTTTGGTGTAACAGCCTTGAGGCTGTTCAGGATGCATCAGGAATGAATTGTCCCTCTTAGAGTGAGGTCAAAAACTACCTTTCTCCTGTGCCTGGAAGCACCTGGGTGTGCTACTTCTGTCTAACTCGAACAACAGCTTGGGCAGCAGGAATCTGTAGCGTGGGAGAGAAAACAGATCCATTGTTTCCCTTCTAGTAATCTCAATTGTTCAGTATCATAAAAAACATTGAAAAAACCAAGATTAAAAAGAAAGATAAGTTCTTAAGAGTTTTGCAGTTGTTATGTAAATGTCATGTTGTTGGTCTGAAGTTACTTCTTAGCCCTGAGTATTTCATCTACAGTCATTGCTTCATTCTGAGTGTGAAAAACAGCTTAACTATGCTTCTTTTTTGTAAGATACAAATAAACATTCCTTATCTGGTCCTATCTGGGGACAGTTTCCTGCAACTATTTCTTTCTTATGGTGCCCAACCAATTTAAGCCTGACTGTTGCAGATCAGTATGTACAAGTATTAATATGTTCATGTACAATGAAGTCTGTGCATGCTTCTGCTCACAGACTTGTTCGTGATGGAGATAACTGAAGACTGAGAGCAGGGAAACAATAGGAAGGGGAATGCTGATGACTGAGAAGAGATGATAAAGTACATTCCTGTTTATTGCATGCAGCTTTATGTTGAGCTTGCAGATTTGGAAGTTTCAGTTCTCATAATATTGCACACTTCTGTCAAATGAGGGCAGAAGATTTATCTTAAAAGGCCTCCAGGAGACACTAATCTATGCTACCTTCAGTAGTGCAGTGGGGTCTGATACCTGGACAGGTTTTGCAGTGCCTATAGCTTCTCCATTTATTTGTTAACAGCTGTCAGTAGAACTTCTCAGTGCCACATTACTAAGAATTTGGATTGTGTGCTGGGCAAGTTGTCTATGTAAGATACCTCTGTGCACCTGTCCACTTAGAAGGCTGATCTTATATTGGTCTTTCCTTCAGGAAGTGGCTGTTACTAATAATTTATTGAGTGCTGACAGCCTGTTCTTCTCTGTCCAACATAACCTCCTCCCTACAAAGATTTCATACTGAATAAGGCAGACAGTGCCCTATAAATCATGATCAAATACAGCCATGCTGCGGTGATTCAATATGTGATTCATTTAAGATTGGAGGCAAGGAGGAGAGATGGGAAAAGATGGGATAAAAGCACTTTCCTGAAGAATGTTAAGTGTAGATCACAGATTATTTTCAATTAGATTTGCCTGCATGCGGCTTTGACATGCAGGCAGGAACTGGTTGTCGTGCAAACCGTCTGCTTTATTCACAGGAGCAATGCTTAGATGTCCTTCTCAGGAGCTACTTAAAAAGCAGTTCTGTTTATCTGTAAAGGAAAAAAGTTATAGCTGTTGCTCTGCTTTTCAGCCCTAAGGTTATGTCTATTTTCACCAAGTTCTTGCTAAGCATTTGTACTTCAATCAAAAGCTACTTTCGATTGATGAAAGCAATTAAACAATTTGAAGATGGTTGTCTGTGTTAGGTCTGTCTTTAAGGATTTTTGGTGTCTCAGAAATTCTACACTGAAGGTTTCTGATGTGTGTCAAAGAACTCAATTTAAACTCAGATTCTGGGGCAGGGTGTGTGTGTATGTGTAATGACACAGGAAAGGAAGTCTGTCTTTCAGTTTTGCTGTCTGAAGAGGCATTCAGAAGACTCTGCAGCTTTTGTCAGACCTGCAGTTCAAAGAGACTGTAGGACTAGTCTCCCTCAGGGGTATCAACCACTAACCTTTTTTGTTGATGACTGAATTATGTGCCTGGGTAGTATGGAAGAAGTCAGTGGGGCTGCTGTGAAAGTAACTGCCTAGCAGAGGAAGTGTAAGGCTCATGGATTCACCCCAAGTTGTGTCCTGGTCATATTTTAACCCCAAAATGTACAATTCTGAAGAGACATGGAAACAAGATACAACATGATCAATGACCAGGGGCTGTTCTGGCATGGCAAGCTCTGTTTTCCTACAGGGTAAGGAGTCCTTTGGATGCTGTGCTGGTGTAGGCACTGGAAGTAAAGTATTCTAAAAAGTCTTTGCATGATTTAGGAGTCTAAAGGCTTCTGACCCATAATATGATAGTTAAAATAAGGTGGCTGAAGTTATAACTGCCCACAGGTATGTGCTTTGCTCATCTGATGGACATCATTACCCTGATACAGGGATGTCTGACCACCATTTACAGCCTGGCATGTTCAAGTTTACCTGCAGCCTGATTTCTTGGCTTCTCTTTATGTGCCAGCCTAACTGTTTATGGTTGTGCTACCTTCACTGATCTACTGGTTTCTGTCTGAGCCCCACACACATCCCCTTGCTTGTCTTATGGGATGTAGGTAGTTATCACAGCAGCTATGTCTCCACTGCAGTTGCAGGTGTGCTGATCATCCAGAGTGATGAGAAATGGGAGCCCCTTTAGTTTTCACCTGTGCACGCTGTTCCTTCTGTGCAGTCACCTGGGAGAGAGGGAGTAGACTGCTGCATCTCCAGGGCTATGGTTCAGCTATGCTTCTAGTCTCAGGATCTTGAGTCTGGAAACTCCCCTCTGCTTTTTGGCTCTGCAGGTGCCATGCAGGCATGCCTGGCTGGACAAATGGAGTTTGTCCACAAGCTCTGCTGGGGGCTTTCTGTACAGGTGCCAAGAGGGAGTCTATATCTGTGCTTCAGTTTGGATTGTGCTTGAGCTTTTGAAGTGAATCTTTCTACTACCACATTTCATTTACCGTGACATAGTGGTCCTGGATTAGGTTTGGGCGAGGCTAAGCCAGAACATATACACATAACACTCTGTGTACTGAGAGAGATTCAGTTCATAGGTTAGGTTTAGGGATAGGGTAGAATTCAACACTTATTTCTAGGACTTTTTCTATTCCTCCGCAGTATCTGAAGTTGTAAATGTAGCCTTTGGCTGGTCGTAAGGATGGGTCTGAGCTGCAGTGTTTCCTAATGTCTAAGATTCTTTTTAAATGTGATCTGTTTTCAGATGTATTCCAAACCAATGTCACCTGTCATAAACTGTGAGAAATCACAAAATCAGAAAGCAAGAAGAAAACCATCAAGAACTTCCACATTCTGCTTGTTAAGTAAGGATACAGACCTGAATGACTCAGAAATGCTGGATTCATCCCTCCCCTCTTACACCAGGTGTGGTATTTCACACCAGCACATACTCAGTGGTAGATTGCCAAACTGCAGTGGTAGCACTTGCCCCTGGGCTTGAGGTGATGTGAACAGGTATGTTCCTGTAGGGCAAGGTGTATCTCAGCTAGTATCAGGGAGGTGGCCTGGTGAGATTTTTTTCTTGAAAGGACACAAGGCTCTGTGTCAAATGGGTCAGCACATCAGACCCTTGCCTTGATCTCAGGTCTCTGCGCCATTTTGGCATGGTTGGTTCATCTCTCCTCAAGAGGGCAGCAAGACTTTAGGGAGGGCACCCGCACTGTGAGTCAGTAACCCTTGCAGAGAACTAGGGTAATTTTATTAAGCCTTTCACAAATAGGTGGATGTCCAGCTAGCCCATGGCTCAGATCTAGGGCAGAGTCTAGGCAGATCAGACTATTCTCTCTTTACATCAGGGATTTTATCAGTCTTCAGTGCAGCAATAGAATCATAGAACTGGCTGGGTTGGAAGTCCAACCCTTGATCCACTACCACTGTGGTTACCAGACCATGGCACTGAGTGCCACATCCTGTCTCTTTTTAAGTATCTCCAGGGACGGAGAACCCACTACTTCCCTGGGCAGCCCATTCCAATGCCTGATCACCCTCTCCGTAAAGAAATTCTTTCTCATATCTAGCCTAAACCTCCCCTGGCACAACTTGAGACCATGCCCTCTTGTCTTGCTGGTAGTTGCCTGGGAAAAGAGACCAACCCCCACCTGGCTACACCCTCCTTTCAGGGAGTTGTAGAGAGCGATGAGGTCTCCCCTGAGCCTCCTCTTCTCCAGGCTGAACAGCCCCAGCTCCCTCAGCCTCTCCTCATAGGATCTGTGCTCGAGTCCCTTCACCAGCCTGGTTGCCCTCCTTTGGACCTGCTCCAGGACCTCAATCTCCTTCCTGAACTGAGGGGCCCAGAACTGGACACAGTACTCGAGGTGTGGCCTCACCAGCGCTGAGTACAGGGGCAGAATCACTTCCTTGGACCCATGGGAAGAATCACTTCCTTGGACCTGCTGGCCACGCTGTTCCTGATACAGGCCAGGATGCCATTGGCCTTCTTGGCCACCTGGGCACACTGCTGGCTCATGTTCAGCTTCCTGTCAATCCAAACCCCCAGGTCCCTTTCTGCCTGACTGCTCTCCAGCCACTCTGTGCCCAGCCTGGAGCTCCCCATGGGGTTGTTGTGGCCAAAGTGCAGGACCCGGCACTTGGCCTTGTTGAACCTCGTCCCGTTGGAATCAGCCCAACGCTCCAGTCTGTCCAGGTCCCTCTGCAGAGCCCTCCTGCCTTCCAGCTGATCCACACTCCCCCCCAGCTTAGTGTCATCTGCAAATTTGCTGATGATGGACTCAATCCCCTCATCTAAATCATCAATAAAGATATTAAACAGAACTGGGCCCAATACTGATCCCTGGGGGACACCACTAGTGACCGGCTGCCAACTGGATGCAGCCCCGTTCAGCACCACTCTCTGGGCCCAGCCCTCCAGCCAGTTCCTAACCCAGCACAGAGTGCCTCTGTCCAAGCTGTGGGCTGACAGCTTTTTCAGGAGAATGCTGTGGGAGATGGTGTCAAAGGCCTTGCTGAAGTCCAGGTAGACCACATCCTCAGCCTTCCCCTCATCCACCAGATGGGTCACCTGATCACAAAAGGAGATCAGGTTGGTCAGACAGGACCTGCCCTTTCTAAACCCGTGCTGGCTGGGTCTGATCCCTTTTCCATCCTGCAGGTGCTGTGTGATTGCACTGAGGATGATCTGCTCCATAACCCTGCCAGGCACTGAGGTCAGGCTGACGGGCCTGTAGTTTCCTGGGTCCTCCTTCCGGCCCTTTTTGTGGGTTGGCGTGACATTTGCCAACTTCCAATCATCTGGGATGTCCCCAGTGAGCCAGGACTGTTGGTAGATGATAGAGAGAGGCTTGGCGAGCTCTTCTGCCAGCTCCCTCATCACCCTTGGGTGGTTCCCATCTGGTCCCATAGACTTGTGGGGATCCAAGCAGCTCAGTATGTCACTGACTGTTTCCTTCTGGATTACAGGGGGGCTGTTCAGATTTTTGTCTCTTTCTACAATCTCCAGAAGCCAGCTGTCCTCAGGACAACCTGTCTTACTGTTGAAAACTGAGGCAAAGAAGGTGTTAAATACCTCGGCCTTTTTTTCATCTTTGACAACTATATTCCCGCCCATGTCCAGTAAAGAATGGATGTTTTCCTTGCCCCTCCTTTTGCTATTGAGCAGCAATATATGAGCAGCAATATGGGCAGCCCATGCAAAACGAGCTGTCTGTCTATATGCCTGTGGATGGACAGGAATCCCTAACACAAACACGACCAAAGACTTCGAGCAAGGGAGAGGGCTCCTTTAAATTCAAAGCACCGAGAACAGCTCTGAAATGGGTAGCTTTCAACTGAGTCACCAGCACATGTCAGCTTGGGTTCCTCTCCCATTTTCAAAAACTTCCTGGTAGTGTATTCTAGCAGTCTGCTCTATATTGCAGCAAACCAGTGAAAGGTTAGGCACTAGTTGTATTGTTCACCTCCACATGCGACGTGTATCAGTGTATCCTAAGCTGTAAGCAGGAGTCTTGCGAATTCCCAGCGCTCAATATACTTGTCAATACACATTTATTTTCACTAGGCCTGGAACTTATGATCTAATTAGGATTTATTAGAAGGCAAACAATCTTCCTAACAGAAAATGCAATTTAAACTGATGAGGATTTTATGTAAACACATGTGCACACAGTTATCTTTGTATGAGACTCTCATTGAAGTTCTTGCACTCCTCTGTGTAAGCTAATATTTATAGCTTTTCTAGTGAATCAGAGAAAGGAATGGAATATTTTTCATTTATTAATCAAAATATATTTTCAAGCAAAATGTTTTGTGTATCACTGATTTTGAGTGTCAAGGTAATGGCCATTAGAAAAAAACAACATTCTATCTGCAGCCAACAGCCTCAAGCTGTGCTTCATGGGGAACAGCTCTTTGTCTTTTGAAGAACTGTGCAGGTAGTGAGGCTTATGGATCAGCCCATCTGTAGCTCCAAGAGCATGAGGTTGTCTGTGTTTTGGAGTGCTCCTGCTATTAGTAATATTTAAATGACTTAAAAAATCATGAGCTATCCCTGGACATCTCTTTGTGCAATGAGGTCCCTGTGCGGACAGGAGGTGGGGCAGGCTGGGAAACATGCCATGCTCCTGACCTTCTACATCACCATTCCGTACATCGCGATGTGGTTATACCCTTCAGCACTCTCTGTGAACCAGGGAGCGGGCAAGCCACCAGCAGTTCAAGTCAGACCATTCCCAGCGTTTAGCCAGCCCTTCCCCTGTACGTTTTGCATGTGGGAACAGGAGGGGAGATGGTTTGGGATGGGAGAAGGGGTGGATCAGTGAGCAAGGCTCCTGAAGTGTGTTCTGCGTGAGAGAAATGCTTCACCTAGGCGAGGAGGGGAAAGGAAGGAGATAGCTATATCTCTGTTAATAAATTAAACAATGCACAGGAATGTTCCTGGGCTGGGAGCGTGACTGCCCGCCCTGGTAAACTGTTAGAACAGTCCCTGGCAAGGTTTTGGCATGCGCCAACCAGTGCTGCCCCGGGTAGTTTTTGAGTATGGTTTGGCAGCAAGCGCGTTCCTGGGACCGTCCCCAGCCGGCTGTTTGCATGCAGCCTCTCTGTTTTGAAGGTTAAGGGTGTTTACTGTGCTGCTCTCTGCCAGCTGGCCTCCATGCCCAGAAATGTTCCCAGGCACACTTAATTTACTTGTGTAGATATAACCTAATGTTAACAGTTATCATCTGTCCCTGAATCTCACGTTGCTGGGCTAAGCATGTATGGTACTGCTTGTGTATGGGGTTTTTTTGGCTGTGCCTTCTGCTGCATGGAGTGCTCAGGCTCCTGTTGTGAACATCTGAAATCAGGTCAAGGTGTCTTCACTGGGAACCCTGATAGCACCAGCAGTTTTGTCCTGGGTGTGCTCCCGTTGTGAGGGCTCTAAGCAATGCTGCTTTTGGGACTGAAGTAATGGCTACGCCCCCTTTACGGTAATTCCTTTCAGGTTATCAGCAATTTAGGTAGCCATGCCACATTTTCTTATTTACTTCTCATCACCATTAACTTAGGAGTCATTGCTTTCTGAAGAACAAGTCACAACCCAAATGAATTCAGTGGAAAATTCTTGCTGAATCTATAGAGATAGGGTTTTGTAGCTATTTCCTATATCCATCACTCTTGGCATTATTAGTTATTTTATTTTAGATGTATTTCTTGTCTTTTTTTCTAGTTATTTCCTTCTGATACTTTTCAGCCTCCTGAATCCAATTGTAGAATTTCCTTCTTAGCTGTTTACAGTTCCTTTCCTCTCTGCATCTCCAATCTATTTAATTATATAAGAAGTTTTTTTTGCGTATTTATGATATAGTTACTGAAACTGTATTTATCAAAATTTAGTAAATAACGGGTCTAGTGGAAAAATATAATTCTTGTATGACGATGTCTGTTTTTAGATAGATAGCAGTGAGCCATTTGCCAGGGTGCCTAGATGTATATTTCTTCATTAATGATGTGGAGGAAAGTAGAATATATTCTAGGACTGGTATACACTTTCTATTTAAAGACCAAAGAGATCAGTACATGCTTCAACAAAATGACATAAAATTTATAGCAAGCTGTAGTAAAAGCTGACCAGATTTTGTGATGTGGGAGTGATTATGATATTATGTATATTCTTCATTAGGTATCTGTAATTATACTTTGCTGGTGACCTCTGTCTCTAAGTTAAGGCTAACCAGGAGTCTGAGTTCATTATAGTACAACTGTAGAATTTTTTTTTTTCTTTTAATTTTTTTTTTTTAATCTGTATAATGATGTCATCTGCAGATAATGTTGGGATCACCACTTTCCACGCATGTGGAGGCAGGGAGTTTGTCCAGGGAATATGTATTATAAAGGTTACTAGCTTTATTCTTTGAGAATAAAGAAACCTCAAATTTTTATAGGCTTCTCCCTGAGATGCATCTAAGAGCTCGAGTCAGTGAAGTATTTTATATTAAAAAATAAATAGACATACGGCATGGTGACAACCTGTTTGGACACAGAGCTACAGCCTTCTCCTTCTGTAGCCCAGAACTGTCAGAACTGTCATACTATTCTCATATCCTCCCTTTTGATTTCTTTTGTATAGACAGAAAAGAATTACAAAGTCTTCTGTTCACAGAAGAACTGCTCATCATGATGCAGGTGACTGACACACAAATAATGGAAAAAAAAAAGGGGGAGTAAGTAGCCCTCCTGGGTCTTTAGTATTATTTATATTGATGAGACTGTGGTTTTGAAGGTAAAGCTGCTTCCTGATTTCTCTCTGGGAGCTGAGCATCTGAAATGCTCGTGGTATTAAAATCTCTTGACTGCTCCACCTGAGGAAGCACAGTTTCACTTGGATTGAAAATGGAAGTAGTTCGGAACAGATGGTTATCTTGTTTTAAATTAATGTTACGTATCTTGCCATAATATATATCTATCTATATATATATAAATTCTGATCCAGTCTTCCAATCTAATTTGGCAGATACAACTCCTCAGTCAAGATTGCAGCAGTTACGAATCATGCTGCAATGCACATCTCCCAGATCTTTTTAGGAGAAGCATTTCATACTCCTCTGGACCACCAACTCCACAGCCAAATTATCCACCTCTTTGAGAAGAAAAGGCAAATGGCCTAAAGGAAAGTTTTATGGTTTAATGAAACAGTAAGAAAACAAATATTAAGTTTTTAATGAATGAAATGAAAATGAAAAGCACAGAGTAGTCAGTACTTTATGGTCCATGAATTCCTTTCTCTTGCCCTGCAGAAAGCACATGTGTTCTGCAGTAGTTGTGCTGCTCCTGTAGGCAAATCTTATATGTAATGGTGCAGGATCAGGGATTTGGGAAGGAAACTGGGAACAGAAGAAGTAGATGAGACCTGCTGAGACATAAATCTGGTCTTCTGCTATCCTGCACCATGAAATCACTTCCATAACCTTTTCAAACCT
Source organism: Florisuga fusca (assembly GCA_038090715.1). Classification (NCBI taxonomy): domain Eukaryota; kingdom Metazoa; phylum Chordata; class Aves; order Apodiformes; family Trochilidae; genus Florisuga; species Florisuga fusca. Next base: position 25,780,587 of record JAAWXA010000001.1, on the reverse strand, counting down.
CCATTCTTGGTTGTCAGATTTCTATGTCCTCACAGCTCCCCTAGGCATACTTTTCTAGTGACTCACCTTCCTCTCATTTTTTCCCCAAATTAATTCATGGCTGTAGATGCTGCTTTGTTCTTGAGCCAGAGTTCAGCTTGCGTGGATCTCCTTTCTGCTGTGCATCCCTCTGACATACATGGTGACAGCAGCTACACTCCCTCTGCCTTTCGCTGTCAGCTGTAACAGCCAAAGTCTTTTAGCCATTTTCCAGAGGGCAGTGCTTTGACTGTGCTGACATCTTTGCCCTGTCCCAGAATTCCTGCTTAGCATGAACCACATACGTAACACCGATGTTAGTGTTGCTTTGGAAACCACCCTCAACAAGCTCTGGTGGTGGCAAAGTGTGAAATGAACTCAGGTGTCTCACAAATATCAGACCAAGCCTATTAAGGATGTATTTCTTTTTTTCACTTTTGTTGTCGACACTAAAATTTCTGTGGAAACCTTGACACAAGGACACCGTGAGGTATGTTGCTGCTCCATATGATGTTTGCATTCCATGGCATGTTGCTCTTCCCACTAGGAAGAAGGCTGAATGTGGACCACACGACTGACACAGGGCTTGGGATCTGATCAGATTTGAGTGGATGGCTCATTTCTGTGGTTACTGGTTCTGGTATTTCAGTGGGTTCAGTTTTTCATCACTAAGGTCACCATTATCTTGACTTTTCAACATGATTATGGTTAATTTTACCTTCTGAGTTTGTCACGTCTTCAAGTCAGAATCTGCCAGTTTCTGTGGGCAAATAATTCACAGACTGCAACAGCATCATGACAACTGAGGGCTTTTAGAGAGAGAACTGTAATGTGATTAATTGTCAGTACAGGAGCACTTTCAAAGTAGGAATTTTCAAATTATTTTATAGTTTTGCTACTTAAGTCACATAGTTAGGCTCAAATCAAAGTATTTTGACCTCAGTATGTTTAACCTAGGCCTTTATTGATGGAAATTTTCATGGAACACATTTTCTCATGGAAACTTAATTTCTACATTTAAAGCTGTATTTCATGCAGATGAAGTGAGTATCCTTGTTCATTGTGAAGATAACAATACAGCCAATGAATTACATATGCCTGGGTAAACACACAAACCTAACATGGAATATAAATCTAAATGTCTTGCACATGCTATGCAAATTCAAGAGTCTTCAATAGGGCCCTGTTTCACCAAGGAGCTGATTCCAGAAAAGTTTGAAAAAGCAGTGGAATAACTTTAACATTATTAACCCACATAAAGACTTCTGAATATAGTGCAAAATCACTCATGTTGATATTGGCTCCCCCCTGGAAAGAAAAAGAGATCAAAGTTTTTTTTTCCCTTGAAAATATTAGCCTTGAGTTTGTTTTCAGATCTTTAATGTAAAATTGCATTTACTTTCTATGTTTTCAAGACTGAGGCATTATTGTTGCTGCAGTTCAGTAGGCTTTTTATAATCAATTCATATACTCACATTTATTTAGCTCCTTTTTCTGAATGGCAAGGAGAAGATTTTCCTTACAGAAATGGAAGGTCTTTTCAAAGATGGAAATATCTTGAAGAACTGCACCTTTATGATTATTTAGAGATTTGTTTATAAGGTTAGCTTCTCATAAAGTATTCAGAAGTAATTTAATTGGTAAGCTCACACTGGCTTGAAATAAATTGCTGAATCCTGATGCTTTATTCATTTTCTCTTCTAGCATATTGTATTTTTTTAGTGCACTGTAATATTGGATTACTCAAACAAGATGTGAATGCTCACTTCAACAGGAGCTAGACTGAAGCTGGTTTTCTTTTTGATGAATATTACATATTGTCCTTTACTGTAACAAGTTCAAAATGGTGCCTGTGTATTTCTGTCAAAAAAGAGACTTAATTATATTGCATCTTAGTCACATAGATGTTTAATATCTGCAAACAAAGCCACCAGGTGACCTTCTCTAATACATCTTGAGCTTTTGCTTTAAATCCTTGCTCACCAGGGACCACATGGACTTCAGGATTTTGAACAGCCTTGAGAGATGTCCTGGGGCTGACTAATACATGACCAGTTCATGTACTGTTATACTCCCTAGACAGACCCTTACACGAGGAGAAGGGATGTGAAAAAAAACCCACCTTTTTTCATTTTTTTTTTAACTACACATTCTACCTACTCCACCTAGCAGGAGTGAGAATACCTTTATCATAAACTGCTTGTACTTCAAAGATGAGGAAATGCATTCAGAACAGCCCAGGTCCTGGGTGGCATGAGCAATTCTGTTCACTCTACTAAGAAGCAATGCTGTAGGTTTTCCTGGTTCACCAGAGTCCTGAGAGACTTCTGGAAAACCACTGGATGGTCCATTTTCCTCATGGCTTGACAACTAAGGGGAAGCAGCTCTGTCCAGCCTTAAGGGGCTTTTCCTACCTAGAAGAGCCAAAAGACAAAGAGGAGACAGTGGTGAGATCCAGGATGGCTTCTTTCTTTCCTTCAAAACGAAGACTCTCTTCTGCAGTAAAGATGTTAGAGGGGAGGTCTGAGGGAGGGATGTGGCACAAAATGAGTTTCATGCACCAGCATGTTAATTGCTGTTGAGGATATTTATGGATAGGCTTCTTTAATGGAGTGATTTGTTTGTTGGTCCTAAGTAACTGCTTTATCTCATCAAGCACAGGAAATCTAATGTGAAGGTTTGGTTCCAGCAAAGTATGCTTGGCTTGAAGTAAAGAATCAGACTTTGGGAAAAAGGAATAATGGAATGTTAAATTAGTAATGGCTTTTGCAGCTTGTTTGCAGTTTGATCTTTGTATGCTGTAAACATTATTTCAATATTTAATTTCTGGGGCTTAATTTGTGCCTTTGCTTGGAATATTTTTAAAAGAATTTTTTCTGCTTGGAAGAGTTGATTTTCTACAACAGAAGAATAATATTACAATAGGTGGCTCGCATTTGGCTGCCAGAAGCCCCAGCTGTTTGTAGGAGGATATTCTGAGCAAGTGTGTACATAATGTTAAGACTGATAGGCTTCCTTGAGTCTCTACGAAAACATAGTTTACCTCTCCCAGGTCTCCAGTGCAGGAGAGTGATTATGTATGCATTACCTTGACTTTTACAGGTCTGTTCACATATTCAGAGAGACATAAATGCTCATCTGCTTGGCTGGATTGGAGCCATGCAGCTCTATCAGACTATCTTTACATGAAGTCTCTTGGGTATTGCTGTTAATACAGACATGGGAACTTGGAACCCAGTGGGTGGTACCAAGAACCAGGTACTGAGCTCCATGGTGGGTCAGCCAGGTAACTAAGCGTCCAGCCAGATGGGTAAGGGTATGTCTACAAAACCTATAGTCATAGGTTCCAGGTTGGTACTCAGTGAGCCTGAAATAGACAAGGATACCTTGTTTGTGTAATGCTGTGGAGGTAACAACACAGATAGAGGAAGACTTACACCAGCTGAGATTGTTCTGGTAAGTGCTTCCATACATTTGTCTCCTATTTCAGACATCCATCCCTGAATTTGTCCACACTTGAGCTCATGAGATTACCTTCTTAGACTTAGGAAAGGGAAGGTGATGTGCAGAGAAATGAAATGATTTGCACAGGGTCAGGAATGGTAGATCTGAAGACTGAATCCAAGTCTCTTTAAACCATGCCAGTACCTCAACCACAAGGTCAGGGTTCATTTGTACCGTATTTTCCTTTAACTCTAGCAACTTCTGCAGCTGGATGTCTTTGTAGAGCTAGATCCAAAGCTCACTGAAGTCAGTGGGAGTCCACTTACTGATTTCTAGCAGGCTTTAGATCAGGCCCATTGGATGCTTTTTTCCTCTACTCTAGAGAGAATAGTTTTGTCTTTTAAAGCTCCCTTTACCTGTCCATGTTGTGTGTTAGGGAAGCTGAATGGCTTGACATTTGGGTTGTTTATTTTACCTTGCAAGGACCCGTGGCAAGTACTGGAAAACACTGATAGAAACCAAGGTTGTTGCTCCCATCTCCTCACTGTGAATTGCTGCTCCCTCAGAGCACAGCTACATAAACAGCTGATCTGGCATTTAGCACAGGGGAAGGAATGGAAATGTCTGGCAAGGTGATGGGGTCTGAGTTATTGGAGGTGATGAGGAAAGGGCCAGAGCCTTGGAGCAGACCTACTGCCAGCTGAAGGTGCTGTGCTGGATGCTGAATCCACTGTTTGTGTGGCTGCAGCCTCTCTGAAGAGATGGGAACTATCAGATGTGGGTGAGAAGGAGTCTCTTCAACTGACAATAAAATGTTATAATTAGTGTGATCGCTGATCACCCAGTTGGTATTTAACAGCTTTATGTGAAGATTTCTTTTAGTTCCCCAGGGTCAGTGCTATCCACTGCCATCTCCCCAGTCTGCAAAAATAGCGGATGGAGATTCGCTGGTTTTTTACATTCCTCTGTTTCCCTGTGTGAGCTAGTAACCCTTTTTCTTAGCAGACTTGTCTCTGCTCAATCCTTTCCCTTTTCAGATCAATGGCTAAGTTACCAGTGGCTTCTGTAGCATCATTTAATTAGGTTTGCTCTGCGATGGAGGAAGAAGGCTGATCAGAGCTGAACACAAAGCCAGTTGCACCAAAATATACCAAAACTTTATTTGTATTACTCTTGACTGTATTTGGCACTTGATCTTACCCAAAGACAATGAAATTGTTTTTTTAGATTCTTATTTAATTATTTAAGTTGGAGACATAATTCCTCTGTGGGCTTGGGAGCCCTCTGTAATCAGTGAAATAAAAATAGTTACTTCCAGAAAGCAATTCAGAAATTTAGATGGGATGCAAACACCTATAGTCTTCATGGTCACTGTAGGTGGGAGTTCAGTGTATGTCAATTTCTAATTTAAGTGCAGTGCCTGGTGTTAGGTGAGATGGATTTGTGAGCTGGTGACTAGTGATTTCTCACTGAACTTTCATGAAGCAGCTTAACTACAGATACATTGTTTAATAAGGAAAAGAGAAACCTATGGGAAAACAAAGACTATCAATAATCACATGTACTTAAATCTGGCAATAAAGTTTTTGGAAAAAAAAATCAGTACAGCAGCTTGTTGCCTTTGAAACTTAATGCTATTAAAATGTTGAACATGAAGTTTCTATTTTTAAAATGGCAGTTGAAAGAAATGCACAAGATTAATAAGAAGCTAAATTGAAACCATGTTGGTTCATAGGTAATACAGACAAACACTGAGTTAATGGGGAAGCATTCTTGGGGAGAGCTATATGTGTGCTCCACTTCAGGCCACTGCTTGTTTGTTTCTTATTTTGTCTTTCTTAGAAAGCAGAAGGGGGTAGAAATACCAACCTGTTAAATATTTTATTTCCCTTTTTTAGACTGTTGCTCAGTCAAGTTTATTAAGCTTTCTGAAGCAGCAGCCTATGACAAGTTAAGACACCAGCTACCACCATAATACATAGGGGAGTCACTAATATAAACCATTCTTCAGCAGAAGTGGACAACAGGTCTGCCTGTAGAAAGCCTTAAAGACAAACAAGAAGATGTGTAGCAATCATGTAGGAGGTGATGAAAAGAAGATTTGAGTAATGAGCTGTTTACCTGGCAGGGAGCTGCCATCTGACACAGGTGTCCAAGAGAGCTGCAGATCTCTGTCTGTATTTGTTGGAGCAGATGCAGCTTAGAATAGACAATTCTCATCTAGCTAAAAAGCAGAACAGGGGAGCTGCACCTCCAAGGAAGTGTTTACAAAAGCAGCTGCAGATAGAAGTTTGTTCCAAGATGACCACAGTCTCCTGCTAATAACCAAAACTGCCAGCCCAGAGGACTACACGGACTCTAGTTCTTGATACTAGATGAAAAAAAAAATGGTGTTTGAGCAGGAAAGTAGGTTTTTGGTAAGCTGCACCCTGGAGAATAGCTTTGATTTCGTTGGCACTGTGACCACTTACATGATGCCAAGATCTGGCCCACTGACTGCATGGGTATTAGGATGAGCCATGCCAGCAGCAGAGCTGTCCCATATGTATTTTATTTTCTCTTTGTTTATTACTTTTTTTTGTTTGGTTTTTTTTTTATTTGTTTGGTTTGGTTTGGTTTTATTTTTGTCTAAAACACAGCAACTGGCTGTGTGGTAATAATAGAAGAATGAGCACTGGAAGAGCCTGTTAGCATCCTGAAGGAGAATATGTACATAGCTGTTCAGTTCATGAATTGTTAGCAGAAGCAGTGAATGTTACCAGCAGGCATTGCATGGAGTGATGTATAGAATAACCTGCCATGGATAAACTGCCCAGAACATACAGTGTATGTTTACATAAGGGAGACATCTGTAAAAGATTAAAGTAAGAAATGTATTTATGTACATTTATATGTGCATTATTACCTTACAATAATACTCAAATATGGGCTCTGTACTTCATTATGAGTTTGAATCAAAATGTATCTTTATGTGGTTGATTAAATGTGGTATTAAGGCCTGCTCAATAGCATGCTGCAGGTAGGAGGGTGCTTTCCATTAGCTCTGGCTTGTTCTAGTGAAATGCTCCAAGATGTTGTGTTCAAAAAATCAGTGACAGTTCCTGCCTTGCACTGTAGCCATTGACACCGTGGTGTAGGGAATGGGCAGGGAGGACCAGACTGGTCCACGTGATGTGGGTGGCAGATGTGAAAAAGGAACAAAGGACTCATTGGAACAGAAGGACAAGATAAACTGAGGGCCAGTTCTGCTGTGCCATGTGAGATGCTCTCAGTCAACTCCAGTGATGACCTCAGGCTTCTTCCATGGCAATATGACCTCTATATATGCTTCACAAGACCAGGTTTCTGGCTACTCCTGTGACTATGTTTGATTCCCAGCTGAACCCTGCATGTCTCATAACAAGCTTTGGTTCTTAGTTTTGTGGTCATGGTTTGGGTTTTATGAATCTTATTTCTTAGATGATGGAGACTGGCAGTGAGAATAAAGTCAGTGATGAGAACTTTGGGGAATCCCATTGATACATAGGGATGGATCTGCTGGTGTTTAACAACAACAAAATCTTTCCAACTTACTGTTATGACTACTTTCCTTTTATATGAACCCGTTACATAAATTGCAAAGATTCAATAACTTCAGCTCTGCAAAACATCCAGATGAATGATGGAACATGAGTAGAAACTGCCTAGTTGTAGCATTGCTAATTAAATCCTTTTTTCTGGCCAAAGTTGTTGAATATTGAAGAAAACCCTCATAATTTTGAGCATCAGATGAAGAAAACCCTTTTTTTTTCTCATTGACCAAATGTCTCATTGTCATAGATTCTAACCTTCTATTTCCTTAAGCACTCTGCAATCACAAAATGGTCGTTTAGGTATTAAACACTATTGGAGGAATTGGTTGGAAACTGGAATTTTCTCAATTTAAGTGAAATTTGAAGTTTCAATATTAGCTTGCATACCTATCAGGATATTGGGCACTCACTGAGTTTGGAGTGAGTTAGGCACTGGCTACGCAGGCCATATTCTGAGAAGTTTTGGAAGCATCAAAACATTTTGATTATGAAATTTGAAAAGATGACATTTGATAATAGTGATTTTATATTATTGTATAGTATACTAGTGTAAAAAATACTGAATAGGGCATAACTGCATGCACAAGGGGTATCCATTAACATTTGTTTTCATGTAATGTGTGTATGAGTTGAAACACAAATATGGTGATAGAGTGAGAATAAAATGTACAAGTCAAGATTGACATGAAGTTAAAACATCCAGCTGTAGTCAGTTTCTTAGAAACAACTGGGTTTTTAAAAAATGGTATTTATTATGTAAAACTACTACACCAAACTGCTCCTAGCTTTCAACCAAGTTTCTTTAATATAAGTGAAACCAGTGGTGCCCGACAGTTTCCATTGTGGCAGCTTCTAATGTTGTTGAGCTTCTACCATGCGTGCTGAAATCGTCATACATGCTGAGGTCTGCTTCAGGCTGAATTTCTTTGGAAATGATTGGCAGAAATGCTTTAGTAGTTTCTGAGAGTGACCACAGGGCAGAATACATTATTTTGCTTACATTAAAATATCTTATGGACTCCAGCACCTGAAGGTGATACAGAAAAGCTGGAGAGTGACATTTTGCAAGGGCTTGTAGGGATAGGATGTGGGGGAACAGTTTTAAGGTGGAAGAGGAGAGATTTAGATTAGACATGAGGAAGAAATTCTTTAGTGTGAGGATGGTGAGACACTGACCCAGGTTGTTCAGAGAAATTGCAGATGCCTCATTCCTGGAAGTGTTCAAGGCCGGGTTGGATGGGGTTTGCAGAAACCTGGTCTAGTGGGAGGTGTCCCTGTTCATGTCTGGTTTGGCCAGGGTGTGAACTTGTGCTCACACCTCCTCTGTGTTACAGCTCAGCAGCTAAACTCTGTCAGCTTAATGGGTGTTTGGTGGAACCAGAGACTCAAATCCTTTTTTTTAGTATCACTTTTACTGTTCAAATATGTGGGTAATATTTAGAAAGAACAGTAGCTTCAGGTAGCCTGTGGTTTTGATTGATCTCATTAGTTAATTATTCCTTTTTATTAAGGAAAAAACAGCTGATCTGCAGAAAAGCACGTTTGTTACATGGGATATCTGCCATTCTTTTTGCTCTGCCTTCAACCTCAAGTCCAAGTTTTAACGCAGGCTTCGTGTGATGAGGCTCTCCTTGTTGCCAGAGGAGCCAGTGGTGCCAGAGATCTAATCAGGTGGTGACACCAAGGACTGGCAGAGATGTTTGTGAACATGGAAAAAGTGGTTCTGCTGGCTTTCCCAGCTGAGTGGCTGGCCAGAAGTAAGGTTTCAATTATAAGCAGAGCTAAAGTATGTTTGTGTTAATGACAGATCCATCAGCTGAGAACCAGAGACTCAACTGAGAATACATGTGATGAGATTATCTGCATGTTGCTAATTCATTTGAAAGAGCTGTTTACTTGAGTTTGGTTAATTAAGATGGATGATCTCAGTAGGCTAAGGTACAATTGAACCCAAATTTCTGCTAGAAGTTTAAGATATTGATGTTTCCTGGGCTTTGAGGTGCCAGGAATCTCTTCACAGTGCCTGCCTGGGGTCTGTGGAGCTTGGATGGGGGATGTACAGCAGGTTACCAGTGATAACGCAGGGGGTTTTGGTCACTGCTGGTCCCCTGTTTCTCTTGAAATCTTCAGGACCATTTGTAGGTGATTTAGGGGCATTTGGAGGGACAGAGCTGCTGCTCCCTGTCTGGTTGTGGGTGCCCAAATGTCAGCTGTGCTGTGAGGAGAGGTGGGCATGGCAGTTCCAGCTGGTTCCAGAGGCCTCACTGCAGGGCACAGCTGCATACAGTGTATACACAGAGTTAATCATGTTTGAGGTACTTTTAATTAATTCCTCCAATTTGGGGGAAGTTACTGAAATTTCCTGTTTCAGGAGGGTAATAATACTTTATTTCTTTAATTTTTGTCCATCATTTTTACCTTAATGGAACTAGTCCGTATCATTAGGAAAATACTTTGAGTTCATTTTCTTGAAACCAAATTTCTTCATACCAGACTACCTTGTGGGAATCCTGGTGCAATCCAAGGTTAAGTCTCTTTTCTATAATTCAGCCTCCTGGAGGAAAGACAAACTTCACTCTCATTTCTGGTTCTGAGTTGGAGTGCATCGGGGCTAACTTTCTCCCTTTTGGCTCATGTATTGTACCCAGGGGCTTGTCACTTCTGCAGGGTCTCTACATGTGGAGTGGAATGTAACGTGGTTATCCAGAGCAGGCTGCTAATTACAGCTTTAATTTTATTGTGTTTAGGAGGAGACAGGTATCCAACCTTTTCTTACCTGTAACGACGGATCTGAAGAAAGGCATGATAGGAGATAAGGTGTGCTGACAGACAGCATGGCCCCGATGGCAAATTGCCCATCAGGTGAGTAAAACCTGCTATTGATGAGCTGTATGAAAGGATGACTATTTCTATAATGATGTATGTAGATAGATAGAGCTATAGATCTACACGCATTTACACTTATTACACTCACACAGATATACGTGTGTGTTTCTATGTGTCATTAACAGAATCAGTTCTAAAAAGAGTTTAGAAAAGAGGAGGAAAGGTGTGTTTTACATTATTCCTGTGTATGCATTTGCTTGTGTAATATATGCTTCATTTCCTCTGGGGACTTATTGAAGTAGTTATTTACTTATAAGCAGTGCAACTTAAAAGAAACCAACTGGGATCTAAATAGTTTCTTACAATGCCTACAGTTTTGCAATAAGCAAAAAAAGATTGCACTTTGAGGCAACAGAAAGGTTCTATTATTGACAAGAAATGAGCTATTATATAGTAAGAAAATAAAAGCAAGGGTCTGCTCTGAACTGTGAATGCTGCAAAAATTATTTTAATTTTGAAAATGGCAAACTGTGGTTTTGTTAGTTGCAAATTGTTTCAGGTCCATTGCTTTGAAAGGGAAACAGCTGATTTATATCAGCTGGAGATCTGTTTTCATTGCTGATGTTTTATTTAGAATTTCTTGTTCATAGTACATTAGAAATCACTGTGGTAGATTTACCATAAATATTCATATTCTGTGGTGCATTATTCCTGGAGTAATCCCATTGATTTCAGAGGCTTAAAAGTACTCAGGAGGACAGATTCCTCTGTAAAGAGGAAAAGCTGATCATATGGTTAAATATGGTAACTGGGATTATTACCACAGCCTGGTTTCCAGGGTGGTGATGAACTTAATTGCTACAGCATCAGCTTTTATTTCATGTTCCGTGCACTATTGTTTACCAGTCCTGTTGGGCCCAGTATGGCACCTGTTGAAATTGATAGGAACCTTTCTACTGACTTCATCAGGTATTGGGTGTTTAGGAATCTTGAACCAGATCAAATAGCAGCTGTTAATGTAGCCTAGCATTCTTCCAGCTTTAGTTACTGCCTGTGGTGCTTATACAATCTGTTTGGTATATATTTTTATCTGATCTCATAAATGTGAGAAAATGACTCAGAGGCACTCAGGTGTTTTTTTTTTTTAAATATTGTCACCTTTGTATTCAAAGAAGGTAAATCCAACAGCCAACTAGTTACTGACCCTTTCTATATGTGTTTATGTATACAGAGGCTACTGTTACATCTACATGACTCACCAAAGTTAGGATGAAAGTTCAAAGCCATGTCCATGCTCAAAGTACTAGTTTTTCAAAACTGGTACAGATATTTGGTGCTGTTGAAAGAAAAAAACGAAAACATGGGACAATGAAAAGGCCCAGTTTTGGTGCTGAGGTTGTTTCAGAAATAGAGCTGGTTGAAATATTTCCGATTTTAAGATGGTGCAATCCATTTTTATTTGATTTTTGGGCAAAAAGAAAAAAGAAGACAGAAAATAACTGCAGAAAATATTTCAATGAAGTAGTTTACCCATTTTTCCACTCTTGTAAGGATTGAAGAGCAGGGACATGGTCAATATCGAGCCTATCAGTGTCACAGGCACATGGGTTTGGCATTGTATGTTCTGTGTGTGTTTTCTGCACTATTGGTTGAAGAAGGCAAGACCATTGTCCAAAGATCCATAGCTTTCATCACACTAGGAGTTTTCTCCCAGCTCCATTTCCACCAGCAGTTTGTCCTGCTTTCTGCTTTCTTCCTCTGGTTAATTGAATGAAACAGGTGTTTCACAGAAAGATTGAATGCTTACAGCTCGAACTAATCTCTCTCTCTCACAAATGGATCTTTTGTACTGTCTGATGGATTAATAGAGGTTTAGGTACTTAAAAAGATAAACAGTGAGTGCAAACAGTGAGGACGAAGGGGGAAGGAGTAAAGCTGATTGTGGTTGATGAGAGCGATGATGTCCTTTATTTAGCAGAGGTGATACTGCAGTGGAGAGATGCTGTGAGGAGAAGGGCTCCTTTTAAGGCAATAGAGAAGTACACCACCATGGACTGGTGTACCACCAGGGATAAAGCAAGGCACAGCATATCTGTTAGTGGCCAATGGAAAAAGTTCATTGGTTTTGAAGGCTTTGAGCTCAGATGCAGTGAAAGAGAATAGGGGCTCATTGTTAAGGCAAGGATCAGCACTGCCTTTTGTTCCTTCCCCTGCCCCCCTCCTCCTTTGGCACTGCAATAATAATATCTTGTCACTCCTAAGACATGTTGGCATAGATCATGTTCACTGATGGATGTTCAGTCAATTAATGTACTAAAATGGTTTGTTTCTGTTGATGTATGTCTTTGGAGACTCTTCTGATGGGAATGTAAATAAATGAACCCTTCACCAGTTATTTCTCTCAGTGTAGTCCAGTTTAACTCCTGAGTGCCTTCCTGCTAGGAGGGACACCACATGCTTTACTGCCATGTATTACTACAGCTTTTGCCTTTTTCTTGAGTTTCATTTGCTGTCCAAGTGTATGGGCAGCTTCTTGTATGTGGATGCAGGTAAGTTTTTTTAAATTAGTATTCAGTAAACCAAGTCGGAGAAATTAAGATGGGCAGTCAAAAAGGTAAAGGCCTTAAGTTCCACTGAGACCATTCAGAATACTTCTCATTATTTTCCTGGGAACTGCAGAGGTGATTACAAGCTCTTTGGATTAATTTCTTTTCAGCTGTATGTGAGACTCGAGTTGTATGGGGTTGTGAATCATAGAACTGAAGTATTTTTCTGCAATTAGTTCTCACCAGTATGTGAATTCTTCAGTGGTACTTGTCTGTAAGACACTGGAACTCAAAACCATCAGAAAATATCCAGAATAAATCTATTTACCCATAATGATAAACTCAAAATATACAGAGAAGATAGGCCCTAACCTATTTACTTTCAGAAGACTTTTCTCACCATAAGTGACAGTTTTAAAGGAATTAGCATAGTCCTTTTAGCTACCTTCTAGACTTTAGAGTGCTTGTGCTTGCACATTTTACCTACACCACTGGAAATGCCATCTTCCATAATCATGCATTAAAGGGACTATTTAGTGGCCACTGGCCAAACAACTTTTCTTCAAGTCTCCACTTAATAATGAGGCTTCTTTTCCAGAGAAATTTGTACAGTTGCAGTAAAGAGCTTCTGGTGAAGATGGAAATGGAAGGTAACAGGCCAAATACTGTCGGTGTAATTTCAATTGTCAGTTGGAAAATCTGCAAAATTGGTTTGCATAATCAGATAAATTGGTCATGGAAGAGGATATGGTTGCTTGCATGTCAGAGATTGAGAATGGTGGCATATCACAGAAATGTTCAGCAAGTTCCAAGCGCTATCTGATCTGATCAGTGTATCTTCATAAGTTCATTATGTTGGGATGACATACTGTTTTATCATATATCTGGAGCAAAGACAATTAAAACCAGCTTTCTACTTCATCCTCTTGTATGTAGGAGATGCAAACGCTGCATTTTGCCAGGAGACCTACTACTGACAGAAATCATCCCTTCTTGAAATGCTTTTTCTAAATCTCTTCTGTTCTGGAGTATTCAGTGCAAATCTGAGGGAGAAAAATCCTCTTTTCAAAATATGCTATTTATTTTTTAGCCTGTGTGCTTGCTGGCCCTTCCAATAAAGTGCTATTTAAAAGTTCTATTCCAGAATGGGGAACTTTGTACATTCACCCCTTTGCCTTATATATTCATTAAGTTTGAGACCTGAGAACTTTATCAAATGCTTGGCTGTGAGGATACTGTAATAGAGCATCCAGAATCTCCATATTATTCCTTCATTATTTATGGCTGCAGCATACTAACTTGCAGAACCAGATGTGACTAAGAAGAAGGAGGAGTGCAAAGGAGAACTTTAAATGACTGTGATGAATAGTTGAAAGTGAACAGAGGGGCTTTTAAAACTCCTTTAAAGAAAGCCTAATGCTCTGCTTCCCTAAGCAGCAGGCTACTGATGATGGAAAAGTCACAGGCATACCTGCAGAGATTTGGAAAGCTCTTGTTTCAGTAGGTCTTTATGGCAGCTAAAAAAAAAAATAAAATCCTGTGCTCCTGCCAACTTGATTGGAGTGTCCAGTTTGCTTTTTGTCTTTGCATTTTGCTCTGTAAGGGCAGCATGCAATGACTTGGATGGTGCTGATTTCCACACTGTGTTTATTCTTAGTTAGCTACCCCCACTAAGACCAGGCCCTGCTTGTGTCTGGTACTTACCAGACTGTGTCAGGATGGGTATGTTTTGGGTGCAGTTATAAAGAAGGAAGGATTCTGATGGGAAAATAGTTGTTACCAATTCAAATTGGTTGCCAATTCAAATTTCATCTGGTTATAATCTTTGTGTCCAATGCACCATCAAGGTGAGAAACACGCAGGACTGCTGTCTCCTGGCTGCATTTGATTTCTGGTGGAAGCAGAAAATACCAGACCCTGAAAGCCCCAAATCTTCTTTGCCTTATTGAAACCAAATGGTGACATTTTATTTGACAGGCACTATCTGTACTTCCCTGATGGTACCCTTGAAATCCAACATAAATGTAGTTTCTAAATGGAGTGCTTTCTGTCCTTCTTCTGCATCACCCTGTTTTACAAAGAGCTTTCTAATTTTTTCTGCATTCAGCCAAAAAAATGTTGGCTTTTCCAATCATCATATTCCTTGATTAGATTTTTTTTTTCCCCCCATTTTTTGGCAACATGATTTGAAAACTTCAGAAAAATAATGTTGAGATATGCAAAGGAATTTTTAAAGGAATTGCTTAAATTTCAAGTAAATCTATTGTTTGAGTACAGCGGACATTGTTTAAAGTCCAGTCAAGCAGGGCCTGTAGGTATTACTGTGTGTGGGCAGCAAGTCATGCAAACATGGTGTGTAAACTGGCCTGAGCATCAGTGCTGCCTTAACTGATGATTTCCTTGGTTTCTGGTGATTGCATGGGTAGGAAAATGCAGTCAAAGACTTTAGGTCTTAAGTTAACACAGGTTTTGTGTGGGTGAACTAATTGGCAGGCCACACCTCTTCATGCAGACATTTAGGAAATGGTAAAGCAAATAAAGTCAGTAGTGCCAAAATCAGAGCGATAGCTGATGAAGCCCTGATGGGGAGAAAAGCCAAATAGCCTGAATGGAATGTCAGTAAGTACAGAAGTTAAAAATACACATCTCAAACCTTGAGGACACTCTGGGGACTAAGAAGCTATATTGATACTAGACTTCAAAAGAGCCAAAGAAACAGCAGGATTTTCTCAATGCACAGAAGTACATACTTGTGATGTCAGAGAGATGTTATTTCTGCACTGCAAATTGGAAGACATGCCTAAAAAAAGTCCAGATAAGTTGCTCTCAATTAACTGACATTTATTATTGATTTTACTTTCATTTATCTTAGAACCTTAGTTTTAAATTCATTATGTGAATCCCAAATTGCCATATTTCTGGAGATAACATTGCTCCAATGATTATTTATGGGAGAGTGTGTAGCTTGTGTGGTACTGAGCAGCATTTTAGAGCACTGGAGTTTAGCTTGTATCTAAGCTGGATGACCTTGCACAAGTGAAGCAGGAATAATAACATTGATTTGCTTGTGAGATAGTTTGAAATCCACAGGTGAAAAATACCAGAGAAGAGGGAGGTGTTAAAGAAACCTTTCCTGGATGCTTCTCATTCTAAGTGTTAGGATGACCCTTTTCCCACTGTGGGTGATTTCCCAGTTCTCAGGCCTGGGTAGGCTGTGTCTTGGTCTCTTTGCTCTAGACAAAGGGTGTAGATGGTATATACATATAGTGCCTGGATGGAAACTTCTGGAAACAAAGGGAGTTTACTGTGATTACCTGGATTTTGCCAGGGAGTCTTAACAAAAGTTCCTAGTGTGTATTTCACTCTGCTGTTCAGAAAACAGCTGCCCTGGCTGGCAGTGAGCAGCAGCAATTGACTTTCTATTGTTTAGACGTGGTGAAAAAACTGGTAGTTGTTTTTGCAGCTATACTTCAATTCACTTTGATTTATTTAAGAGAAAATGGAAAGACAGTAAGGTAGGGAGAAAATTTTTTATATGAGTCCACTACTTGGTCTAAAGGAGAAGCACAAATAGAATCAAAGGCATGACAAATAAAGACCATAAAGGAAAAATTCTACCATGTCATGAGGATCATGAGGGAATGAGTCATAAGAATCTGGGGAATAATTTTCCATTATATAAAATTTTGAATCAGAGCTATAGGCTGGATTAATTGATGACTGTATTCTATGTACAGATTAGATTGGTGAATTGTATTCTCAGATTTGAAAATCCAAGCACTGCTGGAGAGGAAGCTGAAGACCTTGTTCTTATGACACAGTGTATTTATGATAAATGTCAGCCTCCTAACTGGAGGCCAAATTACATGCATTTTTACAGGTTTCTAAAAGTGGCAGCTAGTTGCTGCTGGAAAAAGCAGCTCATTTACAGCAATACAGGTTATGCATATGTTGACATGAATTAAAATAGCAGCTTCAGAATATTATCAGCCTGCATGTCTACATGTAAAATCTTGAATAACTTAATGAAAATCAAACTCCTGTGTTTTACATAGGCTGTTTTGGTCAGGCAAGGTTTCTCACAGAAATACAGAAAATGTCAGTTAGGACTTGAAAACATAATCATGTTTTGAGAAACTGCACTGAAGCAGCATCTAGATTCACCAGATGAAATCAGGGACCACTCTGCATGATTCCATGAAATGAATGGTAACAGACATCTGCTGTGCACACATTTAGTACATGCACTGGGAGAAGGGTTTTACTCTCATGGATGGCTCTGGCCATGTGAGTTGGTTCACTGTGGAAGTGAACAGCCATGTCTGAGGGAGGAGAGGACCACTTCTGTGCATTCCATTGCTTGCTGTTTTAGAGAACACCGTAGTGCCCAGAGCACAAAGAAAAACTCCCTCTATAAGCTGTTTTGTATTTTTATTGTATCTGAACATATGTGTCCCACCTTTTAAATTCCCTTAGTTAATCTTCTCAGCTCTCAGCTTCAGTAGTATATGAGGGCTCTGTAGTACTCTGTCACTAAGTGAGCTTCTGCAGGGAGCTGTTTTTAGAGCTGGATTTGAGCCGTATTATTGAGAACTCATCGGAGGGTAGTGCACTACAAAGTGGCACACTTGAAAGCTAGGTGCTAGGGAGAGGGAAAGTGCTGTATGAGCAAGAAGTGAGATTATAAATTAGAATTCAGCTCAGCACGTTTGGAGCCACATAAATAGATTAGGGGTTTGTAAAAGAACACCCTCAAGGATTCAGAATTACAGCCAAAGGGGAGGGAAAACATAATGCTTTAGTACTCTGTGATTTATGCACCAAATAATTTTGGATTAGTCACTACTGTGAAGTGGGTTTGGAAAGATTAATAACCATTACCCAGCATTTATTGTATTATGATCAGCTATAAATCTTTGAGTGAAACAGGAAGTAGCCAAATCCTTTCTCTCTGGAGATGGGCAATACTCATATCATGGTTCAAGGGCAGCCCAGTTTGAATTCTGATTGTTTGATGGTTTTGTTTTTTGGTTTGGTTTTTTTTGGTTTTTTTTGGTGGGGTTTTTTTGTTTGTTTTGTTTTGTTTTGTTTGTTTTGGTTTTTTTGGTTTTTGTTTTTTTCCTCCCTCAGGGTGAGGCTATGGATTGTTCAGAGCATCTAGGCCATTTCCAGTTTGGTGCCAGATGTGCCTGCCAAGGGATGGAACAGCTGTGTGAAAACATGAACTCCTGTTTGCCTGGCTTATATAATTAGGGGCATGCAGCTTGTTTCTTGGAATGCTCACATTCGCCCAGAGAGAGAATATAAAAAGTGCAAAAATGCTGCAGGTTGCAAACTCCTAGTTGTTACTTTTCATGTTCTTATTATTTCAGTCCTGAATTACTTTTAAGATCGTTTTTCCTACTTACTGTGGTTGTTTGAAATGGCAAACCTTCCATTAGGGGCTAAAAATCTTGCTCTAGTTGATGCTTTGCTCATTTGTATTTGTGCCAAGAGCAGTGTGGCTTTTCGTTTCCTTTGAGCGTATGTCAGCTGGTGACCCACCACACCTTCTCTTGTGTGGCCTGTATAAACCCATGCTGACTGAAGCTTCAAAGAGTGACTTTCTTCCCTGTAGAACTCTACCTCACACTTATTCAGTTTTCCACAAGCAACAGTCTAATTGAGCAGTAACCTCAGTGTATGAAAATCTGTGTGGCAGATGAAAAAAACATCACTAGACTAGAGGCAGCTGCAGTGCAGTCATGAAGCATAAAGAACTCAGCTCCCGTAGGATCTTTTTAACGAATATTTAGATTTTTAAGAGAAAAAAACTGCTCAGCTGTTTGATGGAGGTGGAATTCTTATCAAACCAGGAAAGAGGGAGTGATAGCTGTTTGACTGAACAAATTGCTTTTCATTTGCAGAGTATGGAGGGGAAGAGTTAGCCTTCTCTGTGAAAAGGTCTGGCTAAATCAGCCAGCTGTGAATTCCCTTTTCATCAAGTATTTCCATTTGGACAGTCAACTTTGTTTAGCCTGTTGAGGGGGGTGTACCAAAAGATGTCCATGAAACTGTCCATGAAACGTAGGGAATCCTCTTGACTTCAGAACACACTGCTTTTATGTTATAAAAATCTCCCTTTTATTTGTTGCTGTCTGTTATTCTGAATGAAAATTTACTATATTTTAGTTGAATTTACCTGGACTTACTCAGCTGATCTTTACAGCAACTTTGCTGCTGCAAACTGATTGTGCAAGATGCACTTTATCTGCATAAGGCATTGTGGTGGACCAAAGCACAAGACTGCAATGGACCAACAAGCAGCACTTGCTCTGAATTCCATCCTTAGCAATGTTCAAAGATTTCCTTCACTGAGAGTACACCAAGGAGGTTGTCATGGTTGCTGAGAAGCCAGGTACCTGGGGTAGAAATAGCACCTGCTCTTCCCATCCTAGCTGAGCAGTCCTAGAGAAACAAAGTAGTTCTTAAGCCAACAGTCACGTTTGTCACCACTGTTGTTGCCCACAGAATTAGTTCAGGTGGTTCTTTCACCTTTTCCAAGCATTACCTGTCTGCTTCTATGATGACCCTGGAACAAGCTATAGAACATGCACATGAAAATTGGAACAAGCTATATAATATCCACATGAAACTCAGGTGAGAATTGCCTTGGTGTAAGCTTACATTTTCCAAATCTGTGTGGAAAAACTTGCAAAACTGATCGGTAGATCTTTCCAAGATTAGGCTCCTGACAATATTTTGTGAATAATGATGCTGAAACCAGAACCATAAAAGGCATTAAAATACTCTTCCTAAGCACACTTACCCCTGTGCACATGTATGGAATGCGATTTTGGAATGCCTCAAATTCACACTTACACAGAATCTGTCACCATTCCCTTTGACCTTGATCAGGAGCATTTCTTTTTAATGCCTGTTCTGCTTCCAGATAAGCAGAGCACCACCCATTGACCCAGGCAGGTCATTAGCCTCTTCCTCTTTATCAGGAATCCTTCAGCCAATTAATCATGCACTGCCCTGCAATCTTGAGGCTCAATTATGCCTGGACAAGTGTTGCTCAGCTGTTCCTCCTGCTACAGATGTGACATATCCTGAGATTAGCTCTGATTCACAGAAGGTCACTGATTCAGTATCAGGTGCTAAGAAAAGCTGGGCTGTCTGGGAGGGAAGTGACACCATCTTAGAAGCATTTTATCACAAAGTAAGTGTAGATGTCTAAAAAATCCTGCTTGCCACCACCACATCACAACAAGTCCTTTTCACTCACTGTTGCCTCTCATCCTGAGACAATTTCCCAGTTTTTTCTAGATGGGGATGTCAGCAGACTAATAAACTGTTAGTAGTGCATCGATGACAGACAGTAGCTAGTCCTCCTTTGGGGTAGTAGATAGCCTAACTTTGAATCTCCAAGAGAAACCTGTTTTTTTCCCCTATTTTGTGAAAACCCGTTTTATGCACATCAAGTAGTTCTTGTTTTCCTTTCATTTTCTTATTGTTACTAGTTGCTTGGAATATACTCCATGATGGACATGTTGCACATGTAAAATAGTTTAGCATTTCTAATGCTCTAAAAACTCTGTTTTAGGGTTTTTGTTTGTTTGTTTTTTCAGTGGATGTGGCTTGAAACACTTGCTTTTTTTTAGAGTGCCTGGATTGGATTACATTTTGAGGCCCTTAGAACTACTACAGGCTACCCACTGAAACTATGAGCAAGCTGTACCTACTCTTAGCAGTATGATTCTGTGTTTGTGAGGGGTTTTTGTATGTATTTTCTTCTGAATTACAGAGAAACACAAGCAAACATTTAGTAGGGATGCTTGCAATTCTGTAAAATTGCATTGTCCTTTTACAAAAGATGGTCTTTCAATTTCTATAAGCAGACCTTGTTAAAAAAAAGAAGTTTTGAATCTTTAGCTATGTTTCTTATTGTTTTATTTTAAAAAAAACAAACACAACTCTTTTTTAAATGAGATAAACAGATGCTGAATAAGTAATTGTTTACTGTAGAAGGTTGTTTACTATACAGAATAACCACCCTTTATCACTTTCAGACTCCAAATAAATTTTCCTAGAAACCCCTTCAAGAGGAAAGCATTTGCATTGCAGCTGTGGATGGGACCACACCGAGTCAGTCAGCAGATAGGATCTGGTCCTGCACCATACCCCTGGCTTGGGGCTCTTTACATGCTGGTGTGAATACAGAGATACACAGTGAAGTCAAATAGGGTTTGGAGCTGTGTACAGACAACTTGATTGAATTGGGGCTGAAACAGCTGTAAGCAGAGAGCAGAGCTGTGTGTTAGCTCACAGGCTGAGCCTGCCAGTTTGAGAGCTGGAAACCTTCTGTCTAAAAGCACCCCAATATTCAGCATCTCATTTGCTGCACACAGAGCTGCTGCTATTGCTTCTCCCATGAGCATCTACATTTCCAGTCTTAACTAGAGCTGTTCGTGGGTTAGATATTGTACAGAAGCATAAGCAAGAGAGCCTTTTTTTTTTTGTAGGTTTTTTTGTTTTGATTTGGGGGTTTTGTGTTTTTTGTTTTGTTTTTTTGTAACAAGTTTTGCTTGCCAGAGAAGGGAAAAGTGGAATGTGTTGTCCAAGGTTAACACAGCTAAGAAATAGCACTACAGGGAGAAAAACTCAAGCTGTGCTGCCTGCCATGATATTGTTCAATGGCTATTGGTGGTTACATATAAACAGTTGTAATGATATTGTGGCTAGTGTTCTCCCATAGAATCTAACATTACTCTTCTACATTTAGAGGTTTAAGTAACATTTGAAAAAGATTCAAGTGGGCTTATTTTAAATGGGTTGTGTTACTCAGATTCTCATATGCAAGTTATTGCTGATTGGCAGGTTCAGGGTGTGGATGAGTCTCACCATGCTGATATGCTGAAAAATTACTCGTCCTTAAAAGAGTGTATTGCAATCCAAATACATGTCTACATGAGTCTACTGATGTATTTGTTGCTGAAAAAGCTATATTTGCATCTTGTTATAAAACTTTTATTTACATTGTCAAGATAAGGAAAATGGAGACTGTGGAAAGATGTGAAGTGCGTAAGGGGTATATCACTTCAAACTTGTTATTTTTTATTTTACTTATCTCAATTACTAGATAATATTTGATCTTGGCTGCTTGTTCCACAGCAAGTACTGCAGATGTCTTTATTAGCTAGGACACAGTTATTTGAATGGCAAAACTTCTTTTATTTTGGTTGTCAGGGAAGTTGTCGGGAAACAAGCCAAACTGAACTCTTAATGAAAATAAACAGTTGTCTAATTGAGACATTTTATCTGAAAAGCCACCCCATTAAAATAGGTGTTCAAGAGGGAAACTGGACACAAATGCTGCAGTTCCTCACAAAAATATTTTGTGGAAGGAAGGAAAGTTCAGCAAAGGGAAGGAGCTCTGCAGTCTGTGATATTGATAGAGAGTTCTGTGAGGGCATTGCCCCAAGGTTTGTGGCATCCCGCAGCAGTGATGAACTGGAGTCTGAAAAGACAGATTGGGACTGCCACTTCAAGGCATCTTCCATTGTGTTGTCTGGTGTGCATTTGCCTGGTGTCATAGGCTTTCAGCTCAGGATCTGTTCCCAGCAAGGGCTGCAAGGGCTGATGCTGTGTTTTACTGACAAGCCTTTGAGCTCGATGTCACCTTCTGCCATGCCTTCTCAACACAGCAGCCAGACTTTCATGCCACTTGCTCACCTTGTGGTGTGTGTAGCGTTAAAGCCTCAACCAGAGAGGAGAATATAGACTGCTTTTGTTCCTGCAGCTCAGAACTCCCCAACACTCCCCTCGGCCTTTTAAAATAATTTAATGGTAACCTTAAACTCAAACACATCTCCAAAAAAACAAGTAGATGTGGTCTCATCCTAAAGATGAAAAGCGGAATTAAAACTGAGGGGATCTAAAGTTATTTTGGTGTTTTGAAATCTTTCAGTTTCCTATCACTTTTACTTCATCTCTCGTAGGGTTAGGACAGGACTCTTACTCCTTTTGCCAGACTTTGTGATATCTCTGCTGATCAGCCACAGGAGTGGAAAAGAAGCAGGAAAGATTAAAGGAGCTGAGCTATAGGCTGCTAAAGGAAAGGCACAGGAATTTGGTAGAGATTCAGGTAGGAATGGATTGTGCATTCAGATGGGGAGCATCTAATTTGCCATGTAGTCCCATTAGGGACCAGTCAGAGCTCAGAATAGAGCAGAGAGGACAGCTGGCTTCTTTGTATGAAGGTGGAGGATGTGAAGTTTTTCTATCAAATCAAATATATTTATTCTCACTGCTGTTCATTAAGAGGTAGCTATTAGATCAGTGGGTAAAGGCAAGAGGGGCTGGCAGAGGAATTCAGGAGCAGTGTGTGTGTGTCTTACAGTGATAGTTTAGTACAGCAGAAGTTAGTATGTAGTAATTCAACAGCTGTCTTCTGGGCTTCCTTGTAGAAAAAACACCTATCTATTAGCAGGAGAAGTTCTTGGAAACCTTGTATAATAAAAATTTAACTATGCTTTTACTGCTTGTTATTTTTCTACCAGTACAATCAAGTTATTTGAAAGTGACCTGTTTACTATCACTGAAGAGCACTGAAGAATTTTTCATCTTTGTGTTAATATCTGAATTAAAATTTGCCACATTCCTTCCAATGTTACAATCTTTACAAACAATTCTTAAAGTTAAGAATAAAAAATAAAAAGCTGTTTCTCAGCTTTGGCCCAAAACCTGAAAGGGATTATGTAGTTCTGTTTCTCCAGTGCTGGACCTCTGCTGGGGTCTTGGCAATTTAAAGAAACACTGAATGAAGTTTATTTCCTTTGTGGCCAGCTTGTGTCAGCTCTGTGTAAAAGCATGTTCTTCTATTTTTGTTTTATTACCATGTGTTCTAAAAGGATCACTTCTTGCTTGGAAAAATGAAATCTTTTTCTTGTTTTCAATTTCACTAGTTTTAAAACGTGATTTTACTGAGTCTTGAGCATTAGGGTTTGTTAGTAAAACCAAGAAATTTGCTTTACCAGGTCTCAAATTGAGAGCTAAATATTAGCAGCCACCTTTTCCCCGTAGGGATATGAAGGTGCAGAAGTTCCAAGGAAGTTGTCCAGCATCATCCTGTAGCTCAGCAGTAGACTCAGAAGTAAAACCCATGTTTCTCTGCTTAGCCCAAGAAGCATCACCTTTTTTTTGGACATAAAAAATTTAGTTGAATTATAAGACGTATTTCTAGTGATTGTGTGGATGATCAGATTATTAACTGTGGTATTGATCAGGGAAAATATTTATGTTCATACTTTCAGATTCTAACAGGTGTGATAGGATGTAATTTAGCACAGGGACTTACCTCAATGTTGGTCTGTCTTTTCCTCAATTAGTTATCTGGTAACTGATCATAAACTGCAGTAAGGTAAAAATATTTAAGCTAAACATAAAACCAAGAGAGCCTGATCTTATGATGAGTTATGGTAGTAAAACACTTTTGTGAGTTGAGATAGGGTCCTAACCATGCAGTGCTATGGCCTGTTAAAATCACTACCAATGTGTCTGTCAATTTAAGGAATATTGAATCCTGTAAATATCTATACTGTCTTCTCGTTCCTAGGTCCTGCTTCTCTTTACTTTTTTTTCCCCTAAGAAAGTATGGACTCTGAGGTGACTGTATTTTTTCTTTCCCAAGTTTCTTGGGTCCAGATGGATACGGTAAGGATTTCATGGGATTTTAAAGTCCTGTGAGCAAATGCCAGCATGCATGTAAGCACTGCTGTATGCTTTTCTCCTCTCCGTTATTACCTTGCAGCATCTGAATACAGAGGAAATTAGAGATTCAGATTTTTACTTCTCAAAGAAAAGAGAAAAAAAAAAAAAAAAAAGAGAGAGAAAAAAGAAAGAGGGAAAGATCCCACCAAAATTGCTTTGTGATTCACTGTGGGGTCGTGACCCCATCCGCTGAGACTGCTGTTCCAAAGTAGTAACTTGGTAGCTGGAGTTTTTTAAAGTGGTTGTTGATTGGCTTAGCTGTAAGAAAATCACATTTCCCTGAAACTCTTAGGGATACTTTAAATGGGTGGATTATCCAGCTGCCTGATTAGAAGTTTGGGTTATGTAAACACTGAGTGTTTAGATTTAGGCTTTTCAGTTGAAGTCCAGGCAGCTGTTTGCACTTAACTCCATCAAGAAGCCCAGTTAATCAAAGAGCAGGAAGGATTTTTTACCTTCTTAAACCTGTGTCATTATTTCTGCTGTCCAAACTCTTTGGAGTTAGGCTTCTTGCAATGTAGAACAAGGTATTTTGGATGTTCTACTGAGGAAAGAGGAAAAAGCAGATGGGGTTTTGGTTAGCAAGATGTTGTGCCTTGTGGATTTTTTCCTCCTTTGCTGTGATGTAATTGTCTCTCATCAAAACAGCTTCAGGCTTCTAGTTGCAACTAGTAGGTGGCTTTAAAGCTGTTGATCACAATATTGTTATCCAATCGTGTTTAATAGCTTCTCTATGTAGTTGTGTAGAAAAAAGTCGATGACTTTCTATGGCCTTGGTGATTGCATACTGTGCCCTGCTCCTATGCCCTAGGGATTCTGTGCCCTGCTCTTTCTTGTGGTTTTTTTGTAATTTTGTTTTGTTTCTTTGTTTGGGATGTTTTGTTTTATTTTGTTTTGTTTTTCAACAGCTCCAGCAAGGCTGTTTGGGTGTTGTGACATATGGTATGTGCTATGTTTGCTCCTAGTGTCCTCAGATGTATGCTCAGAAAGAGAAACACTGGCAGGGGAGTAGATGGGAGAAGGAGAAGGATATGCTGGGGAGCAGAAAGCTGCTGCTCAGGCTGCAAGGGAGCAGGGGGGACTGAGGATGGTCCTTTGAGTCAGTGGAGCACATTTTGTTGCAGCTCAGAAGGCTGTTGAAGCCAAGGAAGAGACTGAATTACAGTTACAACTCTCCTATGACAGGTTACACATTTTCTACTTTTGTCTTCTACTTGCCTTGAGTTTTCGCTATGAAAAAAAAAAACAACCCAGTTGTTGCTGAAGTCAAACTTGACTTTTGAGTTGTGCTTTGAATCATACTCAGGGAGCTTCTTAGAAGGTCGGGACAGACCCAGACCCACATCAGATCTCTGGCTCGCTCGTCTTGCTCTCCTATACGTGTGCAATTTCCAACCATCAGGACCTATGGACCCTGTTTACATCAGATTTATATTGGGGAATTCTTGACAGTGTGAATAGATAGCACAGGAGAATAACTAGCTTAACAGTTCAGGATCCAAGCAAATGAAAGCATCTTTGTGCAGCGAAGAAACAGTCTGTCTTCTTCAGAAAAAACAAAACAAAAAACCAAAACAAATAAAAACAAAGAGAAGAGGCTTCTAGAAATTGGTTTTATTTTTATTTGGTCTGTTTTAACCACTACCAATTTGGAAATTTCAGAAATAAAACCAAACAAGCAAACAAAAAATTATTCATGTGAAACAGCTTCTCTTTCTCTCAGTAATAATCTTTTGATGTTTCACTTCTGTTTTTTTTTTTTTTTTTAATTATGATTTTGCATTAATTGCTGATTTCTATTTCTGTTTGGGGTTTTTTGTTTGGTTGGTTTGTTTTTTTGTGGGTTTTCTGTGGTTTTTTGACTTGTTTTGTTTTTAATAAACCTAGAGATAAGAGGCAAACAATAAGCTTTTTAATGTGTGTCTCTGATAGCATGTTAACTTCTGATTAGCTAAAAATAATTTGTGCTTACTTGATATTAGTAAGATATGGTTCCTTGTACGTAGGCTTGCAATTGTGCTGTGTGCTACCTAAGCAATATCAAATACAGTACAAATTTCACAGAATCACAGCATCATCCAGGTTGGAAAGGACCTCTGAGATCATCAAGTCCAACCCTTAAGGAACTCTTGTAAGAAAGTAAACAAAGTTTAGCTCTGACAAGCAAAGCATCTTAAAATACGTTATTTTTTTTTCTGATATAATCTCCATATATTTGAAATTTATTTACTATTATACAGTGAATATCCAATTACCAGTGAACTTTCATGGTGTTGTTAACACAGAAGCAATACTACTTGCATTGAACCATCCTTAAGCGTTGAGGGCCCAGCTGTGATCTTTCTTTGCCAGAGAGGAAGGACCCAGATAACTGTGGCTTATTAGGGAATGTGTTTCCCTATCAGTTTTCTGGATAATAAATCCAAGACCCGTAATGCCTGCCTGAATTACTAATCACTGTCATACTGTAATTACAGAAAAATATTTTAAGAACATTATTACTAAATATTCTAAGTTATATTTTATAGTGTTCATAGCTTTCCCTGAACTTGGATCTAATACTTACGATGTTGTTAACTAAGAAAATGTGAGTCAAATTATCCTGAAGAGACCTTAATTGACAAGGGGCTCATTCTGTCTTGTGCACTGAATAGTGCCTGGGGACTAGTGTATTTCTGTAAGAAGAATAAAAAAAATGATGCAGATAATAAGTGTATGAAGATACAACAGTCAGCAAATGACTGGTGAAAATATAGCATGTCTCCCCTGAAATTTAATAATATAATCTAATATTGAGATATTGATGTTACAGAAAATTTAAACTGATCAGATAGCCCTGACAGGAAGGTCAGACAGCTGAATGATCTTTATGTTTTCCTTCCTTTTATTAGCAGTGCTCTGAAGATTCACTTTATATGTGCCAGTCCCTGAGGTGGCAGATGGCTGTCTGGTTGTGGGCATTGTGCACTGACTTTTTGTCGTTGTTCATATTCTTTATTTTCAGAGAACCAGACAACTGGGTGGAATATCATTGTGGGAACCTTTCATGCTTTCACTGTGTATACCTTTGCCTTTCTACTTGCCTTTCTTTTTTTGTGAGCCTTGCCTATGAAAATGATTGGACTTGATGATCTCTGAGGTCCCTTCCAACCCAGCCATTCTATGAATCTATGATTCTATGAAAAGGAGCAAGGACTGTTTGGGATGCCTTTTCCTAGGCAATCCTGTGCTCTTTACCATTACCAGGTGTGCGGGGCTCTGGTATCCCTTCTGTAAAGAATAAGGTGGTACTAGGGGCTTGTTTTTCTTACAGCATGCCACACTAGGATAACACTAGGTTACTGCCTGGTCTCCTGGGAAATGTTTCCACTTTCTACCTGTGATTAACCTGCCAGGCCACTTTATGTCACTATTGCTCCATGTTCAAATGTGGCTGAAGCAGCATTTACTACTGAGCAGCACATCCTGCTTTTATTGAGCAGGATGCACTTCCAAGCTTGTTTTAGACTTCAGAAATTCAGTCTTCCAGAAATAGAATCTCAGAACTGGCCTTGGATGTCCTGTTTTGGTGGGAACATCCCTCTCAGCTGTTTACCAGGCAGGTGACTGGTTTCCATGTGCAAAAGATGCCTGATTACTTGTGTTCCCTGGGTAATTATTTCCCTTTAGATTGTATTCCTTTGTGACTTCATCTGGAAGGAGATGGGCTGACCCATGGTCTTATCAACAATCTCTCTTTTCCCTCCAACTTTTGGGAGAGCTGGCTTAGCAGCTGCCCAGTTGGGAATGGTAGCAAGCCAGTCCTCCCTCTCTGCAGTAAGGCTGTGGCCAATAACTAAATATCATGCTAGCTAAGATAAGGGTAATAAGATCTCATGCTTGAGGGCATAAGACAATCATTGCAGAAGTCAAGCTGGAATTCCTCCCCAAACATGCTACAGCATTACACAGTTACCTCAGCCAACAGTTCTCATGAGTTTTCCATAGTGTGACTTCTTTTTGTGAAGAATGTCTCAGTCTCTTCCTCACTTCTGCATGCTGAATCTTCCTTGAGCTGTTCTAGTGCTTACTTGTGCAAAAAAGTAATGTTGGAAAAGTTGAGGGGTAAATGGAACCTCACCTTGATGCCAGTTGTGCTGTTGCTATATCTGTTTATCATTAGCTATACTTCCTGAGTTTTTTTCCTTCTCTTTGGAGACATGTCTACACTGAATTAGTTTCTGAAAAACTCCTACTCTTGTGATGCAGCTGCAGGAGTGTAAGTGCGAGTTCAAACCAGTCATGGGTGTCTTCACCTCTGTATGTTCTAGGTTCTGCTTTATATCCAGCCTTGGTGGAAAAGAAATGTCTGCCAGAGAGAAAGTCCAGAGATTTAAATCATCAGCTGATCTAGGTGGGCATCAATACATTGACAGTGTATTGGAATGACAGGAATGACAGTGACCTGTGCCAGCTCAGGAATCTCCACTGCAGAGAGGGAAACTGGAGAAAAGCAACTTTGAAGCTTATTCATTCGCTTGATTTAGCTTGTGAAGTAATGAGAAAATTCTGTTGAGGAACTTGAGCCTGGAAGAGGACTTGAGCATCCAGTCCACAACCTCGGGTTAGGAACATGGGCTCCGTGTGCGTGCCCTAGGAGAGGCACGTGCCAGCACACCCTGTGCTTTGAGCTGTGCAGTAGGAGGTGTGAAAGCCTGTCCCCCTGCAAAATGCCTCCCTCCACAGGCATTCAGAGGTAGGAGCCTTCTTCTGAAAATAGATATTTTAGTGGCCTTTGGATGAAAGAAATAGCTATGAGATGGTTCTTTCATTTTTGATAGATGGTACTCGCTGTTTTTGTTAGTCCTGTGGTATGAGGGCAGTATCTTCTCATTCACACAAACTGTGTGGGATCCAGGGTATGAGAGATTTCTGCAGATGCCTGTAGGTGTCTGTGATGTGCAGACATCTGATGCAGCCTTGTCCCCAGAGGTGGACCTAGCAGGGAATTCTGGCTCAGACCCATGCCCCTGGTTACTGTGAGCTAGTGTGCCCCAGGCTGGCACTCTTAAGACATGAGACAGTTTGAAGTCTGGTGTTTGCTGTGTTTGCACAGTGAATCAGTTTCATCAGAGAATTACTTAGCAGCAATAGTAAAAGAATCTGTAATTATGATTTAGTGGGAAAATGTGCAGTGGTCATTAACCCACATAAACTCGTCTATTTATGTGGTGCAGCAATGTACTGTCAGTGTCCACAGTCTAATATGAAACACCTACATAGATTTTCCCTGCATTTTTTGTTAAGTAATCTTAAGAGAACAGCTAATGCAAACTTTGGATTTTCCCCTTCTGAAGAGACAGGTGCTGTCATGCCTCATCACATGGCAGATTGGAGGGGAAATGGCAATTGCTAGAGTCAAGTGGAGGTTCTCAACCCAGAAAAGTTGATCTTTCACTCTTAAATTTTGTTGTATTTTAGTAGTTGTTTCACCCATCATATCCATTGGCTTTGATCAATGAAGCTTTATCAATAGTAAAATTGGTTACAGGAATAAGACTAAGGTAATTAGTATTATGCAAAACTATTGCTTTGCTCTCTGAATAGTTTGGATGTAATTTCCTGACCAGAATCTTCTGCTGTATTGCACCCTTGGAAAGAAGATGGGGACAGCTGTGGGCACAAGGGTCTCACCACGTCCTGGGAAACAGCAGAGCCTGGCCCAGAGAGAATGGGGACACAAGGCAAGTAAAGGAGAACTCTTCAGTCAGTATTTTCAAACAGAAGAAGTTGAAATTTTGTCAAGAATAGTCCCATCAAAACTGAAAGCCAGTTCAGCAGCCAACTGTTTTTTTTAAAAGCTCTTCGTGCAAAGAAAGAGTTGTGTCATCTCTGCTTCTGAGTGATGTTTAGAGATAGCTGGAAAGATTACTTTCAAGTGTGATTTTTGCTTTTTTTACATTGCAAATATTTAATCCTTATGTCCTCCAGCTCTGAAACAAGCACAGTGATTATATTTTTATATATCTATATATCTTTATACAAAAAATATCTAGATATATATTTACACATATATGTCAAGAGCTCTTGATAAAGTAACTGAAAAAAAACATGAATCTTTAACAGACCTCCTTTATCATAAATGCTAATTGTCCAGGTCAATACAAGTAAACCAAACCCACATTTTAAGTTTAATTTTCCTCTTAGTTACATAACCTGCATTTCAATACTTCTACAGACATTAGACTTAACTTAGCAATTAGACTTAAGCAACCAATCATGAAGGTAACTTTAATGTTGGGAAAAAAAGTCACACAAAATCTAAAAACAACTTTAAGCAAATTTGAAACAAGTAAGAGCATTCGTACCACCATTTGCAGATAATCTCTCAGATTTTAAGCAAAATAAAAACTTTCTCATGAATCCAGTTCTTCCTAATCTGTAACAGAAGAAGTCTGTCAGTTTTTTCCCCCTGGCCTCTGTCCCTTCTACAGTATTTATCTGTTCCCTGTGATGTTAAATCTTTGTGCTAGGTCACACCACAGCCTTGTTTCAAATTGAGGGATTTTATCTCTTGCAGGGCATGTTGCACAACTGTCAGTGCCTGTGAATCTAGAAGGAGTTTAGTGACCAAAATTATATATATCTACATGATGTTTTGCCCTCACAAACCACTCAAGCACAAAAGCCAGTGAGAGACAGTGACACAGTGTAAGAAACTTTATTTGCCTCTAAGAGTGGCTATCATTGCAGAAAATACACTGATTTCCTGGGTAACTTCATTAAGGGTTAGTAAAGTAACTGCTGTTTATTTTTATTTTTTTTCCCTGTTTGGTTGGGTTTTTTTGTTTGCCAGGTTACTGAGTCCATCTCTATTCTAAACCATACTCCACCAGCAGAGCAGACTAAGGAACCTACAGTGGAGATGCAGAGTCCCTGCTACTCCTGCTTATGAACAGCAGCATCTGTGCAGCAGTAGTTAGGATTTGGAATGGAATGGGCTGTGTTGCCACATTAGTTTGGCCAGCCTAGTGTGGCTTAGCATTTTTTAGCAGGCATTAACTTCTTCAGTTAAATAGGGTTCTTATGTTTTAAAGAGAAGAAAGAAGGAAAGAAGGATGGGGGTACTACAAGATGCAAAACTCCTGAAGCCTCACAGATATAAGGTGACCAGATATTTTCATTATCCAGTAGTTTGAACTGCCTAGTCCTTCCAGTCCATTCTCCTTAGCTGTAGAAAAAAGAACCACAGCTCTTTTTAAAGTAATAAAACCAAGAGAGCTGGTTCTTTGAGTCACTAGTTCAGTGGTAAGTGTCCATCTCATTTTGCCAAGGTATACAGCCCACTAATAGTAGATAATTCCTTCCCATCATTTCTCCCATGGGAAAAATAAGAAGGTAACCAGCTGCTAACAGAGGAGGTGTGGACAAGGAAATAGCCCAGAGTGCTCAGAATATAAAGATATGTGTGTTAGTGCAGAGGAAATAGCCAGCTCTTTGCACCACTTTCTACATTGCATTTTCAGTGCCAGACTTCGGCACCAGCTACTTCCAGTTCTGACAGCCAGTTTCTGACCTTTAACTCTCTATGGTCACTGTGCGTTTTTGCAAGAAACTTCATCTCCTTTCTGGTCCAAAAAATTTAAGCAAATTTGGTTGTTATTATGATTTTCTCTGCAGTTTTGGCTTCTAGAAACCAAGAAAAATCTCACATAACCACTGTGTACAACTACGTCATCTCAACATCACAGCTGCCAACTGTTACTATTTGCTGGAGAGTCATTATTTTTGCTTTAAAGAGATAGAGTGAACTCATGAGCTTCTTAGGAAACCCCACAGCTGACTGCTTGCCATATTGACATAATAAAATGGTCATATGGGATTTTGGTTGATTAATACTTCAATACAGAAGCACCTCTGCTCATTGCAAGAAATGTGGTCCTCTCCACTAGACCAGATCCTAAATCTGAGCTCCTCTTCTGTGTCCTTTTAAAAGTGGTGTGCTGAGAATGGAAAAGAGTAGCTGTTGTTCATAGATAATCTGGATTGTGTTGGTATTTAAGGAAAAAAAAATATGGAATGAGTTCAATCTTCATTTTAAAGATGAAACAAATCTAAGCATAATTGAAAACAAGAGCATGCATAGAAATTGTGAACCTGATTCTTATTTATGCTGCACACCCTTTGCACCTCTCCAGCAGTGTGAAAGGTCTTGGAGCCTGGCTCAGTTATTTTTATACTCTCATGAAGGGCCCGTTTATGGAGTTGGAGCTTAGAAATATTTATACGAGCGCAGGATTTGCCTGTTAGAACAGTGGAAAGTCAGCAATACAGGACTCTTGGGTACTGTGCTTTAAGTTATGTGGGGTATCCAGTTGGGCAGTTGAGGGGGAAAATAAGGAGTGGGCAGTGGGTGCGTCAGAGGTTCAATAATGAAATGTGAAGTACCTCATCTGTAGGTCATTTGTGTGAATCAAATAGACTTCGGTTTCTGGCTGGAAGTGATGTGGCCTTTGAAGTCTATGTAAAAGCAAATGGTCTCTGGGCTGTCTCATTGGACAGATGATCTCATCCCGACTGCCGGCATTTGACAGACCCACCCTTGTTTGACACCGTAGCTCTCACCAAGCAACCAAACGATGCTACCAGATAATCAGGACTCCTCGTGTCCCTATGGGAGAAGACCTGCCAGGTCAAGGTACTCAGCACCCTGAGTGGGACAGTCATGGGAAAGATTCCATTGCTGTTGCCTTTTCTGTGCCCATTCTTGAGGACAAGCAGATGCGATCAAGCCCCTGGATGACTGAATGCTGCCTATTGAAAACTCTGAATTGGCTTAATCTTTACTAAAGGAATGGTAGAAAAGGAACAGGCAAAATGAGAAAGAGGAGTGGTATGGGAGAAACATAATCATCATGAATCTAGCAGGAAAATAAGGGCTTGATTATGTAGCTCCAAGGGGGCCCTGCCAAATTGCAGTGCAATGGGAAGAACCTGAGCTGGTGGCAGTCTTCTCTTAAGGTGTTGGCATCCTGTGTAAGGAAAGCTTTTGCTGCACTGAGCTGAGCTTGGTGAGTTCTTGGTGAGTTCTGAGCTGAGCTTCTCCTGGTCGTGCCAATCCTGCTCTGCAAATGGGGGACTGTGGTTCTGCTACATCTCATGTTCCCTCAGTTGACTGCCTCCAACTGACAAGGACCCAAGCAATTATTCAGTGTGTAGAGTGCACTGGAATAAAGCAGGGATACATCTGCAGCATGTTTCTTATTCCATGTTTTACCAGTTTTCCTGGTCTTAACACAGGAAATCCATGAGTTACAGGAGAATTTAGCTTTCCAATTTGAAATGATTGTAGAGGAAACCTGGAAAATACAAGCCTCTGTAAAGCTTGCTTAGAAGGAAATAAAAAGACACAAAGTCAATGTCTTAAATAGTCTGGAGTACAATTTGGGGAACATGGGAGAGGAAAACTGATGGAGGTGTTCAGATTATTACTAACACAAAGTACTCATCACTGTTATGCAGCATGTAATGTAGCAGAGCTGTGCTCAAGTGTGTTTTCAGGGAACTTCTGCTATACCAATATTTGAGTCTGTGCTGTATGGAGGTCAAATGCAAGAACAAGTTCGTACCTTCTGTCCAAGCCAAGAATGTTTTCAAGTCTTTCCCCTCTTCAAAAGAGCCAAACCACTGGCAAATCACAGCATCCAAAGTGTTTGACTAAATCAACATTTTTATGAATCAACATTAAAAACTAACCTCAAGAATTAGACCTAAAAAAATGCAAAATAATTTCGCTGCCCCAGATTTCCTGTCACTCTTGAATGTCAAATTTTTAAATGAAATGTATTTTCCTGAATTGAAATTTGTCCTTAAATTACTTACAAACAATGAACTCTTAAAAGAAAAGTAGCTGTTTGCTTATCACAAGAATTAGTGCTGTGGTTTTTGTAAGTGAGTATCCATAGCTTATCAAATCCTTTCGTTCCTCTTAGTTGGAGAGGAACTGAAAAATCTCGTATCAGTCAATTCTCTTCAATTTCATGATTTTAAATCAGGTAATATTCCATGTTCTACATAACTTAAAGTGGCTTCAGGTCACTATTCATTCTTGTTCTCCCTTGAAATCACTTTAGCCCAGAGAAATTCACTCTCTTTTTTTCACTCATTTCACTCCTTTGGCTAAGGAACTATATTATACCAATGTAAGAACTTACATTCTTTTGCAATTGGTTTTGCTCCACAGGATCCCGGTGTGGTTATCGTGTGACTGTGTTTGACACTGGAGTACTGCCACCTGTGGGTCAACAGGAGCTCTGATTCTTCATGGCAGGGTGAGGTGAAAGGAAGGAGTTCACGCTGGAGTTTGATTTTGAGTTAGTGATAAAAATGTCTGGTTTGTACTGTTTCAAAAGTCATTCATCCTTATTTAGGGAATGTCTTATTAATTATATGTGTGATGGTGGCACTCCAGCCCTTTGGCCTTCAGATTGATGATGCTTTAGTGTTAATAAGCTTAGTTCAAGCTATAGGTGATAAAAAAAAAGTAATAGACTCTGCAGGTGAAAGTTGCAACCATTATCCTTGATTTCTGGCATCCTTTGAAGGTCAGAGCTTGAGGACCTTTTCATATGGAAAGAGTGTGTTACGGGTGTTCCCAACAGTGTCTCACAGAGGACAGAACTTGACTGTGGGAGCTTGTAGCAAGGACATCTGATTTCTGCCACTGTGGCAGTCTAAGAAGATATATGATTCCTAAAGACTTGATCCAAACCCAATGGCAATCAACAGGGCTTTTAATTTTTTTTTTTTTTTTTTTTTTTTTTTTTTTTTTTTTTTTCTGGTGAGCTTTGGATGTACTCCAAAGCACTGATTCCCAAACAATTCTAAATTTCATAAGCAAAAACTAGTCCCAGACCTTAATGACATAAACCACTCGATCCCACAAGAAATTTGGAAGTGCAGTGAAGGACATACTTGCCCTGGTTAGCATTGCTGACACTGAAGATATATTCCAGTGCCTGGTCTGTGTTTACCAATGAGTGAAGTGGGGGTGCATTTCAAAGGCTCTTCCTATCAGGATTCAGTGAAGAGGATGAGCAAGTAACGGGTGTGAAATAGCCATATTTGTGATAGATGGTGGCATCAGTGAATATAACTTGAGGAACAGCAGTAGTCATGTGGAGTCTTTCTTTTTAAGGTATAGTAGTTTATTTGTGCAGTCACAGTTTCTTGGTGGCTGCCAGAATAATTGATTGGAGGAATATGAAAATCTGATACAGCACTACCCAGATGAGGAATCACTTAATTGGGAAGGCTGCCTGTACTTAAAACCCATCAAACTTTTGGGAGTATTAATAATTAAAAAAAAAAATAAATTACAGTGTAAAGATTAGGTGAGCTGCACATTTTGCAGTTCAGACAGTGATTTAACCACTTTTTTTGCTTCAGAAACTGCTAGCATATACCCAAAGTTAGCTTTTTCCAGAAAAAGTAGTTGTTTCTTTCACTGAGACTAACAGCTGTAACTCGTAGCAGCTGCATCGTTGTAAATTGTTCATTATTTCTGGATACTGAGAAATACAGGTACGTGATCAGACTTAATATATATAATTCATACAATAATGTGTTCCATTCATGCAAAAAGATCTTGTTTTCCCTAATACTGTTGAAGTATGTGGCTAAAAACAATGTAATTTGTAAAGCTGAAAGCAGATATCTACAACAAGCATTTAAAAGGAAAAATTGGTCTTCCTAATTTGTGTAAAAAGGAAGCCCATTAAAAGGGTACAGACAATAGACAACTTGCATAATCCCTTTATGAACAGTATTCATTTCACGGTCCATCTGGCAGACAATGAACTGTAACTCCATGGGCTTCAAATGTTGGGTATTGTACTGCTTGGGAGAAAAGCTCAGTGCATATGGTGCTGGGCAAAAAAGCAGACATAGAATGTCTCGGCCAAAAATGTCCATTGTGTTTGTTAGCTTTATGCTTGCTGCAAGACAACATGAGCTTATTAACTGCTCAGCAGTCAGTGTTTGGCATCAAGTGCCTGCCACTGAAGTGCCATGGGTCTTGTCATGAGCTCTCCTAAAAAGATTTTGCTTGAAAGAGCCAGAGGCTGGGATGCCAGCTGTTACATCAACTTCACCTTGTATGAAAGGTGGTTTGAGTTTGTGTTTCTGTGGTGAAGAAGGAAATTCAGAAGATGACTCCTTAACTTGTAGCGTGTGCTAGTGTCCTTAAAAACACGTGTGCAGCATTGCTACTAGATCTCAATTTAACCATTGGAAGTCTTGTATATCAAATTACCAAACGCTATTGTTTTCCAAGGCACTAAAAGTCCTAGTCTCAGTAAATTACTGGAAGTCTTTTTTCCTGTTGTCTTTATTACTGGTCACTTGATTTTTTTTGCCAAACTATGCACTAGTCTTCGGTAGTCTTCACCTTATGTGTACTTATATGCATTATATTTTTTCTTTCTTTGCAAGAGAAAAGATTAGTCTTTGCTCTTTGATATGGTACTGTGTAATCTCCCAGGAAGTCAGTGGAAAAAAGACAGTCTTGGGTATGTGTCTAGGAGTGTCCTTGGAGAGTGAGCTTCAGTGAAATGTAGTTGCAGATTTATTATCCTTCATCAGGTTGGTGTCACCAGAGATCTGCTGCCACAAGGCAACTGGGAATAATGCCTGGTCAGTGAGATCAGTACTAGCCTTGGCTTGGCCTGCCTGTGACAACTAGTATCCTCCACTCCCACAATTCCTTGAATGGAAATGCCTCCTGGTCACTCCATAGTTAAGGGATATAACCTGCTGGAAGTTCAGCAGTAGTTCATATCACTTGGGGATGTGACATAAAGTGTGTGACTGTCCACACCTGCAGCTGGTTTCCCAGAACATCTGGGTCATGTTAGAGTCAGGCTTTCCTCCTAATTTCAATGCTAGAAATAGAAGGTGTGACCCTTTTCAGGGTCCATTACAGGGTGGAGTGTTAGGTAGTCAGTACTGGTACATGTGAGTATCAAGCTACATTTCAGATATTTCTGGCTTTTTATTACTTATGCCACCAGCTGTCAAGTTCCAAATCTACTGTGAGCAAAGAGGAAGTATCTGTAAGCATGTTATGTCCACACCTCGAAGAGTTATAGAACCTGGGGCTGAGCTGAAGGGTCCACCTAAGGAGCAGACAAACTGATTGTTGTCATGTTGATGGCATTTTTTCCATGCCTTGGCTCATTCAGCTCCTGGGGGTGTGACGACCGATAGAACGGACAGTGCCAAAAAGAAACACATTTCTACACACAGATGCCTTCATGTTTTGATTAGTGTTGCCTATTGTGGCATCATTGCAGTAAAATGGCTTTACCAATTTCGTATTTGTACTCACAGTGAAAAATGTAAATTTGAACTAGACTAAAGCCCTCTGTCTTTTCCTACCTCCTGTTTTCATTCTCTTTAAATATTTATGAGTGCTGCAGTGCCCTAATAGCTAAGCCTTCATGATTTCAGCACCGCAGGATTCCCCTGAGGCAGAGAATTACTACTCTGTCTCGTAGCTGGAGAACTAAGGCAAAGCAAGGTTCTCCCTGACCTGATCAGGATTACATAGGTAACTTTCAGACAGAATCAAAACTCACATTTGCATCTCCTGATTCATCATCTCCAGTTTCACTCACTGACTTAGATCTTCTGAGGTACCCTCTCTTTTCTTGTCTGGGCAGCACTGAAAGAGCTGTAGCAAAGAAAAGCTAATGAATCTAGGTAACTAGCTAATGAATCTCAGTTAAGTGTACGTTTGCTTGAGGTGAGAGAAGAATCTTCCAAGAAAAAGGAAGTTTTCATGGCTGAAACTACCATGCTGATGAAAACAAGCAGAGATTATTTTATAGTTAGGAAACTATTTAAATCTTTGCTTTGGTGGAAGAGTTTCAAAGGTTTTTCATGAAAGAGTAGGAAACACGATTTCCTGCTTCTCTAATTTTGTTGTTCTTTATAGTTGATTAGAAGTTGAAGAGAGATCTGAGAAGCTCATTGGAAAGCTCCCTTTCTTGTGGAGATCCACAGTGGATTGTTTGCTTGTAGGACATCCATTTGCAGCTGTGTTCTCAGCAGTGTTGCTGTTGGAAAGCTGATACACTTTTGTCAGATTTAACTTTCTAAAAAAATCAGATGTCACTTTGCAAGCTCTGGCTCTGAAATGTTCAAACTCTCTTTTATCATGGCACCTTTGATCTGCAGCCTGTGCCTTCACTGCACGTTGAGGCTGGGCTTTTAGGATGCACTTGTACTTCATCCTCTCTCTGCCCCATGCAAAACCTTGCAGTGAGCTTAGCACATCTATGAACAGGGCCAGACTGTACTGAGAGTGGGAGATAGAACATGGGCCTTGGTTTTATTTGGAGTAGTCCCACCAAGGTGAAAGGTGATTCCAGTGCAGCTTGACCTTCAGTGCCTTTCTACAGCTTCCAACCTGCATCTAAAAGGAGAGACCCATTTCCCTGTGCCTCCCTGCGTGAGAACTGTACCATGGTGTAGAGAGCCATGGAATGTGCTCTCTGAAAGCTCAGCAGCTATTGGGGTATATGGGATCACTAGGATACACTTGCTTTGTAGTGTGGCTTTTCATGCCTAGGCTTAACTAACTCGGGTCCCGCTCACTAG
Source organism: Florisuga fusca (assembly GCA_038090715.1). NCBI lineage: Eukaryota > Metazoa > Chordata > Aves > Apodiformes > Trochilidae > Florisuga > Florisuga fusca. The sequence goes on along the minus strand of JAAWXA010000001.1, from coordinate 25,741,787 downwards.
AGGTAGTGATATGTCCTCATCTCCCATCCTCACCAGAAGCTTAATTATGTGCCCCTGGAAATACAAGGCTATCTCATATTGTAGAAATAAATCCACCTTTTTTTCAGCAAGTCAATGGTTGGGAAAACTCCTCCATAGATACGTAAATGAAAACCAGACAAATTTTTGCTGTTCAAGATTGGCAGATAGATGATGTCTTTGACTGCAAGCTTTAGCATTAAAAGACAGCTACGAGTCAGAGTCCCATGTTAAACACTGAGCACTGAGCCGACAGTGTCCCTCAGATGCTGTTGTGTCCAAAGGGCTTTAGTTCTTCCTCCAGACCATGGAAAAACACCTCTCTTTTCTTCAGGATTTGAATTGTTCTGCACAAATATATGCAAAATGCTGCTTTCTCTAGTTTACGGATAAATGCATTTTTCTTCATGTCAAGAAGCAGAAAATGGGAATGGCAAATACTGCCTCCCAGGAGCACACATGCAAATGTTTTCCCATTTGATTTAGAGTGAGTTTCTTATATAGAAAAGCACATGGGTGCACAGCTCCTGTTAACTCAGAAAACATAGCAACCTTTAAAGAAGAATTAAGGTGAGTGATACTAAAAGACATTATGTAGTCCTGTGACTAGAGAAATGCAAATAATCTTCCAAATTGTTCTTCAAATTCAAATCCACTAAAGGGATGGAGTGGCTTTCACTGACATTTTTCTTTGAATCCAGTCCACATGAATGAGGGCAGCTTTAATTGTGCAAGAGTGTCCTGGCTTTGCAAATCACATATGCAAAAGCAGTCCTTATGCTTTGCATCTTCTAAAGGGCTGAAACATCAAATTGTCTGGTCCCAACTAGAAAGGGGAGTCTCACAGGAGCTGTTGGTGTCCTTGCTCTGCCAGTAGCAACTAATCTTACTTTGGATTTTCTGCCACAATATTCCCCAAGTGTCGTGGTTTGTGATGTTTGCCACAAAAGGAGAAATTCTAGGATCTAGAGTTGTGGCTTTCAACCTGCCACCCACATATCCTGGGGAAGAGGCTATTTGAAGCTGACAAAGCTTACAAAACTCCCTCGCAAGAAAATCTTCTCTCTTGGCTGGCTACTGCCAGATGTTTCGTGAGTCACTGTGTCTTGCTAGCATCTGCTATTCTTTGTGCATGTCGACTGCAAGTTCTTCAGGGCAAGGACTCTTTTTCACTGCATGCTTGTACAGTGCTCTGGTCTTGCCTGGTACCCCTAGGGCCTCCTACAGTATAGATCAGTTTAGCTGTAACTGATGGGAATGAGTCTTAATGAGGATGCACGAACAACCAGAAGAATTAATCTGGCTCCTTATATACATGTGTGTTCTCCAGCAGTAGAAATTAAGCAATTGAAATTGCAGATGCTTGTAAAGACTTTGACTACCCACAGGAAGCACATCTTTTGAATAAAACAGTGTGGTAATTTCTTTTCAGACTAAAAGGGATATTGAAGTCAGGAACAAACTTGCAGTTGTTGGGAATATTCTGTGAATGGGTAAGTGGTGTTGTTTTTGGCAGTACTTAATTATAGACATCTTAGGATGGTAACTGCAGGATCACTGACAGTATACCCAAGCAGCATTCCTGCTTATTACTAGCAGGGATTTGAATCACTGCTTCTTTCTCAGAAGGTGATTATTCCAAACAACAGAAGATTTTGAAATACATCACTTCAGCATTCTTGCTTTTGGAAGATCTTAGGAATCAGTATGTTTCATCATTCTACTTTAAATGGTAACAAGTTGGTCTGTAATGTATGGTTTAATGGTCGAGTGTGCAGTAAGTACTACTTTTTTCTAAATAGTCTTTGAGATTTAGCTGTGGCTGGTAGAAGAATGAGAAAGTACAGGTAGTACATTACTGAGGCAGTAAAGACCTTAAAATGGCCATAGAGTTTAGTTGGAAATAGTACAGCTGGCAGGTACACGTTTTATCTTCTAGATGTTTTCAGCTTTGCCTGGTATTAGTTTCAAACTCCAGCTGCATCATTATGATGAGGGATCTCATAGGGAAGAAAAACCATTTAAAAAGCACCTTGGTTTTGTTTTCTAAAATGACTTAGAGATGAAGGTATTTCAGTCTGATTGGCAAGATGTAGAGGCCTATGCAAAGTAGATCAGACATTTTTTCAAGAGATGATTTTCCAAAAGAATGAGACATTTACTTGAATTGAATATTTTGCAGTAATCAGTCAGTTTTGATGTAATGTTTTATGTAATCTTTAGTATTTTTTTTAAGAGAACTCACGCAACTCATCTGTAAACACCACAATTGATGTGGCAGGGACCTGAGAAAAGATGGGGGGCATTTACATCTTAAATTTAATTTGTTGTTGGGACTGAAGGGTTGAGTGTGCTGAAGCATGTTGCTTGAAGTATATAAGGAAAATTAAGGTAGGTCAGAGGCAGTTGTTCTTCATCTAGTTCTGGTCAGACACTTTTCAATTGTCTTCACTCACCTGACACAGTGAAGACAGAGCTCAGATCATGGGCCATAGTTGTATCTTGAACAGGCAATTCCCTTATGCGTGGCTATAACACACGATTGCAATAATGAATCCCCTCCATGCCATTCCTGCTCATAATGCAAATGCTCACAAGCAAAAAACTTTGCTTTTTTGTGTGTAGTTTTGGAGAGAAGAATCTCGTTTCGATTTTTATATGGCTTGCTCTTGGGGAAGTGGAGGGGTTTGCTTCTGCAGAACAGCATTGACAACTTGGTACCTGGAATAATTTGATGACCTTTTGCTCCTCTTTTGGCATGTGTATGCTTGCAGAAATTCAGTTTGAAATAAAATGCATCTCACTGCTAAGTATTTCAGTTATTTAGTAAACATTTTTCCACATGTGGCTAAGGGCAAACCTGAACAGTACAGTGTAAAACAGTGCTTGCTTGCTTTCTTATTAAAACATATTAAGTCTAGCTATATTCTGGAATTGACCACTTTTCCATTTTACTTGAGTTATAAAATCTTTGGGAAGAATCATGCCACATTATTCCCTATCCTGGTTCTGTTTGAAGTGGCCATGTAGATAGTGTTCCTCATTCGGATGGAACAGGAACCACAATGATTTTTCATGCTATAGCCACGTGGTGTGTCAGTGGAGAGCAGGCATGCTCTTCAACAGGTCAGGAAGGGAATCTGGACAAGTCTATGCTTTGCTATGGACTGGATTGGTGCCTGGAGTTCAGAGTCCCTCTGTGTGCCCCCTGAAAATGAGACATACAAATTTAGCAGTCCAGTCTGGTAATTTATCTTGTGGAGCTCAGTCATCAGAGTAGTTTTGTTTGAAAACCCTCTATTTTCCATTGTCATGCCTGGGAACTAAAATGTGTAAGTCATCAGCATCAAAGTTCTTAAGGTACACTTGAATTTCCTGCCCCACCTTTAGCACATTTGTATTCCACTGTCTATAAATTATTTCTTGTTCCTGATCCTGCAGAGGTTATCACCTTGCCACTTTTCATTTTATGCTGCTAACACTCCCCATCTATACCAGCTACTGTTTCTTAAATAGGTGTCCTCACTGGTACATTTTAAATAAAAAAGGCAATTTTTTTTCAGCTTCAATTTGATTTTGAATTCTTCCTGGAAGAAAGAGCCATGAGCTGACCTGAAAGCTTGTCTGCTTTCTCAAATTATACTGGTTGGTCTAAGAAAGGAAATTCCTTCCACCTACAGACTGCATTTTGCTTCTTGGCTGAGAGACAAGCTAGTAGACTTTGTAGTTGTAGTAGGTGCAGAACCTATTGGTCTTGAATCTCAGTTTAGTGTGATTATTCTCAGACAGTATCTGTGGCTTTGTGAAGGGAGAAGCAGGTGTGGGAAGAATGGGGCACAAAACTGAAAAAATTCTATTTTTTAGAAGGAAGAAAGCACTTTCCTGGCGGGAGGTTCATATTTGTGTACATAAGGATACACACTGGAAATTTCAACTAGTCTTAGTGCTTCTGGCCAAATGTACATGATATAGTGGACTTCTATTAAATTACTGTTCTGCTTATCACCTTTCACTGTCTCATATATAATATAGACACTAAGTAAGGAAAGAACTGTAACTACAGTGAAGAAAAAAAACCCCAAAAGATTAATAACAAGAAGATGTTAGGTGAAAGACCAGAATATTTGTGTTGGGAAAAGCTGCCATAGCGCCTGGCTTTAAACCTCTTTCTTTAGGCTTCTTTAAACCTCTCTTATATTTGGACTGATCCTCTGTGGTCTCCTCCCTTAAAGATGATAGATATATGGTGTTTGAAATGTAATTAATTTAAAGAGTTTGGCTTAGATGAACACCATGGAACAAAATCCAGTTCCCATGGAACATTGCAAAGGCATGCAGAAATGTCTTTGTGCATGGTTGGAATACTTTAATATTTTGGACAATGAGTTTCTTTAGGGGAAGAAAGGATCCTTTTCACACAGAATGGGCACTTTTCAGAAGAATTGTGTTACGAAAAAACCCATTCTCGGTCAAAACATCTGTGATTCATTTCTAGACCACTGTTTGTAATGATAGCTAATTTGATTCATATTTGCCTCTTTCTCTTTGTGAGTTGTCTGTAAAAAGATGGTGATTTTTCACGTATGGCTTCACATTTCTACTATGCTTGTCAAACAGTCTTCGCCTATAGATCATTAACTGCCAGTTTGTTGAAAAGGTTCAAGAACCAAAATTTAATTGATGTTGAGTTGCTGTGACATGGTATAGAAGGTGGGATTTTCAAAATAACTGCTTGATCTGCCTTTATTGCTACTGAAGTCAGAAAGGATTATCTGGAAAGGAAGATGAGGCTACCTTGGAGACAAAGGTACAGTTTCTGCCAACAAATATTAAAAGATTGGAGCTATTCAGAGAAGTAGGAAATAGGGCCTGGTTTTCAAAAGAACTCAACACCTAGCTCATTTCAGAAAAGCAGTAATGAATTCTGCCCTTCCCAAAGAGAATACAGGGTGGTGAAGAATGGTTGGGTATGCTTGGTGTATTTGAAAATCTGGGCATTTCATTGATGTATCAGCCAGGGAACTGTGTGCATGTGAGAATATGGCTTCAAGTGTGGATGATATACTGTTTCAAAACCAGTCTTTTTGTGCTTATTGCTAGCTGTAGTTGTCAGAGTAGGATTTTGAAAACGCATCTCTAAGACTCAGAGGCACCATTTAAATCCAAAATGGATAGACTGCATTCCTAATTCACTGAGGAATATTTTATGTAAGTGCATCTATGAGACGTTAATATCCATAAACATCCGACCCTAAAATGCCTCTGAAATTTGTACCCTAAATGACTTAGGAGAAAAAAAGGGCCACTGACTTTTGGTGAGGGATACATAGGCAGTCACAGAGTGATATATGTGTCTGCCAGGGTTCTCCCGTTACTTAGGGCATGCCCAGATCAGCACACACATAGTGAGAGGGAAGGACAGGACTTTCCTGTCTGGCCTTGCATTGCTGAAGCAAGGTAGGTGTCTACTTCTGGAAATGACTCTCCCCTCACCTTGCCATTAATCCTCTTTTGGAATTAATGTTTAAGTCCTATCTCAAATACAAACCAAACAAAAGAAACCACAAGAAAACCAAAAGAGATGCGATGTATTTTCCTCTCCCAAAATGTTCTTCAAGTCTCAAAGCTGGGATGTGAAAACCATCTTCCCACCTCTGGCAAAACCATTGATCTCCAGGCTAGGAATCATTCTGGGTTTTCTTAGTGTATCTTTCAGTATTTTACACAAAGCTGAGGAACTTCAGCAGCTGGAGTATGGCACAACCCTTCAGTATGCCTTGCAGCCAGGGAAAATGCTCTTTTCTAGAACTGGGAGTGTCCACATTTAAATCTTGATCCATGTTCAGGTGATAATGTGAGTTTGAGTGAGGTGTTCAAGGGACAGCTAATGGGTATCACTGAGCCATGTCACAAGAGACAACACTAAGCACAGGCTACGATGAGGCTTATGTGTGTTCATCATGTACCAACCGGATCCAGCAGAAGATCATCAAATTTCAGAGAATCATTAAATAATCTGGGCTGGAAGGGGGTCTCTAAAGGTCATCTAGTCCAGCACCCCTTCAGTAAGCAGGGACATCCTCAACTAGATCAGGTTGCTTAGAGCCTTGTCAAGCCTCACCTTGAATATCTCCAGGGATAAGGCCTCAACTACCTCCCTGGGCAACCCGTTACATTTTAGCACTGCCCTCGTGGTAAATAACTTTTTCCTAACATCCAATGTAAATCTGCTCTAATTTAAAACCATTGCCTCTTGTCCTGTCTCTACAAGCCCTTGTATAGAGTCCCTCTCCAGGCTTCTTGTAGGGCCCCTTCAGATACTGGGAGGTCGCTATTAGGTCTCCCGGGAGCCTTCTCTTCTCCAGGCTGAACAACCCCAGCTCCCTCAGCCTGTCTTCATAGGCAATGTGTTCCAGCCCCCTGAGCATTTTCATGGCCTTTCTATGGACCTGCTCCATCAGGTCCATGCCCTTCCTGTACTGAGGGCTCCAGAGCTAAATTCAGTAGTACAGGTCAGGTCTTACCAGAGCAAAGTGGTAGAATCCCTTCTCTCAGTCTTCTGGCCACACTTCTTTTGATGCATCCCAGGATGCGATTGGCCATTTGGGATGGAAGAGCACACTGTTGGCTCACATCCAGCTTTACATCCGTCTTTTCTGCAGGGTTTCTTTCTGAAACCTCATCTCCCAGCCTTTACTGGTAGTGTGGGTTGCTTCTACTCAGGTGCAGAACCCTGCATTTGATCTTGTTGAACTTCATGAAGTTCATCTGAGTCCACCTCTCCAGTTTGTTGTGTCCTTCTGGATGACATCTTGTCCCTCTGGCTCATTGACAGCACTGCTCAGCTTGGTGTCATATGCAAACTTGTTGATGGTGCACTCAATCCCACTGTCTACATTGTTGAAAAAAATATTAAATGTTGAGGTGGTTGAAGTCCCCCAGCAGGACAAGAGCCTGTGAATGTGATGCCTCTTGTAACTGGAGTAGGAATGCTTCATCAATAGGTTCCTCTTGATTGGAAGGCCTGTAGTAGACTCTGACCACAAGGTTCTCCTTGTTGCCTTGATCTCTAACTCCTACTCAGAAGCTTTTGACTTGCTCATGGCTATTCTTTAGGGACATCTCACACTCAATCCATTTCTTAACATAGAGGGCAACACCTCCACCCCTCCTTCCCTCTCTGTCCGTTTTGAACAGCTTATATCCATCAACAGCCAGACTCCAGTGGTAGGATTCACCCCACCAGGTTTCAGTGCTAGCTACTATGCTGTAGCTTTCCAGCAGCATAGCAGCTTCCAACTCTTCCTGTTTGTTGTCCATGCTGCACACGTTTGTGTAGAGGCACTTCAGCTGGGCAGTTGGCCATGTCACCATTCCACAGAGATACTCCTTAATTCCCTGAGGTTGTTTCCCTGATGTTTCCATGTTGACTTCTATTGGCTTCTCTCTCCGAGACTTTGCCTGTGCTGCTGTGTCCCCAGCATGCTTCAGGGCAACGGGCTGAAGGCCCTTTCTAGTCCCCTATTCTACCAGTCCCGGTGTGTCATCCCACAGTTTGTCATATGAAAACCTGATGGTATTATCCCCTCCCCCCTTCCTATCTACCTCAAAGCCCTGTCAATTAGCCCCTCAATCTCCTGAGCAAAGACTCTCTTTCCCCTTGCAGAAAGGTGTCTCCTATTAGGTGTCAACAACCCTGATGCTGTGTAGGTCATCCCATTGTCAAAGAACCCTAATTTGTGGTGGTGGCACCAGCCAGGGAGCCATGTATTAATGGTCTGGATACAGTAGTTCATTCCAGTGTCACTGCCTGCAACTGGAAGAACAGAGGAAAAGATGACCTGTGTGCCAGAATCTCTCGCTACTCATCCCAAGGCCCTAAAGTCTCTTCTCATTGCTCTAGGACTGCCAGTCATTGCTTCTCTCCTCCCGCATGAAAGATCAGTAAGGGGTAATAGTCCATATGTCCTTATGAGAAGGGTCTGCCTGACCTACTGGCCCCTCTGTTCCCCTAAGAAGGGAGTCATCTGTGACTGTAACACTTCTTTTTTATCTTGTGGATGAAGATGTGATAGGAGTGGTAGGTGCAGAGGCAACCAGGTGAACACAATCAGGTGTTGCCAGTCAGGAGGAGGAAGGCGTGAGCTCCTGTTAAGCCCACCTGTGCCCAATTAGGGCTGGGCCCAACTGCACATGAGCAGAATTGGGGGACCAATAAAAGGTGGGCTTCCAGGGGCAAGGGGCTCACTCCTGAACAGTCTGAGGAGGAGGTTAGTCGAGTCTGGAGCGCTGGCACTGAGCTGGGCTTACTGAATCTAAAGGCAACGATTGGAGTACTGCTGATACATCTGGGCAAGAACACCTGCTGGACCTCGAAGTGCTGTGGCCCAAGAAAGGTTTGTCTGCAACAGGTAGGCTTTCTTGAAAGTGGATATACCTCTGATTTCTGATTCACCCTTTAAGTAGGAAGTAGGCACTGACCGTCTTGCTGCATACAAGATATACCCTGTGCCTACCCACTGAGAGGTCTCTTGGGGACTTTCCCTGTGAGAATGAGGTAGTGGCAAAGTCAAGATCTGGGAATGCCAGTCTGACAGGTAGAATAAAGACTGGTTTCAGAAGGAAGTTTTTGCTCTTAACTGCCTCTTGGAAATGGGGATTTGACTCTTAAGTTAGTAAAGAGCTTTTAAAAACATGAGCTTTAGCCCTTTTGAAAATTCCAGCCTTGATCAGTACTGCTAGTAATTTGCATTGGTACGATGTGAATGAAATTAGCCCAGTATGTTTTCTGGCAGTATTTGCTTACTTGGACAGTCTGACTATCTAGTCCTATCTAAATTCTTTTTTTTCTTGTCTCCAAACTATCTGGGGAAAATGGGGTTTAATCCTAAAAAAGACCTTTGGAGTTCGTGGTGTGTTTTTCCTTTCCCTCTTTTTTCCAACCCCTTGCCCCAC
>JAAWXA010000001.1:25261746-25732794 GCA_038090715.1 Florisuga fusca | reverse complement strand
CCCCCCACACACACACACTATTAGACCTGAGGCATTTGGCTTACAGCCCAGGGTGAAGAAAGAGTCTGACTGAAGTGGGACAACCAGAGAGAGTGATGAGCACACAGAGGCAAAAGGCAGAAAGCTGGCTGCCATGGAGGTAGGGGAATAGTGGCAGTATATGAATAGAGAGTGGGATGGCACAGACTGAAGGGCATATTCCATCCTGGGACTTGGTGAAGAAGAAGGGAAAGTCAGAGTGCAGCCTGTCACAGGTTCTGCTGAGGTCTGACAGGTCACTGCAGAGAAACACTTGAATAACACAATACCAACTCTTGTTGCATTGCTATGAGAATGACCCAGGGTAGACTAAAATGGGAGGTAGAAATTGTTGAGAGAAATACTGGAAGAAAATAAAGTAGGCTGGTGTAGAACAAAAGGAAAGGATATGCTGCTAGCCTGAATTAGGAAAGAGGTAAAATAACAGAGGAAAGGAAACAAAAAGGAAGGAGTCACAGCAGCAGAAAGTTTGAGTGGAATATGATTTCCTTGATTCTACATCATTTCTCATATAGAGAAAAAAACCCAGAATTTACAAGAAGAACTGATAAAATCCCTGGTTTGTGTGGTTGAACTTGTTCCTTGCAAAGGGAACTAGAAGATAGGGATTTGATATCTATTTTTTTTTTTTAATTTAGTATTTTATCTTTTGTAGGGGAAGGGGTAGACTTTCAGAGCTGATTCTGGTCTAGAAAAGGAATAGGTTGTGGCATAATTAGGAATGAGAAGTAAAGATAAAGGCTTTCTTATAGCCTCTCTGACCTGAATGTGGGGGGAAGGATTAGGGTTGATAGATATTTCCATAGCAAAAAATGCAGGTGTGTTCTTAATTTGGATTTGCTAACCTGAGCTAGATAATTCAGATTAAATCAGATAAACCAAAGCAATTTGAGAGCTCTCACTGTTATTTTAACCTGAATTGGCCAGCTTCAATTAAAAGTACATATTTGTAGACTTGCCCCGTGCTAGGTTGCCATACCCATGTTCTTATTGGTTCCAGGAAGCGTCTCTGTTCAGTCGCAGTCGGAGGGTTAGGCTTTGGCTGTGCTGTAAGCCCTGAGCTCTCCTGCATACCTGGGCTGGCCCAGACTGAACTGGAGAGATTGCTCGAGTTGCCCAGGATCAGACAGGGAGCCTGGCAGGGAGAGGGACTGAGTGGAGACCTGAACTGCAGCCCAGTGCCTGGGATTGAATAAGCAGAACCCTTAATTTTTGGTTTCTGTTGAGAATATGCACAACTGTGAACACTAAATTTCTTTTCCCAGGAGCATTCCCCAGTACTGATTTAAAATATAGCATTTCCACAAATAATCTTGGCAGAAAAATTAATTTGTTAAAATATTTGTTGAAAGCAAATACAGAAAGGGGGCTGGCATGCAGCTGAAGCAAATTGATGTTGAGGATTCAAATGAATATTTAATCTCTTTTGCAATAGTACATTCCTCTCTCTAATTATGACTCTGGGTGAGTAGATGACTCTAAAGTCACTCCTGGAAGGTGTGCATACAGCAATCAGAGTGATAACAGCCCTGCAGATTGAAGTGGGTGGATGACTTGAGCAGTATGGTAATGACATATGGAGCCTTCTCTACGTGGTATTTGAATTCCTATCTAGCTCAGATCAATACTGGGGTGAGGATTATTGCTTGTGGAGAAGCTCAGTAACACAGAGACATCCAGAGGCTGTGATACATTGGGAGATGCTGCCCAGAGCCCTGCCGGGTTCAAAAGCAGCCCAAGGCAGGAAAACAGACCTAAGCAATGAGACTCTGTGGGCAATAACCTTCTGTTAAGATACCAGCACAGATAGGAACTGAGGTAGGAGGTGACCACCCATTAAAAAAACCTCCACACTTCTCTTGATGGCTTTCATTTAAGGCTAAGACACCCTTTTAGGTACGTGAAGCAAAGACAAGATTTTGAGCTAAAATACAGAAGAATTTCTGAGTTGTAATGGCCTGTGAGATACAGCACACCAGCCTGTCTGATCTCAGGGTCTGCAGACTGTAGAGAAGTCTGGGCTGGCCTGCCTGCACTTCTTGCAGTAGAGCTGCATTTGTTCCAGGCAGCCAGGAACTGGTGCTGAGACTGCAGCCCAGCACTCAGCCTGCTGCATGGTGCTCATAGCAATTGGTCAGCAAGACAGTTCCCATCATATTTCCCTTCCCTTGCCTCTTGCTCCTTTGATACTCATATAAATGGCCTTTTATTTTATGGTAGGTGGCTTTGGTTTTATCTTCCTCATGCTATTAATTTTTCTTCAGCCACTTTCCCTTCCTTGCTTCCCTGCTGTCCCCTCTCCTTCTATTTCCTTTCTCCATGTTTCATGCCAGTAGATGGTGGTATTCAGCAAGCTCTTTGGATGCCAATGGAGCTCTTTCTGTCCCTAGCTGACAGTCCAGCTCAGCAGCAGGAAGAGATGCTGATGTGTTTGAGTTGGAGTGTCCAGGTGACTGGTGACCTGCATTAACAACAAGCACAAGTTCTGCTGAGTTACTGTTTATTATCCATCTTGTTAGACCTGTGAAAGAGCTGTTAAATTAACCAATAGTCCTAAATATCACTGGGGAATCAATTATGTGTTGTGATGTATGGGATTTGGGAGAAGTTTGTAAATGCATTTCTGTGGGGTTAGTCAACCAGCTGAAAGAGGCTGACATGGGTTTTGTAGCCTGCTGTCTGGCAAGAAATTAGGGCTGGAAATGAAGGAACATATTTTTGAACAAGATCGCAACTGATGAAATGGTAGGTCTTGAGTCTGGGTGTCCAGTGCAGTTGTATTACAAAAACTGAGACCTGTTTAAACTACCTTGTATCAGGCACCAGAGAATTGAAATCCAAGGTACTTCAGCAAGTGAATTCAGCAAGCCTCACCCCTGCTGAAGGGCAGGATTTGCAGCAAGAGGTCAGCCAAGGGTTTTCTTCTTATCATGGAGAGCATAACGGGGCTAGGCATGCCTTGCACCCTGAGTGATGTGACCAATGAAGAGCCTTAATCCAATATGTCAGCATGCTGCTCTGTAAGTAGTGGTGTAGAAAGCATTCTCTTCCACATCTTCATTTTATACACTTTATTAATTCATATGATGTCCATAATCCTCTTTGGAAATGATTTTTATACCAGGTGCTTATATGAGTCAATGGGAAGGCTGTATGGGAGAAATTGGGTAGAAATTATGTAAAGGATTAAAGAAAAGAATTTAAAATTTGGTGGTAGTAGTAGTGTGTAAAATTCTTTCTGGAGGATGATAGGCATCAGTATGAACAGCAACATGATTAAGTTCTGTCAGTTCTTGCTGAGTTCTTTGATGCTTCCTGAAAAATCTTACTAGCACTGGCCCAAGTTGTTTAAAAAAAAAAAAAAAATGCTTTAGGTGTGAAATGCTTCTTGCCTTGCCTTTAACGTTTTCCTGTAGTTCTTGCATGTTGTACCTCTAACTTTGTAGTTGTTTTCAACTCAAGCCCCTTTTGGGCATGCTTGAGTGGGAGCAGCATTTATTCCTTCCCTAAGTGAGGAATTTGGACTCCTTGCCTATGGAGATCTTGAGTCCAGCAGCATATCTGCAAGTGTTGCTTTTTAACATTGAGATTATTGTTGGTCAGTTAAGAGTAGTCAGAAAATAAGAACTAAAATGTTGAAGTGTGATGCTATGATAAGCTTCTGGCTGGAAAATTACTGATTTAACTATATGGAAAAAACAGACACATCTGAAGTGGAGCGCTGTTTTGAGTGTCTATTTTAAGAGATTCAGCAGGACTCTGATATTCAAGAGTTGCTCAGTACTTCCTTTCTATGAGAAGTTTCTTTAAAATATTTTTACTTGGGAAACACTTTGCTGATCTGAAACAAGAATCACTTGACCTTAGAAACCTTAAACATAAACCTTATAGAGACCTTGTGTCTCACTGCAAGAATTACTGTGTTATCGATGCCCAAACCTGTCACAGAAAATATGCTTATCTCTGTTCAGTAATGTACCTCAGCAAGGTATCTTGTCCCAGGAAGTGTCTCTCTCTCTTTTTCAGTTGCAGCACACTATTGTTTCTTGTTCTAGCAAGGAGTGTTTCATAGCCAATGTGTCTCCTTCCCATTCTTTCTCCCCTTTGTCATTCCCTGGGGCTTTACCAGCCCAGTTGATAAACGTTCATCAGCATACTGTGAATTACCTCATCCTAAGATAAGAACTCAATACACAATTACAATTCTATTTCTAAATAACAGTGGGCCAGGCTGTAATGCCTACCTAAACAGTACCCACAGTTCCCTAGTGGAGTGGCTTGAAATCAAAATGCCATTCTGTGTGGGTAAGAATATTCAAACTGAGCCCCAAAGTCAAGTCCAGTGGATTCTAAATCAGTGCTACTTTTTCAGCGCTTCCCTTATTTAATTTTCATATAATTTTCAAGGATATATTCCAAAGATTACTGTCCCATATCTGAAGTTCTTTGTGTACCTGTAAAACATGTTCTCCAAGATCCTGAGACAAATTATACCTGCATTTCCAAAATGTTAGCAATGTCACTAATACTACTTTGTTGCAGTGTCCTTCCTCTGCTATTTTTGTTATATGTCTTAACCAAAATTTTTTTTAGAGTGTTACAACATGAAGAAACCAAGAACTAACATAGAGGGGTGTTTTTTTTTCAACATCAGAAGTTTGTCACTTTTTGTTTGTTTTGTTTTTTGTTTTGTTTTTTTTTTTAATCAAAGATACTTTCTGGTACACAATCAGAGTGCTTAGTTTGTGATTTTCATTGAAACTGAGTTTTTCTCCAAAATTTTGTCAACACCTGAACTTTGTTAATTGGGTAAGCCAACATAAAAATCTTCCCAGTTCTAGTCAGCAATGCTGGCAAAACTACTGGATCCTGCAGAAGTCCCCTTCAATCAATGAAAAATCATATGGAGTTGCTTCTCTTTATACAACTGTCCCCAACGTTGGCCCAAACCTTCTTCAGCATGGGGTCAAAATTGCCAGTGGTATGTTATAGCGTTGATGAGTGGAGCCAGTGGTTGTAACAGTAAAGTCTGCAGACCTGAGGTTGGTTTGCAGAAAAAACATCTCAGGACAACTGAAAAACATTTCATGAATCCTGAATCTAGCTTCCCTTTGAAGCAGAGAGCTGTAGCATGAATAGGACCCATTTCTAACCCATTTGCCCACTGAAATGCTACTCTTCACCCTACTGGAAGCAGCTGACTGTGAAAGCATGTGTGCTGGATAATCATCCTCTCTCTTGCTCCCAGTCCTGGGTTCAGAGGGACTGAACAAGAGCTTGTCCATGTGAATAATATGTCACAACCAGGTTTTTAATGAGAGGTTTTTAATTTTAGCATTCCTGGCTAATTGCCAGGTAGACACATGATTGATTTTGTGGTATGTACAGCCCATTTCAGCCACCAGAACAGTCAGCTGGTATTGCCAACCCAAAGCATTAGGAAGTCATGAGTGAAGCTTCTCAAATCCTACCACTGGTTAAAAATTACGAGATTTTATAAATAAAGCATTCTGGGCTTTTATTTGATGGGTAATTATTCTGGTTCATATTTCTGTATTGCATTTTCTGCAGCTATGGAAATCAAAGTTCTACTATCTTGTAGATTTTTGTTTTTTCCTAATAGCAGTTCCTATCATTAACCCTCTTCATTGCCACACCCATGTATGTCTACATTCATAGGGTCTTCATAAAGGTCTTAAAAATACAATTAGCAGAGAGACTTCTGCTTTCTGGCCTCTCAAATTTTACTCCCAAACTTGAGCATAACTTGCTAGGTTGTGGGGCTGATGATTCCTTAATATTCTAATTTTGTTCACGTGGTATGAGAGAGAGATGATCTCTATAATCATAATTTTGTAAAGATTCTATGCTCCAGGGTGAGTATAATCCATGTTAAATGGGCCAATAAAGCCTGCCGTGCTTTCTTAAAATGCGTGTCAGATATCAGCATGTGGTGTTCCTAGGGAAGGCAATGAAAAGAGCATGTGTTCTCATGGGGCTCATCAAGCAACTTTTTTAGATAATCTGCTGTGCATCTACAAATATATAGAATGATTTAGTTGAGTAACTTCGAGCAATCCATGTTAAGATGATACTGGATGTTTTACAATACTCTCTCTCCGAGCTTATTTCTGTAAAATTTTAAAAATTTCTTAGATCAAATTTGTGCCTGAGTAAGGAGTGTGGAAGTGATGTCTTGAGGGGCTTGGAAGTTTTTCTGCAGGTAAGCATACCTGTGTGTGAGTGCATCTTGCACTGCATGCTTTGAATCAGACACATCTTTCAGTTCAAAGGGCTGATAATTTCCAAAAGGATGTCTGAGTAGGCCTCATCTTGTGTAATATTCCAAGCTTACCAAATTTTGGTTTTGGTGAGCCTTGAGTGAGGAATAGCAAGTGGTGAACCATTCTATGATTGTGATATAGTAGACACTACCATGTCCCTGCTAAAAGTGATCCTTTGCTTTCCTCCCAGATCTTCCTTTTCCCCAGTTTTTATCCACTTTGATATTCAGCAAGTTGTTCTTCCTGAAGGGCAGTTTTTATAGTAGGGAGGTACTAATGCATGGCAGAATGAAAGGCTGTGCCATTCTTTTCTCTCTTTGTGCTGACCTTCTGAATAAAAGATATTTCCTTATTAGAAACTATTGTTGTTTGATAGTTATGAGAACCTGAATGGTGTCAGGATGAGGCTTCCCTTCAGTCCCTGCTCGCCCTGTAGTGTGCCTCTGCACAAGATGAGGAACCCTACAGAAACCAAATGAAGCTGCAGACTCTCCAGCTGAAGGAAGGCAGGGGAGAAAGTACTTAATTCCTGCTGCCTGTGACTTATTGGTAAAATGCCAGTTTTTGAAGAGTCCCAGACTTGCTCTTGAAACTTCTCTGGTAACCAAAGATACACAGGTGGTTTCTCTTGTATTCCAGGACTCTCCAGGTGTGTGCAAAGTATAAAACAGGCACTGATGCTGAAGAGAGATTCACGCCAGCTCCTGTCCTTTCATCTGAAGCTGGTAAGGAACCTCCTTTGAAATTTTTTTTTATAGAAGAAAGTAAGTCTCTCTCGAGGATCAGTGCCACCACAGGCGAAGGAAATGGCTCATAAACACAAGACATCTCACATCTCCATCTCTTTCATCCCCTACCAGAATCTCTACTGTACTCCAGTGCCTGAAGTATCCTTGAATGCAGCATGTACTATCTTGTATTAGGCATCCATAGATACTGTAACATGCAAGAGGAGCTTCAAGGACTTTAAACTAAGTCAAGATAGTGCTTAGGTGGTGGATTTCATACCCCAAGCCCATGTGGAGAAGTGGTGGAGAAGTCTGTTTTGCTAGCAGAACTGAGAACAGCAGCAGCTGGACGTTTTGGGGTCAAAGTTTTCTACAGGGAAATGAAGTAGTAATGATTTTTATATATATATATTTTTTTTTTTTTTTTTTAATTTTTTTTTTTTTTTTTTTTTAAGACAACCATCTGTGAAAACTCTGATATTCCATCAAAGTGGATTGCTTTTCTGAAAACAAAATACTAGATTGTTTCCTAGGTCTTTCTTATTTCAGCTTTCTTTTTCCTTTTGTCAAAAAATTGTCAGCAGGGCATTACCGCATTTAAAACCACAGGAAATGTTTTTGTTTCTTTAAACCTTTTGGTAGAAAATATTCTCACTTTCCTCCTAGTTGTGATCAGAATCTCATCTGCACTTCTCAGCTGTTAGCTGTATCTAATCTGAACAGGCACAAGGAGATATTGAAGCTATCACACTGGCAGATGCATTTGAAAAGCATTCCCTGGAACAAACTGTGCAAGTTGGTGATGAGGGAAGGGAGGGTAAAACTTAATTTTAAGCTGGTTGGGAGAGGCACTGTCATTATGTTCTGTATGCATTAAATGCAAACATAGAACAGGTTCAGGTCTGTGGCTGATGCTCTTAGGTGTGACACCAGTACAAATGAAATAATAATATCAAGTAATCTCAGTTGGTCATTAACCATGCAGTAAATGCCTGTTTCATTTGCCAGGTAGGAGCACTCAAGGACCTCAGCTAAAATTGGCACCTTATTGTGCTAAGCACACACAGACACCTAATTAAAGACAGTCCTTTTCAATGAAGTGTTTTTTTGGCATAGATGGGTGAGAGAGACAAAGAACTGGAGTAAGAAAGCCTAATTATCCCTGTTTCACAGATGGGGAGCAGAGGAACTCTGGTCACACAACCTACTCTGCTGTAGGTTTTCTGTGCTGTCCTGTAGACATGCTGTGGATTAGCAGGGTCTTACATCCTCACCCTGTGCTTCAGCCACAAAACCATCCTTCCTCTGCAGTAGGATGCATCAAGTTTCTTGTTGCTTGAATAGAAACCTCAATTTATATTTTCCTTGTTCCTCTTTTGAAAAAATCTCTCATCCTCTCGGAGTGTTAGTCATCGTTTAAAATACACACAATGATTGAAATGAGTCTGATCATGTTTAAGTACAATATTTCAGGGAGGCTACTTGGTATGACTTGCATGAGGACATGAAATGCCAGAAGGACCAGTGCAATCAACAGCAAACTCCTATGCCAAAAAGAGTGGGTGGGGTCATGTGCCATATACAAGGGATTCATAAATGTTTACTATAAATGGCTGCCTAGTTATATTTGACCTCTGTGGGTTGGCACATGGACTGATTTACTGCATCCATGCTATCTTAATTACTAAGGACACAGCTGAGAGCTTTTTAAATTAAAATTAGTTATTTTCCTCATTACTTAAGTGCAGAGGCTCAAGCACATGGGCAGTTGTATTTTTCTATTAAGAGAACATATGAATCATATAGCCTTGTTTGTGGTTCTCCCAGATGCTGGACTTTGGGTATGTGCAGATGTAGGCACTCAACAGTGGCTCATACAGATATGTTTACTGAGACTTTGCAAACTTTTCTTTCACCCACTGCTGGTCTTGCTTACAAAACTTTGTTCTTCAGAGTCTCAGCTGGAACTGCAAGGCAAAATGAGGAAAGTCTCTGAAAGGTTATTCTCAGTGTTTTTCTAGCCCAGCTGGATGCAGGTATTATTGGAGACCTTATGAGAAGGATTATTCCAATAAAATTTTCACCTTGGCTCCATGGACTAAAGGATACAAATAAGTTTTTTAGAAGTATCAACACTCACGATTGTTTAGCCAAACTCAAGGCACTGAAACTTTTCAGCCATCCCTGCTAACGTGTGCATTGTTGGACTGTTTTGAATGTGTGGCACTACGCAGTTACATAGCAGGTCAGCAGGCATTCGTAAGTGCTTGGGCTTAATTTTTTCAGGATTCTTATTTTGAAAATGTGTCTTAGTTATCAGGTCCAGACATTAGGGAAGCTGGTTTTCTGTCAGCTATAGCCCTATCTCGACTTCTGCAAATTTAGGCAAAGATTATGAGAAACAGTTTGCAATTTGAAATTCTCTGTCTGTAACTTGTGACTTTCTCAAAGCGCTTTGCTTTCAGAGGTCCTTTCAGTGTAGCCCTTAAAAACTGAAGCGTCTGAATTGCTCTTAACTTTCTCTTACATGTTACTGCACTCCTGTGTACCTATGATGTACATGACCATGTCTATGGATCTGAATTTTCAGATGCTCTAGCATAGCTATTTGCAGACTTAGCTTCTAACAGGCTTTATTCTTATTTCACATTAGTTATGCTAACACACAACTCATCTGCAGCTGGTTGTGTTTTTCTTCATGTCAGATAGCAGTGATATCCAGGATCTGATTCCAGGAGTCCAACCATCCTCCACAGGGTCTGAGACAAGTAAAACACACAGTAAATCAAACCTGTCAGAAGACTCAAAGCCACTCTTAAGATGGTTTCACCTCTTCTGTAAGTGAAAACAAGTTGTGAACTCTGAACTGGTATAAGAATGGTAATAATTAAATTTCTAGAAATCTACATGGTAGCTCATCTTACGTTCATTCCAGGATTTAAAATATATAATGTGAATAGCAGCTTCATACAGAAGTGCTTCTCTCCTTTTAGCTGTTCATTTTTGAGAAAGGAGCTAAAATAAATTCGAGCTATCCCAATCCTAAGTCTATCTTTTCTTTCAAATTATGAGGAGGAGAGGGGGAGACTGAAATATGATGGTGTTTGTGAGCTGCTCACAAAACTACTGATGGTCTGGAACAGAACAGGCAATCAGGCAGGACTGCCTCAGTACAGCCTTTCAGTCCTCTTGCTTCTGACTCAGCTACTGCACACTTCTGCCAGCACAGCACAGAGAGAGGAATGATCCCCGTGTCACCGACTGCGCACCTTACATTGCAACTGGGAGGGGTGACTGTGGTGTAGATAATCAAATATCAATGAGCTTTAATCTCCACAGGTTTAGGGCGGGCTGGAGAAGCCTGCCCAGGATGTGGTGTGCATATTCAAGAGCTGGTGCCTGAATACTGTGTCTCCACTACTTGAGGTATCCAAAACAGCTAGATGGAAGCTGGTGAGTGCGTTGCTGTCATGTCTTTGACTGCAAGGAGGGACAAAGTCACAGCTGCAAGTTGAGGTGCTGTAAACTTGAACAATAGGTATTGTCCATCCAGAATTACTGTGAATGCTCCCAGTTCCATACAAACCTCAGGTTCCCTTTGCTCTTGCTGCTGTGCAGACAGGCAGCAAAACCAGCACAGATGTTCCTGAAGGACTTGCAGTCTGTATGTGCAGGATGTCTCTCTGTACAGGCAGAGATGGCTCTGACAGTGGAGTGACTTCTTACTAATCATTCCAGAAGGCCAAAATGATCAGGAAACTTAGACCAAATTGCCAGCTGAGACCTATAGTCTCAACTATAGAAAAAAATAATTTTCCCCACGATGCACTCTTGCCGGGACCTGTTAATAGACCCATGTTACAAAAGGGTATTTGTTAAATACAGGAGACCTGATCATGGAGAACAGAAAAACAGAGGAAGAGCAAAAACCATTTGAAACCTGAGACAACAAAGGAGAGAAAACCAAAGTGTTAACATATAAATATGGATGATCTGTACACAGATACTCCTGGAACAGGCAACTGCATCTGTGATTGTAAGGTACCAAAGGAAGAAGAGGAACATGAGGAATATGAAGCTTTCAAACAGGCATCTGTAACAAGTCAGAACTAACCCCTGGAGCAAGATTGGAGGGAAATCAGCATTGTAGAAACCTAGAGAGCCAGTTAGTAAAGAGTCATGTAATTAAACCTGGAGTCCAATGGCAGCAGAGTCCTGCATGAAAACATGACTCTACTGAAATCAGTGGCAAAAATCCCGGTGATGTCAGTGGAGCAGTTCCTGGCATTTACCCATGACAAACTCTGCTGGTTCTGCTCATGAGCTACAGGATTCTACATGACGTGTGGTCTGCTCTACATGCAGATGTGAATCTACCCACTACTAGCCTCTGCTTTCCATGCACATCTGCACTGAGCATGGTTTTTTTCAGAAACAGGGCCTTTGGATTAGGTGCTTTAGTTTTGAAAAGTGCTCGCTTTCTTTAGAAAGTGCCACTGTCACATTAAAAAAGGAAACTTTTGAAAAGCAGAAAGTGTTCAGCTGAAGTAGGTGACCATCCTGGAAAACGTCATGTTTGTCCAGCTGCTGCACAGGAAAAATCAGCTTCTTCCCAGGACATGCCAGCATCTTGCTGCCTCTCAGAAGGTGCGTTGTCCCTTCTCCAACTGTAACAGCACCCTGGGTTGCTCCCCTGGATGCAAGAATTGGACCTGGGACCGAGTATTGTAGTCAGTAGAGGGGGACAGAGAGCTACACTAGGAGAAAAGCCCGATCTGGGCTTTACAGTTTTGTTAGCAGATGTGTAAGAAATGACATTTTGTTCTGTTTTTACAGTGACCGATGCACTACAGTGCTGGTCTGTGAGCAGAGACCCCTTATGCTTTGGCAATGCATATGGAGAATAATAGTTCAACAAAGGAGCATTGTTGGATAAATCTAACTTAAAATAAAGGCTGTTTTTGCAAAGCAAATTCAAGGCCACGTCAG
Source organism: Florisuga fusca (assembly GCA_038090715.1). Lineage (NCBI taxonomy): Eukaryota > Metazoa > Chordata > Aves > Apodiformes > Trochilidae > Florisuga > Florisuga fusca. The sequence goes on along the minus strand of JAAWXA010000001.1, from coordinate 25,720,754 downwards.
GCAAGACTTTTCATTTTATATGCTAGTAAAAGGAAGATGCTTAAGGGCCTGTCTCCAAAGAGAAAAATACATGCTCATTTAATTGCATCTTTTCTGGCAAAGGGAGAGTGCATTATTATTATTTATTATTATTGTTGTTGTTAGACATATTAGAAAGAACCATATGCTGTAATATCCTTCATTGCAACCACATTTATTAGCACTAACTGAGAATGCAGCATAATATTAACACAAGAAGCAGAGGACTTGTTTGGCCAGTCCTGTTTGTTAATTACACATGTATAAAGTAAAAGGCACAGCACCTGTAGAGATTCCCAGCACCTCCTGTTTAGCTGAGGCAAGAGCTGCAGTGTACAAGAGCAGTAACCAAATCCTGCAAGCATGTTTACATTTTGAACTTACCAAATCTTCCCAAGTGGAATGCAGGGTCCGGTTTCAGCCAAAGAACTGTTAGCAGTGAGTGAGAGTTAATGGATCAATCTGCTGTCTCTTGTCAGTGCTTTTACTGTTGACTTCTGGAATGTGTTTGATGAGAAGAAAGCAACTTCTTGAGACAGAAGATACAGATGTAGCATGTTAAGGTTGGGACCTACATGAACAATAAAGCAATGTTATCAGTGTTTCGCTTCCCCCAGTGCTGCTTGCCAAAACTGACAATGGAATAGCTGCAAAGCATTTCTTTTTTTAACTACCATAACTCCCATTAACCATTTGCTCTGATTCTCTTTGGAGACACGGTCAGATGTGCTGGTGTTACATGTGAAAGATGACAGATATTTCAATGGGAGCATGTTGCACAGACCCCTGCTGCCTTTCTGTGGCCAGTGGAAGTTACTTTCTGAAAAGCTGAATTAAACTGAAATTTGCTGGACTGTTCAGCTGCACTCAGCCTGCTGTCTCCCTGTGCTTTCCATGCTGCCCACCAGCAGAATGCCCAAGCACCATGCAGATCTTATGGGATGCACTCATTCTTCCCATATTCCAATGAGGCAGACTGTTACCTAAATTGCAGTGTAATTTTGAGGCATGTGGGTTGTACCCACTCAGGAGAATGCAGTGCTGTATGGAGGTACCCAAGCTGTCTCTAAGGGTGCTGTAGCTGGGAATGCTGTGGTAAGAGCTGTCCACAACCAGATTATATTCCCTTCTTGGCTGAATAGTAGACCAACATCAGGATATTGCTGTTCTGCCAGAGCCAGGTTGTTAAGAGTTAGCTCTGGTGTGCCTGCTTGGTACTAGGGATACCCCTGTGCTGTGTAGACAACCACAGAGTCTAAAACCCAGATCCATCGAGGTATTTAGGCTTCTAACTCTCACTGAAATGAACAGGAGTTAAAAGCCTAAATACCTCTGGGGATTTGGGCCTAAGTGGCTTACAGAAAGCCTGTGGCACAGCAGAGACTCAGATATTTTTTGACTCTGAGGCTAGTGCCTCTGATATGAAATCATTCTTCCTCTACATCTGGTAGCAGTTTGCATTCACATTTCGCAGCTTGGGCCATCAAAAATATGCCCATACTTAGGACAGGAGGTGAAGAATAATTTAGGTAATTGAAACTACAGCAGGAATGTGGTTCTGTCAGAGGGCTGTTGCTTGACCTGGAATTTAACCAGACAAGTAGGGCTTGGGGAAACTGTGCGCCAGCTCTTGCCTTTCAGGTGCACTGAAGGCTGTTAGTTTCTCTGGTAGAAGGGGAATAAATAGTTCAGCTTATGTGTCTGTTGAAAAGGAAGCCATGTTGCTGAGAATAAAAGCAGGAGACTTGCCAAACACTTGCCTTGTTATCCACATGACTGTTTATCAGTTATAACTAGAGCTGAGCCAATAATTCTTAATGGGTAATTCATATGATGACTATCTCCCCCTTACACTATGTATGAATGGTGTATGAGCCAGACATTACTTTCAAATATTTATTTACTAGTCACAATTATTTGTTTAATACTGTGAATAATTCATGGTTTGTGAAGTGTTTTCAGGCAGCTCTCTGAAAGTAGCCAATACCCAGGCTATTTTCATTGGGCAGGGAAGTAAATGTCGTCTTTTTCTGATCACGCCAGTGTTAACTGAGGATAACTTGAAGTCAAAAGGCTGAATCCTTCACTGATGTAATTTGGCATAGCTCCATTTTTTTTCAATGGATTTCAAATGACCAGTGTTAATTCACACCAGCTTACTAGATCATCCTGAAAAGAAGAATTGTACAAAGGAAGAATGACTCCCACACCATATTGTCTTAGGACTGGCTAAATGTACTGCCTTTTGCAGTCATATCTTTTCACTAAAATTCTCATATGTATAAGTTGAAAATTTACCCTTAAAAGTCTTGTTCTATATTAATATCTCAGTTGCTTATTAAGGAGTAGCATTGCTGTTAATTGTGCGTGCTTGTACACACAAAGGATAATTTTTTGCAGAAATAGTATTAATTCAGCTTTTATTTGCAAGGTGTGTGTGTGTGAAATTGTGTTGAGGACAAATCTGTGGCTTGTGCTGAGGTTAACCTGAAAAACTTCCTTGTTCAGTGTGCAGGACTTTTCAGTTCCAGTATTACTTTTACCATTACAAAATCTTCCCTTATATAAGTCTCACTGACGTCAGTGGAGCTTTGCCACTTGTATTTGCCTTATCAGATTTCCAATCCTTAAAGCTATTTTAGAAGACATTTTAAACTATGTTCTCTGCAGTAGTTAGCTAATGATGGGAAAAGTAGAGCAGGACCTTTTGTCGGAGTGCGTCTCTGTGATTTGCACAGCAGTTGTCTGCGGTCTCCAAAAGTTTTATGGCAGAAGGATTTTGCTGGAATACCTCATGCCTTGTCTGTATCTTGTATCAGTCCCTCTCTGTCCCAGTTCCCTTCATTATAATAGTAAATTATACATAGTGATACCACCAAGGGATGCAGGGAGAGGTCTTGGACCAAGGCTTGCTCCCTAAAAGTAGATTTCCAGGTTGCTTCTATTTCCAGATTTCCAGAGCAACACATCAGGCTTGCACTCAAAGTTGCTGCAAATTTCCCAGCATATCTATGTAACTCTTCAGTATTTCTTTTCTAGCTGTACAGTGAAAATGTGAATGCTGCCACCATAATGTGGCTGTGGTCTTGGATGCAGGATCCTTGTGTCCATTGCCAAGTGATTGCTAACAGTGATTCACAGGGAGATGTCTTGTACTTTTCTTTCTTCTCTTTTGTTCTTGCTTTTGTTCTCTTCTGCTCCACTAATGAGATGGCTCCTAGAAATAGAAAAACAGAAAGAAATTGTATTTCAGAAAGATGTGTTGCTTTTTCTGCAGAAGTAGCACAACCAATTTGAATGTTAAAGAATCTACTTAAACTAAACGTCCAGGTGCATGTCATTGCTCACTACACGTGATTTACTAATGAGTGGATCCAGACAAACAAACTGAGGATCCAGCATGCCTTGTGGCTGCCTATAAAATGAGGAAAGATAATGAAGTGGTGTGAATCAGCACCTTTCTGTAGCAGCAAGGGATGAAAAAACTTGAACACAACAGCTTTTTCTGTTAGGTACTGAATACTATCTCAACAGTTTTGTAACCAACCATAGGGGCAAATCACTTTCATAAACGTTACTAGATGAGCAAAGTTGGCTATTTAATATTTTTAATGTGTCAGGTTTCATGTTTCTGGATGTCAATGCAAGTTTCCCCTGTGAAATTTGTATATGTTTTGTTTGTGACTGTGCGAAGGTAAGTGTGAGTCTCAAAGGCGCAGCTCCTGACCTTTCTTTAATTACAAGCAAGTCCAGGGGGTTGATGGATATTCCCATACTATTGGTCCCTTCTGCTGAGTGAATATTACTGAATGGCCTTCTGAAAAACAGTGGTGTCTTTGTACTGGAGGCTGCAGTTCACTAAGAACACACCTGATTACACCGAGCTCTTTAAACAGAGCCCTGCACAGTGTCAAAGGAAAATGTTTTATTGTAAGTGTAGGGAAGAGCAGATGCATAGAAGAAAGGTCAAAGAAGAAGAGAATGAATTGACCTGCTAAAACAGAACACCTTTGGAGATGTTTAGCAGAAAATTTCTTTGTCTTCCAGTCACTGTGATGGTGCAACCTTCAGTCATAAAGAACTGCTGTGACCTGACAGATATACCTGCATGTATAATGTCCTTCCTGCCATTTCAAAGGCAGTAGTTCTTCTTCAGCTACATACTGTCCTTACAACTGTTTCCTGGTCTGTGATTCAGGGATCAGTCCTGCAAACACTTGGTTTCCCATTTGTGTTTGTATTACTCGGGCTTCCTCAAGTACAGTCCTTGGAGATGCAGGCTTGTAAAATTGTTCCTGTTGGCAGGGCGAGTGACGGAGATGAAGAGCACAGACGCACACCGCACAGGGGAGCTGACTGCCTGTGCATTGGTACAGCTGTGCAGTGCAGGGCTGTCTGGCAACACTTGTGTTGGCCCAGTGCAGAGGTACTTCGGGGTCATGCTACAGACATGAACTGGATTCCTCTGGGATGGCACTAAGCTGCTGGATGTGCCTCAGGACTGTACCTGTCACAGGACAGCTGACGCTGGTTGCTACTGCCACTAGACTGCAGCTAGGCTGAAATAAAGCACAGACAGGTTGGAAAGGCAGAGTGTGGATGTCAGGTCGTCAGCACCAGTTTCTCTTGGTATGTCCATTCCTTTTGTCCTGCATTAGTTGCTGTTACAGATGTGGTGAGAGATGCTCCAAGTCTCATCTCAGTACATTGACCCTTCTCCCCTCCCCTGGGCTGTGTTGTTCGGGCCATTTTCAATATCTGTGCAAGACCTTGGGAAGTCATATGTAATTCTACAAGACTTCCCATATGCTTACAATGATTTCAGTATGTAAATACCTTGCTCAGTACAGACTTGTGGGTCAGATTACGCAGCACAAAGCCCAGACCTCAGCTGCAAAGCTACGAGATGTGTAAGGGGCAAAGGGTGAATTTCTTTCCTTCTCCCCTTGTTGCATGGTATCTGATCACATCTCATGATAGTCCCCTTCCCCTTACTTGCACTCACATAATTACCAAACATTGCTCTTTCGTGCTGCTTCTGGAGACTGACACTGTTGAAGCATGTAGTTTAACTCTCCTATTGACCCCCTGGGGAAAAGATAGGAAGAGACACTGAAATTACATGTAGGTGGGGTAGCAGTGATAATTATGTTGGATCATAACTTCCACTGATCTAATTAATGCCACCTAAGTTGTGGCTTGTGCAACTGCCTTGATTTATTGGTTATATCCCCAGTTCACAGAATGACGTTTTTGCAGAAGGCCCGTGGCTCTGATACACGGGGTGATAGAAGTCATATTTCATGAGCATCATGCAGTTTAGTTACAGTATGTGTAACAGTTTGAAAGGTGCCTCTTCTATGGTGCTCCTTACAGGCACCCTGAAGTAGTGATCCAGATAGGATTAAAGATGTAGGCTCTACAGGCCAATTAATTTGTTTCCAGCCAAAATCCCTTCATGTTGCTCTTAAAATGATGTTTTTCTATAGAACCCAGTATATCAAACCCTAGGTGTTCCCAACACTAAGTGACAGTAAAAGATGACTCTCACCTAAGTTCCAGTTTATGTATTTGTTTTATTACTCAGGATATGTCTGGATTTTACAGCTGAGTATGTTAGGAATTTAGTTACAAGTTGAAACCACTTTATAATGCTTGGCTATAAAGATCAGAGGTTGCAAAACCAACATCGGAGAGCCAGGTCCTGCTCTTCCAAGGCTCATCAATCATGACTTAGTTCTGGCCCATCTCACAAATTTTCCACCATGTGCTGTCATTCAGACAAATGTTTACCCATAGCAGTCGACCAGAGACTCCTTCAGCTCGTACGCTGAGTATTGCCATAGGTTCCTGACAGCACTTTTCTGTTTACCAGGTATCTCTTTTTCCTCCTCAGTTTTTTTTTCTTTATCTCATAGCTGATAATTTGAGGTATGTGGCTTCTGCTAGTGGCACACTGGGAGTTCTTCTTCCTTCCAGGTGGAGAAAAATCAAGATCAATATAAGATTAAGATAAGGATCTTCCTTGGTTTCCCCTGCATATCTGCTGAAGACAATTAAATTTGTATTAGCTGCAGGTTCTGTAATCCTCTGCCAGCCTGTGAGGCAGAAATAAGGCAGGAGAAACCAAATTAAAGCCTTTATCCAGTGAGTCTGACCAGACACTCCTATCAGATAGGTCACTGGAGGAAGAGCTGAGGTGAACCAGGCTCTTTTTGCACCACTACCACCACTGTCTGCTCTGTGGCACTGAGCCAGTCACTTTATTTTTGGTTTTCCATCTTTGTTTCTCTTTTAATTGTGAGCCCCTCATGTAAGGGGTAGTCTTTTGCATAATGGAGCACCCATGAGCCACAGTCTTAGGAGGCTTCTTGATGCCACTGTAGTAGAAAAAAATGATCTTTGTGCAAGTTATCATCCCAACTTTGCCTGGGAAAACTGAAACACCTGAGTTTTCTTATGGAAGGTACCTTGGCGGGAGAGAGAAAAACAATTGGTAGGCACTGGGATCACTGGCAATTCTGTTTTTTTAGGTTTCCTAAATGAATTTTTCCAAATATATTCATTCTGTCAAAAACTGGAAAAAAAAAAGTTCACTAATGTATTGTGCAATCTCAAACAAAATCTTTGGTTTATTAATTTTTGAAGCTTTTAAGTAAAATACTTTTAAATAAAAATAAAGTTAATTTAAAAGTAAAGCAGCTTTTTGAATGCAGAAATTAAGACTTTTCTCCAGAAATTAAATATTTAAGTTAAATGAGCACCTGTATATTAGATTTAGCATTAATATGTAACAGCTGTTAAGTATCAGTTTAAGTTTTGCCTGCTTTGGTGACAGAGCTTGAGAAAGCCAGCATCATAAAATGTGTTTTAGTATTTTTTAGACCTGAAAGTTTTCCTTTTGTTATGAATGAGGTTTTTTGTGGATCTTTAAGGAGTAAATTGAGTTTACAGTCAGTTGTCATTTCAGTTACAGAGTTAGAAATGGGAACTAATCTGAAAAGCTCTTCAAATAAGTTATGTTTTTCCTTTCTGAAATGTCTATGTCTGCAGATTCACTTCCAGTTTTCTCACCCCATGCTGCCAATTGCTTGTAAGGAGTGCTAGAAAGAATAATGATTAATGCAATTTATTGTTATTATGGCCATCACTGTCATTACTGGAGGGTTAGATGCATATTTGACAATGAAAATCCAAATTTTCAGAAATGATCGGTGTGTCTAGGCACTTTGTTTTTTCACTGTCTTGTCTCTGGATATGAGAAATAAGCTCAAAGCATTGAGCCTCATTATTTTCAGGTGCCTGAGAAAAGAGTCAGTGGCAGAACTGTTTCCTGTTCTACTTTGTGCCTTTGAGGGTGGAGGAAAGTTACATCAAAAGGGAAAACAGCAAAAAACAAACCAAAACCAAAACCGGGAAGCATGTCTTCATTATCATTCTGAAGAAGTATTTTTATGCAAATGCATGTAACAGTTAAAGTAAAACTCATGTTATGTTGCCTTTGACTTTTGTAACTGTTGGGGTGTGACAAGATTTAAACTTTTCATGGCATGCCAGAAATATTTCTTAACATGAAGTTGCTTTGACTCGCTAATGTAATTATGTCCATTACTCTCAGAGATTCCACTTGGTCCTGTACTTTGTCTTATTGTGTATTTACTGCTAGCAGGAGCTGGGGCCAGTGTTGATACCAGCATTCAGATGTTTCTTGTTGCTGCTGTTCACTCCTGGAGAGTCTGCTGGAGGTTTCGTGAAGGAGAATAGGCATCTGCCTGGCTTGAGGGCTGGAAATGACAGGAGCTTCCAGGGTGGGGTAGAGATGGGGGTAGAGGTAGGATTTGAGCTGGAGGCTGCTGCAGAGCTGAGGCAGAGCCTGAGTGTGTTGTGCTGTGTGAAACCCCTATGGACCCATGGGCTGTGTCCCCAGCTGGAAGAAGCATTGTGGATAAACTGACTCAACACCATCTGGGGCTGCTGGGCTGGCTTGAGGGGGGGGAGCAGGTTTGTGCTGGTCCTCAGGCATAACCTCATGGTGGGGTCTAGAACTGGGAAAAACTTACATTTCATCACTCTGGGCTCCTCTGCCTGGATTTCTGCCTGAGGCAGTCTAGGATTTGAGTTAGAATTTGGCTTTTTTTCTGATTTCACCGATGATCAGGTTGTATAGCATTGGGCAGGGTTTTTAAAGACACTCAGCTAAATGTCCTTTAGCTTGCAAGGGCACAAAATTATTTCTCCTCGTTGGCCCCCATGACTTCTGAGGGAACTATTTTTCTGTCCTCTCAAGGCAGAGCCCAGATGTCCAAGATACACATCCCCTGTGAGCACAGGATCACGTGGGTGCTCCTCTCCCTGCCCTTGTGGGCAGGGGTACGGGCAGATGCAGACACCTAGAGCCTCAAGTTGATTTAATCTGTACCTGCCTCTGTAACTATGCCTGGCTTCCTCTGACCCAAATTACCTAACTCAGCTGGTATTTCCTTCCTCATATTCCTTCCCTTACATCTGCGCATCTCACCTGCTATAGTTTAACTGGCTGCAGTGGGGGAGCTGGGGGAAACTGTGTGCTAACACTGCACCCACCTCTACCCTTCTCTCTGCCTGGCTTAGAGACACACTGTGTAAATGGAATTTTTAACATCAAAAGTTTCAATTACAGCAGGAAATGTCAGGCCGACAGAGTGCGACTGTTCCAGGCTTCCCATAAGGAATACTCCCACCCTTGCTATTTACCCATATGGAAAAAACAACCTCCGATGGTATTTTTTTAAGTTCTCAGGTAAACGGAGCTGAATGGTATCATCACATACACAGCAGGCTTTCTACAGGAGATGAAAAAGTGTAAATCATAGTGCAGGGCCCAGAGCCCTTACAGTGCCTTTTTCACGAAAGAAAGTCCTGGGATACAGGCTAAGTGGGATGGGGGCTGTTTGAGAGGCAGCTTAGCCTTTAGCAAGTTAGCAGTCTTAGGGAAAGAGGAATGGAAATGTTTATCTCAGAACAGGAGATGGAAAGCTGGATACAGAGTGTCCTGTAGACAAAATGCTGGAGAAGGTGGGTCACAGGAGAGCCTTTCTGGGGTGCTTTCTAGGAGATGCGAGTTGTGAGTGCAATGACCAGCAGAGCTTGCACCTTCAAGAAGAGCCTGGCTCTGTCTTGGTACTGCCTCTAAGGTTGCTGGGAAAGGTCTCACCTTCATCTTCTCTTCTAGAGGCTGAAAGAATATGATTTTCTCAGCTTCTCCTTGGTCATCATGAGCTCCAGCTCCTGATGGTCTTGGTTGCTCTCTCCTTGATTTACCTAGATGTATCCCTAATATGTCTTGTAGGTCACTAGGCAGTATCAAGATCAACTTTTGCTGGAAGAAATGTAGGACTTTTACCATGGCTTCAGAGAGACCATCTCCAGTGGTCATGGGTCTTGATTCATAGTGCAAAGCCACTGCTGAGATGGGTGATGCAGCCACTTAATTTACTACCACTCCTGCAGGGACTCCATCATTTGCCTCAAGCAGGAACAAACAGGTCATGCTTTTAATGACAGTGTTCAACCTGTTGGATTGTCTTGGTCATACTGGTTCCTGAAATCACAACTGGGGCTTCCAAAAAAGCCTGCAGAACTTCAGTGGTCAAATTAAATCAGTAAATGTGGTAAGGAATTCAGCACTTATGTCACCTGGCTCTTCAGGATAATTCAGTCTATCCCGAAATCAGGCTCAGTCAGCATATTGTGTCCAGCAGAAGAGTTATTGCTGTTGAGTTTTCAGAAGCATTTAATCTCTCCAACCTGCTCAGCCAACTGCTTCCTAATGGGAAGTATCTTCATGTATGCTATATGTATAGATTGGCATTATTTATGGGAGGGAAGTTTTTCATGGGGTCAGTTGGTAATATGTGAGACCTCACTGTCTTTCTCTGCAGAACAGCACAAGATCATAGCCCAATAAAATATAGTTTGAAGATGTGGTGGTACAGTGCTTCTGGTTAGGGCAAGTGGGAACACAGGAATTTAATTTAATAGAAAACAGTGAGGTTTCAAAATGAGTTTTTATTCCATAGGAAGATGAAAGCAAGGCCTCTTGAAATGTTTCATGAAATGAAAATTAAAGGGAAGGAGAACTTCTTAAAAATAGGTATTAGATTGCTGGTTAGGGAATTCACCTGAGCAGAGGGTGCTGTGCATTGGACTTGTTCCCCTCTATCAAATAGAACAGGAATTTTTACTTACATGCCATGTGCTAGCCTGGAAGGTGAAGAGGGCTGTGTCCTCAGCAGGACTCAGGGACGTTCGAGACAGGTTGTATTCATGGTCTTACTTGGGGAAATGGAACAGAGCTATGTGGCAGCAGGCAGATACAACCATGAGTTCACCCATGGGTGCTGTGCTCAGCCACTCATCTCATCTCTGGCTCACATGGCATTGGGAGGACCCTCTAATAACCAGAGGAGCAGGATGGAGGACACAAGGAGGGTGGGAGAGGACACCCGATGAAATCTTTATCTCTGAATACAAGTTTAATAGATGTCAAGGGTCTTTGAGAAATTTACTAGTTATGGATAAAAATGTAGCACTGTTCCCCATGACATAAATCTGTATGGATTTAAATTGTTTGGAGAAATCTGCAACTTGTTTAAACAGGCTTAGCTCTGTGAAGTCAGCGGAGTCACACCAAATTTTATCAGCTAAGGATATAACCCATCGTTTTTAATGTTATCATTCTTCCATGTAAGAAAAGGCAAGGAAATAGGGATATGTGAGGGAGAAAACAAACAAACAAAAAGAAAGGCATAGGATTTATAGAACCTTGTCCATCACTTTTCTCAGCCTCTGCATGGAAAACATCTGCATGTTACACACTGCTTTGATGTCTGCCATACAAACTCCGGGCTCTTCTGTCTGCTGAATGGTGCATTCACATGGCATTGCGTCTCCGATGACAGCTGCCCTCACTGGGAATAGGCAAGCTGAATATTGCTCTGAGCAGCTGAACATACACCACCTGCTGATCCCAGTGAGTTAATTCCGCTTGTCTGCAAACATAAAATATTGCAGGGGTTGCAATTATTGTTCCTTTGGAGATATTAAAGTTTAGAAGCTGCTTTTAATGACTGATGTATAGTAGTAGAGCGTGGTCTTTCCATGGAAAGTTGATGGCTACTACAAGATATACCTTGTGTGGGTAAAATAATGTCTTTCTCTTAGGAGCTAATGCATGATGCTTGGTTAAACAGTGGTGCCAACTCCAATGGGAATATACCTGTAGTTATACCAGAGGACCATGTAGTTTTCTAAGTTCAGAAGTCTTCCTGATGAAGCACTGACCAGTAATGCAGGACACCAGCAGAGATGTTTGTAAAGGTCCCTGTTGGAGCTTTGTCTACATGTAAGAACTTTGCTAACCAGTTCTGTTTTCAGCCTTTGTGCTGGAGCAGCACTGCTTGTGCACGTGTGGTGGTCTTCGTGTTCTTGTTGCTTATAGGTCTAGAAGCACCACCAGGTTCCCTGTCGTAGGGTCAGTTATAAAAGGCATCTTAGAACAAGGCCAAAAATGTGGGCAAGGAGCAAAGGTTACACACAAGGTCAATTGTGTGTGTAAAACAACTGTGCTTTTAATTTTGTTGTAGCAGCTCAGTGTCTGACCACTCACTTGGGATAGGATTCCTCTGTCTGCATGTGGACATGTACAGCTGATCTAAAGTTAAATGGTCTTTGCAGCTGTCAAGGAGTGATACTGATCTTATCCCGAGGGAGGTATCTGCTCCAGGCCAGGTGATGTACTCCCCACAAGTGCCTACTCCACTCTATTAACTCTGGTGGGAGGTGAATGTGGCTGAGTAGATGGAGATACCAACATTGTTGGGAGTCAGGTGAGAAAAACACCCATCTTTTACTGCAAGAGAAGTGGGAATCTGGCTGGTTCCTAGGGAAAAACAGCAGGTAAATGAGTGAAGGGTCAGTCAGTGCTTGAAGTACTGCTGACCACTCTGCAGCCTAGCCCAGTAACAGAATTGTGCATTTGGAGAACTGATCTTGAAATACTTATTTTCCTTTCACCAGCTGCCAGGCTGCTGCCAGGTGTGACATTATTCCTAGGCTGTGTTGGAAAAGGCCAAGAGAGCCTCTTGGAATGGCTGGAAATGGTTAGCACTGGACAATCTGTGAAAAAAACAGTTTGCTGATCTCTGCCAAACCCCATCTCTGCAGTGGGGACAAATTCAGCAGTGATGAGGTGCATTAAGTGTCATTGAAGAATCGGAGCGAGTACTATGGATGGACTTGTCCCAGAGGGAGAACGTTTCCTTTTGATCCACTCTGCAGATCCTTTGCCCTCAACGTGTGGATCCTCACACCTCGTTTCTTCCACACACTGACATCAGTGGAAACTCAGTGTTGAGACAGGTGCAAAATACACGGTCCTTTAGATGCATGGCAGTGATAAGGGCTCTGAACTGCTAATTGTGGAGGAAAATTCCTCGTCCTGCTCCTACCCCACTGTTTAATTTTGTGTTACCTAGCAGGGGAGGATGATTCTGTGATCTCTCTTCTGAGATCACTGAGCTTTCTGCATAGTGAGACTCACCATACCAAAATGAGTCATTTAAAGAGTTCAATTAGTAATTTGTGAAACTAATTAGCAAGATATTAAAGGCCTAGTGCAATGACGTGCTTCTGAAGTGATCTGACGAAGGACTTGTAGTGCGAACTGTCCTATCAGATAGGCTATTAATAAAGCAAACAGGCACACTCAAAAGAAAATAGTTATTCTGAGGTTACCATCCTCTGCCATAAATATGGCACTGTAGCAGGACTAGCACTGTATGATGCCATTGAGCAAAGAAAAAGCTGGGGATTTTTTAGGGGAATGGCAGTAGTTTGTAGGTTGTGATTAGGGATGTATGAACTAGGGTCTCTCTTTTTGTGAAACACTGAAATTCTGCAGAACTCTTAGGGCTTCGTCTAGACTACGGCTGGGTCAGAGCATCCCCAGGTAAGTCGTTGTGTCTGGGCTAGCTTTAGGTGCCAGATTTTGAGTGCCAGCTGCACTGATGAAAGAAATGCCCACATTGTCCAGAAGATACACCCACTGCTCTTTGCAAGCCCTCCAGCTTGCACTGGGAGCTCTCCTCAGCTTGAGGCTGGAGAGGGGCATTGGAGATACAGGAAAAAGAAGGAAAGGAGAGAAGTGTTGTTGATACCCTAATACATTTGGCCAAACCTTTCCTTCCTCCAGGTTGCCAGACTTAGACATGGGTGCAGTCTGGTGTGTACTTCAGTGTGAGATAGTCTTATGAAAAGGTCCTGAGCTTAGCTCTTCCTCAGTGCAATGTTCAGACTTTGAGCCCAAGCAGCAGCCAGGCTCAGAGCCAGAAATGTGGACAGAAAACAGGTAAGGCACAGGGCTGGTAACACTCAAACTGTTTTGAATCCCACTCATTACACAGTGATGTAGAAATAGCCTTGGATTATATTTTAAAACTGTTCAGCCCTGACCCACATCCCAGTGAAGTCAATGAAATGTTTGCCAGTGACTTAAATGGGCTCTGGAACAGGCCTGCAATGTTACTGGTGCCTTCAAATACTTCCTTCACCTGTAGGATGAAAGTCCTTCTCCTGAGTCAATGGGCCTCCTTACTTCTTCCTCCCCTCTCAGTTTCCATGGGCCCCTAGCATGGGAAACTCAGCCTTATTCATCTTTGTATTTCCATGTCTCTGAATCAGGCAGGTTCTGGGTATGTTCCACATAGAAGCCTGTTATCTTTTCAAATGGCAAAAAAGAGGGGATTTTTCCATAGTCACATAGTTTTTCCACAGAAATGTATTCATAAGAGTTAAAGTTGCCCAAACTATGTTAATGTATGTGGTTGGCTTCTGTGCCAATTTTCATTGTGAATAAGACGCAAAATAAAAGGGCTCTTGTGTCTCCCTTTCCTCCTCCCTGAATCCCTCCCATAATTTTGGGGGGATTTCTTTTTTTTTTTTTTTTTTTTTTTTTTAAACTGTGCCTTTACTTTAAACTACTGATTGTCACATAAAAGTTATGACTGAACCAAGAAGAGGTTAACACAGTGGGGCTAGATCATATAGTTGGTGTAAGTGGGGATAACTCCATTTGCACTGGCTGAACCTTGCTGATTTACACCAAAGGAGCACACAGCCTTAGCTCATTAGGGGCTCTGTTCATTCTGTGGTATTATGCTAAGGCATTTTCATCTGACAAAAGGAACGGTGTCTCTTTAATACAGATGTTAGGACTTCAGCTTGACAGTCTCCTTCCAGAGCATGCACCGTGGGTTACCACAGTGCACACAAAACATTGGTTGAGTTTAGGCAGCTCTGTTATCCAGATGGCTATGAAACATTCATAATACAAGCTGTAGCTATTATGAGCAATTTCTCTTCGGTGCATGTCCTGACAAGCTGCTGTTATTAAGTTTCACTGTATTTCTGTTAATGTTACCTACCTATTTTCATTCCTGTATGCTGTCACACAGAGCTGGTTGGCGTGGTCTTGGGAACTGGGCTTCAAGGCTCCTCCCTGTGAAAGTTGCCAGCTCATTTATTTGTTTCTTTCCAGTGGTTCAAGCCGGTGCGTTATTCAGAAACTTCTGAAAGAGCGGGGTTGGGTAAACCTCTGATTCAGTTCGTTTGAAAGCACCCTTGAAGTTCTCCTCCACATCTTGCCCTCCTGTGGCTCTGAAATAGGCTTGACAAGGCTAATACGGAGCCCATTTTTGAGAAATCATCAGTGCTTCTGTTGAAAATGTCCCTCACTTTGCAGGTCCCTGCTCTTTCTTGCAGAGCTGTAATACTTCTAGTCCGGATCCTGATTCCCCTGGTCTTAGTTTCTCAGTCTGAGAGGGTAGAAGTGCAAGAGAAGGGGACAAACATAGCTTGAGATGTGAAGCTTCTTAAGCTTCACATCTCATAGCTTGAGAAGGTCAGGTGGCAAGAAGGTCACTTCTATTTTATCTTTACCCTAGCGTTACTCAGGGGCAGTGGTCCTTGGTCCAAATTATGTTCTCCCAATGGCTGCTCAGTTTTGCAAAGCCCATTAACTTTGAAAATGGTGGCAAGGACATGGGAGTCTCAAGGGAGCTCTGAGTACTTGCAGGTTTTGATACTGACAGTGTTGTCTCTTGATGTTTAGCAACATAAAGAGCTGTGGTACTGGAGCTGCTGTAGGCTGTTGATATAATCCTTCTGGGATGGGTTGCATTAGATGAGGTGGTTGGACTGATAGCTACAGGCTCTCCTCATCCCACCTTTGACCTGTAGAAGATCTGCTGATGCTGTTGTCTCCATGGATGGAGCACACTTCTACGTGCCTGGGCTGAAGGGGCTGTGACAGCAACGTTCTAAGTGGTTACAGACAACTGGAAATATTTGGTATCTAAGTGTGATTCCTGATGAGTTTTTGGAGGCAGTGTATACTATTTAAGATTAGCAGGTGGACTAAGGAAGCTCTTTGTAGAACATACTTTCAGCAAACCCATTCAGTTGGTTTGCCAGTTTATAGCACTGCTTGTATGAACCATCTGCGTACTGAGAGCTGTTTCTTTTTTATATGAAAGTAATCATGTTAGCATCCAAAAAAGTGTAGTCTTGAGGCTGGCTATAGAAATCCTGAGATTTTAATATGTAGACTGGGCAAAAGTTGCCTTCTAGCTTTTATGTGAGAGACAATCAGATCCTTGCATTCACAGAAGATCAAAATGACTTTAAATCAGAGTTAAGGTTCGCAGGCATAAAAATTTTTGTAGTGCAAAGTCACTATATGTAGTACTACTCACTATAAAAGCGTAGGGGTTGGCCATTCTGGAGAAATCAGGACAACACCTTCTATTTGAAGAAATTATTCACAATACAAGGAAAACCTTTTGTTGATTTATAGATGAATCTGTAGCAGACACATTCTGCTACAGATTACTCTTTGCAAATGCTTTTTTACAGTGGTGGGTGCAAGACCTTTATAGACTCTATGCCTCAAAAATAAGAGAGCACCTTCAAGCTCTTTGTCTGGAGTAGCCTCCTACAGCATCCTTAGGATCCCTCTGTAACATGACCACATGAGCCAAGGTGCAGTCCCCAGAGGGCAAGATCTCCTCTTGGCCGACCTTGGTGGCTCCCGTTTCAGCTGATACTTTTTGGAGAGAAAGAGAGAAGAGTGAATGTGTGGTAGTTGTTTTGTAATGGTAGCCTGAGAAATTGCCATCTCAGCTGCCATCTGCTTAGGTGGGTCCATGTTCTCCTTTCCCAGCCTGTGAAGAGAAACAACTGCTCGATAGTTGCAGAAACTCCCTGCTCTCTTTCCCAGGAAGTGCTTTTTGCCAGGATACAAGACTACACACTCTGGCAGTCTTTCTTCCCTTGTCCCTTGGCTTTAATCTCCAGTGTTCTTTCCTGGCAGGGGGCCTTCTTTCACATCTCAGATGTTTATACCAAGGTCAGCCAGGTACTGATCTGAAGGAACTCTCAGGACTCTGACACAGACCCTGAGATGTGTCTGGGAAAATGGTCCAGGGCACACCCCCACCCACCCACACACCCACCTCCTGGTGTTCAGGAACTGTGGCAAAGCTTTGGATAGTGTGTTTACAGTACCTTTTTTCCAGCTGCAGAGGGAGAAGGATTTTCTTTGTAGTTGTAAGTAAATTGTTGTGGAAATGGAGAGTAATGACATTCTTGTTTCAAGCATTGTCATGAATGCTTGGATTTGAGACCAACCGTCCAGGTCCTGTTATCTCTAGGAATCAAGATACTTATCTGTCTAAATGACTGCAGTGTGTCCAGGTATTTGAGAGTGGTGGCTCTTCCTATTTGTGGGGAAAAGGGAAAAAAAATTGAAAAAGGAATCAATCTTTGTTTCTCAAACTATCAAAAGCATATTAGCCTCAGGCAGATCTTTTTATCTGCAAGAAATAAAGCATACATGTCCAAATCCTCAGCCAGTATAAATCAGATTAATGCCCTTGGCTCATTTTTTTTTCTCAGACAGTTTTTCTCGAGTGGGATTTAGGATATCTTTAAGCATCTACTTGTCCAGTGTGAAGCTTAGCAGAACAGCCATTAGCCCCTACTGTCAAAGAGCTTGTAGGAGATGCCACCTGTTCTCCAGTGCCTACAGGTTCGATGGAGTAAAGTTGTGAGCCTTTGGTCAAGTAGTCAAGAAAGATGTTGAAGGATCAGTGGAGAAATGTGAGCTCAGAAGGTGAAAGAGGCGGTGGAGCTGAGTTCAGGTGAACCTAGCTGTAAGCAACATACATATGTGTGCCTCTCAGTTCATTGCAAGGCTGATGCAGTTTTATCTAATGTTTAGACACAACTTCACCCAAGGCAGTGGATGCCTTGGGGGGCTGCTGAAATTTTTAGGCTTCCTGGCATCCCTGCTTCCAGGCTTAATTGACTGGTGCTCTGGCAAAGTAGTGTGTCTCCTGAAAATCTTGTTGCCACATGGAACTGGCAATGTTTACCTCCCAAATTAAACCCTAAGACTTCCACTTGCAGCTGGCTAGATTGATTAAGGGACATGAGGGTGAAAATTGTTAATGTTCATAGAGACACAAATACCTTTGCCAAGATTCATGTGAAGAAAAGGCTAAGAACAGTGAAGGGGCCAACTACTACTGTTTGGCAAAGTGGGACCCTCTTCTCCTATCCCTGCTGTGGGGACAGCTAAGCTAGCCAGGAGCAGTGGTGGCAACAGGTGAGGAGGTGAGTTTGGAGGGCATAGGTGCAGTGGGTGCTGGCAGCCCTGCCTACGCTCCCTGGTGCCCAGGAGGAAACCTTGCCTGAGTCAGCTCAAATCCCTCTGGCAGCTCCCAGACAAGCAGAGTCCCCCTGTGACTCTCCCAAGCAGGACCCTGCCTTAAAGCCAGGCAAACCCTCTGTATCCACAGGTGACTTCTTTGGGGATGGGGGCATCAAATCAAAGTGTCAAAGCAGATTTGCCCTTCTGCCTGAGAAGGTCAGGTTACTACAGTTCTTCCCCCCCACCCCACACTTCCCACTTTTTTTTTTTTAATTTTTTATTATTTTATTTTAAGGGCGTGGTATATTTTGTAAGTTTTATGTTTATCAAGAAGTTGATTGTGTAAATAAAATTGCGGCCTTGTGTGCCAAATAGCTGGGTTATGATTTCCTGGCAGGGAGCCGAGGCGGTGTGTGGGAGCATGCCAGTGTTAATATGTTCACTTTCCTAAGAAATACGGCATGTGTGAAGCAGCCAGGGAGGACACTCTTGAGCCATGGCACTGGTTAACCCTTCCCTGGCACCATCGTCTCCATGCCTCTGCCGGGCTTCCCCCAGCAGTGGTTTGCAAACAATTTTACATTCACCAGCAGAAGTGGCTGAGGCTTTCATGGGCTTTCTTGGATCCCGGCCAAATCAACACGGCATTTCTCAAGGCTTGGGATCCCACCCTGATTCCCTTCCCGTGGTGGGAGCTCCGTGTTTGCTTCTGCGTCGAACCAACCTCAAAGGGGCCTCTGAGAGAGGCCAGGTCAGGCACGTGCCTGGGGATGCCAGAGCAGGGAAGAGGGCCTTGGGCTAAATGAGAATAAACTCCCTGACTGTAATGACTTTATTCCCTGTTTACTACTAAGTGCTATCCAAAGTTTATGCTGTCTCTATCTTGCAGAGGCAGCCAGATTTTTTTCTCCCGTGGCTGTTCGAATAGCAGCTAAATCACTGAATAATTTGAGAGTATCTTCTGTATCATCTGAGATAGTGCTGCAGAGGGGGAGCCTCATGTCACTGAAGGCAACGGGAGGATTACTACCAGGCTTTGATAGCACCAAAATTGTGGTTTGTTGCTTGTTCTGCTACCTTTTCCCTACAAATCAGGCAGTCCCTGTCTCAGAGCAGCTCGGATCTCTTTCCACTCATCCTTAGGTCATTACATTCTGGAAGTATTTAAAACAAATGAATGCAGAAAGTGTAACCTCTCACTTTCCACCAAAAAGGAAATGATGAGTGATCTACTTCTGCAGACAAAGAAAAAGTCCCGAGGATGCATGAAAGGACTTCATTTTGCCAAACAGCAGGGAGTAGAGTTAGCTGTGTTACAGTGGGGAGGGGGTGGGGAGCCCGTGTGCACAGGGAATTCAAACTCAGACAAAAATAGTGACTTCCATTATTTACCTACCTAAGCCGGAAACCTGCCTGCATTTCAGGCATTTATTGTAATTCCTCACATAGCTGGGGATGATAAGCCCCACTAACTAGTCATTGCATGCTGCCTGAAAATGATAGTTAATGTACACCGTCTACCCAAACAACTTTCTTCTTTAACCCTTTCAAATTAGGCTTAGGTTTGGGTTTGTTGTTGTTTTTTTTTTTTTTTTTTTTTTTCCAGAGAATATTGCTGCCAATCAGCCTCACCTCAACCCTCCGTCTTCATAAAATTCAATTGAGTGGAACTCTTTGATCGCGGTCTAATCTATATGGGAGACTTCTCAGAGCAGTTCACACGTCTGAGATACAAAGACAGTTATGGCTCAAATTTCAAAGGAATCAAAGGGAACCATTTGGCTAACTTCCACTAAATGTCACAGAAATCTGGATGCATAACTCCTATGTGTTCCTTGAGTGGGCTGGATACTGTGTTTTGAGCCCGTTAATGATCCTGAGCCATAGCCTGTTGCAATCAGTGGAATTCTTTCCTTTGTGCACTTTGTATTACCTAGGCCTGAATGCTGAGGAGGCAAAAGGACTCTGCTGCTCCCAAGGGGAGCGCATGGGAGAGGAAGCACCCACCTAAGGGTTAGAGTTTAGGCTTACCTTTTCCAACCGTGCTCGTGCATCTATCCGTGTCTTCCTGCAGCCCTCCTGTCTCGCTGCAGCCCTCGTGGCTTTGGCGTGTGCAGGGGTGTCAAATCTCCTGCCCTGTCCCAGGTGGGCTGTCCTTTCAGCAACCTGTAGCATGTGTTGCCCGAGCTGGTGTGCCCATGAGCTTTGTGTGGCACTCCAAGCTCTAGACCTGAGGTCACCGCTGAAATGCCTGATGGAAACATTTACTAATTTCAATTCGTGAGGGAAGAAAGAGGAAGAGTTTGCAGTTGGGCTCCTGCCCAAAGGTGCTTGCCCTGAGATGGTGCACCACATGACTCCCAGCAGGCTTGTTGTTTTGGGGATTTGGCAACAGCAAAGGTACAAGGCACACATTGATGCTCGGTACCAACGTTATATAAATGATACTTGCGCAAGTCTCACAAATGATTTTACAAAACATGGGGAAAGACACATCTTTTTCCAAGGGCAGGGTTTAACCCTGACTGTAATATCTTCCCAGCCATGATACAATAACAATACTTAGGAGGCATGTAGTTCTTAACATCATCAAAGCAAGGTACAAGCAGCACCTAATTAATCCTCACAACACCCCTGTGAGGCAAGTATAACTATCCCCATTTCACAGATAGGGATGATGTGACTTCGGAAAGTCAAGTGACTTGTCCAGAGCTAAACAGCATGGAGCTCATTACTTCCTGGCTTGCAGCCACTGCTCAATGTACTTGCCCAGCCTATTACTGTATTTTATTATGCAAATCCCCATGGAAATTAGAAACCCACAGATCTAAGCATGGTGCCTTAGACCTAAGTGCTGGGTCCATTTTGTTTGAAATCAGTTCTGACGGCTTTCTGGTTGTTTCGTGTGACTTTGGATGTCAAGGCTGACATGGCTGGAAGTCTCCAAGAAAAACGGAGGTTAAAAAGATGCGTCTTGGTGGCTGTCCAGCTTTACCATTGTTTGCAAAGGCTCTTCTGAGGCCACCAAAAGTTACAAGATCGACAGGTTGTCACTGAGATCAGTAAAATGGCAAAGAAAATTTCAGCCTCAATTGTTGCAGATGTATTGCAAGCAGTGAATGGAAGTTGGTCTGCCTAGTCCCTGGAAGACTCTTTGGCCACAAGGTTAAAGCTGGCTGATGAGACAACCCAGGAAAGCCAGATAGCTGCATAGAACTGGGGTCTAATTCAGGCACAAAGTTTTTTCTCAGTATTGGCAAGCTTTGCTCAAAAGTTGATGTTGTCCATGCAAACTGGCACTATTCTGATGATTCAGAAAATAAGCCAAGCCCTGTTTGGCTTGCACAACTGCAGTTTTTCCAGAAATTTCCAGGGATTTTGGGTGTGCAAGGAAAGAAAAAGATATTCACCATGTAACATTGGACCAAGACTGGTTCTTGGCTCCACATTTCATGGACCAACAAGTGCACTGCTAGATTTCATGAGGGTGTCATCATGCTACTGAAAGTTATTTACACTAAGTCACCCTCCAGGAACTGGGTCACAGCTTTTTCTTTCATGAGACTTGGCAGCAATCTCAGGGTTTACTAGAAGCTGAAGAGAGGACACCTATGTGCAACGCCAAAACCAACTTAGATGCAAGGGGAACTGGGCCCTGTGCCACTGATCAGTATGTGGCACGTCAGGCTCTGAAGGCGACGGGATGGGACTTCAGTGCTCTTCAGCTCCAGTGGTTGCTGCTGGTTGCCTTTTGCACTCTGAACAGGTGTAAATGACTGCCCAGAGGCAAAGCACAGCAGAATCGGGGCCAGATCTTCAGCTAGTGTCAATCAGTGCCTCAGCTTCAATGGGTCTGCTTCAATTTGCCTTAGGAAAGGGTGTAATGTGGGAAACAGAGATAAGGGAACTCGTGTTCTAGCACCCTATATCCTATATAATTGCTTAAATAAGAGCACAACCCAAAACGGGTTTGCCAGATGCTGGGGTGGTGTAGAACCAATCCTGTGTTTTATGGGCAGGCTTATACACCCAAGTGGAGGCAGCCTATGGCCAGGATGGGCTCACCTCCTGCTCGCTTCAGCAGAGCAGCTTGGGTACCAGCTCTGCTTCTACAGACCTCAGCACGGAGCCCAAGTGGGAGGCCTTGCTTTCTGATTGCTGGGCTGTGGTCAGGCCATGCCTCCAGATCTCCTCTGCTCCTGTGACCCACGGTAGCTGGAGTGAAGCCAGTACAGGTCTGTGAACTGCAGCAACAATAATACCTTTGTTTTGCCAGGCAGATGAATAGCTGTCTCATATACAGAGAAAGAGTGCAAAGATTAAAACTAACCCAGTTGCTTTGGAACTCCTTAGTGAAAGGGGCTGATAAGAGAGGGCTGAGATCAGGAATCAGATTTCAGGGGTAACAAATGAATAACCAGAAAACGGAAGGATGCCGAAAGGGCTATCAGAAGAAAGAGAGATGGTGAGCACGTCCCAACAGCTTTTCTTTTGAAAAAAAAGAGGCAAGGTGATTCTCTTGTAGCAGCTACAGACACAAAGAGTTCTTCAGACCACATTGCACCCACCAAGACCTTGGAAAGAAGAAAGAGCATTCCAGAGTTCTGGTGGAAGGTTTGTAAGCTGTTAGTCAAGTACTGTTTCCATGTTGGCAGATTCCCGGGAGCTGTAAACCCCACGGTTTCATGCTCTCACTGGGAAGGGATCAGCACTGGAAAGACTCAGGGAGTAGACAAGGCTCATGCAGCAAGCTCTGGCTCAGGCTGGGCAATGTGTTTTCAATTTAGGAGCTCTCCTCTCAAAAGCCTTCAAAAAAGCAGCCTGAGTATAAAAGCCCATGTTCTTACAGCGCAGAAGCATTGGGAAGATTGTCCCCACCCCTAGAGAGGCATAAGATTCAGCAGTGGAAGCTTCACAAAAGTTGTGCAAAGATAAAGTTCAGACCTCTGGAGATCTCACAAAAAAGTTGTTTGAGTCACTGTGATGATCCTAGTGTATTTCCCCTGCATGGCATGGGCCTTTCATACATTCTCTGCACAGGACAGATAATCAAGAGTCAGCAATACAATGGGAGAGAAGTATCAGGGAGCTTTCTGTCTTTTTGGTATGAGGAGGAAGGGGGAACCCACTTGCTATCTTTCACCCAATGGAGGCCATGGGGTTGTTTAACTTGGAGGAGGAAGGCAGACAGCTGTGGCAAGGTTGCAAGGTTATTCCAGCACATGCACAGTTAGCAGGTTTCTGCCCACTTTCTGGTTAATCTGAACAAAGCTATGAAAAAGGACAAAAACAGGCAAGGAGGATCCTGAGCCCTTGTCCATCTTACCTGGCATGGGGTGACCTGGACTAGTTTTGATTCTGTCTTTATAAAGGCCAGCCTGAGGAAAGGGAGGGGACGAGATCCGCCTTTGAGAATTTGTTTCCCCATTCCCAGTGGATGAGTCTCCCTACTTGCTTGCTTGAGTGCATGGTAGTTAATACAATTTTCTTGATAATAATAGTTTGGGGGCTCTGAAAAGGCAGCAGGTGGGAGCGAGATAAACCAGTTGTGATGGTAAACACTGGCAACTCCTCAGATGGCCCTAGCCATCTCCAGCAAATCTGTGACAGCCTTGGCTGTGGGGCTGCAAACCCATCTCCAGCTACTCTCAGGGACAGAGAGCTCCCTTAAGGCATCTCCAGAGCAATATTATCATCATCAGCCTCAACAGGCATACTTTAGCTGCCCACCTGAGTGTGGAATGGGTTACAATTACAGTTTTCCTTCTTTTGAAGTTCCGAAATTTGAAATGTTGACCTTGAGCATTGTTGTTTTCAAGCATCTCTAGGCAGGTGCCAAGGCTAGTTGGTGCCATTGCAAGGACAGGGGTTTTAGAAGCTGTACTGGGCATCGTGAAACTAGAGGGAGAGTTGGAATATTAAGCATTTTTCCTGGCAGCTACTTTAGCAATCATTTTTAGGCCTGGCTTACATAAAAATTGACTTGATACAGGTTTTTACATTAGGAAATAATTCTGTATTTTTATTTTTTTTTACCACTGGTGAATGTGGGACAAGACCACAAGTGAATGCATTTGTTTTGTCGTCAAAGTGACCTATACCATATAGATTTTCTTTCTGGTGAGAGCTGTAGTGCTTTCACTACTCTAATACCCTCAAAGATGCATTACCTTTGTATGTAGATGAGATGTTAATGGCAGAGACTTCATTGCAACACAGTGAGGGTAAGCAGGAAGGTAATTATAGTCTTTCTTTTTATTGTTCTTATATAATGCTACTGTGGATGTTTTGCACTTCAGCTGTGGCTCCCAGCATGCCCATTCTTACATTCCATTGCAGCATGGATTTTGGATCCCACAGATGCAGGGATATGTGACCAGATATCACACAATGGCTTATTTTCCCCTGTGTCGTGGCCATGGACATACAGAGGCAGACCTGTGCTTGCACATTTTGTCTGTTTATAAAGCTAGGGATGCTGTCCATTTTCCTTTCCATAGTTTTCTAGAACCAAGGAAGGGCCTGGCCCCCTGCCCAGGTTGGATTCCTAAAGCAGCAGATTTTTAAGCATACTTGGAACCTGAACCTGGATTTCACCCTAAATCTTGTAAACAGCATTTGCACTTATGATAAATCAGATCTGCACTGTAGAGTCAGAAATCACACAGTAGCTTTCCACTGTCCTGTGCAACCATTTTCCCTTTGCAGAGTCCAACCACCATGAGTTTGGCATCTCTGAAAGAGGTGGGTGGTAGGTCAGTCTGCTTTTAGTTGGGCTCTGGGTGATTGCTGTCTGTGTTGCAGTGCTGGCTGAGACCTGCAGGTGGACTCAGCCATGTGGAGACCTTCCCTCAGCATCAGGGGGACTGTGCTTCTGATAACAGCTCCATCCCTTAAGTTCTCGGAGGTGAGATTTCCAAGCAGGGGAATCAAGGGTAGAAAATTAGATATACAACAGCTTTTCTTAGGCTGTGTGTTATATGTCCCCTGTAGTTCTTGACAAATTCTGCAAAATTACTTCACAAAACCTTTCCCTAAGGTGAGAGTATTTGCAACCTCAAGAAGCAGAAATCTCTACAAGAGCTCAGTAGGTCCTACAGGGCATTTTACACCTGATTGAGTATGGAATATGAAAAAAAAAAAGAAGTTCTTCAGGGTTTCATCTCATGTCCAGCAAAGATACCATCAGAGATCTTACACCCAGTCCTTAAGATTGCACAATTAGATCTTCTGTGATTCCTCAGGGAGATAATGAGATAATAGCACACGTACATCCCATGAATTAACTGGTGGGGCTATCAAACTTCTTGTCTCACCTCCT
Organism: Florisuga fusca; assembly: GCA_038090715.1. NCBI lineage: Eukaryota > Metazoa > Chordata > Aves > Apodiformes > Trochilidae > Florisuga > Florisuga fusca. The sequence goes on along the minus strand of JAAWXA010000001.1, from coordinate 25,695,666 downwards.
CTGTGATGCTGGGTCACAAATCCTTTTGTTATACACATGTAGAAGAACTTGCAGGTTGAAACTTGTTAGCAATATAATCATATTGTTATTAGTATTAGTCCTATTAGCACTGCTACCGCTACGAATATGTTAATGAGTCATATCATTAATAGATTAAGAATGAATTATGTACTGAAGTAATGTATGTTACACTTTGATTTCAAGTGAAGGCCATTTGAAAATGTCACACATGCCTTACTCTGAGGATGTATTTCTCTATTTAGAAACTCCAGTGGTAGAGAAAAATTTGGCATTGCTCCTGTGTTTTTTTTTTTTTTTTTTTTTTTTTTTTTTTTTTTTTTAAATAAGAAAGGACCTAATTCTCTATTTTTTGAGGGCCGGAATTTCCCACTAGTTTTGAAATGAACAAGGGGGGCCAGTCCCCAATTTGTTCTTTGGGGTAGTATGCAAGAGCCAGTAAAGAACACCTCTTTCTCAGTCCTGCAATTTCAGATAAAAGTCCCAGAGAATCTTCTTTAGCATCATAATATCCCTAGGCTATCTACCATGTCCTTGACAATGCTTCAGCAGCATGTGTTGTATAGAGTAATATTCCTCAGTGTCAACAGAATGATATTTGATTTATATTTGTGGGTTTGAAATCTGATGCTGCGATTTAATTTTTGTTCCCTTCCAGGGGAAATTCTTGTTTAAGAAAGAAAGGCAGAAAGGAAGGGGGTAGAAAAAAAAAAAAAAAGAAAAGAGTGAGAATGATAGAGGTTACGATAGTATTACATTACCAATTGGATAAACTGACAAAACAGCCTACTGTGACTCGGAGAGTTTAATTTTGTACATTTTGGCAACCTCTTAAAGCAGAAAATGAGAGCAGTACTGTCAACAGGGCTTTTGATATTTCTCGGTGTTTATACTAGAGGTGAAAGTGCATTCTGAATTAGGGTGGAAGGCAGCAGGCCAGATTCTGATTTTGGCGACAAGAGGTGATAAACGCTGCAGATCTGCCCTCCTGTACCAGCGGGAAGGAAATGGTTCTCCTGCTGCAAAAGATGTTGTGAGATTTCAAGTTTTTTTTCCATTCTGCTTGAAAGACACAGGATCTGCAGAGGGCTTGGTTTTTTTACTTTTTACCTCAATAAACCAGTAGATAGCCAAGTCACTCGCTTGGCATATGGGAGACCCAGCATCATGTTCCTGCTCTTTCTGGTTCAGTGTTCTGGCCTCCAGGCTGCAGAATTGGTCTCGCTGTTACCAGCAAATATTTTATGACTTACATCGGGTATGAAATGACTCCTACAGGAAAACAACATCCAAGAATGGCCTCTTGCCTGGAGGTTAAGATATCCCTCTTGGATTTAAGAGATCCAAGTTAAAGTCTCTGATCTGTATCAGGCCTTCAAATGTATATCTTCTGTGCTCCAGCTGAATGCTAAAGCTGTAGGCTGCACTGGGCAGGTTTGTTTATGTGTGTTTTGTTCAGAAGTTTCCTCCTGGACCAGAGCAACCTTTTCCCCATGGAAGTTTTGCTGAGGCAGATATGTATAAAGACCAAAAAACCACACAACAACATGCTGGGCGGACAATGAACTATCAGAACCAATTATCTGAACAAATATGGGTTAAGCAATTCCAGTCCAGTCTCTGTGCCATTGTATCCTTTTGCTAAGATTTAATGGAAGGAGCTGTAAATTGTGTTTATGATTAGCTGGCAAGAAAAGTATCTGTCAGGCAAGTTCTGCCACCCTTACCCATGTTCAGTATTTCATTTCACAGGTTGTCTTGGTTATTTTGCTGGACCATCCCTGTAAGGCCACTCTGCCCTAATCCTCTGCCTCCAGCAGTGCTATTAAGGGAAGGAGGGAGTTGTGCATTCCCAAAGTCTTTGGCAAGGTATAACTTCCTTCCTTGCTCATAACTAATGAGAAAGGCTTCACCTCTTCTCCAGACCTTCTTGCCTGTTTGTTTATAGAGGCCAGTATCCAGACAGTATGGGTAATGCTTCAAACCAGACTTGGACCTGGGATGTAGGCTGGTCCAGCTCAGCTGCACAGTAGAGTTTTTGTTGTGTGGAGGCATCTTAGTGTCCTGCTTGGGACATAATATCTTGCCTCTAAATAAATGTTCTGCCCTGCAGGGTAAGGTGATTCTCAACATGAGTGAGGCTGGTGAAACAGGGCTTATAAAAATATCTGAGCAGTGGAAGAAAATAACTGCTGTTTTCCAAGAAGATGCATTTTTCTATTTTAATTTTTTAAGGCTGTGATAAAATAAATGTTGCCTATGATGTAAAGCTGGAGGGTTGACCAGAACTTCCTTTGTGGTCGAGCTCTTTTTTTATTGATTGATTTTAAGTCATCTAAATTTGTCAGGCTTACAAGTGCAGCGGTGACTTAAGTTATAAGAGAATGTTTGTATCTTTAAGGAAAAATACAGTGACCCCTCTTCTCCCTTGCCCTTCTCAACCTTGCACGGAAACCTACACTTGTCTAGAATATTTTTTTCTCCCTTGGTGGAAAATGTTGATTAAATATTCAGAAAAAATAGCACTTAAACCCCCAGACTCCTAAATCCCAAGAATCTTTAATGGGAAACTGCTGAATATGGAATAGTTGCATAATTTTGGCTGAAAATGCACTATGGCATTTTTTTGGTAGAAGCTTAAAACTTTGAAAGAAATGTCTTGAAAAAATCCCTTTTCTGTGGATAAAAAGAGATATTTTTTCAAGCATTTCTGTGCAAGCTGTTCTTCAGTGGAGTTGGTTTAGCAAAGCCATAGCCATGTGACTGTGCCACTGAAAGGCACACGAGTGACTGTCCATACTAATTTTTAGTTCCTGAACCAGATATTGTTTCAGTTGAGCTTTTTGATCATTCTTCACACCAGGACAATCATTAGGGTTTGGGCTGGGATCATTTGAGTGGTCAAGTCTTGTCAAACCAAATTGATGCTGCTGCTACTGTCAGCCCCATGGAGTCTGCCATCAAGCTCTCTCTGTGCTTTTGGGGTGCATCTTTCCTTAGCTAGTTTTAGTGGGGTCAGATTCCTCCTCTTACTACTTCCTCACTGGAATACACTGCTTTACTGCTGACTCAGGTGTGTTCTACAAACAATGTGCAAATGGTGCATGTGGAGAGACAAAACATGAAACTGCCAGGTGAGATGACCAGGTTATGGCAAGTCAGTGACCCCAACAGCAAAGGTCAGCTGAACTCTGTGTAATGAGCTCACAAAGCACTGGGTCCTCACATAATATGAAAATTGCTCATCTTCCTTCAAAATCCATGCCTACTGATGCATCTAGCTTTTGAATGTAGGTATATGTGGAATCTGCCTATATGAAGTGAATTCCACAGAGGAGAAAAACAAGCTTGCTGAACATGGAAATCCGTGTAAACCTTGCACTGTTTCTCTGATACCCCGGGTAAGTTTGTTGCTTCTGTAGTGAGTTCAGTACTCAGTGGTTCTCAGGGGTTTCTGTGTTAACACATCTGATCCCTCTCCCATCTGACTGGGTCTTGCTTCTGGTTGAGAATTTAGAGAACTGGCTATTGGCAATCTGAAAGGCCGGAAAGAGAAAAGATGGAGCAACGTTTTGATATCAGTTGAGTTTACTTACACCATTCAGGATGTGTACTTCTCTGCTTTGTTGTCCCACAAGGAAAAGAGAAGTTAAAGGAGCTCCTGTGAATGATTGCCCAGTCAGTCAGCAGTAGACTCATCCATGTAGGTTGCCTGTGGGAGTATTTCTTCATGTCAGCTCACTTTAGCTGTTGTTGAGGTCAGTTTTTCCAGTGATCTCTATTATGGAAGCTGAGGTTCACCAGTCCTTATCCACATCCCCGTTGGCGGTGGGCCCTCATGATGGCCAGGAGTACAGCTCCAGAGTAAACCAGATGCTCACAAGGTACAGAAGGTAGTTTTCAGTAGCACTAAGGAAAACAGTTGACAAAAAGGGAGAGATTTCTTTCCCCAGACCTTTGTTTTAAAGGGCATTTTGGGGTGTGAGCTAACCTTTCCTTGGGTCTTTTGCCAGCAGGTGGGAACCTTTTAAAGTTGTCCTTTTTCTGAGAAGGGCTGAATCGTCCGCCCTAAAGCATCCCTTAATGCAATTAAAACCAGCAGTACTGCTTCTCCAACACTGAGGCCTCCGATACTGGGAGGGAAAGCGGTGGCTCTTCTTTGATGTCCCACCTACGTGAACATCAGTGGCAGGACTTCAAAGGGAAGCTGCTGTTTCCTGTTGGAGCTCAGCCCTGGTGCTCAGCGCTGCTAACAAAGCAGTTGGACTGGTTGTAAAGGCACTGATCCAGCAGAGAACTTAAGCACATGCTTAAGTCCCTCAGGACTTAACCGCATGGTCTGTTGGGTTGGGACTCAGCTCATCAGAGCAGACTGGACTGATGATCAGGGTTATATCTCCCAGGTCAAATTTTCAAGGGGAAGAGCCAGGTTAAAAAGCCTTTAACAAATGGCTTGTTGGGTGCTGAAAAGCTGGTCTCAGATTTCATAACCCGATGACTTGGGGCACTTGTGCAGCAGGAGGAGGTGGAAATACCACAAGCAATACTATCGAATTTAGCAAACAACCTTCAGACTGACAACAGGCAGCAGTAACTATCAGTGAATATTTGTAAATCATTAATGCTGATTTAGGCTAGCTTTCAATTGTTGAGTTTACCTCAGAGGAGCTGGGCAGGTGAGGATATGGTTCAGCAAATAGGGCTGTAAAGATGGGAGTCTATTTGCAAGCAAGTAAGAAATGCTAAAGGCACCATCACTCTGTTCCACCTTTTGCTGAGTTATATTTTTTTTTAATGTTAGTTCCTCGGCTGCTGGTGGAGCTGCTCGCAGACTAATGGATGGCTGGACTGGGATGTAATGCTCTAGTAAGCATCATTTTGGTAATTCCTGTAATTTACACCAACTTATTCTCTCAGGTTTTTGTCCTCAAGCTACAGGCAGACCTTGTGGTTGTGATCTGCAGCTGATACACAGGGACCACACTACTAGCCCTGTTCTCAGCATCACATCATCCCCTCTTCATTAGCAGCATGAGATCTTTTCCCTCATCACAACCTACACAAAGCCCCATGGTTGCCTCATGTGTAGCAATTAAAAGATGTCTGAGAGATGTTCCGTGCTGGCAACATAGGTGTTTGCAACTTGAAAGTCTGTTTTTCATGGTACTTTTGTAGGCTGTGGGAATAAACCGGTCACAAAGCAGTTTCAAGGCCCTGCTCCCTGAGGTCCTCCTGTACTTGGGGTAGCACAGCCTGCCAAACCTGATAATAGGCTGCAGTTTTCTTCCACCTTGCTGTTCTCCCTGTAGGGCAACCCATTGCCTAGAAGCTAATACCCCATCCCAAGGAAGTGAACAGAGAAGAGTGTATTTCTTGGAGATTGTAATCTGAGACAACTTGAAAACATCTCCATTTGGATTATGAAAATACCAGAAGAACTGTTAGGACACTGGTTTTGGATGTCACCAGCAGAATCTGCCCAGACATTCAGGTTCCCAGAAGGAACCTGTGGACTGTGTGGATTAGCTTCAGAATTGGTGCTCGTGATGTGCTCCTTGTGGGCTCAGGTTGGTGTCTCCACTCCGAGATTTTGTGTGAAGGTCTGCTTTGGAAGTACTCACACACAAAGAGCAGACATGCTTTTCTTTGTAGGGATAAGTTGGATGGCGCTCTTGTTGACAAGCAACAGTGTGACTCATTGCTCACGCCTGAATGCTCTGCAAGGGGTTTTTGTTCCTGAAAAAAAGTGTGGTCACTTCACATGAGAGTGCAGCTGGGTGACCTCAGAGACTTGGAGAAGTTCAAACTCATCTTTTCTGCACCTTGAAAATTCACCAGAAGCAGCCAATGTGATTTCTTGGGCAGAAAGTCTCATGTTATCGCTGAAGCATGGGACTGGAGTGCAGGAAAACTGTTCAGTTCTTGGTGCTGACAGGTATCTTGGGTGGGCTTGAGCAGTTCATGAAGTCTCTTTTTAATTTAGTCACCCACCTGTAAATTAGTCTAGTAGTTCCTCACTCATCTGGCTAGGAAGTTATTTAGTTAAGGGGTATATCTCATTTCATGTTCTGTAGGTACTAGGTTTGCTCTTGAGCAGGAGTCTCCTGTAAAATGAAGAAATAATATTAATATCCAATTGAGACAGGATGGATTTTTGTAAGGATTTCTTCCAAAGGCTTTTTGGATTTAAATAAGGTGCATTTTGTTAATCTTCTTCATTTGTGTGGTTTCTACCCATGGGTTAGTACTGAAAGGGTTTTATCCGATTCAGGGTGTACATGCAAATATTTCTATTTGAATAATGCTGGAGAATAAATTTAGAAATGTTTAAAGAGGGTATGAATACCTCAATCTGCTAGGTGGAAAAATTACTACTTCTTGTGGGTAACCCAACCTGTTTAAGTTGCTAAAAACATACCTGGCTTTAAAAAAAAACCAGAAGGAATCGCTGAAAAGAGAGCTTTTTAAAAAACAACTCTCTTCAGATTTCTAGTTTAATATTTCAGTAGGCAACAGTATTTTCATAACTGCAGCTTTTTTGGGCAGAGGTGGGGGAAATTAGAATATATTAAAGAACTCTGGAAACCACTTTCTATTTGTAAAACATGTTGTGTGTGTATCATAACACCTACAGTACTTGTAGCTGTGCCAGATTGTGCGTCGACTGCCAGAATTTTCCTCACTAAATGACATTATACTACTTTGTGGGTATTGAAAACAAATATTTTGAGGGGAGGGAGCATTCTTATCCACAAAACGTTCGTCGTGCTTGCAGTGCTCGGTCGTAGTGTTTTATGTAGGGCTGCTGCATTTTTCAGCTGTGTATTATAAGTCAAAGGATAGGTTTGATGAAAGTTTGCAAGCTCTCCCACTGTTTGTGGCTGTGTATTTTTTGCAATATAGCAGCCCCTAGGGGCTCTGAAGGAGATGAAGGCCTTGGGATGCCGGGCGCCATACAAACATGAAGCTGAGGACAGTAATGGAAATTGAAAAATATGGTGCTTATCTCCAGCACTGCAGTCCCAGAGGGGGTGTTCTCATATGAGGCAGTGTTGGGAGGGATGTGGGATTGTCCAGCTAGGTGAATGGAGCAAGGTAGACCGGTTGGGTGAAGCCATGGGGCACTGCAAAACTGCTGGTATGGTGTCTGGTACTAGAAATTAAGGAAGATGGTAGAGATGCACTGCTGGCTGGGCAGCTACTGTTGCTGTAGAATATGCTATGTAAAGGCTAGAGCCTCACTGTGGGATGCAGACATAATGCAGATATCCCCAGCCAGCTGAAATTACCGATTAATCCGGAGTCTCCCACACGCATGTGGATTTTGAGGGTGACATGGAGGCATTCCCTTGCCAAAATGCATGACCCCTGACAGATCCCACTGTATAAAATCCCCCAGAAGAGAAGAAAGGAAGGAGAAAACAGGATTAGGGACTGCTGAGGTCTTCTTTGTTCAGCCGCTGGAACAGCCTCCTCTGGGCTTTTGCTGCTGCTTATGAAGTAAAGCCTTAAGCCTGCTCTAACTTACACCCAAGGTTATGCCCCAATCACAACCCAGCACAGAGCTGTTCCCATGCCAAAGCCTGAGAGGAGCACGGAGCATTGCCCAGTGCCCTTTAGTGCCCTAGTGTCATCAACACGTTGCAAAGATGCATTTGCCAGGCACGGAAGCGGAGACATTCGCTGACATTTTATCTTACGTTTCAGCAGCAACCCTTGCTTTGTTTGGCATAAAAGCTGCGATTAAATGTAAGCTAATCAGTAGTTAGTTATTAATATCTGCTTGCTTTTTCATCATAATAGACAGTTATGATCAGTTTTCACAGATATAAAGGACTAGTGTCTCGCTAAAAACCATAATGTGCTTTAATCCACAGCTGAACAGTTTTCTGGGACTGGAGAGACCTTCTGGTTTCTAGAATTTGTTATTAGAGATGGATGATTAAAACAGAAAGGAAATGGAAAGATGTTTTGAAGCCAGCTAGGAAAAAGTCTTCAGGAATGGACTCTTCTGGGTTTTTTTTACTTTCCTTCTACAAATTATATTATCTGGGATGGATGGGGTTGCTCCAGAGGCTTCAGGGCACATTAAAGGGTAATAAGAAGGGCATGGGGTGAGAAAAAGGTTCCTGCTGGGTTAAAGAGAGACACATGATAGCTCATCTGGGAGCAGAGAGTCAGGTTTAATAATGTCCTTGCTAAACACAGTTAATAATTGAGGTCAGGGCCCTGGGTGAGGGTAATAAGGGGATAGTCTCCCATGTGTAGAGTGATGGGGTAAGGACAAGCTGTTCAGAGTACACAAGTGATGCTGATAACAGGCATGCAGCAGAGCTGGGCTGGGTCACTAGGGACCGTGATGGCAGCAGGTAGTTCACAAAGCACTGGAGTTTTTTTTGTGTGTGTGTCTTTTCTTTTCAAGTGCCTGATAATTATATCACCTGCAGAATAGGGGCCAGCACAGAAGCAAGTGTGCTGGATCAGCACAGTCAAAGTGATAACTCATCAGCTAGTATAGATTGGGTTAAGAAAACAGGCTTATCTTGCTGCAACTTGTATAGTAATGTATAGTTGGAATTAGGAACCAAAGGGATATAAATATTGCCATCAGAAGGGTTGGGCTTGGATACCTGGGGGTCATTATGCATACTGTATGTCAGAATCCTTCCCAAAACCCAGGGCAGTTATCCTCAGAGTGCTCTGCTGCAGGAAGGATTTCTTTTTCCTTGTTGTACAGGTAAGAAATTGAGCTATTGAATACCTGAGGGACCTGGCTAAAGTTGTACCGAGAATCTCTGTCAAAACACAGATTTTCACTCTGAGGACTGGTGCTGGCCAGTTCCTGTGTGACATTTATGCTCAAGTGGTCTGTGTTGCCACTGACACTGGTGCATTCTCACAGACATGTTGGGAGAAGAGTTCATAGCTACTACAAGAGAAAAAAAATGTGATGATCATGTTCAAGACACTATTTGGGTTACAAATGAAACTGAACTTGTCAAGAGTAGAATAAATATTTCTTTCCTGTTACATCTACTTGTCATCAGTCTAAGAAGCCCAAACCACCTCTGCACCAAGGAGATGATGAGGAGCAGCCTTTATCTGAAAACAGATAAAAGAAACTTATTTAATGTGCTGCTGGATTTGCACAGCCTGTAATTCATGGCCCTGATACTGCTGCAAGGTATGGGTGGAAGAATGCCCACTGGTTTTTGTGGATCCATTGGCTGTGTGCTGCAAGCCTGTTGGTTTCTTTGCAACAGGATTTGAGCTACAGCTTTCTGGGACAAGACATGCATCATTCCTGGCACAGCAGGGGAAAGCAAGCACAACCCATCACAATTTCTTCCACCTCATGGCAAAGTTGGAGGGAGGATGGGGAAAAAAAGGCTCTCTGATTACAACTCCTCTATGTCCTTTGGCACAGAGAACACAGCGTAATTGTGGGCCAGAATTTTGCCATTAAGAGGTAAATCCTTGAAAAATAATTCTGCAGACTATCAGCAAGGGAAAAGCATGTTTCTCAGGTTTGCACTGAGAGCTGGGAGGAATGGGAACATGTTGCCAGGGTGGGGCAAGAGAGGCATTATGATGCTGTGGAGATCTGTGTGCAGCTCCAGACACTTGCACAGTTTCTGTTGCAGAATAAACACTCCCACTCTGGCCCCCCCTCTGGGAACTTGATCAGCGAGCACCTTTATTGCTCTTCCCCTTCCATAGGAGGTGGGAAACTTCCCAGTTAAAAGATCTAGGAAAAGGACACCTTCTTCCTAATCAATACATTGCCCAACATGGCATCAATGTGTTGCCTAGCACAGGCAGGGTCCTGTGGCCTGCAGGGACTGGTGTGCCAGCAACTAATAATAAATCACAAATATCATGCAAGTTCTGTGACAGACCCTTCCTTCCTTCCTTCCACAGGCTTGTACTCAAGGTATGGGATAAGAAAAACAAAAGAGGAAAGAAACAGCTTACTGAATGTCCAGATTGCAGTAGTTTGGCAGTCTTTGCTTGAAAAAGGCCTGGTAGCACATGAAAAATTAATCAGTATTTGAAGGACTGGAACTTTGCACAAGATCTAGTGCACTGATGAAGGACTGAAAATACTGCATGAATAGGTCATTCATAGCTTATCGTCCCCATAATAATTTCTTCAGTGATAGCGACTTCTTAGAAAGTATTAAACTGAGCGTAGCGTTCAGTTTATCTTAAATATATCTTAAAATTTCAGATATATCCAGGTCACATTTTAGCTGTCTGTGAGGTTGAGTGTCAGAGGCAGGATGGAAGGAAATGAGCCATTTCTATGAGCTGTTTGTACAGGGATGTGTGGGGCAAGTCCTTATGGTCAGCAGTGCCCAAAAGGGTCGTCTTTGAAGGGATGTGTCTATAGGCAATTCCTCTCACATCTAAACTCCGCAGTCTTCTTATGTCAGTAAGATACTTGACATAGCTTGTGGCTAGCTGGACCTTCTATGTCCCATTCCAAAAAATAGTATGTGGTCTGCAGAAACATATTACACTGTGAGGCATAAGTTAATCTTAGATGCTGTGTTCCCTCCCTTTTTGCGCTTGGCTTTGTCACTGCCGTAATGTTCTTTTAATGTTGTTATTGTTTCCTACATGTAAAACATTAAGTGTTTTACAAATAATGGATGGCCAGGTCTCTGATTGGTTGCCACAGCTCAGTTATGTGTACTACTAAAATGTTAGCTAAAGGAGACGATTAAGAGTCTGTGTGTGCAACTAAGATGGATTTGGGGCTTCTGATCCTCTGGCTGGGTGTTGTCTGGCCTCACAGGTATTACCAGCCCAGATTACGCTGTTGTACCCTGCTATAACTCCTTATGAGTTACTCCACTGTTCCCAGAGGAGAATCCATCCCTGCTAGTGGTGACGGGTGCTCCCAAAATGACAAAGTCCCAATTGTCCTCCTTGTGCGATTCATTTGCCACATGTTTAAAAATGAATGTAGCTATGTGAATCAGAGGAAAAGTTCAGGCAGAGGAATAATTTATAATTCCCAATAATATTGCTTCTAGCTACTGCTCTATAGTGCCAGTTCCTGCCCAATGTGGTTTAAGCAGCTAACAGCTATAAAAGTTTGTTGACCTGAGAGGCTTAGTATCAACCATAGGTACAGTCAAAGTCAATATGGAGGCTGAAAATCCAGTGCTAATAGAAAAATAGAAGTCAATATTTAGGATGTGAGTCAGGAACTTAAAATAGGAAAGTGAAACAGATGAGGGCTGTAGCTGCAAGAGTGCTGGAGGTGGAATGTTTAGATCCCAGGACCACTGCTGATTACTATCTTCCCCTCTAACAAGGTTGCTTATTCTGCTTCAGAAATTCATTTCCAGTGGCCAGGCCACCTCCCTGACCTATATTCCTCAGACTGCCATTACGTCAGAGCCTACCTATTTGGGGTTATAAGTGAAATCCTCTGTCTTCTAGGTGAAATCCACAGGTAATTATATGTGGGGCAAATATGGGCTGGGGCACGGAGAGGCCAGGAGAAGAGTTTGGCTAAGTTCTGTTTATACTGGAAAATCCCCTTTCTAAGGCTGTACTGTTAAGCCTTGGGTAGGGGGCACAGGGCAACTCCCCCCCTATGAGATGGTAGCTGCTGGGAACAGGGATTTCACAGTGTGGCTCTTCCAGTTAAGCGTCAGCTGGAAAAGTAACCAGCTGTAAGTGGGGGGTTTCGTGCTGGAGAGGGGCACGAGGAAATGAGAGCTTTTACCCACAAATGAAAATGATGTGGCCTTATTTATACGCTGAGGGATGGGGAGCAATGCCCGAGCACGCTGATGGTGAATTTATGTGCTCTTCAGTGAGGTGGCATTTTAATTTATACATCCTTTCCTCAGTTTGGTTGCAGTGGACCAGATCTCCAGCAGATGTGCATCTGTCCAGCTCCACTACAGTCAGTAGAGCCTCTTCACTCCAGCTAGGGACCACATCCACATCTTCTGGTATTTAAAGAAATTGCCATCTGCCAGGCTGTCCCATTGCACTCCCTTTCCATGGAGACTTGGTAGCTGAGAAGGTTTCTCGGGAATTACACTGACATTATTTTGCTACTGTAAGAGGACCCCAGTATATTCTCTTCCAACATATGTGATGACATTCCTTTGTTTTGGCTTTGATGTCATAACATTGTTTTCACAGGCTTGCCCTGATCTTGTTGTGACAAGGTCAAGTCCCATTCAATTCAAGAGGAAAATATTAATACCAGGGTGAAAAACCCTGGCATTAATTATGCTCTGAACAGTAACTTCAGGCATATGCTGCTGTCTCTATTTCTTGCATGTGAAGTGCTTCAGAAAACACAATGGGTTCATGGTGCAATCCTAGCATTGACTCAGAAAACAACTGTGTACTCTAATGAATGATTGCTGGACTCAAAGGAATCATATTCAAAATCTGAACTGTGCTCAGAAGTAATGCCAGAAGTAGCAGGGAGAGAAGGGCGACAAATTGTGTTGCAGTACAACACAGCTGACTAGGAAAATCTGTTATTGAAACTATTTTTGGTGAAAAGTAAGGTTTGTTTCAACTGAGCTACCTGAGGTCTCTATATAAATTTGAGCTTTTTATTTTTAAATCCAGATGTCACAAACCTCAGATATTTAAGTTGAAGAAGGTTTCATGCTACCCCATCTGACTATTGGGAACAACAGCAAGTTTTAATTTAATGTAGTTGAAGATATCTATAATTTGCTAGCATTATTGTGATATCAGTAGTGTTTGTTATTTTTTCTGACCAAGTGCTCAGGTAACATGGCACGTCAGCACATCCTAAGATATATACATTGGCTTATGCAAAGCCTGGTAGCTATTTAACTTAGTATTTCAGGTGTAGAACCTGAGGCATGTTCCAAGGAATTATTTGCCCGGAGTCCTAAATGCAACCTGTTGTAGACTCAGTATGTCACTGGATCCCAAACTGATGGGATGTTTCCCTGAACTAGAAAAAGTCCAGTTAGCTCAGAGTCCTCTTTGCTGCAGCCTTACTTTTGCTAAGGAAGAAACATTCTGATCTCTGTTTGTCTCACCTTGGAAACCAGTATTGAAGTGGATATGGCACCTTTCAGCCAAGTTTTTTCATATGGAGATTTCTCAGAGATACAGAATCCATAGAGATACATAAGGTATATGTAGAGCCTTCTCTCAAGGCTGGCCAAAATCAAGGGTTTCAGATTCTCAGAAAACCAAAAGAAATGACATTTTCTTTCCTTTATAATGTCAGGTGAAGCAGCAGCTCCTGGATCTGGCAGCTGCTCAGTTTGTCCTCTGTAGTAATTCTGCTGAAGCTGTACTTTGATGCCTTTCCACCTCTGAGGAAAAAATTAATGGCCTCCTTGTTCCCTGACTGCCTTTTGGCTCCTTGCTCCATCCCTGCACAGCAACCTGATGGCCTTTCACCTGTGGTGCCACTTGTATTTGAGTGGCTGAGCTATGAGTTGGATGGTGGGAATTTGCTGGTGATTCCAGCCCTGTGGAGCTGCAAGGACCTTCCTCCACTATTTCCCTGCTGGGACACAAGGCAGAGGGTCACATCATCTGTTGCTTCTGAGTATGCCAACAATACACACAGGGCTCCCGAATCTCTGCTTTGCCTTTGATAGGGCAAAAGGGAATTGAGTACTGGGTATTTCAAATGAAACTTTTTGAGGCTCTTTGAGCCAATGTGTCTGATGGAACATGGAGAGCCTTTCGACTGGGGGCAATTTTCATCATCATACCTCTGAGGTAGTTCTGTGATTTCAGAATAGACAAGCCATGAGTCAGTTATAAACAGAACTGCAAGCAATTTTTTGTTTGCAGACTATTGTATAAATCATTGGGTATGTGTCAATTTTTTTTGTTTGTTTTACATATAGTTGGGGATTGTAAAACCTTGTTACAACATATACGTTTCCTATCATCTAGACACCAATTCAACAGTACAGACTTCAGAGGGAGGGAGTGTCCTAAACTGACCTAAAATTGCTTTACTCTGCATAAGCATGTCGTGATTGTTAAAAAAATTCATGGACAGAAAATTGGAGTCTCTTCCCTCAGACTGTACAAAACTTTCTATTGTGAGCTCTGATGGGTCAGGAAATATTGGATTTTAAACTTATCACTCTTGCAAGACTAACTATTGAATATTCTCTTGCTCAGAAGTTTGTAATTTTGCAGAGGTCTTACCCACTGAGGAGCAAAGCTTGAATCACTGTTGTCTGGGCTTATGTCTAAGGACATATCTCCAGGGAGGTCCCAAGGAGGAATATTGACATCTGTTTCCTTACTCTGTTTGCCAAAAAGAGAAGAAAAAAAATTTTGACAAGTGGACTGGTCTAAAAATGAGTTGCAAGACAAAACCACAACTCCTTTATTGAACTCATGACTGCTTAGAATAGAAGACAACAATTCTTCTTCACTGTCCCCACACAAAGAAACATGCCTGTACATGTTAAAACACTTGCTATCTTTCCTGATCTTCCTACAGAACTGACTGTGAAAAAGAGAAGACAAAAGTTAGAAAGTAAAATAAAATACCTTTTCCTAAAAGGCTCTTTGACATGGAAAAAAACCAATTCAAATGAGAAGAAAAGAGCCTGCACAGCATTGTGTGCCCCTGGGTAAAGGTAGAAAAAGCAAACAGCAGTTTCCAAGGCTAACCTGCTGCAGGTACATTTGACCCTTTTGCCCAAGATGGATTTCATTAGTATATCTCAAGGAGGATGAGATGTTAAATGATTCAGGCTGGATAAGATTTGCTGCAATGGAAAACTTACATGCCTCTATGCTCCTCTAGTTGAAAAAACATTTGAGAAAACAGATTAGCAAATCATTGTTGCAAACTGGACTGTTAACCTAATAGCAGAAAATGCAAGGGGATTTGAAACTGCATTTTAATTTGTCACCCTTCTAAATAATTTATTGTACATCTGACAATATATTGAAATTAAAACCTGAAGTATGACATACAGTAAATAATTCAGAATGGCTCTTTCATCAAGTGTGGGCTGGGTTATTGATACTTCATTTTAGTTAGGTAGACATCGATGGCAGCTCCAGCAGGGAATATCTCACTTGACTAATTTTGTTTGTGTTGGTATGGGTGAAATTCTCCTTTAGGTAGTCTGTAAACTCCTTGAGCTTAGTACTCCTTCAGTTCTCCTAATAAAATGACTGTAAGGAAGGCTTCCTGAAGCCTGAGAAGCAAGACCAAATAATTTCATGTAAGGATGTGGCCTCCTACTTTAGGAGCAGCCACCCTACCTCCATGATGAAGCTGCAGCTATTGATCAAAACCTGATCATCTGCACTATGTATCAAAGATGCTGGAGAAGCATGAGTACAGCACCCAGCAGTAGCAGGAGCCAGTGCAGGAGTGGTGTGGTATGATTGGTGGCAGGTGCTTTCACATTAGCAAAACCAAATACATGCATTACTGCAAAACTTTTTTGTTATTTGAGATTGAAATCTTAACAACCAATTAGTATCTCATTAGGATTCTATTTACATAGCCAATGAAGATAATTTATGAGGTAAGAAAACATTTGAGACTCCACTGAACAGTCAATTGACTTTAACTTTGGTGAAGCAGCCAGCCAACTGCATTTAGAGCTTCCTTGCTACCCAGAGAATAGGGAGAACAAAAGGACATTAACCCACAAGCAGAAAACAGCCTTCCTGGACAATGATGGGAGAGCACGACTTAAACCTCCTTGTGCCTCTGCTCCTACTAATGAGGGGTAATGAGCTTTCCATTGCCCACACACTCTCTAGGGTATACTGACTTATTCTGAGCAGAAAATGTGTGTGGTTTTCTTTTAATCTCCAAGGAAGGAGAGGGGTCATCACACCTGTTTGAAATTTGTGATTGGTCCTGTTCAGCCTTTCTCAGAGGAGGTCTGTATGTTATTGTTGGTAATTCAGAGTTTACTACAGGGCAGTGTGAAACTGGCACTCCCACATTTTGGGAAAGAGTTACTGAATGAAGTTTTTAGTTTCTGTAGTGAAAGATGGTATTTAGAGAGTGCTCCAGTACAGCAGACCCCTTGGTGGTGCCCGTAGGCTTAGAATTATCGGGTTTATGAATGCCTGGAAGGCACTTGCTCAATCCTTAGGAAGTGGAAAGAAGTAAATTATTTTTAATTTCGAGGGTTTTTTTAGGAGGCCTAGTCTTGTGGAACTGCAGCTAGTGTTGTAAGCACTAAAACAACAAGGGAATGGAGGAGCCCCAGTCTCCCGTGGCAGAGGGAAATCAAACAGGAGCTGTGAAGTGTTGTTTTTGGTTTCCAGTGCCAGATCAGGATTTAATCAGATTGAGGTCTAAGCCTTGCTGCTTCTTCTGTGCTTGCTCACCCAAAAGCTCCATAGAACCAGTCAGCCATGACCCTGAGTAGAATGATATATATCACTGTGTTTCTGGCAGAGGATAGAAACTTACGTGATGCTGCACTGAAGTTCATTCCCACTGCCTCAGGAAGCAACTGTCTGAGGAAGATGGGACTGTGGTTGGAAGTGTCCAGAGCTGGGCTTTGGGTGGCTGTGCTCACCTGCCTTGGCATTCAGGTGCTTTCTACTTTCTTGGGAGAACATGAGGGGAGAAAAAAAATATCTTTTAAAGAAAAGAGAAAAGAGGCACTTGTTTCTGATCAAAACTGAATATTGACATTTCCTGCCAGTTAAAGCTTTTGTTCTTGAACCATTGTTAAGGGAAAATATTTACAAGCTTAGAACAGATTCTGAAGGTAGAGTGCCTGGGGGAATTATGGGAGACTTTCTTTAAGGAAAAGATTCTGGGTTTTGTCATATTTACTCAGGGCCTAGTCCCAGAAATGCCATGATACTCCAGCTGTTATTAGGATGGGCTAGGTCTTCAGCTGCTTTGAGTCGGCTCAGTCTCAGATGACCTATGCAAGTTGACTAGGCTTAGACTTTGTATTCCTCTCCAAGGCTTGAAGTGGGAACATTAAAAAGTTGCAAACCAAAGGTGAGCTAAAGCAAAAAATGTCCTGTCTTATACTAATTAATACATGTTCAGACCCAAAAGAAGCTATATGAATCTGCTACGTAGAAGAAGAATACTATGTAGAATCTGTATTTATCATCTGATTGTAATTATTAGCCAATTGCACTCCAGAGATTAAATCACTTGTAGAGGCAGTACAGAACTTTTGAATATCTTCATGTGGGCACAGAAAATTGAATATCTAATAAACTATGACATCTGAGCAACAAAAAGAAGAAGCAAATGAAATAATGCATCTTCTTTCCCTCACAAATATATGTCCTTGCTCACTCATAGTCTTCCTGGGAAATACCTGCTGAAGGTAAACATTTGCAGTTAGAGGCAGGTTATATAGTGGGTGATGACACTGCACTCTATGAAATGCCTGTTAGAGACGTGTGGCTGACATTCATGGAGTGTGGAAACAGTATCTTATCCCATCCTTTTCTTTTTGCATCCATGTGCCCATGGATGGAAGATATTCTTCACAGTGTGGAAGGTGAGCAGTGGCTTCATCCTCCCCAAAAATCTCCAGTCACTGGCTAGAAAATATTTTCAACCTACACTACAATACACAGCACAGCATGAAAGGTGTGTGCAGGCCTGGGATCTAACTCAGTGCTGGGATCCTTAATCTCAGTATGAAGGGGCACCTGAGCATTTTCTGCTCTGCAGTGGCCCTCAGTGGCTCCAGGGAACTGCCCTCATCAGCACACAAAACATTTTTCTCTGTGGTTGACTAATTCAGCTGCTGTAGGGATACAGCTTGTGCTGCCCTGAAGTTGTTTTTATGTACTGCATGCTCCAATGTTTGCTCTGAAAGCTGCTGATGCAGGAACCACTTTTCCCTCATCTGCAGGAGCGTTTCAGTGAGATTGTTAAAGTTTTGCTTTTCTGGATTTTTCCTCCTTTGACACTTGTTTAACAATGCTGCACGAATTCTTCATTGCTGATCCAGTTGGTGCAGATCACATGGGAAGCATTCCCAAGGAGACTGGGTCACCCAGGAACAGAAATCAGCTTGGGAATGTCACTCCTTCCTTCATACATCCTCACTGCTCCTCCCCCTGTCCTGCTGTGTGTGCCTCTCTCTCATATTTAAAAAAAAAAAAAAAAAAAAAAAAAAAAAAAAAAAAGCAAGCTTTGAAGGCTTAAATCTCAAATGTGAGCTACTGGGGCTTTTATTGCCCCCTTTTTTTTTTAATCCAGAAAAGCTTATGTTCTCTTAAAATCGCAATTACTTGAATCTAATTGGAACCATTTTCTGTAGCTCCAGATTCATTGATTCATTGCTTGAACTCAATAATAAATGAACTTACGAAGTGTTTTTTGTTACTAAAGGAACTGTAGTTGGGCAGGCCAGATCATCAATCATGATTTCCTTTTGTAGGCTTAATATGAACCTCATTTGATGTTGAACAAAACAAAGTTAGCTGAAAAGTTAGCTACTGTACCTTCAGCTATGACAGGGAAGGGACCATGGTTCCTTCTGATCTTTTAATCCTGGTTTACAAGCTAAGGATTTTAACTGAGCTTTCATTATTAAATGAGTTTACATTTAATTTAAATATAAAGGGAAAGAACATACCTATGATGTGTAAGTTCCAACTGAGATCAAGACCCCACTTCATTGTTTCAGACAAACCAGCTCTTTGAACCTCTTTACTTCAGGAACACTAGTTTTGGAGAAGAGATGGAGTGGGGCTGGGAAGGAGGTATCTGAAGGGAGGGATGATGGCAGTGTGTGCTTTGATCAGCTGAGTTGTCTGCAATTGCATTCCTGGCAGCCAGGCTTGCTTCAGAAAGTTCCTGTGCTGAACAGAGGGCAGATGGAGAGAGGAGGGGAGGGTTTATCATCTCTGGGGTGGACTGGCCACTGGGAATGAAAAGTCTGAACCCAGGCAAAGTGTTACCAAGCTGTGCCATATATGGGACAAGTAGCTTCATCGTGGTTGGCAGAAACTCTGGGCACATGTAGTGCTGAAGTGGAGATCACTGGTATCTCCTGCCCATCTTATGGTTTAATAGTGAAGGAACAAAGCCTGAACAAGGTTTGACTCAATAATTGTCTCTAGTGGAGAGATTGATTCTGGGGAGAGATTTAGGACCTCAGGTTTGTCTAGTGAACTGGATAAAAATATATTCACTGCCATCACTGAGCAGTTTTTAAAAAAGCCAAACCTGAGATAAAAAGCTTCCCAAAGGGGTGGTGGACACGTATCCTCACCTGGCACCAGCGCTTTCTGCCAAGTCAGTTGCTCATCCTTGCTCCTCTCTTCCTGCCCTGAGCTGCCTCTCCCCTTACACCTGACAGCAGAACAGAGCATACAATTACTCCCTAACCTGGTACAGAGAAAATAAGTGGACTTAGCTTGAAAGCATGGAGAAATTTTATCCTAATTCAGAGAATAAGGGGAGACCTGAGTTTGGGAGCAGTTATGCATGCAATGTGGAGAAGGCAGTAACCTTTGATGAGGATGTGGAAGGAAAAGTTGATCCCTTTCTGGCTCCCTGCAGCCAGAACAGGGCTTATAGCTGTAGCATGACACTATGATGAAGAGGATGTAATTCACAAGTCAGGTGCAGTTTAGGCCAGCTTGTGGACCAAATGCAATGCAAAACGATGTTGTGGTATCTGATGTTAGTGTGCCAATGCAGATGTCTTTAAATTCTGACAAACCCATGCACATTTGCAGCATTAGTTTAAATATACTTCAGCCCCTCTGTGGGAATGGCTGAAAGGGGGACTTGGCCCCACAGGGATCCTCAGGAGCCCTCTCTCACCTCTCTGCAGCTCAGCAGCACCCCAGGGATCCCACCCCATTTCAGTCTGGGCCTGCCCCAGAGCTGCCCTCTGGATCAGTGCAGCTCTGCTTTCAAGTGGTTTCCCCTCTAGGCTGCTTTAAATGCTCTTATCAACAACTTCTGTACACACAAAAGGTGCCTCCAACAAGTGTGTGGAATCATCATCAGCTGACTGAGGTGATGACAGTGTTAACATAGGACCTGTGTCCTCCCTGTGGCACCTGGGCAGACAGAGGTTGCCATGGCCTTGGGCTACACCTGCAGTGCTTGGGAACACTTTTGGACCCAACCAAAAGCCAGTGACTGGTTGCACTGCTTTCAGGCCAGCCCAAGAACCTCTCTCCTAAATGGTTTTTAGCTGTGGTTTATTCCAACATTCCCGGGACCATCCCCAAGCAACAGTTTGCATGCAGCCACCCCAGTGTGGAAGCTAGCATTGAAGCAGGCTTTTCCATGCCAGCTGGCCTCCGTGCCCAGGAATGTTCCCAGGAGCACTTAATTTACTCATAGAGATGCAGCCTTAGAGGAAGAACTACAAGCAGGGCTGTGGGTCTAGCTTGCTCCTGTGGAATTTTGCCCTGGGCTTTGGAAGGAGAAATTTTGCTCTTCTGGAAATGCAGTGGGCCCAGGAGGAGCATGGACTGATGTGCTGTTGGAAGGGGAGGAAAAGAAATGTGGAATAAGATACATTTTTTGTCATGTCTTTGAGTTCCTCTGCAGTGATATGACAGGTCACTTTGGTACTGCTGGACCTGATTTCTAGTTAATGCCCTAACGTAGGTGTAAGTAATGCCTTCAATACCATTGAGGGAAGAGGAGCAATTTTTCTCCAGTGGTTAGAAACTAGAGACACTCTGCCTCCTCAACCCCAGTTTCTGGCCTGGAAACCTTGCCTTGTGTTGGCTTTGCAAGCCCAGTATGGTGGACTGAAGCCTCCAAAGCTGCAGCTACCAGCCAACAAATGCCCATGCTGCACTCCACTGACCTGGTAAGGGTAAGATAGAGATCCACTTTCCCACCATTAACTTGAGATTTCATTTTCTCCCTTAACATGGGATCTTGTGCTGAGGTTTCTTATGTTTTCTGAATGTGAAATAAGAGAAAAGCTCGAATGCCTCTTCATTTGGTTGTGTTATTTAGCCTTTCCTGGTTTTACTGTGTCATTTATATCGAAGTAGTGGTAGTTCAGAGCCCTTTATCAGCTGCAGGGCTAATAAAGGGATTACCAGGAGCAGATATCCCCCTCTTGAGGGACATGGAAATATACTATTTCTCTGAATACAGTTGGGATATTCCTCTGTTCATCCACTGCTCTGCTTAAAAATGTTTAATTGAAATTATCACCATGTTGGAGCTCAGGGGCCCCCCTGCATGAGGTTTTGGGAAAGCCACAGAGCAGATCAGGAGCCAAAAGAGATTGACTTTAGACCCCAAAAGCTGGCTGCTGCAATAGCTGATACCCAGCATGCTGAGGCTGACAATGCACCATGCTATCAGCAGCATCTGAGTTACATACTTGTGCCCATTGTTTGCCAGCAGAATGGATAAACTGGGTACCAGGACAACTTCCTTTGAACTGTAAGACCAAGCACATCACTGAAACCTTCAATTCCTGCCTTTTGTTATTGCTTTGGAGTCAGTAGCAATAGCAACTATTTCTTATAGTGAGTCTGTGTAAACAGACATACAGCTCCCTGCAGCAATGCAGCTGAAGTGTGCAGGCACCAGCACAGGGCCCAGTTGCTACTTTGCCCAGATTTTATGGCCCAACTCTTGTGATGAATGTGAGCTACCCTAGCCCTTCTATATAGTGGAGATTTATTTTCAATCCAGGAACCTAGAGGGCTTGTTAAATGCAGGTTTCAAATAGAAGCCATCATCACAAAGCAGTGTAGAGGAATTTTGTTTTTCTAAAGAAATTATAATTCATTATTTCTAATGAAAGCAGACATGTAAAATATGTGTATAGCTTCCTGGATATACATGGCAGTTTGGTGCAAATAGCATTCAGTCAGGTTACCTGTGAAATCACTTTGGCTTACGGGAAATAAACCTTTATTTTATCATATGTGTATGTTTTCATTTGGAGAGTTCATAGAAATGTTTTTTCACAGTAAAAAAAAAAAAAAAAAAAAAAAAAAAAAAAAAAAAAAAAAAAAAAAAAAAAAAAATTAAATCTTATTACAATGGTGCATTTTTTAATCTAGCAAAGTTTCTTAATTTTAACATCTGACATTTTAAAAGTTGCTTAGGGAAAAATGGATACAAACCCATCTACTCTTCATTAAATTTATTTTGTAAGGAAACTGTTTCCCCACCAGCTGCAGAAATTGTCACATTTGATTGTGCAGTGTGGAATTTCAGTTTTCCACTGGTATGGAGACAGTGGCCATGACTTTTCAAGGATTTATTAATAAAGCTTAATTTAGTTCCTTAGGGTTCTTCCTAGGCTATGTGAGTATCTGAACCAGGATTTACATGATTCACTCAGCCTGTTTAAAATTATTTGAGGTAGCAATTTTGGGCTTGTGGTGATCTTACTTCTTCCCTGATTCATGTGCTGGCTGCCTTTTCTGGCAAACAAAGAGGAGCAGGAGAAATTTTGAGGCAATTGCTTTTTCTTTGTCAAAACCCAGTGACACAGGGCTGTACACAGAGGCTTGGGATGCACACAGCAGAGCAGAGAACAAGTGAGAAGGTCAGAGGTGGAAAATAAATGGAGTTTATTCCATGGCTGCCCAGCTTGTTTGTTTGTTTAGTATTTTGATTTATTTGAAAGGAGTTTATTCCATGGCTGATTAAAGGAATGTATTTGATGTTTGGTGAACCCACGTTAAGTGGATGTGAATGTTTACTGCGTCTGTACACGTGAATACTGCTTAGAAAACAGAAAATGTAAGAAAGGGCAAACTTTCTCAAGTTCACTTCTTGTCTCTGATACTGTGACTGATTCCATTTGGGAGCAAATCTGTATGTTGATACCCTGACCACCATTCCGACCAAGGTTGTAAAAAACCCTCTCTTCAGCACAGATAGACTCTTCCAAGATCAGAGATTTTCTCTGTGGCTGAATGAGATTATTATATTCCTGCTAGGATTTAGGAGTTGCAGTAAGAATTGTGGACAAGGCACTGCAGGAATTTGTCAGGAATGTCTTGGGTAATAGATTTGGTATTGGGCTTTTCAAAAATGTTTCCATGAGCTGAGTACTCAACATTTAACTAAAGCCTGGGAAGTTTAACCCAAAAACCTGTGTCTAACCTGATTATGCATCATCAAAAATATCAGTGTGACCTGTATAGCTCTTTGGGCTGCTGTATACCTCTTAGTGAGCTATCTTCTCACTGCGCTCTGCTCCTTTCCCTCTTCTGTAAAGGCGGGGGCAGCAGATCTTCCTCCTCTTGGAGAGGAATAGAGAGGCCAAATACAGGAAGAGTACCTTGACTTTGAGGCTATAGATGTTCTGGGGATAAACGATACCTTGAAGCATTTCAATGTGTGTTGCTAATAATCTGTTTCAGCAATTCAGAGTGTACTTTCTGGGGCACTGCAGAGGGAGCGCTGCAGCACTGAAACAGACAAGAGCCTGGGGAAGGTCAAGGGATGTTTCTCTTCTAAGACCCCTCTGGTTAGTAAATTTTGTAGCACATGAACAAACAAGCTACCAAATAAGAGTTAGAGACCTGAACAAGGGACATAGTTGAAAGAAACTTGCAAATAGCTTTACTCCCAGTGTGAAGCAGGTGCAGCAGCTGATTGCTTGTGCCGAGCACGTGCCACAAGCAGGCACAAAGCTTTACTATTGCTTTCTGTAGTTCTCCCGGGTTTTAAGGGGATGTTTAAAAATCAGAATGATAATGACCTGAGAAAACATGACTTTATACCAGAAAATGAAACTGCAAGCATTCATTATCAAAGGCATACTGGCAAAAAAGAATGCCTGATGATGCAATGTTTTCCACCCTGCAAATGAGCACAGAAAACCTTTTCATATGCCCTAAATCTGCCGCTACAATAAAGCCTTCATACAGACAATCTGCTTAAACAGAACGTCACTCTTGCCTTTATTTTATTTTAATTGCAAAACATTATCCAGTTTCACTGCTAAAATATGCACTTCTTAAGGCAATATGCGTAACTATATTATCCTCCATTTTACTTGACGTCAATATCTCTGCAGTGATGAAATGATAAGCTCCTGAAGTGGACCATCTATGACGCAGCTACTTCTTTTTTGTGGGAGGGAGCACCTTCACTTCATTGTCTTCATAAAAAGACTTATATAATTAAAAAAAAAACCTCTTTGCTCTGAATCTTCTGACCAGAATAGTTGGCATCTCTGTCTCTTCATCTCTTAAACATGTGAGCCTGAAACCCTGAAACCAGTAGGAATTTTGCCACTGTGTGTAGGGCAAGACTGAGCCCTGGGATTCCAGATAATTGAGATTACTGTTGGCATTAACCTAGTATTTAGCCTCAAATAGTAGCAATGCCTAACTCTTAATGCTTTTACTCTAGGGTCTGGCAGGTAGATGGGAGCCACTTTCAAGTGGGGGCATCATCATCATCCCCATTTCATTGGAGGGAAAACTGAGGCACAAAGGGAAGAAAAAGGACACTTCTAGTGTGGGAAAGAGAACTGAGGTCTCCTGCATCTTAGTTCACTGTCTACTGAATCTCCCTAGCCTGACAGTCTATGACTATTCATGTTGTGTGTAATTAAATGTACGTAAACCATACTGGTGCAGGAATCTGTTTGGTGATGGCTTGGTTCTTCATCAGGCTGTACAGACGTGTTATGGCATTTTTTCACCTCTTCATGATAAAAACCACAGGTCAGATACTGGATTGTGAAATTTGGAAGTTTGTAGCATGAAGGGGAAAACAGTAAAGAAAAGATTATCATGTTAGCCTCCCTTTTTCCTCCTTCCCCAGCAACTGAGTTACAAATTGTAGGAATTTGTCTTGGATTATAGAAGTTACACAGCCATGTGAACTGATTACTGCATCATGCATTTGCAGATATGACATTGTTAGGACCAACTGTTATCATTCACTAGCAATGGAGACGTAATGGATATGTAGAAAATATTGGGTCTGCATTGTATTTCCTGATAAATTCCAATTTCCCTGCCACTGTGATGGAAGGAAAGCTGAGGTTTGATGAATGAAACTAAGGCTCACTGTGAAACAGCATAACAGCTTTGAAGAGCTGTCAGATTTCAGCAAAGATGAATAAGAAAGAATTAGACATTTCTGAATAAACTGCCTTCCTCTTCTTCAGAAACAAATCACCATCTTGAAAATTATCTTCTTGGGTGAGAATCCATCCTTCACAGAACAGGAGACAGGCTGCAGAGCAGATACAATTGATAGATGTTAAAAGACAAACCACCAAAAGACAAATACATCTCCAGAAAACAGCATTAAGTAATATTTTAAAGAATGGCCACACATCATGTTCGCACAGATGCCAACAGGAAGCACAGTTCAGGAACAGAAAAGCTTTAAGATAATCTCCACTCATGATGAAGCCAAAACCTCAACATCACTAACACATCTTAACTCATTTTCAGAAGTCGCCCCTCCAGCATTTAATGCTGGACCATGTATGTGTTTCATTCTTCAGCACAGATTTTTATCAAGAGGTTTATTCACTAAACTGTGTAAAATCTATAAAAAAACCTGACTACTGTTAATATTTCATGTCTCACATACTTACCATATCCAGGGGACAGTGGTCTAAAGTGGGAGCTTTCAGAAATGCTCAGCATTGGTCTAACTGCTCTGCTGAAGTCAGAAGTAAAATTGTTGATTTTCAACCTGCATAGAGCGATGCGTGTTACTGCAGACCTGCATCTCTAACTAGACCAGAAGTGAGGTCACTTTGTTGGGGATTACAAATTATGGTCAAAAACCCTGGTCAGCATTTCTGATCTAAGTCTTCCATCTGAATTCATATGCCCATTGTCATCAGCAATGATGGTCGCAGTTTAACTAGGTTGGAAAAAAAAATGCTACATGGTGGCAGTATATAAATGTACATAGTATTTGTAAGAAGAAAACACCAGAGGAAAAGGATTTTTATTCTTTCTCCTTTTGGTCTTGAGAAAGGATGCTCACTTTGTTGTTAAGCTTATCTTTATTTGGACATTTTCTGTCATTTTACTAAACATAACCCAACAATACCTAAATTTGAGCTCTGTCAGCTGTGTTTGGGTCCTGGAAAGGAACACCTGAATCTGAAACCTTTGCATCAGGTGCTGCTAGTTGAGTATTTAAGTAGCTCAACACCTCTCTGAAAACACACTAACTAAACAAACAGAAAAAGAAAAATAGAGAGAAAGAAAACAAAAAAAGAAAAAAGAAAAAACAGAGCATGTAAGTAGGAAGGAAGAAAGAAATAAAGGAAGTCCAGCCAACTATACAGAGTTCAGGAGCAGGGAAGGGACATTTCACAGAGTAACAAATATGCATGGTCAGGTTACCTGAACCCCATGTCTGTTCAAGATCTACCAGATCTTTTCAGCGTAAATGGTGGTTTCTCTCTCTGGCAGAAGTTCAGCTGAAGAGCAAACTTGATCTCAAAAGTAACTCTGTAAAATGGAATGACAGTGTGGAAGTCCACATACTCTCTATCATGATGAAGATGCTTCTCAGAGTGTGATCTCCAGGGCGCTGATGCTGGAGACACAGCGGGAGCAGGCCTGAATGCAAGATTCAAAAGCTACTGCAGAATTGCTGTGATGATAAGAAAACATAACTGGACCTTCACACATTGAGGGATTTACTCCCCATTTTTATCAGGGCACTGGCTGAAAGGGAGCAGGATCTGCCCTGGTGAGAAATCTCTTAGTGCTGCAGGCAGTGTTGGGAAGGTGCTGGGGCATGGCTGACATTCTGGCGTGGGTACCAGTGCGTTCAGAGAACATGTTACAAGTACTTTGGTGGTGTCTTTTGGGAACTCGTGGAAATGGATGGGAAGGCAAAGTCTCTGCGCCAGCAACTCCTGATCTAAATTGACTGACAGACAAACTGGAAGGGGAAACATGTTTTATGGCCAAGAATACAGAAGACTGTGAGAGCCTATTTATATTTAAAATGAGAGAGGGGGAAATCAACAAGACCCTCTTGATATCAGATTGGAGTGTACGCAAGCCTTCAGAACAACCACAAACACGTTTCTGCCTTACAAGGCTCATCATCCTAATATAGAAAGCTCCTGGAGATAACGTGGAGCTGGGCATACAGTACAGCCTATGCTCCAGGCGCAGGGAGTAAGTGTTGAGGCAAGAAATGACTTTTTTCCTGGCATGACCCACTGCAGATTGAACTAGAATGGCAATTAGAAGTTGAAGTGCTCATTTAATGTCAGTGATGTGTAAACTACGTTGCCATTGTTATTTTAGTGCTGATTTACATAATTGGCATACCCTGAAGTCACATTGCACGTACTTTCAGTTCATGCTAAAGACTTGCAGGAAGTCATAAAATTAAACATTATCTGCGCTGGAATGCAATGGAACGGTAACTAAATTTTGAAGGATTTCACCTTGCTCTGTGTCACCTCTGCTGCCATATGAGTGATGGTGAGTGAAAATCAGTTTTAAAAGTGTTGGGATCTGCTGGTATGAGGGAGCTTTACCAGCTCCTTAATTATGCTGGTGTAGTTTTAAGGTGCTTTGTTATACTAGTATGTAACTCCTCGTGTGACCACCTCACCCTGCAGTGACTTTTCACCCAGTATAGCTGAAATCACTCTAACATGATGGGAAAGCCAAGAGAACAAGGTTTATAGGAGGAACTATTCCAGCCCAACTGTACTGAATTCCTGCCTCAAATCGGTGGTTTTCCCACACTGAAAAGTTGTAAGATGGAGGCAGAAAGCCGCTCCCAGAGGAGGAGCTGGTAATGGAGCTCAGTTGTTATTGCTTTAAATCCTCCTCCGCAGTAATTCGAGGTGTCAAAGGCTGTCTCTGTCTTTTGCAAATGAAACCCCTGAGAAGCATTTGGAAGAGGAGGTGCAGCACAGGACACTCACCTTGCCAGGAGGAAGCCTGGGCTAGCACCCGGACCCCAGCTAATGGCGTTGTGCCGATGGCTTTGGCTTTGATGAGGACCCTAAATTGCTAGGTCTTGCATACCTATGCAGGAAGGTTCCAGGCCCTACTTCACAGCCCAAGCAGGCAAATGAGAGACAGGGCAAAGGATGCACACATTCCCACAAGTTTTAAATCCTACCGGGATTAGGAGATTTGAGAGACTTTTTATGAGAGCATGTAGCAATAGGACAGGAGTAATGGCTTTAATCTGGAAGAGGGTAGATTTAGGTTAGATATTAGGAAGAAATTCTTGTCTGAGGGTAGTGAAACACTGTCCCAAGTTGTCCAGATGAGTTGTGGATGCCCGATCCCTTGAGGAATTCAAGGCCAGGTTGGATGGGGCTTGGAGCAACCAGGTCTAGTGGGAGGTGTCCCAGCCAATGCAGCAGCGTTGGAACTAGATGATCTTTGAGGTCCCTTCCAACCCAAACAATTCAATGAACGTATGAGGGACATAGCTTGGATTGGGAGCCCAATCTCACTGAGCATGGACCTGCCTTCTTCACCCCGGCCACCCCAAGTCCTCCTCCGTCCCCGTTTGCAGCCCTACGCGATGCCAGGCGGTCGCGTCTGCAAACCCGGGGACGCCCGGCCCTGGCCCCGCGGGGAGCAGGATCGGCCCCGGGGCAGGTGCCGGACCGGGGGCCCGTGAGCTGGCAGAGGGTGCTTTGTGATGGGATTGCCGTGTCGGGGCCGGAGATCCGCCGCATTTCCACCACTGGAGGGCAGCCACATCTTAACAAAAAAATAAAAATAAAATAATAAAAATCCAACCCAAGCCTCCTGCCGGCCGGGGCTGAGCCCGCAGTGGGATGCACCGCAGCAGCGCGCCGTGAGGAGACTCCTCCCGAGCCTCGGCACTTCTCTCTCGGGGAGGAGAGGGAGGAAACCACCAGGGTTTCCAGCTCTCGCCGGGCTCGGGCAGAGAGCTCCCGCGCACTGCTGCTGGGGGTGGTGGTCAGAATCATAAATAAGTATATATATAGACATATATAAAAATATATACTTTTTTTTAATATTTTTTTTTTTTTTTANGTTATAATAGTAAATAAATACAAAATAAGAATCTGACCATTATACTTCATGTGCTGGGGTTAAACCCATATAAAATGTACAACTAAAATACATTTAAAATCTTTAATTAAATATTTCTCCTCCCTCCTTTCTTCTTTCTTTTTAAGGGAGCGGAGAGAAAAAGTCAAGCTTCATCTGAATGTTGCTGCGGGAGTAAATGTCCATCTGTCTGATGCGGGTGATGCAAAGGACATTTTTTAAAAGGAGCCTTTTAACTCCGTAGACACATAGGGAATCCATTCACGGGCAGGCACACGCACACACACGCGAGGCGGAGGAGGAAGAAAAGAAGAAGAAACAACAGCTTTTCGATCGCTGCTTTTAAAAGGGAGAAGCCCTTCCCCTGGCCCGGACTTGCCTCCTCAACCAGCTGCTAAAAGTATGTTTCTGAGGCGGACTGTACTTCAGGGAACTTCTATTTTCTGCTCTGCAGCTGTAGAGGAGCAGCAGCGAAGTTTGGAGTAACACCAAGGGATGCGGGAAAAACACCCCGAGAGCAGAACACCCTCCTGCAGACACAACCCCTGCTGCTGCACACAGGTATAACCCTGGCGGTCGCAGATCCGCTGAAAAACCTTCTCCGCAGGATGACTCCGTGGGCCGCGGCGGAGTTGCCCTGGAAGAGAGAGGGGGGATGGGACACTAATCATAACAATTATTATTATTCTAATAATAACAATAATGATAATCTAATGCAGAGTTTCACGGGGGAGAATATCCTGTGGTTTTGGCTAAGGACGTAGCAGCGTTTGTATTTTCCTCCTTCCCCTTCTTCCAACTCCGACGAGGGGAAAATTAACTCTCCTTTTCGCTCCCTTGGGGGAAGCCGCTGCCCCGCAGCCGAGCACCGGCGCTGGGAGGGGGGCGAAGGGGGTGGGGAAACGGAGCCTGCCCCGAGTTCCCTTGGCNGCCTACACGCCGGCCAGCAGCTAGGGCAGCCCCCGGCCCTCGGCTACCCGCTGGAGAGGGCCGCCAGCCGCGCCAACACCGTCCGAAGCTTCCACCACGAAGGTAGGGGCGGCGGGGGGCCGGAGGTGGGTTGGGGACCCCTTCAGGGGTGCGGAGGTGTGAGTCCGCCGCGACTGCGGGACGGGCGGAGGGGAAGGGGGAGGGCCGGAGGAGGAGCGGAGGGGCGGAATCTTCCCCGGGAGCGCGGAAACTCGGCCGCCCGTAACACCGGGGTTGCTAAATTCAGCCGGGTGTGCTCCCGGAGCCTCAGCCGCTGGGGTGAGCTGCGGCGAGCTTGCTCTGCGACCCTCGTTTCTCTCCCCACCGACGAGAGCCTCCTGCGTTATTGTTTTCCGCTAACACAGAGCGGCTCCGCATGAAGCGTTCCCGCAGATAGCTTTTCTTTTGCGAGGCTGAAGAGCAGGAAAGTCTCCCCTAATGCGCGGCTGAGCCGGGGCTGCTGCGGAGGTTACTAATCCTTATCTAATCCCCGTGAGAGATCAATGAAACAATCAATCGTGGTCTCTCCTCAAGCGCTCTCTTGCCTTGCCGTCCGGGAACGATTCAGCCCGGACTCACTCTACACCTCCCAAGCCACCAGCACCTGGGCTGGTAAAAGCCCTGCGGCCAGGTTTCGACTCTCACCTGCAAGGAACCCGGCCAAATGTCCAGCAGCATCTCCACCTCTCCTCACCAGCAGCCCACCCAGGCAGTGGACCTTTAGGGACAGGCCTTTACAGAACAACTGGGTGCTTTTCCCACTTGACGTAGGCGAAACAGTCGCTGGGGTGTTAGCCATGGCACGGGTAGGCCCGTGGAGCCGGTGGCACACGTGTCGCTCGCGTGCTCTTTGGGAAACATTTCCCCAGGTTGTAATCATTCCTGGCTGCTAGTCTCTGTGCTGGCATGCAGCAGCCCTGCTGTAAAAGTAATGTAAAATGCTGTTTTCCCATGCTTCGAATGCGAAACTGTGTTGAAAAAAGGAATTCCTTAATATTTAACGTTTCTGATGGATAAAGGAGGTGGCTTTGAAAAAGGTGCTGTTTAGTGGAAAGCCTTTTTGTGAGAAAGGAGATGAATGATGAAATCTAAACTCTCACCATCTGCGTTTCCCTGCATGGAAAGTAAACACTTAGCAATGAATGGGGAAAACCCTGTGTGTGGGTCATTCATGATAAACTTGAGCATGGTAGGCAAGGGACTGAGCAAGAGAGGAGCTAAAAGGCCAAACGATTTCTCAGTTTAAAAGTCTGCAGTTTGAAGTAGTCATACTGTTACAGCAAAGTCTGTTTTTCTACATAAAAAGTATGCCATAATTTTCACAAAACTTAGAAAATCATTATTACTCCATTTTTTTTTTCCCACTGAGTTCTCACTCTGTATTAGTGGCTTCTTGAAATCAGAAGTTTGTTTTGTGGCTGCTCAGAACACTTCATATTTACAAATACGGGTCTGGTCCTGCAATACCGTCAAGCTGAGCTTTACCTTACAGCAAAAAGTCCTACTGGATTCAACAGGGAATGGATACATGACTACAAACTGTTAACAATAGTTATGGCTTCCCCTTAGAGCATGTTTCTCGAGGATGCTTAGTACCAAAATTAAAAACCATTATTTGAGAGAGATTTGTTTTGGCAAATGCTTCTAACTTCTTCAGCGTCTGTAGTGACAATGTACTTTTAAGCAGCTCTAGGTATGTGCTACTCCCTCTCAAACTCCATTCAGTTATTTGTTGACTCAGTGGTAAGAATGGCTTGGGATTTGGTGACTATCATTTTTGTGTGTGTAGTTTTGAAAATATATTGTCCAGATGCAATTTGTTTCATTATCCCCTCACCATTTACTTCTTTTTAGCAATTGGAGCCTCCTGATTTTCTTTATGGCTCTTCTGGGTAAATAATAGGGTGTGCTTCATAAAGTGCCATTACAGATGTTGAGTTCACCATCTCTAATTAAGACACAAATCTAAACATATGGATTTTTGTAAGTCGCCAAAATTGCAGAGTAATATTTTTCAGAATGGAGTTTAAGGGACTGACTTAGGGCCATATCCTTGAAAAAAGCAGAAATGCGATAGATTTAATGATTCTCATCAGACCCCCACTAACTACAGCACTTGAGTTTTCTCACTAATGTCCTTGAATTCCAAAGTAATGCTTTGTGTTTCTTGCCACTTATTATAACCACCTGGAATGCAAAGGGCACCAGTATTCAATCCAAATGCATAACAATGAATGAAGCTGCCTTAACTTCATACTATCCATGCTTGCTTAAATAAACAGAAAGGCAAGTGAGACAGTATTTTCTGCCTGAAAGTCTTTTAGATCTTGTATGTCACATGTGTTAACTATCATTTGAAAGTTGCCAACAGCAGACTATCTGAGGGGGTTGGTTGCTTGTCTCTGTTACTGATTTTTTTCTTTTTCTTTTTTCTTTTTTTCTTATTTATTTTTTTAAAATTTTCCCTGTTTAATCAAATTAGAAGTTTTGGAAGAACTGCCAGAAACAAGTGGGAAAACAGCACGGCGTTTCTTCTTTAATTTAACTTCCATCCCTAATGAGGAGTCTATCACCTCAGCTGAACTCCAGATTTTTCGGAAACAGGTGCACGGAGCCTTTGAGAACAACAGCAGCTACCATCACCGTATTAATATTTATGAAATTATAAAGCCAGCTACAGCCACCTCTAAGGACCCTGTCACAAGACTTTTGGACACCAGGTTGGTGCATCATAATGCAAGTAAATGGGAAAGTTTTGATGTAACGCCAGCTGTTTTGAGGTGGATTGCACATGGACAACCTAATCATGGGTTTGTGGTAGAGGTGGTTCACTTGGACAAAGAGAACAGTGCCTCCAAGAGGCACGTTAGGATTAGCAGGTCTTTACATCAGGATGAAGATAGCTGGTCTCAGCTCAGGCCATTATTAGTAACGTTTGGGCATGATGGCAAGGGACACCCGCTTCATAAAAGAGAAAAGCGTCAAGCGAAACACAAACAGCGTAAACGCCACAAATACAGTTGCAAAAGGCATCCTTTATATGTGGACTTCAATGATGTGGGGTGGAATGACTGGATTGTTGCCCCACCGGGGTATAGTGCCTTTTACTGCCACGGGGAATGTCCTTTTCCACTGGCAGATCATCTGAACTCAACAAACCATGCCATTGTTCAGACTTTGGTCAATTCAGTGAATTCCAAAATCCCCAAGGCTTGCTGTGTGCCGACAGAACTGAGTGCTATTTCCATGCTCTACCTTGATGAGAATGAAAAGGTTGTATTAAAGAACTATCAAGATATGGTTGTGGAGGGTTGTGGGTGCCGCTAACACAGCAGATATATTAGGCAAATACAGGAAAAAAAAAAAAAAAAAAAAAAAAGCTGACACTTTATTTCCCAATGAAGACTTTATTTATGTAATGAAATGGAAAGAAAAAAAAACACAACTATTTTGAAAATATATTTATGTCTACAAAAAAGTTGGGAAAACAAATATTTTAATCAGAGAAATATTCCTTTAAAGATTTTAAATGTATTTTAGTTGTACATTTTATATGGGTTTAACCCCAGCACATGAAGTATAATGGTCAGATTCTTATTTTGTATTTATTTACTATTATAACCACTTTTTAGAAGAATAGCTAATTTGTATTTATATGTAATCAAAAAGAAAAAAATATAGGGTTTGTACATAATTTTCCAAAATTGTAGCTGTTTCAATTGTGTGTATTTAAGTTGAAAAGAATACATGGAAGGTTACTATGGCAAAGTGCATAGCACATTTGCTTTCTGCTGTGCTACTGTTAAGGTCACAAGTTCAAGTCCAGAAAAAAGTGGATAATCCACTCTGCTGACTTTCAAGATTATTATATTGTACAATTCTCAGGAATGCTGCAGGGTGGGCTGTCCAATCCATGAGAACTGGCATCCTCTTTAGGTGGAACATTTGGATAAGAACCAGACGTTGCTGATCTAGTATAAATACTGCTATTCCCAACTAATTTGCAGTGTGAATATAAGAAGGGCCAATAGAAATCCTATGGGAGGCGTGGGAGGGGGAACACTGAATTCTTTCTAGACCTACAGAAAAGTGAATGTTTTGATGTTTCCTTTCAAAGTCCTTCCTTTAAAGGTCCTGGCCAAATATAAAATAATAAAAACTAAAATGTCTTTTTTTTTTTTTTTTTTTTTTTTTTGTGATTATGTATGCTAAAGAGGAATAATTATCTTATTTGTTCTGACCCCTGTCTTGGACAGTTGGAAAAGTGTTGCATACTTCCTTGCATCAGATCAGAGCTCACTTCTGTGGAGTGTTATAGTGAAATTAATCTGATTTTTGCCCTACGTACAGCAAGCTATTGTCATGAGGCCTCCTATCTAACCTCAATCTTTCCAAGTTTTTGTGTTTGAAAGCTCTTTTTCTTTTTCCCCCCAAATGTTTAAATCTCTTTCAGATAATAAATCACAAAACTGATACTTCTTTCTGAGAAGTCCATTCTGCAAGACCAAGCAGGTCACTTGTGCAGTCATTGCAAGGATAATTTGTGCTTACATGATCTTACTTTTTCAGTCCATCATGTGAGGGGCAAAATCATGATAAGCCGGTGGCAAACACAGCATTAAAGTTAATATTGAATTGTGCCTGTTGTGTGTTCAGAGGGTGGTATGACAGTCAGGGGACTGTGGAACCTGGGAAGAGCATGAAGAGGCTGAGTGCTTGTTGGGTGAAAGTTGTGCTGAAATTGTAGTGTAGAAAAGTAGCTTGAATTGGCTTCTTGGTGACCCATTGTGAAGTGCACTGAAGCTTGGAACAGAAGGAACTTGTGTTAGGCTGCTAGTGGTGAGTTCCTGCCTATTTCAGGAGCTCTTCGGTGTTGTTAGTGGATACATAACCACTCTGTGCTGGTACTTCCAGAGATGTCAGAACCCCTTTGAGCTCCCAGGTGATCCCATTTCTGGATTTGGTGAACTGAAGCAGCACTTCCTAAAGCAGTGTGTACAGTCAGCCCAACAGAGACCTTCCTAAGTCAGCCCTGCAAATCGCTGATTTAGGCCTTCTATTAGTCTATTAGCCTGACTTTTTAACAGAAACCTTCACTTCTTCATGGCCCTCCCCAAATTCTTCTCCCCAAATTCTTTCAAGTTCTCTACTGCTAAACTTCACAAAATGCAATGGGTACAGAGGACAGGAAAGACAAACTAATTCCCTGTTGGCTGCTTTAAATTTTTTTTGTGAGCTTAGGAGTGTCTTAGGCTAGGTGTTAGTGTCTGTGGTGAGATAAAAACTTATGTATTTGTACCAGCAGTATACCTGGTAGAGAACAATCTACCACTCTGCAGTTTGGTTTCACTTATTTTTGAGAGGTAGCTGGTGTAATTGGTGATACTGATATTACATAGGAGCCTACGAGTTCACTGGGTGGACAGTCTCTTTTCTCTTTCAAAATACCTGTGCTGTTTTGCTGGCTAATGTTTTTAAGGGGGAGAGTCATATGTGCAGAAGTTTCGTCTGCCTTTTTCTTGTCATCAGCTTTACTGGCCAGGGTGAATTTTGGACTGTTTGTTTGGGAAGCTGGTCAGTTGCAAGATAAGCCATATTGAAGGTTCCTCAAGAATTCTCTGATGTGTGGTTGTGCTGGTCAAGTCACAGCAGCTCTAACATCCTCTGTAACTGGAGCTTGCAAAAGCTGGACATAAAGTCCTGAAAAATTGAAGTTTGTGCCATTTTTGGGAGCAGAAAAGGTTTGATCCCAAACCTGCTGCAATCAGTAAAGACCCCATGGCACTTCTGACCAGATCTTAAACTTCAGTGATGCAAGGTTTAGGTTTCACAGCTCATAGCCCTCTGTGTGTAACTAGTTTGGAGGAGGCTTTTTATGGAGTGGTGACTGCCTTGCTTCTCTAAGGCATGGGAACACGTTGATGCTAATCTTGTTTCAAAAAAGTTGGCTACGACGCTTGTCTATGCATGAGCAGTAGCTGGCTCATGGCGTGATGCCGCCTTCCTTGTAAAGGCAAACCTGTTGCTTGACAAAGAACTTCATCCTTAGGAAAATGCCCTGTGAGACCAATGTATAATTGTAAACTGATTAAGACCCACTCTTGTAAGCATTTCTGTACCTGCTTAGTGTTAGTCACAGGTTCATCACTTCCATGCTGATTTTGAGGAGGAAATACTCATGTTATGCTCAGCAGGTCAATATGCAGAACTGCTTTTGTAATGTATCTTTAAATCTTTAACCTTTAACCTCTCTCTCTGGACTGAAGTTTTGAGTGTTGCACTGAAGAAGGTTTTTTTAGGATTTTTTAATAAAAGAAACAAACCAAGCATTTTTACAGATGAGTGGTAGAAAATTGTCCTAGAGATCAGCTGGGTTCCTGAACTCTGCTAAATAGGGTTGATGATCAGACTGTCCTGAAAGATCAGATTTTCCTGAAAGAAAGCCCTGGGCTTTTTGATATCTTTTAAGTCTCTTAGTGACTGCTAAAGAATCCTAAGTACTAGAGGTATGCTGTTACCAGAGTACTACAGTACTTATTTTAGTTCTTTAGTACTTGTTATAGTGCTCTACAAGAAGACATGAGTTGGTTTTTTTTTCCTCTCTTAGGAGGAGAAAAAGCAGAAGATCTGAAAGGCAAAACTGCCTTTGTTACCCCTAAACGTATTGCTCCTAGGCACTTAAATAATCTATATAGGCAGAGATTGTGATAGATAATGTCACCCTTTGTGCATTTCAGATAAGCATCTCTCTAAGCACAAATGTGATCAGCATCTCTCCTTGTCCTTTTGAGACTCAGTAACAGCTTTGTCGAGTGGCTTGATAATTTTTACGCAAAATTTGGTTGGACTTCTGTGGTCAGCAACATGTTAAAATGACGTGGGAAGATCTTCAGTTGAGGTAAGCTCTCCTGAGAGCATTGGCCATTTTCACTGAGCAGGATCTGCTCCACTGCACTAACCTGGGCTCAGCATAATCAGGTGTTTGAGACCTTTCCTGCTCATATGGTAATTGGGTTTTGGTGTCCACAGAGCAGTGACTTCCTTTCCCCCCTGCTAGGCAGTTAGAGGTCTGGCTTGTGTGATCAGTACTGATGAGGCTTGGAGAGGAACATGATTTATTGTACTCTCAGCTTTGAAGAAGGAGCTCATCTGGACTGCGTTTATATTAGGTCCGCTTTGCTACACTGTTAGAAGAGGATAATTATTGAACTATTTTATTGTACAGCTATTTCTAAATTGTTGATTTTTGGGGTTTTCTTTATTGATTTCAGGAGGCAGCTAATTGCCATAGGGCAGCTTGATGTTAATGTTTTATGAAGATCAGGAAACAAAAGTTTATGAAAAGCTTTTGTATAGTAACTGCAGAGTTTCAAGAACTGTTTTATACTTCCTGACAGTGCAGGTCTGGCTTAATGGTTTGTTTTTATTGCTTAAGAGTGTAAACCTTTCTTTAGCCGATGTGTGGAAATTATATCCTCATCCCGCATTACGCATTTCTCACTGCTCATTACTCATTCCCTGCTTTCATTTCTGCCATCTGTAATCAGAGCTTTACTGTTTCAATTGCATGCAAAATGCTCCTATCCTTTGCACAGTAAGATACTTTTCCTTAGCACTCACCCACCCTTTCAAAAAGAAAAAAAAAAAATAATAAAAAAGGAAAGGGGAGGGTAAGGGGGGGAAAAAAAAAAAAAGAGGAGGAAAGCCTCCTCTGTCTATATTGTTTTTCTCTGTTTTGGGTGGAGTCTGTCTTAGATTCTGGTTGCTAGATGGTTTCTGTAGTAACAAGCAGAGAAAAATCCAGGACTGAAAAGGCACTTTTAAAGGTGCCATATCTTGCCTGAAGTATTACTTATGTAATTGTGGATATGGAATGTTTCTCTTCTTTATATTAAGGTTACTTCTTTTGGTAGAGCAGACTGCTGCTATGAGAACTTGATTTGTTGTGTTCTTACAACATGAAAATGTGAGAACCAAGAAGCTAGTTCCCAGTTTACTTAAGCTGCTGAAGATGATGTGAAGCCAAAGGCATTAAAATGTGTTTGTAAAGACACTATGGATGGTTGTTACACGCACAAACCACTTTGTTTTTAGTTGCATAGGAAAGAAAAAAGAAGCTGTGTTCAGGAGGACCCTTGAAGTTTACATATTGCTGCTTTAAGGAGGGTGTTGGATAAAAGCTTCACTCTTTTATTTTGTTTATTTCCTAGTATGTACCAGGAAAAAATCCCACCTCCTTCAGAATATGCCCTTACTCTGCTGTAATCCAGTTTTCTTATTTATTTCTCCCAAGACATTTTGCAGGTGGTTAAGTAACTGTGTGAGTGTCTACTACACTTGACTTGCTTGGGTACAAAATGAGTTCAAAAATTATTTTAAAATTGCTTCTTTCCTGTCTCTCCAGTACTAATCCTTCATTACCTGTATTCCTGACAGCCATGTCTGCAGAAAGTAGTAATGGTTTCCTAAGGTGGAGGTTCCTCTGTTTTTGGAATCTAGTTACCTGTCAGTGCCCTCTGCGATTTAGCAGCCTTCTGTCCATGGCTCTTGTGCAGTGGTCACTTAGAAAAGCAGATATGTTGGTTTCATCCTGGCTGTGTGTCTTTCACAGAGACAAACCTTATCTCTGCTTTCAGCAAGATTCTTAGTTTGGAAAGGGTCTGAAGTCTTGCATCTATGGTGTACCACAGGAGAAACCTTGTAAAACCAGGGACTGTGTTTGTAACTTGCCAGAAGTCTGAGGGCCAGAGCTCATCTGCATCTCTATTTACATAGTGCTGTGAAGGCACTTGGCTGTAATACCTGCCCAGGCTTGTGTTATCCTCCATAGATGAACAGAGGCTGAGAGTTGTTGGATTTCTCCAGAGGTAGGGAACTTGCTGTGGGTCAGTGTGTCTCTGCTCATAAGACAGTGTAGTGATGAGAGGTATTTCTGCTCTTCACAGTTCATTCTTGGAGGGGCTTCTGCAACATGTGCTTGGCTGCCCCTATATTGGGGCCACTAGGTTAGGTCTGCAGTTGGGTATATTGGCTTAACTCCAGGAAAGAAGCAGATCTGTGCTTTTTCAGTTGGGAGATGGCAGGGATTTTTGGAGGCAGAATTTGGGAGAGATCCTGCAGACTTTTGAAGCTGAAAGTGTTAAAAGTTTCTAGAGGGGACTTCAGGTAGAAAGATCAGAACAGGGAACTGATAACGTTATGAAAGTTCATGTTCCCACAACAGCTGGACTGTGGCAGATTTACAATTTAATGAGGCTGATAATCCCATTAGAGATTAAATTAAGAAGGTTTTTCTGGGAGATCACCAAGAAAGAAAATCATGAATATTGTACTGTAGCTTAGGTCATAGTGAAAAGGCAATGGAGAGCTGACATGCATTTCTTGCACTGCAGGATACTGTTTCATTCAGTGTTTCTCATTAAAACAGAGCATTCAACTCCAGTAGTGTTTCACTACAAACAGAAGCAAGTGTATTATTATTAGCACTACTATTATTATTACTATCATCATAATCCTGGCAACAACACGCAGATTAAAAGATGGAAGTATCGAACAGATCTGCAAATCAGCACAGCTTTACTGACTTTGTTCTCAGATGATCCAGTCCTTTTTATTAAAGCAAATCCTCAGAAGGCATGGTGACCACATATAAAAAATAATTTATTTAAGGTAACTATTGACATAACTCCAGTACCTTGGAACTTGCACAAAACCGTTTTTTTATGGCATCCTGTACACCCCAGTGATGGGAAAGTGTTGTATGGAATAATGACTCTCTAACCACAGACTTCAAAAGTATAGAATGTCTGCGGCAGGATGGAAATAGCTGTTTCCACATCAGTAATATACACACAGGCATATTGAATCTTAGTTGCAAAGCCAATGGTGATGGGAGGGGGAAGGGATATCTAAATATGGCTGCACCAACGACATGGGCTGAGCAGAATTGCCTCTCCCTGAAACAATGATTCATTTCATTATAATCTTGACTTTTGCATTTTTCTCATGACTTATTGATAACTTTGTATGGGATTTCATAGATGAATGGAGTTACTGACTCCTTAGGAATTAGGAAGAAAGACAGGGTATGTATTATTTCTTATAAACATCACTATGGCTATTGTTTTATATTATTTTATTTTAAGGACAGTTTTAACACATTTTTCAGCTCTGCTTGCATTTTCTCTCTTCCTTTGAAGAAAAAAGTCTTTCACTTAAAGCAATCTTTCACTTTAAAAGCCCAGCTTTTTTGTTCTTCCTCATGAAGAATCTTGATCTTCTAGTTAACACCATAATGTTAACAGGAAGGCAGTTTTGATGTCAAGCTGTTGCTGTTGGACCAAGTCCTAATGCACATGGAAGCAGTTTTCCCAGCCTTGGCCCTGTAAATAAGAGGTGGGCCCAATAGCTTTATGTGAAAAGTGAGTGGGTTTGTTCTGCAAAATACTGACATTATCCATACTCTTTTATTCCTGTTGTTCAAGACCTAGATTACTGGAATGGCAGGTATGTTGTAATTTTACTGCTTTCAGTGTACAGACTATTGGCATTCTGCAGGATTACTTTAAAGCTATCCCTGCTGGGATGTTGTGAGGACACCACAGAACCTGTCCTTGTGCCCTCTTGGGAGAAGCCTCAGAATGCCACCTTGAGATTCAGAGATCAGAAGGAAATGGAACTGAAATTCTCTTTTTCTTAAGCATTGGTATTTTTGAAGTCTATCAGTATTTTTTTGTTACTTAGGATTAGCAGTAAACCATATTCTAGATGATGCTATTACTGAGGGCTTGATCAAAGAATAATTGATTAATATTTCCTAGCCTGGGGATTTATTTTTAATTTTTTTTTTTCTTTAATAGTTAATTGTTAACTACTGTTTGACACATTGGGTAAAGAAGCCTACCAGGTTTTCACATGAAAAGATTTTCATCTTTGAAAATATAACCCAAATGTACCCTAGAGGGCAGAGTCATTTAGAGAGAACTCCTGCACATCTGCTGAGGTACTGATTCATGCCCACTGCAGAGTTCCTCAGCAAGAAGGACCAAGCCTTGGGAAAATGGTGTTGGGAGTGTGGGTGAAACCTTCTGGTTGTTGTTAGCAGTGAAAGTTGAGAAAGTGGTCTGTGACTCTCCTGTGTGCAAGTTCTGACAAAAACAAACAAACAAACATAAACCACCATAAAGAATATCAGTAGTTT
Source organism: Florisuga fusca (assembly GCA_038090715.1). Classification (NCBI taxonomy): domain Eukaryota; kingdom Metazoa; phylum Chordata; class Aves; order Apodiformes; family Trochilidae; genus Florisuga; species Florisuga fusca. The sequence continues at coordinate 25,654,508 of JAAWXA010000001.1, read as the reverse complement.
GCAAATTATTCTGTCTAACTCAGAAGACCATTCAGCTGGTGGGGAGCTCTTGCAACTTTCATCTGTTGGAAGGTCTTAGCCTTGCTGTTAAGAGTTCCTTTTCAAATAGAAGCAGTGTAACTTACTTTTTTATAGCAAAGAAATAGGTGCTGCCCTTCCCAAAAGCCCTCTTCTCCTGAAGCCTGAGCCATGCAGTGGCTTACTATCAACTTTTCCACCTAACTGGTGAGGAAAATGTTGTCAGATCTTTCTCTATGAGCCTGGGCATCTGGGAAAGTCTTTCCAGCTCCTCTTGTATGCAAGTACTTACTTCAGGGTTTCAGGCTCCATTCCTCTCTTTACCTCATTCATCTGAAGGGAAAAGAAAAAACAAACAAAAACCAACACTAAAACCCCCCAAACAAAACAAGCAAACAACAACAACAACAAAACAACAAAAGCCTCAGCACCAAAAAACAACTCCCCTTCCCCCCCCACCCCGAAAAAAATAAAAACCCAACAAACAGGTCAAATACTGGGACACTTTGAAGAGTGTGCCTTTACCAAGCTTTGGTTTTTCTCTCTTCCTGAAACTCCCATTACATGATCCTGGTTTTCTGAGCCAATTGTTAGCCCAAGGCCAAATCCCTAACCTTGGGCTAGATAACAAAAGCACAGCTGAGGTGATCTTGACTCCTTTAAAAAGGCTGTCTACTCTTTGATGCAGTCAGAATGAGACATAATTCATTTTAGTTCCAAAGGTTGTTCTTAGCATGAGAAATTAGCAACCTCTGTGATAAAAAGTCAGCATTTTAAGTGTTTGTGTGTGTTTTATGTTGATCTCTGTCTTCCATTGCGTTCCACATCCTGGAGGGTGTTGGTGTGTCTAGGGAGAAATTAAGACTGAATCCTACATGGAAGTTTTACTTTATGTAGCTGTGTTGATTCATACCAAGGCCCAAAACTTTGTTCCAGTGATTAAAATCAGCATTTGGGAAACATCTTTCTGACTTGCAGCTCTGAGAGGAGCGTGTAATTGGAGTGCATGCCCCAGAGAAATTAAGCCCAGATCAAGTTTATTAATGGATATCAAGACTGCTGTGTTAAGTACAGCCCTCTTCTTGTCTACAAAGACCCCAGAGGCATGAGAAATGCCAATGGGTGTCAGACAGCTAATGTCTGGCAGTGCTGTGTTCAGAAGGTCTCTGTCTCTATGGTGTTAGAGGCCCCTCCAGCAGGTCCTTTCTGAGTTTTATTCCTTGGGAGAGTACTTCTCCACCCAGTGCTCTGTTACTGAAGTCTCAGTAGTGCTCTGAATAACTCTGGGGGTTTATTTTGTACTGTACTCTAGCAAGTCTGGTGGCAAGAAATGCCATCACTAGTGGATGTAGCATCAAATGGGCCTCATCGTGAAAGGTGGAGTTCATGACTAAAAGGAAGTGCTGTTTAGCAAAGACTGCATCAAAAAAAGGAGGTAGTGCAACAGCCAGGGCACCAGATTTAAGGCAAGGAGACACATCAAAGAGTACTCTACCGTGGAGCTGGAGCTCGCCATTGGAAAAGTCCCTTGCTGTCCTACTGTGCTAATTCTCAAATATCTCTTCCCTGCCTCGTAAGTGTTTTGTAATGATATATACCTGAAAGAATTTGGAGGTGCCTAAATGCACTGCTGTTTATGCTGGAGGGTAGGGATAGATAGTGACATTATATGGCATAATAACAGGTTTTGTCCGTTTGCAGCCAGTTTGCATGTGGACCAGGTCTGGCCAGTATTAAATTGGATAGCAAAGATGGCTTTGTGATTAAGGTGCAGGAGTGGGACGCTGGAAATCTGGGTTCAAGTTGTGGGTCAGCCATAAACTCCCTGTGTGACCTTGAGGAATATAATTATTTTGAGACTTCAAAGGTATCTAAACAATTTGGACACCCATTTTCCAGTCATTTTAATTAACTGGGATGCTTTGAAATGCTTGGCTTTAATCTCTCTGCCTTGGATTCTCATTTGTAAAACCAGGATAATAATATTTCCTTGCGCATGAAGAGGATGTGTGAGTTAGTGATTGGGAAGTGTGCAGCTGCTCAAAATGCAGCTGAAACAGAGCTTGCAAATTGAGTGAGGGGGGAGCCAGTTGACTTTTGCAGGCATAGGGCTCAAAGACATAGAAGGTTGCTTTTCACAGGACAAACTTAGCCTGTTTCACTAAGACTTGTTTACACGTGGGCATAAACTGGGAGATAGTTACTTATCATGATATATTACCATCGTATTGGTACATGGGAGATGAATACCACTGCAAGTAAACTGCAACCAAAATATTTACTGAGAGGAACAGCTCATTTATTCAATATTTCATTTAGCTCCATAACAACATCTTGCTGTTTCTTTAGTGTCTTGCTGTTCTTTATTTGTGAATATTAAACTTTTACAAGATCAAATCACTAGTTATTAACATTTCCATTTCTGTAGCTTTACTTCATAACAAGCTGTACTTCCCCTTTAACATCACCTATGGTTGTGTCCCTTTGCCTGGTGTTATGTGATTGTGTAATGAAAAGCCGGTAATGCACACAGGCAGAGGGAAGGGTTAAAAGAGCCAAGGGAGTCTTTAATTCCTTCATTTTCTGACTTTTGTGGGTTTAATACACAATCTTAACATTCCATTAGTAAGTGGTTGCATTTTTTTTTTTCTTTTTAACTTAAGAGATTAAAGGTTCCTTCAGATTTTACATTTTTTCACTTCTTTCTTTAGTCATGTCGGTTCTGTGTGCTGGGCAGGCAGGAAATGAAAAGCTATTCTCAGTAACCATTGATGCTGCTCCCAGAACTGAGTGACAGATGTCAAGGAAGTGCCTGTCCACAGAGGGCTACTTTTCCCAAAAGAAGTGTTTCAGAGGCCCTAGGAACTGGGTTCAGCACTGGCCTTTGAGATGACCATCACCCATCCCCTTTGAGTGAAGTGCTTTGCAAACTGCATGCAAAACACTGTACAGCATCGCACGGTATCAGAACATCTGATCCTGCTTGTTACAAAAGTTATGGCTGTGTCAGTGGTAAATATATGTTGAAATGAGGTTTTACTATTTAAATATGAAGGAAAGAGATGGCTGCTGCTGTAAACATCTTCCACTGAACCAGTTGCATCTGTGACTTCAGTATGAATCAGATCAGAGTCCTTTGCATTGCTCTGTCCTGTGGCTTACTGTAATGGCTCCTAGACAAGAAAATCTGACTCTTTCACTTCTTGTTGGCATTGTTCTAGGATGGCAATGGACTAGCTTGGTATTTATCATAAGGAAGTCTTAAATCTGGCTGTCAAGATATGCTTTTCTCTTGAAATTTGATTTTCAAAGTAACCATGAACCAAGTGCTAATTTAATGTGGTAACGTGTGCTTGCAGGATAGGCAAGCAAATGTTTCTCAGTTCTAAAAACTGTATTATGAGCATTGAATGGGAAATCTTCTGAAACTTCAGTGGAATAGCATAGTGAAAACTCTGGTAGTTTTTACTGAAAACCAACTATCAGAGTTATAAAAGATTTTGAGTAATAGCTGTCGTTACCCAAGATTTTCCAATTACTTTCATTTAGTTTTTCATTGAAATGAGTAGGTAAGAAATTCTGACAAATCATTACTTCATGTTGTGTACAAGCAAATATAATCTCTAAAGAATTTGCAGAATAATAACTATTTTGTGATTGGTCAAGTAAACATTTCCGGATAGTCTCACCTTGTAGAATGTGGTTGTTTCAGTCTGTTTTGTAGGTGCATAATTTATAAATAAAAGCAAACAAACCAGGAAAGCATCCTGTCTAGAGACTGACCAAAAGCTGAAAAGACTTTAGATAAGAAAACTGTGTCTGAATTTTCCAGGAGAAAATAATGAATTGAATTAACTGGAAATGGTAAAGCTAGGAGCAAAATAAGTTTGAGTTTTTTTTTACCAATGGCCCAGTTCTGGTAAAGCTTCATGTTCTTAGTAGCTATTTTGAAAAAACTTTTGGACAGACCTTAATTTAATACATTGTTACAAACTCTGGTATCTGCTGACTTTAACCCAGTTCATGAACCTTTTGAACAGCGGCCCCCTCATGCCCCTGGGGTTCTGGAGAGGGATTTATGGTTTCATGTGCAAAACAGTGTGAAACTTGGCACTTGCATGGCCTGAACCCTGACAACTTCAGGAGCACTAAAAATCAAGGTCTCTGAGTTCAACCAGCTCAGAGGCAAAGTAAAAGGTTTATTGAAACTCTCATGAACTTGAACCAAATTCTGTTTTAAAAAAATTTGGCCCTTACTGTCCCATCATTGCCTTATCATTGACATGGAGGAAATCCATCCTGTGGAGCTGTAGTGAAGATAAATTCAGAAACATTTATGAGGTGCTCAAATAGGGATGATGGCAGTGGTGGTGTTGGGTGGGGTGTTAAGGACTTAGGGTATGTCAGAAGGAGGTCTGTGACCAGGAGCTGGGAATGTCTTATGAGGTGGTGTATGGATAGCAGAAGTTCCTCTGAGGTCCTGCTTGCTGAAGAGCCAGCACAGGACAGTCATCAGGGCTGTCTGACAGGGTAAATGAGTCACAGTCAAATCAGGCTCTCATTTACATCACCAGGCTTCTTCAGAGCCATTGCAAACTGCAAGCTCCAGTTCATACTGAAGGCCGATACTGCCTTTCTCTTACTCTGCTTCCAGTGGGATTGAAAGATTATCAGTAGGAATTTGTCTGAAGGTCTAAAAAACCTACTTGCCTTCTGATTATAAACCAGCAAGGGTGCTAAATGCAGCCAGCATACAAGTCCATTAGTCAGGTTCCTAATGTTATGCAGTTGCAGTTCTGCAGATCCTGTCTCTTCTTAATAAGAACTGAAGTCCTTGACAGTCATTGGAGTTGGCTGATGCTGGGATTGGGCCCACAAGGTACAGAAAGGTTTCCTTCTTTGCTCATTTCTCAGCCTTGCCCTCTGGACTGTCTGGCTTTGGAGCTTTCATCATTCAGGTAGGTCATATTCTGCCTCTTCTTACAAGGTCCTGAAATGAGACAGTGTAGCTCACCTGCAGGCCCAAATTGGGGCATTAATTCTGTGTTGTGTTGCCTGTACTTCTACACTGTACAAAGAAAGTACTCCAGGGGTCCTTCACAAGTGAGGCCGCAGGTGGATTTGTTGAAATGGGCCTCTTTCAAAGTTGCTTGTAATTAATGCATTTGCATGGTATGGTTTCCGACTGTGATCCTGCAGTCCACTTACAGTGACAGTACCTCGACATATAAAGTCACAGCAGAAATATTCCACTGGTAACACATGCACAAGTCAGGTTATTATGAAGTGGGTTTATCTTTCTGACACTAGGCTAGACCCTTTTAGGAGGACTGTAACTCTTCCCACATCTGCTGGGAGGGCAGTGTGATGGGGCATAAAGCAATTCAGGAGGCTGTATTGTGTGTGAGGGACAACTTGCTGGTGCTGGATGACCTTGACTGATGGAAGCACTGTGCTGGACCTGCTGCTCATGAATAAGGAAGAATTGTTTTGGGGTGACTTGGCTGCAGTGTCATGAGATGGTTGTTTAAGAACCTGAGGGAAGTGGGAAAGGCAAGTAATACAATAATCACTCAAAACTTCGAGCATGTGGTGTGGACTTTTGTAGAGGCAACCAGGTGAACACTATCAGGTGTTGCCAGTCAGGAGGAGGAAGGTGTGAGCTCCTGTTAAGCCCACCTGTGCCCAGTTAGGGCTGGCCCCAACTGCGCATGAGCAGAACTGGGGGACCAATACAAAGTGAGCCTTGAGAAGCCAGGATAGGGTGAGCTCTTGGCCAGTCTGAGGCTGAACCGTCTCATGTTTTTTCAGTGACCCTGATGTGGATTTGAACACTTAATCTTCTGATCTGGGCGCTACTGTAGCGACACGAGCTCTCAGTCAGACCGATACTATTGCGCCACGAGATCCCACCTTCTCCCGTTTTTGATGGTGCTCCGATGGGATTCTAACCCACAGCCTTCTGATATGCAGTCAGAGCCGCTACCACTGCGCTAACAAGAGCTCACCCTATCCTGGCTTCTCGAAGCCCACCTTTTATTGGTCCCCCAGTTCTGCTGATGCGGAGTTGGGGCCAGCCCTAATTGGGCACAGGTGGGCTGAACAGGAGCTCACGCCTTCCTCCTCCTGACTGGCAACATCTGATTGTGTTCACCTGGTTGCCTCTACAGACTTTGGCTTATTCAGGGAACTGGTAGTCACAATCTCCTGGGAGATCCCCCGAAGGGCAGAGAGACCCATGAAAGTTGCTTGATCTTCAAGAATAGTCCATCCTGATGTTCAGGATGCTGAGCAGGTATAGCAGGAGGCCAGCTTGGCTGAACGGGGAACTCCTGAATGATTTCAAATGCAAAAAGGAAGAGTATGGAGGTGGAAGCAGGGACAAGCAACCAAAGAGGTGTACAGCCTGGGCATGTAGGAACAAGGTTAAGAAAGTCAAAGCTCATCTGGAGCTGGAACAGATGAGACTTTTGGAATGTAAGCAGAGTATGTCTACATGCAACACAAGGGAGACCAAGGAAGACGTGGGCCTTCTGCTGAATGTAGCAGGTGATGAAAGGCATGGGAAAGGGCTGAAGTATTCAGTGTCTTGTCTTGGCCTTTGTTTTCAGGCCTCTATGCATAGTGGCAGAGCTTGAGGGAAGGGGCGGTGCCTGCATTAAAGAAATAAAGATCATGTAGGTAAACACCATACGTCCAAGCCTGTGGGGCTGGACAGGATGCATCAGAAGGTGCTGAGGATCTGATACTGTTTAACATCATTAGCAACCTGATCAAAGAGACAGAGCGCATCCTTAGTGAGGGTGTAGGTGACACCAGCCCAGGAGGAGTGTTTGATATGCTGGAGAGGAAGTCTGCTGGCCAGAGGAACCATCCAAGAAGTGATCTGGAAGAACAGGCCAACAACAGCCCACTGAGGTCTGACAGAGATGACTGCAAGGTCCTGTACCTGGGACAAAAATGCCCCATGCCCAGGTACAGGTACATCTTGGCACCCTGCGTGCTGGGAGTCCCAACAGGCACAACATCCAACATGCATCAGCAGCATGGCTCCTGCAGGAGGGAAATCCAGCTGCCTCCTGGGTTGCCTGGAGGGAGATGGACCATGTTCCTCCCTGCCTGTGCTTGAGGGTGCCATGGGAATACTGTGGCTGGTTTAGGACTTTTTGGTAGAAATAGTGGCAAAATGAAGAGAGTTAAGAGCAGCTGTGGCAACTGGGCTGTGTGGTATGTGAGGAGCAGTGGGGGAAGCTTAATATAATCGTGTGGGGGAATATAACTGCACTCTTCTATGATCCAGAAGGAGTTGGATCATGGGGATGGAGGGGATGGAGCCAGGCTCTTCTCAGAGGTGCACAGTGGAAGGACCAGTGACAGCCAGAAATCTGAATGAATATAAGTAAAAAATTCCTCACAGCAACAGTGATTTAGCACTGGCAGCCTGGAAAGTGGTATAATTTCCACTTTTGGAAATATCCTCCACTTGATTAGTCAAGTTCCTGAGCAACCTGATCTAACCTGAAGCTGGATCTGCTCTATATGAGCAGGAAGTTGGAGGAGATGACCTCCAGAGGTCCCTTTCAACGGCAGTATTTCTGATTTTGTGACACAGAGAAAAAGCAGTGAGCAAGAGCAATAGACGGAGCAAGATAGATGTGGTGAGTTGTTGTTTCTGTTTCTTCTAGCTTATGCTCCATTTAACAAGCAGAGAAAAATAAAGAACATGTTTCTTAGCTTTTTTTTTTTTTTTTCTTTCTCCCCCAAATCATAAAAACTTTGTAGGCAGGAGATCTGCTGCAGTATGCAGGTTGAGGTTTAATGTATTTGTTAAAACTGGGGCCAATATTAATGAAATAATGTAAGAAACAACTGATAATTTCTTTCTGATAGGCATGTTTTTCCTCAAATACCGGTTCTGAATGGATCCTAACAAATGGCTTATGAAGGTCTTCAGATCTATAGCACTATAGCTTTGATTTGAACTTTTACTACAACATTTGTTCATCACAGATAGCAAATGATTTCAGTAAAAAAAATAAAGTTAACTACTTTGTATTTTTCCTTACAAAATCATTGCAGCATAAATGAGATGACATAAGGACATCTTTGGCCAATTGGAAAAGGAATAAAACCCCCCCAGTAAACTATTTGCATCCACTGACACCTGCTAAAATTCAAGCCCATGCTGAAATATGCACCCAGTGTATTTTTGTCTTAAATATGACTTCCCATCCTGGTATTTGCAGGTGCATTGTACTGAAGTGAACACAATCATTTTGTTAATTGCAGTTCAAGCTCATTAGGGAACTATAAAGGCAGAAGAATGAATGTAACCGTGCATTAAATGGTAAATGATTTTGAGGTGGGAAGCAGTCAGGTGTGTTGCCCTAGGCTATGATTTTCCCCAAATTAACATACATAGCAAAGAAAGAAAGAATGAGGCGGGTGGGAAGAAAGGCCACAGGTCACCAAAGTGAACCTCCCGAACTTCAGTGACACTGAAGGAAAATGGCAATTGCTGAAGTGCTGAGAATCTAGCTGGTACTGGCTCACACCAGGCAGGTTTTTTTTATCAGTTTTGTTTTATTCAGACCAAATAGGGTGAAATCCGAATGAACTCAGCATTGTTCATGTAGTTAACATGTAACTGAGCAGAGCTTTGGAAGGTTTCACTGCAGCCTTCAAGACCTCTCGGATGTGCAACAGTAATGACTTTTATTACAAAACCAGCTTGAAGTAGTGCATGCTTGAGCAAACAGCCAAATGTTTTTCCCTCAGAGTTTTAATGGAAGATTTGCAAACTTGACAATTTGTTATCGCAAAGCTTGGTTGCTTCCATCTCCCTACTGGACACTCAAGCCAGTAGGGATCCCTGGATTTCCATGGATACATGCATATTTTGCTGCCTTAGAATAATAATCATTGAGTGAAATGAAAACCTTGGCCAATGCTTCTGATCTGAAGTGTCTTGATGTTTGGGTGCCTAGATGCATGAAACTCAAAGAGGAGTTTGTTTGGATGACCATGATTTGGATCTTCTGGAAAATCTGGCTCCTTTATATTGTCTCTTATTTTCTGTTTTACCTTTGCTTGAAGTGGAAATACCTGTTTTGAGAAAGGAGGAAGGTACTAGGAGGACTGAATGCAGAACTGAATGAAAATTTTCCTCTGAAATTTTTTCAACTGACACTGTGTTTTATGTTGAATCTCCTATTTCTTCTTTTCTGTTTCTCAGCTCCTTGTCTGTCTGCTGAAAGCATTTCCAGTTTCTGCTGCTGTAGTGAATTGTTTAACAAGTCACCAAAGCTGAAAGTTTCATGACTTTCAGCATATATCTGTAATATCTGAATAGCAACTGAGCTGCAAATGACCTGAGGTTTTTTTAAGCCTTCAGAAAAATAGCTGGTGTAAGTCTAGTCCACAATAGTTCCTTTGGTAGAAAAGAGAGAGAAATACCATTATTTATTAATGTTTATATCGGATATACTCCTTAGCCATTGTTTAATTATATTTGATTCAATGTCTTTGTATCCCAGAGAGAAAATAGACACCTGTGGACAGTATTCTCTCAGAGCTTAAACATAAATATAAAAAGCAATTAGTCTGAATTAACAAAAGTGTGTGTATTCATCATGGATTTTATAATTATTCGGGAAAATTCACCTTTTGGGATCTCTGAAGCCTCAAAACTTTATATAACAGACAGGAAGACTAGTATTTTTTTCTTCTCCTTTCTCACACATCTGCTGCTGCATAGGGTCAGGGAAGAGCTTCTGGGGTGGACTTGATTGAATCTTTTCCAGCAAATCCTCTGTTCTTTGAAGTCCCAGCTTTGGCTGCTGCTGCCAGCTTCACTGTCCAACATGAGACCAGTAAAACCAGATTCTGCTGGTAGGTCCAGTCTCCACAAAGGTTTCCTTCTGTAGAACCAAATATGGGCAGTTAATTTGCTTTTGGATGTACAGTGTATTTAGCAAGATGGATATTTGTTCCTAACTGCTTAAATGCAAAGGTCTTGTCTGCTATGTCTTTTCCCAGTTAATGAACATGCAGTTTATTTTAGCACATTGGTTCTTTCCCTGTTGCATGCCATAGGTCTGCAAACAAAACATGTACATTGTTGTGCATCTAAAATGGAAGTTTTCAGCTTGAGGTAGACAGGTGTCATGGTTTAACACTGCCCCAGCAATTAAACTCTATTAATCCCCTCCCCTGATAAAGAAAGGAGACAGAATAAGGGAGACTTATGGGTTGGGAATTAAACTACACAGCTTTAATGAAACAGTAATAGTAAAAAGGAAAAATTACTAAATATATAAAAATATGCAGGAGAATTGATACCACATTCCTCCCCCGTTCCCCCATTAACTCTCACATCACCACTGAGGCTGCAGGGCAGCCCTGGGAAAGTCCAGGCTGGACTCCTGGGGTCAGCAGCAGTCGGGAGCTGGAGGCAGGAACACACAGATTCAGGCTGGCACGGATCAGGATCACAGGCAGAGGAATGGACGGAATCCTCCCAGGATGCCGAAGCAAATGGGAACAGGCGAAGAAGGGGAAGAAGGAAGGGGATTTGACCCTCGTGATCCCTCAAATTTATACTGAGTATGACATGTATGGGATGGAATACTCTGCTTGGTCAATTTTGGTCATTTATCTTGTCCGTTCCTCCCTAAAGAAAGGTTGCAGGTGTGACCTCTTTACTCCTTTTCTCCTTCCGAAGGGCAAAATGTTCCTCAGAACTGAGCAGTGTCCTTCGTTCTGCATACCAGTCTCTAGCTGTAACTATAAACACTGAGCATTATCAGTCTTAGAAGTAGACACTGACTGAGAAACTTGCTGTTAATTTCAGCAAGTACAGCTACTTATAAGAGACTTAGCTGAAAGCAAAATTACAAGTCAGAAAATTACCTTTATCCTGACCCAAGCCAGGACAACTGGTGATGAGCTGTTCAGCCATATCCAAGTGAGGAAAAGGGAAGAAAAAAACATCTAGCCTGACAGCTGATCAAAAGTAAGAATATTAAAACCACAAAACAAATGCACACACCCATGGCCAGGATGATACAGAAGTCATCCTTATTGCTGGCACATGGGCAAATATAGAGGAAATACGTTTTACAGTCTGACATGAAGAAGTTTGAGCTGTTTTGGGGCTTTCTGTTATTATGATGGGTGGATCTGAAATATAAAACTTCCTAGATGTTTGCTGTAAATGAGGACAAATCCATGTTCACTTAACAATGTAGGAATTTCATTGGCAGTGCTGCTCTGCATATGTGTGTTTATGCACGTATGCGTGTATGGCATGTGGTTGATGTGGGACTGGCACCACCAGTTTGTTGGAAAAAGGGAAAAAAGCTTTGCTTGTCTTGAAACAGTGAAATCTCCGCCAATTTGAGCAGCTCTAGCACCACCGTGCTGTTGAGATTTGGCAGGAGAGTAACTTTCGCTTCGTTTTCCTGCCAAACTTGGCCACTTAATGAACATTTCAAACCTCTCAGCTTGCACGTGCTCGGCTGATGTTTGAGGGAGAAATCCCGTCCTTATAGTGCCGGCTCAGGCTTCTCCCTCCCTGCTGCACTCCCACAGCCCCCACACAGGATGGGTCTGTCCCTCAGGGAGATGGAAGGGAGCACAGGTGAGAGAGGAATTGCTTCTGTTAATTGCAGCTGTATTTTCAGGGTGGGAGCAAGCTCAGGAAGCCTGCGTGTCTGGTTGAGTATCTCCCTCTGTACCCATGGGAGGGGGATAGATGTTTGCAAAGGAGCCCCTCTGTCCCCTTGATGTATAGATACATATGGCATGGAGGAGAAAAGAGAACAGGAGGCTTCTGTATTTTGGGTAAGCAGGAGAAAAGTTTGTGTTCAGCACGTTTCCTTCCAGAAACCTGAAATGGAGCTGGTGATTCCTGCATTTTGCCCTTTATTGGCATGTGTCTGCAAAGTCCTAAGACAAAATGTGTGCTCAACTCCTTCGTTTCTGCACAGCAGAAGGCAACATGCTCTCCTTCAAACAGGTACTTTGTTGGCTTTAGCTACTCAGGGTTGCTTCAGTAATTCCAAGGGTCCCAGCCCTGCTGGAATTTGTTTCTGGCTATGCAGTGGATTTTTGTAGTGTCCTTTTTCCTTTCTCTTGGTTCTTTTTTTTTTTTTTTTTTTTTTTTTAAGTCAAGGACATCACACACATGTATATCTAAACTGTACTTAAAAACACTTAGGATATACCAAAATTAACTTGCAACTTTAATTCTCTACCCAGGCCTGCTCCCATCTTCTGTGTCATGATACAGTCTTTAATTAGACCGCTACAATTACAGACCTGCTTGGGGAATGAATCAGGGTTGCGTGGTAAAAGACACCATTGTCCAAGGATCTCTACCCCATTTCTGGCAGGAGCAGAAAGATGAACGGTGAATGGGGTGGAGATTTGTGGAAAGAGGGGAAAAAGTATGAAAGGCTGTTCAGATGTACACTAGGGTACTAGCACTTTCAGTGCTTCTTCCAGGAGGATTCCAGGCAAGCTACATAAACCAAACTCTTAGCAGGTGGTTACTAATTAAGTGTGCCTCATACTTTATGTATCTGACTTGGGACCCAGGGGTCTGACCTGAAATCCTGGGCAGTCACAATTGTACCAGAAGTTCAGGAGAGCTGCAGTATGGAAAAATATAATTATAGTACTCCTGCAAATGAAAAGCCTTTGGCATGCCCAGTTCCACTGTCCTCATAGCTGTGGATCCTTCAGCTCCCCTTTTCCTTCTTCACTTCCCCGTCTACAAAATGGGGGAAAAGGTCATCCCTTCACTTTGTTGGGAAACAGTGAAGATAAATTCAAGTTTGTGACGTGCCTAAGTAATCATGTCAAGGGTGCCATAGCAAAACAGATGAGGACATTGCTAATTCTGCCGCTGCAGCTGGGTTTGAGTCATGTGCAGCAAATTGGGCCTGGGAACACACAGTGCATGCTGAGGCTCTCATCAGTTATCAAATTGCTTTGCAGGGTCACACCAGCCCCTTCCTTGCTGAGGCTGGGGGCAAGCACCCTACAGTGAAAATAGGCATGTGGCCATATCACTAGAGGCTGTGTCATCATGCACATGCATGAGGGGAGGTGAATTGCTTCATTTACTCTAATTCTGGCTTTTTCTCACTTTCAAATGCTTGACTTTGCAAGAACATTGTCTCCTTTATCTGTTTTGTAAGGAACAATCCATCCCTATATACCCCCCAGCAAAGAAATGCTTTCCTGATGGTCCTTTAAGGCAGAAGGCCCTGCCTCAGTGGCTTGTTATTAGGAAGACTTGGAGGCACAAATGTTGATCTTTAACTGAGCAGCAGTTTATGGCTGGATAAAAGGTTTCTGAAAATAGGTTTGAGTTAAATAAAACAACTATCTCCACTTTAATTTTTCATGTGTGAACGCTTCAGAGAGAACTTCTGTAAACTTTGCTACAACGCATGCCATTGCGTGCCAAATTATAACTTTCAGGATCTTTGAAATTAGGCATCTGTTATCTCTTGCCTGGGGTTTACTTAAGGAAAACAAGAATTCAAAACATGAATGCTTGCAATCTTTACAAAAATACTGATGTTTACAGTATGACCTTTACTTTCTAGTGTTTACCTAAGGGCTAAGTATTTGGAATTATGCTTTGCCTTATAAATGTTTATCATCGAATAGGAATGATATCAGAGTTCTTACAAAAACAAGAGTTCCCTGGAATAATTTGACTAAAAAAAGAACCACAGTGGGGGAGAGGGCCAGGGTGGGGAAACCCGAAAAGAAAGGATTGGGACTTTCTAGCGTGGCTGCAGTTTTGATTGAGAGCAGAGTCCCGAGGGCAGGTGTCTCTGCTGTGCCAGCAGCCCTCAGGGGTGGCAATGCACTGCTCCCCAGCCCAGCCCTGGGCTGCTCCTGTCCCAGGTAAAACTCAGGGCCCTCAGGGAGGCCCTGAAGGTTACCCCTCAAACCTGGAAGCAGTGGATTAGCCGGGGAGGATACGGGGAGAGATGTGACAGCTGAGGAGTGGTGAAGGGGGTGGAAGGAGCTCTGGCCTCGAGGTTGTGTGGTGGTGATGGCGTGGGGATCTGTGCAGGAGATACGTGCCAGGAGTGAGGTGGAAGGTTCTCAGCCCATGGAGATGTCAGAGTCGTGTAGTGTGAGAGATGATGGGAACTCATCCCTTTTGCAACAGTGGGGCTGTCCTGCAGCTACTGTGTGGTGTAGGAAAACCTACTCTGCTGTGGTTTTGTTCTTTGTTTCTTCTACAAAATCACCTAGAAGATTATGGACTCTCTGTCCCTCCTAAGAGGGAAACAGGTGGAATTTCTTATCAGTGTTTTTTGAGAAGCTGAAACAGGGACAATCAGATGACTGTGTGCTGAAGGAATGGGGATGTGGCCAGATATGGTGTAAGAAGGGTCAATGTATCTATAGTGCCACTCTATGCTTTCAGTTTTTCTCCCTTACTGTTCAGTATCCTGCTTTTCCAATTTCCTGAGCACTTGGAGTTGCTACCATTCTTTGTGGGAGATCCTGGGCTCTTCTCTGGTCTGAAAAAGTGGAGCTTTTCAACATTCCTTTTCCACACAAGTGCAGGAACTCAGCAGGAACTCATTTTTTTTTGTGTCTCAGTGTCATTACTGTGGCCTTTTTCTCTGGTGAGGTAAACATACCGAAATGATGTCTGGATTCCTCTGCTGTTGGTGAGGACAACTCTGGGTCAGTCTTTGGCGACTTTGTTTCATTTTTTATTATTATTATTATTATTATTATTATTATTATTATTATTATTACTGTTTATTGATGATCTTATTGCTAGTCTGCCTGCTTGCATTTTTTTCCTTCTTGTACTAGTTTTTCACTCAGCTTGCAAACAAATTCTCTTCTCAACAGCAGCACCTGAATATTTGTAAATATGATGTAGCTGCAAACCTAAGCACTGTCATTGATTCTATTGATAGCCTGCTGAATGTTGGATTATTTCAAATGACACCCAGGATCTGGCATATTGCTGTAATGAAACAGAAGTTTATAGGAAGTGACTTTGTCTGCTACAGCATTTTTTATGGCCCTAATGCAGCATTAGTGCTGAAACAGTCCCACCCTATGGATGGAAGGATGTAAAGGTAACACAAAGGCAGGGAGTTCTGGTTTCTTCTGTCTTTCTTAACTTCAGATTTTCATATCCTCTGGAACTGAATGGGCTTTTAAAATGCTCTTGAAGCAGTTGCAGGTCTTGGGGTGGGTGGCTTAGTAGATCCTCTGTGTTTTTTAACTTGAGCTTCGCTCTGCATGCAAACTCTGTGATCTTAATTGGTTTTCCACTGATGGAGAGGAAGAGGATTATAATTACAAGAGGTGTCTATTTTTCTTGAAGTAGAGGGCACTTCTTGGTTTACTTTGACATGATCACGCACAACTTGGCTCTGGGGCCAAATATCCCAATGTTCTTCCTGCCCAGCTTTCCCTTGCCCAATATACAGCATTTAGTGGGTCAGGACAGGGCTGTAAGTAACAAAATGAATGTGGGGGCATTTCTACTGCTGCGCTGATTTGCCAGTGCCTATGAAATGTGCACTGTTCAAGCCTCATTCTCTCCTGAATTCCTACACTTGTACAACTTAGCTTTTGATGCTCCTGCACTGCAGCTTGTCATCAACAGTGCAAGCAGGAGATAAAACTGTTCTGACTGGCTTTTTGTATTGGATTATTTCAGTGGCATATTTAGGTAGATACAAAACTAACAAGTGAACAGCCTGTTGTGCCCAGACATGGCATGGAGATCCACTCAGGTAGTAACCCCAGTCTAATCACTTTGTTCCAATCAGGTTGAAACTTGGTTTTAAGCAAATTCCACCTTTGGGTCAGGAGGGTGGCAGCTGATCTACGGAGCATTCTGGATCAGTGGGAAGCACTGCAATGGAAAGCACGTGGATGGCAAATCAGAGATGTTGCGAGACAGAAAGCTGTCATGAGAACTCGGGTGAGAGAGGAGGTGAGGTTTTGCCTAGCTGTTGCCTTTGGTCCTAGGCTGGATGACATTTCTCCTGACCTACTCTGTCCCTTCTTCAGAATTCTCTGTGGGGTTAGCTTGCCCAGCAGGAGTAAATGGGAAGATGTCAGAGTCCTTAGAGATCATGGCCCAGAGGAGCAGTGTTGGCCAAGGGAGCAGTGGTCCCAGTGGCCTTGGAGGTCTCTGCGCACGCTCGGTGCTGCCAGGGCACTTTCAGCCATGGTTCCAAGGGTGAACTTGACTAAGCAAACTTTGCTGCTGGTGGGGTCACTGAGGATTTATTTAGTGTAATTATCGTAAAGCTCCTGCAGGTCTGGTTGGGTGAGGAGTGTGTACGAATTTCCAAAAGCTTGGAGAGAACTTTGCATGCCCTATTAATGTTTTTTCCCCAAATTTATGGCAAGAGAACAAAATATGAAGCAGGTCGACAAGTTCTGTGCCAATGCCTCTGGCGTTAGCTATGATTCATTAGCCCAACCTTGAAGAGATGTTCAGAGGTCCAATAAAACCTATTCAAGATCTTGTTTTGAAAGGCATGCAAGAATAAGGAGTGAGAGGTTCTTTACAATGTAATGCCTTCCCTTTCTCCTCAGGAACAAGGGTTGATAAATTCTGTTTCCTGTTTGCCTTTGAAGCTGGTTTTCTAATGTATATTAAATAGCACTCAGCCATGTATTCTTATGTGGATGGGTTTGCTGGACTGGTGGTAAGGAAGACGGGCCTGCCTTTGTCCTGTCCTCTTCCCTGTGTAACCTTACACTACAGTGGGAAGACCCAAGTGCCTGTAGAATACAACTTTTTAAATTTTTAATTTTTTTTTTTTTTTTTTTTTTTTTTTTTTTTTACCATAGTTCCTACAGCATGTATAGTAAACAGCCACTGCAATTCAGAGGAAAAATCCTAGAAAAAGCATCTTAAAGCAAGTCTTGGTAAAATTCTTCCAGCCTTTTTTGGGAACTCAACTGCATATAGACAAAATCTAAGTCACCTTTTTTTTTTTTTTTTTTTACTCAGTAGATGTAGGATAAGTAGAAATGCAAACATATTTCTTTGGGGTACACCTTGTCAGAGTTTATATGATAGAAGTAAAGCTGCTTATTAGCTCGTGTAGAGAGAACAACAAAAAATCTTCAGAGGTATTGAGTTAGACTCTAATCTCAGTTACAAGAGATGTGACTCCCGTGGTTATGGTAAAGCTATTCCTAATGGGTATGGGTCACTCAGGGCAGAATGAAGCCCATCCTGTTTTACAAGTATTTAATCCTGGTTCATATGCATTAATAAATGATGGAAATGCCAGTTTGGTCTGAGTGCTTGAGGTAGCCTATGGATGTGCCATCTGGAATAATCTGGCCACAGGAAAAGCAGAGGTTCTGTTTCAAAACAGGGCTGCAGACTGTTAGACTGGACTCACATGTTTGTTCTAGGAATTATTTTCTCTAGGTTATGTGAGAACATTTTTGCTCAGTTTGGAGCAATTCCTCTCCTGTATTAATGGTCAGAATTTGGGTTTTCTAAGAGAAATGCTGGACAGGATCTCTCATGCTTTGTCCCTGGTCTTCTGGGGTATTTTATCTATTTTTTCCTCTGCTTTCAACATTGTGGTTTCTAAATGTCTCCTCCTTTCAATGGCAATGGCAGATGAATTCCTTTTTCTCTTTTTTGAACTAACTAATAGACTGAGCAAAAGGAAAGTGAAGCCACTGCTGGACTACTAGTCTTTCAGTGAGAGTTACATATCATCTGTTAGGAAAGCTATCCAAGTCAAATGAGTATTTATGTGGAGTGGTTGAATTTAGTAGCTTAGCGTCTGAATAGTAGCATTACTTTTTTTCCATGCAGATGTTCCAGTACTTCATTCCAGTTCACCCAGCTTCCCAAATGGGCCATTGTCCAGTATTATCTCTGAAAACACTGTCAGATAATGCTGGACAATGCACTAGTACATTATGGACATGGGTTGGTTAATTATCAACTCCTCTATCAATATAGTTTTAACAAGGGAACTTGTCTTAATAGGATGACTGGTTAGGAAGTTAGCATGTTTCCTTGTTCTGCAAATGCTATTACTGGTTTTAGGTTGATGACTGCATGTTTCAGTCCAGAGTTTGTACATCCACACTGACTTCACTACAGTACTTATGTTCTTGTATGTATTGCCTGATGACCTGGAAGGCAGTCTTTCACTATGCAGTAATAAAAAGAAACAAAACACAACACTCCCTCCCNCCCCCCAAAAAAACCAAGCCCAAACAAAAACCTCTGAAAAAAAAAAAAGCTCTTCCATAAAAACTGGATTTATATGCCACTGGAGGGTGCCATGCGGAGTAATTATTTCCTTGCAAGTTTGTAAGCTTTGAGCAAAGCCTGAAGGGCAGGGACTTCAGGCCTGGCCATCCAAGATCAAGTCATATGGCTATTCCCAAGCTGGATGATGAAGGTACCAATGGCCAAACCAACAGTGACCAGTGACTGTAACAACACATTTTTTCCATGCTTTTGTCATACCTGCCTTGTGTTGGCATCACTTTGTACTAAATGATGATTAGGTCTCTTAAAAGAGGGACCTGCATTTGCTCTGAGGTAAATGTGGTTATTTTTCCAATGCTGTTGCCTGAGCCAAACTTTCTTACCTGATGGAGAGGAATCATGTCAGATTACTGGGGCAAAATGAGAACTCCTTGGCTTGGAGGTTTGCCCATGAATACGAGCTCTTCTTCAGGGCTGCATTCAATTTTCTAGTATGTTTCTGTTTATCCTGATGAATTAGACTCCTGAAGTAGCTCTAGGGCAAAGGACTTTGTGTTTTTGAGTTTTGAACTAGTGCAGTTTTCTCACCCTCAAAGTGATATAGTTCATCTCTTTTGAACCTAGCAGAATGTTTTAATACTAGAAAAAAAAAAATCAGAATGAAATCCCTAACCCCGTGTTTTGGTAATTTGTTTCAAGAGCCATGATAGATGATGTTCAGCCTGCCTGGGGAAGGAAGAGCCCATGAAAATACCCTTGGAGGCTGGGGTGATCTTAAAGGGTCCTGGTTTTATGTAGGACTGAGTGGAGATAGAAAGCATCAGTGTATCAGCTCAGAACATGCCAATATTTTCAGGGAAACTCCAGAGTCTCTTTTCATTGGCACAGCAGTGAGTCTCCCATCCTGTAAGGATGCTCCTTGTGTTCTCTGCTGTCCTGTGAGCTTTCCTTAAGTTTTGGGTGAAAGACAACTTATGTGGTACATACTTCCATTTTTTGATCGGGGAAGAAGCTTCACCAAACTTTATCACAAAACCTTTAATAAACAGTTTTCAAAGTGAGCTCTATTCCTCAGAATTACAAGCAATTTTATTTGCTGTTGCTAACATAAACACAATGACATTTAAACCCAAAGGTCTGCTTGGTTTTTAACTTGCTGGCATGGCTGGACTTTTTTTGAAGTCAACGCCTAATTCCAAGAAAATGTAAATCACTTTGATTATATGTCCCCCACATCCATTTCCCCTCTTTTCACATTTTCTACTCAGCTATTCAACTTCTTAGTTTCATAACTAAGAATGGTTAACTAGAGTAAGAATGTGAAACTTGTAGCTCCACTTGCAGGTGAATGCTGCTCTCTTCATTGCATTGCTGTGCTGGACAGACCCTGTCAGCAGAGGGATGCAGAGGGATGCTGCTTTACCTGCATTTTCTATCAATGTGTTTCCTGTTGTTGTGGATTTAAGAAAGCTTCTTGCTGTCAGGGATGGGGAGGCAGCCAAAAACTAGCTTAAAAGAGCAAAGCATAACCTGTTCAAAGGAGAACAGAAAGGAACATTTTTCAAACAGCTTAATGAAGCACTTGTTAAGGACTGCCAGGGACAGATTTCCATTCTACACAGGATATTCAGTAGAAAAGTAAACACCCTCCAGCACCATTCGTAGGAACAAAGCAGCTTGCATTTTATAACGAGGTGTTAATTTAATGAAGGAGGGGACTGGCAGAAGAGCAGAAGGAAACTAACCAAGTGACAGAGACCTTCTCCTCGGAGGACAGGGGAGCTATGCCATTGTGCTTTGCTGTGCATGGAGGTGAAGGTCATTGGACAAAATGTGGTTGTGAAATCAAGTCAGGTGTCTCAGATGAAGAATCAAATCCCCTAAAGGCTATGGTTTCAGAGTAACTTTTTTTTTTTTTTTTTTAAATTCAGGTATTGAGGCAGAAACATTGCTGGGATGTGTAGCTTCAACACAGATAGCTCTGTAAGATGAGAATCTCACAACATCCACTTTCTTGGACTCTGGGCAGGAACCCAAAACCCCATGCAAATTCTGGCCCCCCATGTTCCTGCTCGATGCCCTGCTCCAGGGCCTGAAGTCTTGGGACTTCTTAAGTCTCCTGTTAGGGTCCTCAACGCTTATTGTGACCCCAGGGCAGGGTAAAGCAGCAGGTACTAAAGTATCAAATGAACCAGCTATTTATTTATTTCCCAAGGATACAAATCTTGTGGAAGGCTTTCACATTTTTGTCCCCTTAAAAGGAAGCAAGCCCCCTGAGTAATTTCCTTTCTGTGGGAAATTGTCTTTCTGAAGCTGATCCTCCTGCCCCCCTCTCCTGTCCCCAGGCACTCACACAATGTCACAACTCCTTGCATAATAGAAGTGTAGCAGTTCAACCACCTCTGCTCTGGTTAGGATGTCAGTAGATTTGTGACTTGCTGGCTAGAAAGAGCTGGTCCAGGGCTAAGGTGTGTTCACCAGTGGATCATCCCAAGTGATGATGGGATCACTCATAGGAAAGGGGGATTGAGAATCCCAGCCTGCTTTTCTGGAAGAGTGAGATATGGAGAGGAACACCTTACTCTGCTACTCTGGGGGGACAGATGTAATCTGTGTGCTCCCAGAATTACCCAGATGTCACCAAGGGAGAGCTGGGAGGTGAAGGCAAGTTTTTCTGCATCTCATGCCAGAACTTTAGCCTCAAGCCTATCCCTTATTTTCATACATGTGTGTTTCCCACCAGGGAATTTCTACCAGAGCTTTCAGCCTTCACAGTTGCTCCCTGTGTGAACAGGGTCAAAGCTAACCTGCCTTCTCAGCTCTGGGAGAATGAGAGCAACTGTGGTGCTTGGCCAAGGAGAAGGTTTAGAGTCAGAGGGAAAGCACATGACACGAGGCCAAGTCTTTTTTAATGACACTATCCTGTTTTTGATCAGAGCATGCAGCAGACTGGAGAGGAGAGCAAAAATAAGGCCACAGGGGAAATTCTGGCCATGAACCTATATAATCAATCTGAATGTTGGCACAAATGAGGTCATTTCTTGTGTTTATATTTTTTTGCATGCATTGTATGCTCTCTGTTCCTCCTCCTTATGTCACTGTGATGTGAAGGGAATTTCCTGCGCACGCACAGCATTGTTGTTGCTGAGCTTTTGTGAACATAAACCTCTTCAAGTGGCAAGGAGAAATAGTACTTTGTTCTGGCAGTGGAAAACACAAAGTTAGGAAAACTCCCACTCCTCCAAATCATTTTACTTCTGGTTGCTTGCTGAATATATTATTAGAAGATTAGAAGAAGTGGCTGCATTTAGCAGCTGCTGACACATTTCAGTGCTCTCAAGATGCAGAGGTCAGCTCTTAAATGCTGTAAATCAGCCAGACTTGGCTGCAGCCTGGCCATGCTATGGCAGATGGGGAGGAGGCTTGTGAAGAAGACCATGTAGGAGAAGGCCCTCCTACAATTAAAGGCAGCATATAAGAAAGATGGGGACAATTTTTTTAGTGGGGCCTGTAGTGATAGGACAAGGGATAATAGTTTTAAATTGAAAGAGGGTAGATTTAGACTAGATATTGTGAAGAAATTTTTTACGATGAGGATGATGAAGCACTGGAACAGGTTGCCCAGAAATGTGGTAGAAGCCCCATCCCTGGAAACATTCAAGGTCAGGTTGGACTGAGCTCCAGGTAACCTGATCTAGTTGAAGATGTCCCTACTCACTGCAGGGGGTTGGGCTAGAAGACCTTTAAAAGGAGAAATCCAGAAAGGATTTAAAGGCCTTCTGACCTAATGCATTCTATGATTCTAAACGCAGATTATCTAACATCTCTACAAGCAAAAAGTGGAATGCTGAGTTTTTCCCCTGCAGACTCTCTCACCTTTAAGTGTGTGCCACTCATGAGAGTGAATCAAGCTGAAAATATGTGCCCCCTTTGGCTTCTGGTGCCCATGAATTAGAAATATAGGTTTCTTTGGCTATAGGATAAAAAAATGGTTGTTTGCACTGGGAATGAAGGGTGGTGGGGCACACGGTCGGTGCCTGGCATTCAGGTGCAGTCAGTCATGGGGTCCTTGCCTGTGGGACAAATTAAGAGTGATGCAAAACGGCTGAGATATTCCAGCAGAGTCCAGTAAGAAACAAATATGCACTCACTCTGCCCCCGGCAACTGCTTTAGCTGGGGAGCTGTTGCTTCAGGGCAGCAGAGCTTTCCTGCTCAGGGCAAGCCAATAAAGCCATCCTGGAGCTGAATCTCCCAAGGCCAGAGGGCACGGTGTACTTTTAACACCCAAGTTGTGAAAATGCACCATTGAGGCTTGAGGAGAGAGATCCATAAGTGAGAGCAGTCCTGAGGCTGCTGGAATGGGCATATCTCACCCTCCCTCCACCTGGCAGCACATCCCCCTTCCCCAGATGGTATCAGTTTGGCAACACAGAGCTGGTGTCCAGGCCTTGGCCAGAAGCACAATTTGCTTCCTATACCTACCACCCATGTCCCACCACAGTGTCTGAGCTGAGGCATGGCATCTGTCACCAGTGAGGTGACAAGTGTGAGGCAGCCCTGTGGTCCAGCAGCCAGACCTGAGAGCAAACCGGTGCTGCCCCAGACACTGTGATAATGTGCCTCTTCTAAAATTACTCTTGGAAGAGGCTTCAGAGTGCAAAAAAAGAGAAAAAAGAACAACAACAGAGAAAGAAAGAAAAAAATCTGAACAAAAAGCCAACCCTCATGTTATCCCCAGGGCTGGTGGAATAAAAGCGCCAGAAAACATTTATATTGGGCTCCCCTGATATCAACACAGATTAAATGGATCCCCATGCTTCCCTCCAAACCACAGGCTCTAAAGTGGATTCCAAATCCCATCCCCACTTTAATTTAAGGGCCTCCCAATTAGACCGTTGGACGCCTTTCAAAGCTTTGTATAAATTGGAGATTATGCATCTAGCAGCAGAGGCTTGTCTCCTTGCTGAAGCAGCCACCAGCTGTAGCTCACTGCCTGAGCAGTCTGGGTCTGTGGCAGGGAAATTTGGGGGCTGATTGTGGTGTCCAGGTGGCCTGGGGAGGGCTGCTTTAGCCCTACTGCCATGGGGCTGGTATCTCCTTCAGCCATTAGGTGTTTCAAAAACCCTGGTGCTGCTTGGGGGCTGGAAGTGGCAGGGCTGTGGGAGTGAGGGGTTTCTCCAGTGTCCTGACTGAAGTGGAAAATTTCAGGAGAAGAAAAGATAATAATTAAAAAAATAAAAATCCTTGCAGGTTGACTTGAAATATTTTTGCTGTTCTTCCTCTTCCCACCTCCCCTAAGCCAGCGATCAGAAAACACACAACAGAGCACATGGCACGAATTCAAATAGTTTTGGTCAAGCTGTATTTTTCACACTTAATCTTAAAGATTTTTTGTTGTTGTTGCCCAGACCAAGGATTCTCCTGTATTTTCCTAAGGAGCAATGCAGTCCTGGATGCTGTGAGCTTTTAGTGGCAGAAGGAAGATCCAGAGATGTTTTGTTCAGGCATTTCTTCCCATCCCTTCTGTGCCCTCCCTCCTATCTGATATTCCTCCAGGGGCTGCATCCACACCTTGGAGGCTAATGGGTTTACCTACCCCTATCCCATGTGAGACAGGGGAGATCTCTCTCTCCAGGACTGACCTATCTCCTGTGTGAAGGATGCTGGGAGAAGTCCCTGTGGGATGTGGGAGAAGAGAGCTGTGGGCATAGCCACCATCATGCAAGTACTGGATTGGAGATCAATGACTGGCCCATTCAGCAAAGGGTCTCCAAAGGTGGCTGGAAAAGGTGACTTTACAGTGACTGGTGGTATTAGCTGGCAGTTATGGTCTTGTGTTTCTCCTGTTGCTCACCAGCTTCATCATTTCCCATCTTCCCTCCCCATGCATTGCAGCTGCTGGAATGTCAGATCCTGAGCAGAGGCTGCTGCCGGTCCTGAGCTGCTTGGAAGTAAGAAGCTGCCTTACAATCTGTAATACTTGGCATTTCCAAAGAAGTGAACCAAAACAGCTGAAGATAAATAGGTGTATTATGCTTCATATTGATGGAAATGCAATCATTGTCCTAACTTTAAATATTTTCCACCAGACTTCTGACCCCAAACTCTGTCTGAGTGGACCAGCTCATTGCACTGGCATAAATTGACTACAGTGAGTTAATTAAATAACTGAATATTAAGTGACCGAGATGACCAAGGGGCTGGGAAGCCATTTACTAAGGCATTTCCCCATGAGTTTGCCCAAGGAACTGGAGCTGCAGCGAGTCCAGAGCCTGGTTCTGCCACCCAGGGCACTACTTGGACCAGCTGATGGGTGCCAAACATATAATTTTTTTTTTAATTTTTTTTTTTTTTTTCCCCCAGTGCTTTCAAGCAATATTTTCATGGTCAAATGCCCTATTTGGGATAGTTCAAGTTAGGACTGCCTCTTTTGTTTTTGGCACAGGAGTGAAGAACTTACAGGATGGCTAATATGTTGCTACTGCTAATGCCGACTGCTTTAAACTACTGAGCCTTGACTGAGGGATGTAAGATAGGACTGAGTTCTTTTAAGTTAAGTACTTCTCTTCTTGTGCACAGGAATATCCTGTTTTTATCAGTCTTCCCTTGAAACATGAGAATTTTTCTTTAAAAATACCAAGAGGCAGGAAAAAAAATATGATAAAACACAAAGGCTAAATTTGTGTCTCTTTTAATGTAAAAACTACCACATCACCATTACACTGTCAAATTATCCTGTGTTTAATTTCTATATAAATTTTAAAACTTTCTGCAGACTGCCAATAAACCTCAAGGTGATAAGACTTGTTTCTGTTTCCATTGAAGTTGATGGCAAACCTCCCATTTATTTTGGTGTCTAGGATCAAACCCCCAGAACATAAATAATCAGGCAGTGAATGTGCTCTGTATTTCTTCTGTCCATACCTCTCCCTTCCTCTTCAGAAAATTTCTGAAGTTGGGCCCAACATTGATTTCATGCACAGGCTGGGAGCATCTTTCTCTCTTTCCTTCTCTCCTTTTTTGGTTTTTTGTGTTTTTTTTTTTTTTTTTTTTTTTTTTCCCTCTTCTTAGTGGGTTTTGATCTCTCCCTTTGAAATGGAAGCACATTCCCTGCAGGGTGCTCTGTGATCACTTGCTGGGTGTAGTCGCATGCTTTCACTTCTTGCTGTAGGTGAAATGGCTCCCGTGCAATGATATTAACTCTCTGCAAGGCAGCCCGAGCAATATGCTGCATTCCTGATGTTTTCTTAGATGCTTAACAGAGCAGGCAGCTTCCACCCAACCCCATAAAACCCCACTAAAACACAAATTTATGTAGTGGAGTGATGCAGTGCTATGACTGAAGATACCAGAGATATGTGAGACAATGGTTTAGAGAGGGCCAGATCTTGGACAGACCCACCTTTATGGTTAGCCTGAGTTAGTTGATCTATGTAAAATTACCTTTTCCTGCAAAGCCCTGCATAATCTAACAGTTTGTTGTCAATTATGATTTACTTACCATAGAAAAAAATGGTATTTCCTCTTGGTTTCACTGGAATGAAGCAGCTGGGGAGGGCAGTTGAAGAAGGAAATTCAGTGATGGGATAAGTGTTGGGAGAAAAAAACAAGAAAGACTTTTAACAGGAGAACTATGGTTAAGCCCAGCCCAGAGAAGTATGTAAGAATGTGCTTGTGATTTGCTTCCAACAAAATTTTTAAGCCTCTACTTAATATAAGCATGAATATCTCATTGCTTAAGGTTAAGCACGTGCTGAAATACTCATCTGGAGGTAAGCCCTGGCTGGCAAGACTGAAAGAAACAGAAATCACATAATCAACTTCCAAAGCAAGAGCCTAATCCTACTCAGTCAGCTATTTTGGGGGAGTTTCCAGGAAAGCAAAGAGGTTGCAGGAGGTGGATCTGTGTCTCTGATCTTACAAATTTCCTGGCAGGTGCAAAAGCAACTGCTCTGAACAATACCAGAGGTGTTTGGAGGATTGGCCTGAAGGCTTTGTCTGCAGCAGCAGATGAGGTTAGCATGCTATTTAAAACAAACAAACAGCCCCACCTCCCTCCAAAAATTTCACAAAAATGGCCCCTGTGGTTGTGGTGTGATTTTAAAAATATTTAAGCACGTTTGCTCTGAAACCATTCCTAGAGCTCTTGCAAAAATTAGTCTTTGCTCCATTGTCTTGATCAGTTTTGCAAATTCATATCCCAAAGTCACATTTGCATTAGGGAGTAAGACTGGCCATCTTTTCTTACACCCCCATGTCTTGGGTTCTCATATTATTTGAAGAAAAATACCAAGAGACATTAAGAAGTTCTTCTTTAGATGATGTTTACTTAGTAGGACTTCTAACTGGAAATTTTCCAAATAATTTCTCTTAAAGGGCGTGTGTGTGTCTGTGTGTGTGTGTGCAATGGGGTAAACTATGCTCTTTTATTTGTGAAAAAATGCACATGTGCATGCATGCATAAAATACTGGAGAAGGGAAAGGAAAAGCCTTTACTTACGGGTAAGAATTGCAATTCTGAAAACTAGTTTTATTTTAAACCTTTGGAGAAGGTTACATCAGTGATTCTAATGCTGTCCTTTAGCATCTGTGCAATAGAGGACCATGTTTATAGTAAACAGAGAGAGCAAATGCAAAAGGAGAGAACACAACTACGGTGTGGGGCTGCTGCTCTGTGCAGCTGAAGTAACCAAGGTCTGCTTGGGGCCACAGACAGCAGAAGGCTGGAAAAGGAGGCTTTGGGTACTCTATGCTTCATCAAAACTAGGTTTAAGGTCCTGTTTTCGTTATGAAGGCTTTTGGCAAAGGCAGAGCTGATGAAGCCACTGTATTTCTTCTATCTAGTGGAGATGTGAGAGAGGTGATTGAAGTGTTTCCAGGTGTTTCTGGCTTCAGAGAAAACCCAGGAGAGTTTTTGGCTTCCCAGTGGTTAGCATGCTAGACTTGGGGTTCGCCAGCACTTGCTGCCCTCCCAGGCTGCTTGGGCAGCGGCTGAATTTGTTCTGCAGCATGCACAAGCTCTGTGAGAGCTGATGCAGCCTGACCCCCCCCACAAAGACAACTGGATCACTCTAACCACCAAGGGCTTTGCTTCCAAAATGCGTGACTCCCAGGAATGACCTTGCAGACAGTTTCAGCCCCAGGTTTAGCTACAATTGCATTGGAGGACAAGCCACTCCTTTTCAAATCCCCCAGAACTGAGTTTGTGAGCCAGGCTATGTATGTCTCAATATTAAATAATGAGGTGGAATAACATGGATGATCATGATATGGCATTAATACATTTGTAAGGCACTGGGTAATAAATGGGTCCTGTGCAGTGTTTCAGCGAAGACCTCGCCTTTGAATTTTCATGGAGCTGATGATCGACAGAAAAGGTAACGTGCTCAAAACAATGGAAGTTATCTACAAGTATGTTCAGGAAGGCCTGGGGCTTTAAGATGCAAATACAGAAGTATATTTAACATCTTGACTTCTATTCTTTTGTCATAATACAAAGTGGAAAGACAATGTTTAGTAAATGTTTACATCGTACAAAGGGGAGTTTTGCAAATTGCATTGTAGCTCTTTGGGAGGAACCAGGAAAGAGGGCAGGATGTTAACAACATAAAAAAGAATAGCAATAAAACCCGCCCCTAATATTAATTGTCTAAGAGGAAATTCATGTATCTCTCATCAGGACATTTCAGACTCTGCTTTGCATTGCTGGAAGCTGGAGAACACTAATCGTTTTTTTGGCATGGAGAAGCAAGTTCTTGCATACTTGAAACATAACTCATTTACAGTTGTTTTGATGGATGTTCATAAGCAATATAGAGAGCCTCCAAGTCCCTTCAGCTTGCCGAGCATCAGAGTTAAAAACAGGCCCAAGCTGTAGAGTTCAGATGTAGATCTGGCTCAGCTCCTTGATGTAGGAACTGAAGGGGAGTACTCTGATTAAACACCTCCCTTCATTTTTGTTCCTATTGTTGGCTGTGTTAATGTTGGCTGTGTTACGCAGTGAAAACCTATCAGTGGGTTCCTTGTGAATTCATAGAATCACAGAACAATTTGGGTTTGAAAGGACCTCTGAAGGTCATTTAGTCCAACCCTCTTGCAGTAAGCAGGGACACCCTCAGTTAGATCAGATTGCTCAGAGCCTGGTCATGATAGGCCTGAAAGGATTCTCAAAGAATTGTTTGCACAATTGTCAAAAAAGCTCTTCAGCAAGGTGGCAGGAGCTCACACTTCCTGAGGATCCAGGCCCCAGGCATTGTGAAGGTCTATCTAGTGCTGGCTGGTTAAATGAAGAGGGGTGCCTAAGGACCTTAAGCAGTCCTGGGAGGGAGGTGTAGCTCAGAGACCTGCATCCTGGTCCTTTTCCTCCTTGAAACAGCATCTGAGCACCACCATGTACTGGGGGCAGACTAAAAAGCTGGGCAGTGATGTTGCAGGACATGGGTGATGAGGGAAAGCATGCACTGACCTGTAAAAATTAACCACTGAACTTCATGTGTGTATTTGTGCATATGTGTGTGTATGGAGCAAGGTGGAACAACAGGTTTGAGGCTGCAGCGAAATCCTTCATCACTGGCCAATGCCAGACATGGTATAAAAGCTTTGGCTGTTGATGTTATTTACTTAGATGTGAGGCTTTGCCCCACATTTCAGTTTCTCCCACAGACTGCTATCCACAGATGAGTCTGAAGATGAAGATTATCAGCATGACACTGCAGCATGTGCAGAGTGATTTCTTCTCCCCAGCCCTCAGTTCATTTCTTCTGGTGCCCATGGAGCAAAACTCTGGAGCAAAGTGGTCTCCATGGGCAGTTTCTCTTAGTGGTGGAAATTGTGACTTTTGTGCTCTATCATTTTCATTTCATGTCCAGTAAAATACTAGAGAGTTACAATGAGTAACATTTTGGTTACATCACCTTGCTGGGAGGAAAGGGAATGGGGTTATCAACCATGAGATTGTCAAGGAGTCCTGCATGTAATTCACAGCATGGGTTTGTATGCAGAGGTTGCCAAGATTTCTACAGTATGACTAGAAAGCCACTAGTGGAGATACAGAGGAGCTGATGCCAAACGCTTCAGAGCCAGACCTTTTCTTTCCCACAGGCTACCTAAGTGCCTATGCAGCTTTCAGGTGAACTGGAGACTTAGTCTTCATTTTCCTTTGCCATTAGCTCTCTTGCTGTTTTCATACCATACTTACTCCTGTTCTGTGTGTTCCATACCTACAAAGCCCTGCAGAATCATGTTAAGTAGTTAGATAGTACCTAATTCTTTCCACAGTTTTTCTTTCTTTCTGTGTCTTTCTACTCCTTCCTCTCCCTCCTCTCCCTTTCCTTTTTCCTGTCTTCCTCTGATAATCTGTTCTCCCTTCCCCATGCATGGCTGTCCAACTTGGTGACACCTTCTCCTGCACCATGTCTCCTGATAGCTGGCAGGACAACTGTAGGAGTCTCTGGCTGCTCCACCCTCACAAGAGGTTTTGGAGCAGGGAGCTGTGGACTTATTGCTCACTGACTTGTAAAGGCAGGAGAGGTGCTCCAAACTCCACCTATCAGGAAGAAAGTTGGACGATCTGCTTGGCCAAGAAGCTTTGCAGAGGATAGGTCTGGAGGGAATGAAACCTTGGAGCAGCCGGGGCCATGCAGGAGGCTTGGACTGAAAGCACTGGACACTACCAATGAGTTTTCCCATTTAAAAAAAAAATTATTAGTGCTGTGCTACTTAAAGAAATCAGGCCAAGAGGCTACAGTATATAAGGGAAAAAAAAAAAAAAAAAAAAAAAAAAAAAAAAAAAATTTATTGGGGTATTCACCTCAGCAGAAGCTTTCACCTCACATCAGCCCAGAAGAGGGAAATTTATAGTATGAGGAAAAAGGGTGTGGTTATTTGGGAGGATTATAGAAATGCTGCCAGAGTATGTAGAGATTTGACAAAAAAGTCCAAGGCTTTCTTGGAACTTAGTCTGGTTAGGGAGGTGAAAGAAAACAAGAAGAGTTTCTTCAAATACATCAATGAAAAAAAAGGAAGAGTAAGGAAAAGGTGGGCCCACTGGTAAATGAAGTGGGAGATATGATAACAGAAGACACAGATATGGCAGAGTTGCTGAATGCCTTCTTTTCCTCCATCTTTACTCCTAAGATCAGCCATCAGGAATCCCAGTCACTGGAAGTAGGGGAGATTGGGTTAGAGATGGCTTGGATAAACTGAAAATGCACACATCCATGGGCCCTGATGAAGTGCATCCATGTGTGCTGAGAGAGCTGTCTGGTGTTGCTGCTCAGCCACTCTCCATCATTTTTGATAAGTCCTGGAGAACAGGAGAGGTGCCTGAGGACTGGAAGAAATCCAGTGTCATTCCAGTCTTCAAAAAGGGCAAGATGGAAGACCCAGGCAACTACAGACCAGCCAGCCTCACCTCCATCCCTGGAAAGGTGGTGGAGAATCTCATTCTCCATATCTATCTACAAGGTTATCAGGAGTAGCCAACATGGATTTACTAAGGGGAAATCTTGCCTGACTAACCTGATACCCTTCTATGAAGGCATGACCAAATGAGTAGATGAAAGGAGAGCAGTGGATGTCATATACCTTGACTTCAGTAAAGCTTTTGACACTGTTCTCCCATAACATCCTCATAGCAAAAGTCAAGAAATGTGGGATAGACAGCTGGACTGCGAGGTGGATTGATAATTGGCTCAACAACTGAGTCCATAGGGTTGTGATCAGCAGCGCCGAGTCAAGTTGGAGGCCTGTGGCCAGTGGTGTTCCCCAGGGATCCGTACTGGGTCCAGTTTTGTTTAATATCTTCAACAACAACCTGGATGAGGGGATAGAGTGTACTCTCAGGAGGTTCACTTATGATATGAAGCTGGGAGGGGTGGCTGATATAGCAGATGGTTGTGCCAGGTGTGGGCTATTTAATGAGATCTGGACAGGCTGGAGGGCTGGGCAAAGGTGAACCTTATGAGGTTCACTAAGGACAAGTGTAGAGTCCTGCATCTGGGGAGGAATAACACCAGCCACCAGTACAGATTAGGGGATGTCCTACTGGAAAGAAGCTCCATGGAAAAACACTTGCAGTCCTAGTGGACAGTAAATTCTCCATGGGTCAGCAGTGTGCCTTTGTGGCCAAGAGGGCCAATGGTATCCTGAGGTGCATCAGGAAAAGTGTGTCCAGCAGATCTAGGGAGATTCTCCTCCTCCTTTACTCTGGCCTGGTGAGATCACACATAGAATACTGTATCCAGTTTTGGGCTCCACAGTTCAAGAGAGACAGGGATCTACTGGACAGAGTCCAGCGGAGAGCTATGAGGATGATTAAGGGAAGAAATAGTTTCTCCCATGAAGAAAGACTGAGAGAACTGGGGCTGTTTAGTCTTGAGAAAAGAAGGCTCATGGGGGATCTTATTAATGTCTATAAATATCTGAGAGGTGTGTGTCAAGAGGAAGGGGCCTATCTCTTTCCAGTGGTGCCCAGTAACAGGATACGGAATAATGGGTTTAAGTTGGAACACAAGGAGTCCCCCCCAAGGAGAAACTTCTTCACTGTGGAGGTGATGGAGCACTGGAACAGGCTGCCCAGAGAGATTGTGGAGTCTCCTTCTCTGGAGGCTTTCAAAACCCACTTGGATGCATTCCTGTGTGTCCTGCCCTAGGTGATCCTGCTTTGTCAGGGAGGTGGGACCAGATGATCTCTAGAGGTCCCATCCAACCCCTAACATTCTGTGATTCTACAATTCTTGAAAGGACTTAATTTTACTGGAAATTTGTTTGTTTTTTTTTTTTTTTAATGAGGTTGCAAAAAACTTCTCCCAGAACAGGTAAAGGATAGTAAAAAAATTAATTAATAATAGAAAAAAAAAATTCTAATAATCCAGGTGAGTATTGGTGAAGACATTCATGATCATATAAAACCTCTGCTGTGATCTTTCACAACTGTGGGTAGGCTCAGAGGGCCTTTTACAGCATAGCCAGAGCCTCCTGTAGCAACACTATTCCTTAACAAAGCTGGGAATGACCTACAGAATCTTTATCAAGTCACTACAAATATTTTCTAACTTTTTCAGTCCAGGAGATCTGGTTTGTTTTTTTTTTTTTTCCCTTCAGATCATGTACTGACCATGACTGGTCTTAGAGAGACTCTCTCCTGTTGGGCTGTGATAACAAGGCAACTGGGGTAAATAGGAGAAAGAGGATATTTAGGACATCTGACTTCCAGTGTGATTTGAATTAGGGATTTTTTTTTTTTTTTCAAATCCCATCAGGACACATTTTTCAAAATCTCCCAAATTGGCTTAAAGGCCTAAAGCAGCATTTTTAAAAGCACTTGAATGTTTAGGCTTTGTCTAGCCTCTGATTTTCTGTGGGAGAATATTGAGTCAAATATTCAGAAGTATCACAGTTCTTTAGCCAAACTCCTTGTGGGTACTTGGTAGGTTTCCCTTCCCTGTTTCTAATTTGGTTTATACCCCAAAGCCAACTGGGTTTTGCTATTCGTTCTGTGGGTGGGAAAGCCTGTGAGAAGGTATTACAGCTGTACATCCCAGTCAAGAGATTTTCTCCTCTGAACTTTTCTAGATGTGAGGAACAAACTCTTCTCCAAATCAACAGCATGTTTTCAGGACTTTGTTGTTGTTTTGTCAAGCATGATCTACCTCAGGAAATCTGACCACCTGGAGAAGGCTCAGCTGCAGACTGAGGTTCAGGCCTCATCTTGGACTCAGCAGATATTAATAACAATTACAAATCTTTCAGCAGCACAGCTATCCTACGTGTTAGTAACAAGTGAAATCTTGTGTATTACTTGAGGGCTGATTGTTCTGCTTCACGCCACACAAATAAAATTAGTGATTCCTGCCATTCTAGGGCAGCATACCTCCAGTTCTGTTCTCTGGGTCTCAGCTGAGGTTTCCAGCAGAGAAGCTACAGCCACCCAGCCTTGGTCGTGTGCATGAGTCTGTCAGGGATAGGGTGTGGCCTCTAAACCCCTCCATTGTGGTGGTAGATGTTGAGCATCAAATGAGACTTGTAGCTATTAGCCACAGATGTGTTAGCCACAAAATGAGATAGTTATGGGCAAGCTGAAGGGTCCCTGGGGAAATGTCTATGAGCCGTATGCAAGTGAGGGAGCCAGCAGCTCCTCCTGACCTCCTCCAAGTCATTCCACTTTCATGTCCATAATTATTGGCTGCTCATAGGCACTTTCTGTGATCCCAGCTCTTCCCACGTTACCCAAGAGGAAAAGTTATACTTCAAAGACCTCTCTCTCCTTTATTGCTCTGGACTGTGTTTTGCAAAGGGTTTATGTTCCTTCTTTAGCTATTAGAGGGGAGCTAGTGGTCTGAGCTAGCCTCTGGTGTGAGCAGGGCTCAGCCTCTATTCTTACTCCTTCATTTGCCAGCTCACCCAGAGTGCCCAGTCACCTTAAGAAATCAGCATCTCCTTTCCAGAGACAGAGGACACTTGGGTAGCCATCTGACCTTGGTGGGTAGACTGACTGTAAAGAAGGAGTGTATAAAGTATGAGGGTAACCTCCTGGGGTGAAGGGGCAGTGAGGAATCTTCTGAGTTAAGGCTTATGCAAGCTTACTTTGCTTCAGCCAGCTTGCTTGTCACCCTGTGAATCCTCAAGAGGCGACCATTAAGTGGTTAATGGGCTTCAATGGCCACAGCTTTGGACGGGTGTAGTAATTCCTATAGCAGTTCCCCAGTCTGGGGGAACATGGGCTCCAAACACAACAGAGACCACATAAAATAGCTTGTGGTTTTAAATCAAATTGTATTTTTTGCTATTACCACAGTTTCTTCCTTCAAGAAAATCCTGGGGACTAAAACATGAACTAGATTTCCAAGTTAAATTTGTGAAAATGCTGAGGTGCTGAGGTGACGGGAGCCCGGGCCAACGTTCAATTTATAGTTCAATTCAGTGTTGATGGTTTCTGGCTGATTATGAACTTAGCAAGCTACTAGTTAGGCTTTGATGACAATTATTTTAAGTATCATAGATTCTGATTCACAAGGCAGTAATTGCAGGTCATTATTACTGACATTATTAGATTAAGTTAAAAATTAGCTTTTAGGCTTAGAGCACCATGCACTAATGTTCTCTGAAATGGAACACCTGTGTGATGCTTTAACAGACAGTTGAGGGAAATTAGTCCCCTTAATTAACTGAGCTATGACTGGGCATTGTTTGTTGTTACAATGACAAAAAAAATGGCATTTGCACCTTTAGATGCAATTTTCCATAGGTGAAATGGGACACCAGCTGGAAAAAATGAGCCCAGATTTTGCAAAGCAGTGGTGACTTTCCTTTGAGATACTGTGATTGGTGCCCCACATTCTCTTCCAGGAATAAGTTGAGTCAAAATTGATTTTGTTGGCTGGACTCTTAAATGGGACCAGCAGGACCATGTCCATACACTGGCTTTGTGTTTTAGATAAACACACTTGCAAAACCAGTTTTTTGACGCAGCTTTGATGACAGGAGACGAAATTCAGGTTTTGGTTTTTTTTTTTTCCTCCTTCTGAGAGCTTCTGATCTCTGGGTTTCTGTGGGCCTTTGCCTCTGCCATGTCCAGCAACACCATGGAGAGATGAAGCAGCTTTAAGAAGATTACCTTTTGCTATTGAGAGACCTGTGATAGCTGTGACTGCTCCTTTCACCTGTGGTGCCTGGGGTCCTCCGACTCCTCTGCCAGCTCCGTGCAGGTTATAGCCTTGCTGGTCCCTCTGAAGTGCTCCTGAGACCCTGAGCCACCCAGGAACACCCCTGTGGAGAGGCACCTCCCTCTGGCTTCGTGTTATGTGGGTAATTCCTTTCCAGGTGCAGTGAAAGTTCTTACTTTTAAAAGAGTTTTGAATAGGATGGTTATTTCCATAGAGACTATTCCACTTCCTCTAGTTCAATTAATTGGGAAGGGCCTGATATTTGCATCTCAATGGGACCCTCTAGGTATAGAATCCAGTGAAAGGCCTCTGCAGGCCTGTTTGTGTGGGATTCTGATCCCTTTGCATCTCACAAAGAATTGACAGTTATTTAATTCAAAGAGGGAAGGAAGTATGATAATTTCCTCATCTCCAAATGTAAAATTTCTTTACGAGGAAGTATGGAAAGCTTAAATAATTTGCCCAACAGCACAGCCCAAAATAGGACGCAGATACCAACCTCTAATCCTTACCTGCGGCCATAGGATCATCTTTCTTCTCTTGATCATAATGAAAACACAGAAGCTGCTTGCGCTGTTGTGCAGGAAGGGAGGACGGGGCACCGCACCACGGGGACAGATTAGGATTATGAGGGGCAGCACCTGGGGTGCGGGGGCCAGGGAAAAAGCAAATGAAACAGTCACCAAACCAGTCTGCCTGCCAGAGCCCAAGGGGAACTCGCTCCTCCCCGCTGACATCTGTTCACTGGGCTTTCAAAACAGAGAGAGTGGGCTCTGGCCAGGGTGGCAGGGCAGGAGTGTTTCTAATTCACCTTCTGCTTTGTGGAGTGGGTGTTTTGGGAAAGAAAAAAAAACTTCTGGTTGGACCTCTGGTCACACAGGTGTGGAGCTGGTGAGGAAATGCCTGCAGGGTCTTTCCAGGTCCATCCAAGAGCTGAACAGTTTCTTTCCTGGTTTTCTTCTTGCTGGGTTTCTAAGGTCTTGTATTCTGTTTTTCCAGACACTTGAGAGCCTTCTGCCACACAGAATGAACCTGGTTCTTCAGCACAAGTTTTGGTACCTATTTTTCTTCTCCATCTGTCCAAAACAGGGCAGGGTTGGCTTTCATTTTGGAATGACCCTAAAAAAAAAATAAATTGAATAGCCATTTCTAACAATTGTGTCCAGCTGAAAAGCTATCTTGCATTATTAATATGCACTTAAATTTACAAACCCTGTCTGGATTTTTGTGATAAAAGTCTTGAAGATGACCAGGAAAGATAGGGGACTGTTCAATTGAAAATGTAACAAGACCACCTAAAATATTGCACACCCAAGGGGCAGAACTGAGCTAAAAACTCAGTGTTTTGATTGTGTCTGGAAATACCAGCAGATCCCAGTTTATTGAGTTCTGAAAAGAAAATTAATAAGTGGATCCAGGCTTCCAGTTATAGGTCTCAGAGCACTTCACAAATGTTCTAAGTATGCAATCACTTATTTCTGTTGGTGGAAAGAGAAGTGGGGAACTACAGCACTTTAAAATATGCTGGTGTGATGCAGCTGCAAATGTCTCTTTGCATCTCACTCCATTGCTTTTGCTGCTGGGCTGCACCAAAATAATTATTTGGTTGCCAGTGGTGTATCTTGGGTATAAACAGAATTCACTCCATCACCCAGGAATTGTGGGCGGTGGGAAGTTCTGGCTGATGGGGCTGTGGATTAAGTGTGTCAGTGCTGGAGGATAGGGTGTTCCTGTGCAGAGAGAGGGCCCGATTTAGGAATTTGCTCCTCACAAAGGTATGCCAAAGCCCTGAGGCTTCCTGCATTTAGGGTGTGATGTAAGATACATCTCTTTGTTGAGAGCTTTTCTCCTGACATCCTTGCAAGCCAGGCAGATGTGTGAATATCTCCCAGTAGTTACCCCTGGAAGGAAACATTATTGGATATCCTAAGGGGTAAACAGTGCTCAGAACTGAATTAAGAAGTGTTGTCTCTGTTTACTCCAGTTCTGTGTGCTCTGCTCACTATTTTCAGAGCAAAGCACCTGTGTTTTATTAGCAGTGGCCAGTTATCGGTGTTGACTT
Organism: Florisuga fusca; assembly: GCA_038090715.1. Taxonomy (NCBI): domain Eukaryota; kingdom Metazoa; phylum Chordata; class Aves; order Apodiformes; family Trochilidae; genus Florisuga; species Florisuga fusca. The sequence continues at coordinate 25,617,495 of JAAWXA010000001.1, read as the reverse complement.
TCAGACCTCTGAAATCCAGAAGAATGAGCAATTTTCCAAGACTCCAGACCCAAAGCTCAGGTCAGGCTCAACAAAGGAACTACCAGAGGGAGATGGAAACATATGGCTTGGAAGTGCACACAACAAGCAATGGGACTGATGCTGGGTGCCATGCCCAGCCCTGCCTTAAAGGCCAGCACCTGGCCAGGAGGCATTGCCTCATCAGCTCTTTGTAGCCAGAAGAGTTGGATATGAATCAAGCTGGTGGCCTCCCATGATGATTGCAGTCAGCTGTGATCTACTGGGACAAGGTGAGCACATCCTGCACAGTCCTTGTGCTGCCACACACCTTTGCGGGTACCCCTTGTTGTTGCTCTCCTCCAAAAGCTGTGTCTGCTACATACAGGCAACTTCTGCTTTTGTGAGGTGTTAATTAGGCTTGGAGGTGACTGCTCCTTTTGTAGTTTCTTTGATTAGTGACAGAGCTCCTTGTCAGTGATGATGGAGATACAAAAGCCAGTGGCTAGTGTGCAAAACTTTGTCTCCTGGTGTAGAGGCAACCAGGTGAACACAATCAGGTGTTGCCAGGTAGGAGGAGGAAAGCGTGAGCTCCTGTTAAGCCCACCTGTGCCCAATTAGAGCTGGGCCCAACTGCGCATGAGCAGTTTTTATTGGTCACCCAAAAAGGCTCACTTTTTATTGGTCCCCCAGTTCTGCTCATGCGCAGCTGGGACCACATAATAATAAGGATCTTCAAGTATTTATCCTTAGACTTTTTAAAGCATCTTTCTTTCTCTTATCTTCAGAAAAAAAAGAAGTTTTCAACATTCAAGCTGAAGTTTTACCTGTAAGTAGTTTGGTTTCTAACAGGTTGTTTGAGGGGATAAAAGTCTTTACTTCGAGCTGGAATTGAGAAAGGAGAGTAAAAGAAGGGATAGGGACAGACAGGCAGACAAAAGTAGGTGGATGCACCCTTTCTTATCCCCATATTTCTGTGTATGGCAGACACCAGCCTGTTTATTTGGGAATTTAGGGTCCAAGGAATGACCGTCCTTAGCTGAGATCAGTGACTTGGCCTTGGGTTCCCACTTGTCTGAGAAAAATGTCCTGTTTTGAGGGAAGAGGTCCCTACTCTCTCCAAAATTCACAGCACCGCTAACATTGCATGCTCAGAACTCTGCCTAGCTAGAATTCTTATTTTCTAGCTATTGCTATTTATATCAACATTTCCCTTCAGCTTTACCCCGGATAGGATCAAAGCTCTGGGAGCTGAGATCTGTCATTACACAGGCTATGAATTCTGTATTCCTACCTCAGATTTTGATTCAGTTTGGGGGTTGTGTGGAATTCATCTGAAGCCAAGTGGTTTTGGATGTCAAAACCATAAAACAATTTTTCCTGTTTGATGTGACATGGGTGTATAATAATATATTTGGCCTTGCCCCTGGGTTACCTAACCATGGGCTGTGATTCACCTCAGAGGTTCAGCTGCCCTTTTACTGGACCTGTGCTCAGTTTCAATTTTTGTAATGAAGCCAAAGTCCAGCCAATGCTTCTAGAAGCACTTCCAGTAGCTCTGCTAGTTGATATTAAAATCTGCTAGTTAATGTTTAAATCTACCTCCTGCTAATACAACACTAATGATCTGTACTTTAAGGCATCTTTGATGTGATGATCTCAAAGGAAATCAGTTAAGGATTATCCCACATGCATTGAATGTACAGGGAAACGAATCCTAAAAACACTGGCAAACTGGATGTGAAAACTGGAATTTCTGTCCCCACAAGGAAGTCAGATACATAGCTTTTGTTTTCTTCCCCATCCACAAGACAAAAATTTTGCTGTTGTGGACATGTTTATGGAACACAATATACATAAATAAAAATATTCCTGGAAAATGTAAGTTGTGTATCAGTTAGATTTAAAATCAGGCCAAATAACATTACACCTGTGGTGCTGTGTGTCTACCTCCTGGTTCTCTGAACTGCTGGGCTCCAGGTTAGGTCATAATGGACGGTGCCAACAGCCCAGCTGTTGTCATGGGTGATGGAAGGTGTAAAGCATCCAAACTGTTAGTGGTGGTATAGCATCTTTGGTGAAGGCTCTTTAAGTGAGTCAAAGTCAAATACTTAATTTTAAGTTTCCCATATAGAAAAGAGACCCCAAACAAACCTTTCCTGAAAGTTTTCTTTGATAAAAATTAACGTGCATGTTGCAAGCAGCATCCTCCACATGTACTCCATCAGACTCAAATTGTGTCTTTGCAGTACTCAGCTGAAATCAGGTTAAGGAGAGCTGTGTCACTCGCTGTATTTCAGAGTCGCACTGTTTATCATGCCATGTACAGTTCTTACAGGTCCTTCTCCATGAAGGTGCAGTGGAAGTTCACGCTAGTGGTGAAAGTCCAGCCTTAGGGAACTGCTCTGTCCCAAGCTCTGAGCTGGTGGTATTTGGCCTATAGGTCATTACAAGGAGACAGGTTATGGTCAGCTTTGGCTCTGGACTGTCTGCATTGCAGCTGATTTTGAGAAGGCAAATAAACAGTTTCTGATTAGATGGAGTGATTTTGTTCTCCTCAATGTTTGCATGCACAGTTGGCCAAACAGGAAGGGTGAGAGCCAATATTATAACTGGGTACATTGGCTTTGATAAGGTCAGCACCAGATTTTTGGTGTGGTATGTGTAAACCCTGCAGCATTAAGGAAGGAGAAGCTTTCCATCCCACGTTATTCTTTGTCCTGAGTGCTGGTGGTAGTGAGATTTACACCCTGAGGCATATTTGGAAGCATTTAAGCAGGCAGCTGGGACAGCAGAAGGGGGAAAGGGCTGCTCTTCAAATGCTCGAGGCTAGGATTACTTTTCAGAAAACCAGCCAGAGGATGTGATGTTTCTATAAAGCTCATGCCTCCTTAAACGCATACAGGTATCTTTCTAAGGAATGAATTTCCCTCAGCATTTATAGTTAGCCTTGCTTGCAGTGCAAGTCCTGGACAGGAAAATCTAGATAGTTTAATGGAAACAGTCTCTAAATCTGAACAGATTCTCCAATTTGTCCTATTGGGCAAACAAATGCATGTGAACAGAGACTACTGTTTTAATCTTCCATCTTTGTCTTGCAGTTCCGGGTTATCCTTTTATGTGAGTCATAGTTTTTATCTATACAAAGAGAAGGTTTAAGCTGCTTTGAGTGAGGTACTTTTCCAGTACTTTAGCACTAATTAATCATTAAAGCACCAAGATCAAAGGGTGAGGAACTAGAACGCTGGTATGTTCTTATGATCACAGTTGTAGCCAGTTCCTCTCATAAATGTTGGTATTTTGTGAGTTTCAAATCAAATCTCCCATGGAGAATGATTTGGCAACAAGATGGTGGGCTGTTTTCTTTGCATCTCTCAAAAGTGAAAGGAGTTTTAACTCCACAAGGAATGCAGTGCCAGCCCCACAAGAAAAAGGCTGGCTATTGCTTTGAACATGTTGGCACCTGAAGATGCCAGTGATTTAGGCATGGACAGAAAAACCCAGCCTCGTGTAGTGGAAGACAACAGTCCCTGTCCTGAAAAAAATCAGATAAGCAATTAAATGGCTGGAGCCTAGAGCCTACTTCAAGGGTAACTGAAGGCAGTTAAGGGTGTAAACCTCACCATAAGCCAATAAGACTTTCTATTTAAGTACTTAAGTTTCTTCTGAAAGTGAAGCTTCTAAAATAATGCTGCCGCTTTTGAAAAAAATGTAGCCTAAGGCCATGACTTCAGTGAAGCATTAACCTCGGTCTGAAATGGCTATTGTCTTCTCACCTGAAAGGCCAGTACTTCCATTCGATGATGCTTTCAACTGTAGGCAGCAGTGGGCAGGGCAGAAGCATGAGCCAGTGCCTGGGCTCTGCCTCTACTTACACTGATAACCTGCATTCCTCCCACCATGAATGTCAGGTCCTGACAGCCTTCCTGTGGGCAATGCTAGGCTGCACCCATAAAATTCACTTTGTCTCTTCAGTGTAGTCAGTTGGTACCAATTCTGCACTACCTGAATGCTTGGGATCTGACAAAAGAGCCACAGTGCTTATGGCATATTAATAATGAGAGAGAGGAGAGCATATGGTGTGCAAACAGCTCCCGTTGCTGGTGACCACCTGTGGATGGGAACATATGAATTTAGCTGCTCTGGAGGGAAGGGAGGTTAGTTTCCATTTGTTTTTGTGGGGAATCAGCAGACCAAGCAGGGCTTGGTCTTCTGTGTCCCGTCTGGAGCAGGGAGGATGTGCACTGAGGAGCAGCAAGACAGAAGTGAGGCTGGGAGTGAAGAAGAGGCATGGCAAGGCAAGCATCAATTGTCAACGAAGTAATGAAGCATCCGTAATATTAGTGGCTAGTAATCGTTGTCCTAGAAACAGATGTAATGGAGCAATGCTATTTCCAAAATGTGTTGGCGTTTTTTTTCTTGTCTTTTTCTCTTTTTCTTTCTCCCTCCCCCCCTGGCCCCTACCCCATTATATGGAATATTTGAAAAAGCCATTATTCCTCCTTCAAAAAAAAAAAAAAAAAATTCTTTTTTTCCCCCCCTTCTTCTCTTGTAGGAGGCCTGGGATTTAACAGCATGGGCTCTTGTCCAGCATTTGTTCTGACCTAGATTTTGATCTCTGTTTTTTTCCCTTACCTTCTGCTTAGCTGGCTACTACCTCTTCAAGACATGCGTAAAATCTATAAAACATTTGTGTTTCGCATTAGTTTTACTTTCTATTTTCAGGAAATTCTGAAGCCTGTAACAAAGAGATTTAGATTACAATGGCCATAAATGCTTTGGACTGCTAGGGTGATCTGAAGAATTGTCATCAGTAAGGGAACTGGTTCAGTAAAGCGAGATATTAAATAATAACAAAACAGTGAAAAATGCTGTAGATTTCTCAGCATTTGTCTTCTCTCACTGGATAGCAGCAATGGACAGTACCTTCTCTGACAGCACTGGAGAGCTGGTGCACCTGAGTTAAACTCTTGAAATCAAGTCATAAATATTGCAGTACAGCCTCAAGCTGTGAGCATGGGTTGGGATCTTTTGTGCTGGTTGATGTACACATGTTTATAAAAGACAATCCCTTTCCTGAAACTTAGACAATATTAAAACACACAAAGCAGAGAGAAAGTAAGGAGATTGTGGTTTTTGGTCCCTGTTTTCCAGTTGGTGGTTGGAAGCATCGGGGATACTAGTTAACATCACTTGTGAATCTGGTCTCCTTATTGACCTCTTTCAGCTGTCCTGTCCCCTTTCCTGGTCTGCAGTGCTCATCCACTTGGACTGTAGAGTAGAAACATTACTGGAAGTGCAAAGATATGGAGAACCAAACCCGGCAGTCTGGGCAAGGACAAACAATTGAGCCTGAACCTTTGAATGAACAAGAATTCAAAGCATTAAAGCCAGTGGTTGATTTAGTTAAAGGAGTTGAAAGAGTACAGTGTGATGTTTTGCTAATTTGACTTCACTGTTGCCTCACATTTGACATGACATAGTCATCCATGTCCTGATGTGTATTTGGAGACTCATCAGAGGACATGGATGTTTGTCATGAAGCAGAGAGGCTGCACAAGGTCCCTGCATCTGGGACAGTTCTGCTCAGTTCACAAATTAATGTTTTCAGGCAAAAAGAAGCAGTGGGTGGAGGACATTCCTTATGTGTATCCCACAGTGCTGGTTGGAAGATGTAATGTTGATCCTGAAATTTCAGACTGATGGTTGATCTAGTGCTGTTGAAGTTGGAATCAGTTGTTGCTAAGTTGTATGGGAGCCATCTTCATGAAGGTGATTTTTCTTCTGTGTTGCATTTACAGACTCCCCCACCGAGCCCAACATGGCTCAGTACACAGGGAGACACTGGTTTGTGCTGGTATGGTTTTCATGTGCCTATCAGAAAGATTAACCCAGAAGAGTAAACTTACCATGCAGTCTTGTTCTGCAACAGCAGTTTCTGATGGTGATACGCATGCTCTTGTAAAATGCATTTTTCATGAGAAGTTATTCTTGTGCACAGATGTGTGCAGAGCTTTATTTTTGTAACTCATTAGTGGCAGCAGGTCAAAAAGCAAAGACACAAAAAGGAAAAAAAAAAACCTGGCAAACCTACCACCCTAAGAACACTGGTAACAGTGAGGCAGCCCTGCCAGCCTGAGTCATGGGAAGAGCAAAGGTTGATTGGATCCTATGCAAAGGAAAGCATGGGGGATCTTTAACATGTGCAATTTATTTATGGGTTTTAAAAAAATTCAGCAGGAAGCAGTGCTTCTCAGGTGCGGAGCTGGAAACATGGTTTTTCACTGGGGAAGGGAGACCAAGCTATTCCCTGCTGAAGGTTATAACTGCTTGGTTGTTATACCCATACGCTGTGAAGAAGCATGTACTTTCCCAGAAAGAAAATAAAGACCCAGAGAGAGGTAGACCTTCCTCAAAGCATGTTGCTCTGGCCTGTTGTCTTACCTGGCTCTTTTGCAGAAAAGCAAGTCCCTTTAGACATGCTGGTGAAGATTTCTGTGTGTCAGGCTTATGGCATGGCTGGAGGGACACTGGCCAAGCCTCTGCCATACCAAGACTTAGGTGTATGTGCTGAGGAGCAGCTAAGTGCAGCACCGTTGTTCAGGTGGCCCTCAGCAGTAAGCACTTGCATTTGATTGTTTTTTTCCATTTTCCTCCTCTCCAAAAATTCAAGTCAGTGACCAACAAGCCATGTGTGGGTGCATGAGTGTGCACACACACACACACACACGATGTGCTGTGATTCCTCCTGGTTAGCATCAGACAAGGACACCTCACACAGGGTGAGCCTGTGGTCCCACTGGCCCCACCTCCATTAGGTGTGCTGCACCACCCAGTGTAATTCATACTCTAATCCTGTTTGATGATCCAGAAAGAATGTTTCAAGAATGTTTCATCCCTCACAGTAATTTCACTAACCTCTCCTGGCAACAACAGAAGGGGAGGTAATGAAGTGGTATTTTCAAAGAACATAAAACCTAGAGAGCCTTTCTTTCGTCTGAGAAGAGTTAGAAGGCGTATGGAGGACTTCTCCACATGGCTCTGCACTTCATCTGCCACTTGAAAAAAAAAACACAACCTCGTGGGATACTAATTCAGTCCTTGGTTTCTTTCTTGTATCAAATGCTGCCAACTGTGCCTTAAATTTGGGCCAGATGCATGATGGTTTTATGATGTGATACTGTTAGGAAGTCTGGGTTGAATATAACAGAGGCTCTGCTAACAGGGCTGCTCCTTTAGGGCAGTGGTACAATGCTGGCTTGGGACACTCGAGCTATTTACTCTGGGCCTCTGTGGGACTATGTCTTCAGCAGAAATTAATGGTTGGGTTTACCAGGGTGGATAAAATTCCTGGGGCTGATTTTGTCTGATAGTGTGGCAAGAGGAGCAAAACACTTTGTGATGTGCTGGGGGTTTTTGTGGAGAGCTTACCATGCCACCCTGATTTGAACAAAAAATGCCAGGTTTTGTTCAGGTTCAGTCCTGATGTATTTGCCTGCTGCTGCAGGCACTGTGTTCATACCTTGCCAGGCTGGGACAAAATAGGCAGAGGGGGATTAAGCTCATCTCGGATTTGAGGGGTTTCATTACCCACCATGGCAGATAAGGCACAAATGGGCTTGAAAGCATCTCAGCTCACAAGTCCAGTTTAGTGTGGGGGACTGTTGTGCAATGGAAACCAAATCATAAGGTTGTCCTTTTCTGATCATGTCATGTCCCAAAACCTTTTTGGAGGACCAACCAAATCTCTTGTGTTCTCATTTACTAAGCTGAGTCAAGTGAAACAAAAAACAAAACACGTTTTCTGGCACTCTGAATTTGCAATGATTAAATAGTGCTGTTATAGGGGGTTAATTTTCATGATAATAATTATCGGTCATTATGCTTAGTGATCTTATGGAAATACTTGGTAGTACTTACATCTACATAGCTAGCAGAAATTGGCATAATTCCTTGAATTTTGGTTCTGTAACTCAGTTTCACTTCCTCTTTACCAACAATCTCTTTCTGTTCCCTTTCCCAACAATCTGATTGCTGTCCTCACATTGGGGTGAAACTTTCTCTTTTTAGCTTCTATTTCTCAATGAGAGCCCGAACTGCTTTGTTTGGGCTGCTGTGTCACCTCTTCCTAAACCTGCCTGTTGATGCAGAGAGGGAGGAGAATGATTGATGTAGCTTATCAAAAACATGGGCCAGGTATGACTGTAGGACCCCTGTGCATGTGTATATTTGTATAATTATTTTTTTAAAGTACTCTTCTAATGAAATGACTGTGTTACGCAATGAGTTCCTCACACTGTATTACACTTATTTTTACTATGGGGGAGTTTGGGGCATGTGAGGCAATGAGGCTAACTCAGTAGTAGCCTTTTCAACTGTGTGTGCTTGCCCAGTGCTCATTCACTGCCTGATAAACCCATGGCAGCTGTTGATGTGGAGTTTTATGGGGGGGGAACAGCCAAGAAGTGTTTTAAGTGCATATTACCAGGCTTCATACAGAACTAAATGGCTGAATTCTATGGCTAGTGCAATGCAGGATGGCAAATTTTATTGCTAAGAATTGGATGTACTGAGAGCAAACCATTGCAGTGAATGAAGACTTTGCCCATTTTTTCCCCTGTGTTTTGACAAATGCAAATAACTTACTCAAGAAAGGTGCTTATGCAAGAAAGAAGGACAACTTGCTAAAAAATTAGGGGAAATACTATCCAATATCTTCAAATAATAGCATAAAACCAATACCTTACAACTCAGAATTGAATCTCCAAGTGGGAGGCAAGAACTCGTTATGAGGCAATTTCTGCCTAGGATTCTTCCAGTGGAAAAGAACACTTTTGCATCAGAAATATTTTTAAATATTACAAATATTACAATTTATTCCCTATTTTTTATTTGCCTAGGAACTCTGTTAGCTGTGCAGCCACAGTGCTGACAGACTCAAATTTGTACACACACACACACACACACACACGGTATCTCAGGATGTCAGCCATTCCTGTGTTAGTCTATCTGAGGTGAGAAACCATTATACATATCTCATTCCTTCTTTATCCCTTCCATTTGCTTTGTCCTCAAATCCCTATTTAAGGAAGCCATCAGTGCCAGAATCAGAAGAAGCTCCTCCTTGTGAGTCCAACAACAACCTTTTCTCTTTCAGCCCCGTTGTGTGAAGCTTGTCACACACTGGGGGCTTTTTCCTTCCGCAATGGTGGTGCAGTTGTTTCTCTGCTTCAATGTCTCCATCTCACAGCTGCTTCTTGTTGGGTAGCTGTACTGAGCTGCACACCAGTGTGACAGCAGTGGATGGGGGGAATGCTCTCCATTATATAGAGAAGGCATTGCCATCCTCTAGGTGTAGACCTGTGTTTCCCAAGAAACAGTCCAGAAAAAACGTCTTTCACCCGTTGTAGCAATCCAGATGCCTACTCACCTACTGCTGTTGTGCAAAGAGCAAAAATTTGCCTTTTTCTGTCCCCAGATGTGGCCTGCTGGTCCACCTGAAGAGTCTGGGAACTGAACTGACCATTTCCTCTATTTCCTAGCCTATTTTTGGTCCAAGGAGGGACCAAACCCTCTTTGGTCCTGATGTTGTACCAGTAATAAAACCTACTCCAATGCAAGTAATTTTATACCAGGAAAAGTGTTTCTCATGGATATTTTTTCCTGTGCTGGAAGAACAGTACCAGAAGCTGCGGCAGTCAAAGCTATTAACATTTTTTTTTTTTTTTAACCACCTTAGTCAATAGATGCTGTGACAAAGTCAACAACTGGACTGTGCAGAGTTGGTGAACCAGCAGAGGATCTGCCACAGGCTCCTGTGCTGCAGGGACCCCGGTGATGGCAGAGCTGCTCTCTGGAGGTGTCTGAGTTACTTGAGGTTGAGTTTAGTGTGGGTTTGGTGGGATGGAGCCGTGGAGCACATTGGAACTGTATCATCAGGGTCTTGCCTGAAGCCCTGCCCTCACAAATATTCATGCTGTAGCAGATGAGAGATATTCTGTGGCTGCTTTCCAAAGCGTGGGATAGGAAGACATGGAGAGGGTGTATTATAATTTCCCTGACCATTGCAGGTGCAAAGAATTCGGTAACAATATTTGCTCTGGAGCCAAATTGCTCTCAGATTCCCTCCTATGTTTATTCAGTTGAAGAGAATTACCCGACTTTTCTGCTATGCAACAATCACAGGGTAAGAATTCCCAGACAGGGTATTTTTCTTTCTTTTATTTTATTCCCTTTTGAAACATGTGTCTAGACAAGTGACAGGCAAACCTCAAATTGTTTGGTTGCATATTTGAAAGGTACCTGAGGGTTTCCTCCCTCAGTCCATCCCCCTGCATACATTCAGCCTTCCTCAGTTCTTGGTAATTGGGCTGAGAGCCTCAAGAGAGCAACTTGTCTTGTGAGCTTTTAATCTCCTCCTAGTTCTAAGGACCTCAAAGACCTCTTGGCCACAGAACTGTTACAAATATGTTGCTCTTTGGATTTCTGATTCTGTCTCAAACTAAGAAGTGCAAGGAAGAATGAAACAGTGAAAAAGAAAAGTATATACCTGCCCCAACGCTCCAAGCCTTAATGTAACAAAACAGTGTTCTTCAAACTGAAAATGAAAAGAAGTTGCTTATAAAAGAAAAAGAATGTTTAAATCCATTTTTAAGCTCACTTAGACCAGGACCTTACAGCCAGTAGCACACTGCCCTCAAGTCTGTGGCACCATAACACTGCAGACATCACCTGGTCCTGTGAAATGGGCCACACAGGACATTTCACTAGCAGGGACCTTGGGCATGGCTATCGTCTGTTTGCTGAGCTGAATGAATGCAGTTAGTCAAGTCTGTCTGATTTCAGTGGGATTTCACATGGATGAAAAAGTCTATTGCAATGTTGGTGCAACTGTCCATACTTGGACTGAGAAGTGTTTTCTTGCTCTAAAATAACTACAAAGTGGGGCTACTTACTGGAAACAGTTAAAAAAATAGTTAAAGATAAATTAAGGTAATCAATTGGCTCTTGCATTTTCTGTCAGTTCATATTATCAATTATTTGTCCAAACAGAGATGAAGACGGTTCTGTCCTGTGAGCAATGAATTCCCAAGTGTTTATGGTAAATATTGTCTCATTTATACTGCGTCATAACTTTCAAAAAGCTTTTGGATTTGGGTTTCACTTTAGTAAGTCATCTCAAGAAGATGCCCCACCTCAGTTGGATCACTTCTCTTGGGTTTCTGACAGCTCCAGTTGCACTTGTTCTGGGAAGGGAGAGGGAGCAATCTGGTTCGAAATGCAAAGCTTTGGTGTGGCTCCAGTCTCTCCACCAGTCCACTGGCTTCGTGCTGACACACAGGAAATACCTGAGAGGAACCAAAGTGCCTAACAGTGTGGGAGCGGAGGTTCACTGCAATGCATTAGGTAGGAAAAACAGTGGTTTACCACCACTATCCACCAGTTCATTTTTTGCTCTTATTTTTCTATTAGCAATCTATAAATAATTATTGCAAAACTCAAGAGTCAGTAACATCCCCTGTACCAGGTAGTGTAATAATACAAAACAGAGAAGACGTAGGAGAGAGTTAGCTTGGGTTAGGAAGCAAACTCCAAAGCTCCGACTCCAGTGCATCTGGTTCCTTACTGCTAAGAGCTGACTAAGGGGAAACACAATATTGCAGCTCTACAGTAACACTGGAAGATTATAATTTCCATTCCATTAGAATTTTAACATGAACAAGAGTATTTCTTTGGCTTGATAAATTCCACGTATCCTTCCTACCTGTTTCCATTTTAATGCAAAAATAGAAACAGTCTAATTTGTTTCTTGTTTCCAAGTTGGCAGGAGAAATCCCTGGGTCATTCAGTAGTGCTGTAACTTATCAGAATATGGTGTTGCTCAGCTGCTGTTTTGCTTTTTTCTTCCCTCCCCCCACTATATATTGAATACTGAGAACTGGTTCTTCAGTTGGTGTCAATGTGACAAAGTCCTGGTTCTTCTGGAGAAGAGAGCCCAGAGTCACAGCTAATGCAAATCCCTGCAGAGCTGGGTAATGTTCCTAAGAAAATGTTCCATAATAAGCCATAGAGTCAGAGTTGCTTGGGGATGAAGAAGACTTTGGTGTACTTTAGTCCCAGGGTGACTCTGAGACACAGCAATGTGGGAGCCATGACAAGAGAAGTGCAATTTAAGGGCCCAGATGAGACAGTGATGGTGCAGCAGGTACAGGAGGCAGCTTGGCCTCAACATGGTGCATTTGTTTGCTCTACCACCAAGAATCAAGAAGGAGGTGCTGAAGAAAGAGCCATCAGGAGTGTTGCTGGGTGAGTTAGGTGAGGAAGGGCTTCCTTAGGATTGGACACTACAAGGGAAGACCTGAGAAAAAAAAGGTCTGGACTTCTGCCTATATATATGTCATAGCTAAAAATTAAGGAAAGTAACGAAGAACTCTTTAGGCAAAGGGGTTCAGTGGTATGAGAATGATAATACAAACTGATGGGCATACACTTAGGTTGGAACTAAGGGAAGGTTTCCAAACTGTGGTAGAAAGTGCAAACATTGCTGCTGTGAGTCTTTCCTCACTTAGGCTGCAAGGAATCATGTCTGTGGGCTCGTAGCAGATGACTCTCGGTTTGGCAAAGAACATCATAAAATGGTTTATCAGGAAAAAAAAAAGGGATTATAAAAAAGTACATTTCTGCCTAAGAAATGTATGCCTAGACCAAAATACAGGTAATCACAAAGAAAGGAAGTGCTTTGGGGAAAATCAGAGGGGACAAGTTTCTGTCTACACCCCATTCAAGTGTCCAGGTTAGAGGAGAAAGCTGAAGAATAAAAGACTTCACTGAATAATCCTAAATAAGGAGCAAGCATTTAAACAAAGAACCACTGTGGAATTGACAGGCAAATGCATGAATTGCCCCTTTGTAAAATGGACAGTATTTGACTCAAGGACACAGTGGTCACTTCTAGCCTTTTGAATTTCCACCAAATTTTAGAGGCTAAGTGCTAAAGAAGATAAGACAGAGAGATGGTAATCAGTGATGAGTTTTTATCTGTCCTGAGAATTTCATTAGGCTTTAAACATTAGCTCATCTCCAGTCCAGCTGGATTGGCTTCAGTCCTCAGATCACTGCTTTGTAGTTGATAAAATTTTAGCTGGCCATTCTGTAAGTCCTTTGCACCTCTATCACCTCCCATCCATTCAGCACATTAGACATCCCTTTCTTTGCAACTGTGCACAAAAAATAATGTATCCAAGCATGGCAGTATGTTGGTGCTACACAGAGCGAATGGGTTGTGCAATTTCTATTACAGGGTAGGAACACTGCTTGCTTTTATGCTTTAAAGTCAATGAAAAGGAAAAAAAAAGTAAAAAAATATAGTCCTGCCTTAGATTTTTGGCAGAAGAGCAATAATTTCAATGCCCCCTCCACCTCCTCCCCTTCCCTCAGCTTTGCTGTGTTACGGGCCATGGTGTTGCTGGAATGAAATGCCACAGCTGTGAACCTTGCTTCATGTTAGACAGGAATGAAATGTTCTCTCCTTCACTTCTGTTTGCAACACAGGGAATATGACTTCAGATTACATTACCTGAGTGATCAACATCCAAATTATTTGTCCAGACATAGTACAGCAGGGTAAAAAACCCACCCAAGAAATCCATGGTTTAACTTCAAATATGTATATGAGTATTTGCATGCTTGCCTACTCTCCTTTGTAGGTGTCTAGTGATTTCCACTGATTATCTAACCATATGTCTTATTTTTCTCCTTTTCTCAACACATTTTTTGTGGCTTGTTAGATTGGATATAATAACACATGGCCTTATCCTGCTCAGTTTGAATTTAATGCCACCATTTCCACTGCCTAAACTGATTCAGGATTGAGCCCCCAGTGGAGAAAAGTCCATTCTAGGTGTACAGGGAGCCAGGACTGTAAACAGTCTCTCTAGGTTGGGGACATATTGAGCTCATTTGGTACAGAAATAATATTTTTCTGTAACCTGGACATATACAGATGGTCCAGTCTGCACACTACAGGCAAAGCTCCCACTGAGTTAAGAAGAGAAAAAAATCAGGTTGCAAATCTGCAGTTCAGGTCAGTATAGGCTGATCAGTGTAGTTCTTAAATACACAGATGTTGAGGTTTTTCTTTGGAAAAAGTTGTGGTCCATACAGGCTGCTTAACTATGAAGATTCACAGCAAAAGCTATACAATTCCCATAGTAAGACCTGGCTCCCCATCCAGTTAAGCTCTCTGTAAGTGTTGGGCTTTCATGTTTGTGATACAATTTTCTGCAGTGGATTACCCATGTGTCCAGCAAACAGGTTTTCCAGGTGCAAAATGGTGCAAGGAACAATGCCCACAGTGGTAACACTCAGAAACTCCCACTCACTTCATGTGGCAGAACCCCTGTTAATTCTCAGAGATGCCTCACAACTGCACAGCTTTCTAGGATGAGATGCAAGTTAAGTCCTGGGTTAAGTTTATCACAAGTTTGGCCTTTCCTGCTAAACCACTGGGAGAGGTGACTGACGGGAGAGTGAGAACGATCCAGGACAGCAGAGAAGCAGCAATATTTTGTGAAATGAGGAAATGGCTTGCTGATGCTAACTGCCCTGTGGGGTTTCACACTGCCATGAGTATTAATCCTCCAGGAGAACTGGATCCATACCAGGGCACGGTAGAGAGAAAAATTGCAGCTGGTGTGTGCAAGCAGGGTGGTTTCAGATGAACTTGTTTTTTGGTGTAGATGAGAATTCCCCAAGAGGAGGGCAACTGAGAGCAGCGTGAGGTATTGTTCAGGCACATCAAACCAAGCCCAGGATGCTGCAGCCTCTTGCAAAGGGCATTAAGGACAGATTCTGTGGTTTTGGCTGATACACTATAGGAATTCAGCACAAAAGTTGTGCAGCTCACCTGTAAACATAAATGACCCTGTATTTGGAAAAAAAAAAGATGTTGTTCAGTCTGGCTCACTAACTTGATGTCCCTCCATTTGGTTGTCTGCATGGTTTACAGAGAAACCATGATCATAAAGGACAGATGATCTGACAGTTATTAAAAATTATAGGCCAAAAAATTACATATCCCTGGCTGTGGAATGAAATACTTGACACACCAGATGGGCCTTCTTATCACTGACTTCTCCAGCTTACCCACTCCATATTGATAACATGCTCAGAGGAGTTAGGAGTCTCATGCCAATAAACACAAATGCCCAAAACCTGTCTGCAACAGGCTTCATGATAAGAGATGAGAAAAGAAAGTTCTTTTCTGAAGTAATAAGAAGTTTAAACGCTGTCTTTTGGGGAGATGAGTATAAAGCTCTGTTCACTGCTGTGGGAGGTTACTGTGGGAGTCCCCTCAATGGTTTGATTAGGATGCTGGCTACACATCTTGGTGCAAGACATGTTTTTGTGCATGACTTAGAATTGAGGTCATTGAAACACTAATTTGATAGTGTTCAAGCATATTTATAAATACTCTGGTAAATAAAAGATTAATAGTGAGATGAGAAATTTTGCAGATGATGCAAAGTCTTCAAGTGTTATAAAACTAAGTCTGACCACAAAGAACTGCCAAAAGAGTTCACAGTCCTGAGGGGTTGGGCAATGTAGTGCAGGGTCAACAAAAATAGGGCACATGCAAAAATCTCACCCTAACTGCACTTCAGTGTATATGAGCCCAAGATGTAACACTCAGCAAAGAGCTTGGAGGCCTCTGCAAATATCATCTGAAGTCCATCAGAAGAGCAAATTATCACATGAATAATAAATTGGCAAAGATGCAGGAACAATTCAGGAAACATCATTATAGCACTCCTTGATGAAACTACATCTTGATGGTAGTGTTTTCTGGCCATCTAACTCCTGAACCAGAAAGCACAGGAAGGAGAGGATTTAAGATGAGGAGAGATAGGCAACAGCTTCCATAAAGATGGAAAACCAAACAGATGGGGAGTCTCAGGGTGGAAGGGGATGACAGCAGCAGGAGGTACAGTAAAGGTCTGTTGGATCATGACTGACATAGAAAAAGTCAAATAGAAGCTGGTTGTTCACTGGTTCTTGTAAGAATTAGAGGGGACCTGATGATGTTGTCACACAAGAAGGTTTCAACCAACACAAGGAATGCTTTCTTCATACAAAGCATAATTAAATTGTGGAACTCATTGCCACAGGATGTTGCGGAAGCCAGAAGTTATAAATGGCTTGAGAAAGGGATCAAAAACATTTGAGGAGGAAAGATCCACGGGTGGCTGTTAAAACACACTGGTCTGGAGGCAGCCTCTGCTTTGGGAAGTCCATAAACCACGGATTGCCTGAAGCAAGGAGGGTACAGCAGGGGAGGGATTGCACTGAACCTTGAGTTTCCTCCTCCTGCATCTCTTGCCTATGCTGGGAGATGGGACACTGGCCCATGTGGCCTTTCTGTGTGACACTGGTCAGTTCCCAGCTCTGCTGTGTCTGTCTGGGGTATGTCTCCTCTTACTTCTCTTTAATTAAAAACAAAACAAAACAAAAAGCCAACAAACAGTAAAGAGGCAAGAAACAACCCCAGCCCTCCACACACTGGTAGTAGGCAGCCTGGTAGTTGTTTTATTTTCTTTATAGTGGACTTTGTGTTGCAAGTGGCAGGAAGCCATGAACCACAAAAATAAAATAATTCTAACCCTAGTGCTAAGTAAGGAAAACAAAGATGGCTCAGCAATTAGCAGCATTATATATGTTAGTACTAAGTAACAACAGATGTCAGGACTTGAGCCCTTTGCATTCCTCGCAATCCTTCGGAAACCAAAGCCTTTTGCCGTTGCTATACATTATTACAGTTATTTTGGATCTGAGAGAGCAGCAAGGGCTCTTTGAATGTTGAAATATGTAGGTTGCCAGGACTGGCTGGGTCTTACCTGTGTCTACCTCACCGTCCTGCATACTTCTGCTGACTTAACAGGCTGGCGTGTGCTATAAAAGCCTGCTCTGTAAAGACATGCGCTGGCCATGAGTCATTAGCAAGCATGCGAAGCTAATTGGCAAAATACTCATAAAAGATTTTGAAGGTGGGTTAATTACAATTCATTACACTGTAAACTGTCCCCAGGCTATTGTTAAAAAATGCAGGAGTTTCAGGGTCCAGTATTTTATGATTCATTTTGCCATGCAGTGAAAAACAGACTCTATATCAAACTACATTCATTATAGTTAAGACCACAAAATCTTTATTGGTTTTCCCAACATTCCCTCCTTGTTATATGAATTCATATGGACTGCACATTTCTAACAATTGGCAAGAAGGCACAAAATAAAATTTGTATTTTCTTACCTTCTACTCAGTACAGCCTTAAAAACTGCCCATTCTAGTTGCTTCACCTCCTCCCACCTTAGTTCATTTGAGCTGATAGGATGGGAAATGGAAAAAAAATGGAGAAATCAATGGGAACAATTTTGTCATGCTTAGGATTTGGTTGTCTGATAAATCTGGTTTATGCCTGCATCCACAGGAACTTCAGTTCCAAAAGGACACTGGTAATGAAGTGGCAATAAAGAAGGATGTCTCCTTATAGCAATACAGATACTATTTTTTTTTTTTTTTTTTTTCCCCAGGGTGGACACATTTGTACAGATTACTTGTATTTACAGATGGAGGCTTTTGTAGCTAAGGCCAGGACACACCTTCAGAGAGCTGCTTAGACAAATCTTGCAGACTCGTGTATCAGTTTACTTACATGAGTGATGCTACCCACACGCTTTGCTGGACTCTTTGCTGTACACTTTGCTATGTCTACTCATAGCCAAATTCTCCAGCTTGTAAAAGAAGATAACAGAGCCTTTGACTGTCTTTGCTTATGCCAGGGATGTCAAATACGTATATTTTTCTTGTGAAAGATATGTGGAAGGGAGGCATTACTATCGAGCAGTTTGGTATAACTCTCAATAATGCTTTGTTGAGAAAAAGTTAATAGAGGACCCAGCTGTGACCTTTGTGGGAGCCAAGCCAAGTGCTGCTCATCAGTGCCACCTTTGTACCCTTCTCCAGGGGTGCCCCTTATCTCCTTGTGCTGCCTGGCACTTGGGCTCTCCTTTGAGGCTTAAATGGTGTCATTCAGCTGTGCTTTTTCTCTACCCCCAGTGTGCTGAGCTCTGTTCATGTTTGTAAATTCAGTGGAATTTCTCCTGCCTCGGCCCATCCTGTGTCTGACTGCACAGAGTCCTACTCTGCAGGTGCATATATAACTCTAAAAGCATTGTTGCTGTTGGCATTTCCAGATCAGCTGAGCTAATTTGGGGCTTAAATAGATTCTAATAATCTCTGAGCATATCACTATTATTTTTGCTAATACATGGCACTGAGCTGCAATGGTCTGCTTGGAGTCTGAGCTCAACTCTGAGCCCTGCCTGGCTTTTGGTTGCTGCTGTCCAGGGTAGAGCAGCCTCCCATGCTGGGCAGAGCTGGTGCAGCACCAGGTTTAACCATAAGGATTAACTGATGGAAGCAGACTGGGGATATTGCTCTCCCCCATTAAAAATGGTGATGACATGGATGGATTTTGTTCATTCAGTTAATATTTTATTTTTAAAATTTTTTTATGATGATGTGGAGAGGGGGAATTCTGAACAAATTTCTCAATCAGACAATAATTGAATTGTTGGTCTTGTTTTTTTCTTATTGAAACCTTTGTCTTTCAGTGAAACTGGACATTTTTGCAGGCAAAATTTTTCAACTGAAAAATGCCTACTCCATCACAAGAAAACTCTGTCAATAGAAAAGACCAAACCTAAACCATTCCAACCTGAAATTAGTCCTGTGGGAATATCAGTTTGTTCTACTAAGACTCAGTAATGGGTTTATTGTAGAGCTTTTTGTTTCTGTTTGCGTTAGCATAGCGTAAAGTGATAAATATCTTGGGTTGGCTATTTTGTTGGAGGTTTTCCCTTGGGAAACTGGATTTTCTTACATGGCAGTGTCAGAACTGCTGTATTTATTGGGATCAAGAATCTATCTAGTTCGTTTCCAACAGAGACTTGCAGGGAAAGACTAAACGCAGCATTTATGATACTCTCCCTGGGGAGTTTGCCAGCCTCCACATTTGTTCCATCACCCTGGGGACTGACCCCTTCCTATTGTTGTGACTAGAGGCTGTGACAGTGGGAATGAAGCTCGAGGGGGTCAATGCCATGTAATGTACTACAAGAATATTTTCCTAGAGAGTGATCCACCACACGGGATGTCCCTCCCCCCCTCCCTGAAATGCTCACCTGGTGGGGACCCCTCTCCTTGTGGCGAGAACTGAGCAAATCCCAGAGGAGTTTGTAGGTCTGTGGCCAGAACTCAGGTGGGTTTTCAGAGCCAGTGGGCACTTGAAGCAAAGAACTTTGAAATCAGAGTTCAACGACAGTCGTTTTTGGGTACTCTGACTAACCTCTGTAGCTGGGACCTAAGAACTATATCCAAAACCACTGCCAAATACTTCATTTGTCTTGTTTTGGTAAGAATTATAGCTGTTCTGGTTGCCATCTTACTTTGAACTACTACATAAAGAAACATCATTAGTTTCACTTCATGATATTTAGCAATGTCAGTGCTGTTACTGGACAGATGTACCAGTGAGAGAAATGGAGGAAAAGGTAGAAAAAACAAATGACCAAAATTTTCCAGACATTCGCAGTTATTTGTTTCTAGTGGTGGAGAGATTTTGCAAGTGGCAGGTGTCAGTATTAAGTACTTGATCCTTCATTTTCCCTTTGGTCTAATTACAAACAGGGATATTTGTTTTTAAAATAGACATTTTTCATCACTTCTTTTTAGGGTCATGCCTCTGTGAGGCGCACAGATGCTGAATTTGGACAGGATCTTTTAGCCATAATATATGAAGCTCCAAAATTTCAGAGGTTCCATTAAGAACATTGTGCAGAAATTGGGATTTTTGCCACTGGCTTGATTTGCTCCAAGATTACACCCTTAGTGTTCCTTGGAAATCATCTTTGATTTGGAAATCTTCTTGACAAATGCTGTGACATATTGCTCTCTGAGGAGATTCCTGCTACTTCACTGTTTTGATGGGGCTGTAAATAACAAAAGAGCCTTACTCATCAAGGGCTCCTCCAGTCCCGGCTCAGCTCAAGAGTTGTCAGAAATGGGCAACAGCAAAATGTTAATAAAATTCCTTCAAATCTCAAAAGAAATGTTGAGTAGATCTTCTCCAAGACTGCAGAAGACTCTCCATGGGAAACTGTCAACATTTCTATTTAACATATTGTGTCAACATTTGGCATCTGTGAGTCAACTGGTGAAGCGCTTGGAAAAAACAGGAAAACACAGTTTTATGTATGTTTGGAATATATATCTTTGCAAGGATACACATACAAAAATATATACAAATTTCTATCTAAAATACATGTTACCTATATACAAGGGTTTCCAGTGGCTTACTATGTGTGTGCACGTATATGTGTTCAAGAGATATTTACATATAACAACAGGAACATTTTCAGCCAGCACCAGTTTTAAGCCAGTCACTCTGAAAGCAGATTTGTTTGTTCATTTGTTTAACACAACCCATTTGGACAAATAGGCTCACCTATCTAGGAGCTGGATACCTTGAAACCCATTCTGTATGGGCTTTGGGATGGGACATCAATGTTGGTGCTTTCTGAGTCGCTACCATCCATAAGTCCTCCAGACTTCTCCTCCCTCATGTAGATTGCTTCCTATGGTAAATTCAAAGGGATAAGACACCACTGACTTATATAACCTTTTAAAAAAAAAACCCAGAAGTCTGGCTCAAAAGCTGGTGACTTTTTCTCCAGTGGAGGCTGAGCTGCTGAAAGATCTGCATCACTCCTGCTCCATGAGCCAAACTCTGCAACCCAGAGCTGGGGAAAGTGTCATAAATCATTGCAAACAAGAGGCACTGCTATCTAGCTGTGCTCTGATGGCCCAGCCATCACTTTTGGAGCTGGTAGCTCAGCAGCAAATCTCACCTCCATGAAGTCTACCTGAAGCCCTACAGCGAATTCAGGTCCCCTGTGTGACCCTGGACATGGTGCACACACTCCTTGCCCTCACTTCCCCACCTAAAAGATGGAGCTAGTAACACTTGATTTGGTCATCATGTTTATTTAAATTATGAACATCTCCAGGCAGAATCAATCTCTTACAGTGTGTCTACACGATGTTTAATACAGGGTCCATGTCTCAGCTTAACCTCTGGTTACTATATAAAGGCGAATAGTAGTACTTGGCAGACTGAGAATTTCAAACTGGAAGTCTAATACCAAATAGTTCTCATTCTCTCCTGCTTTTGGCACTTGGCCCTACTCAAGATGATTTTGTTTTGGTTTGTTTTTTTTAAGAAGGTACAAGACCAAAGCCTGAGGGCCCTCTGTCTCCCATTAAAGTTTACATTACACTCACTGGCAGTTTGTCTCAGAAAGAAGTGTCCCAGGGTTTCCCCCTTAGATTTTTAAATGGCCATACAGCAGAAAACACAAACTCTGTCTGGTCCTGGAGGTGCAGCTGTTATCAGAGGCTTTATGATGAAGTTCAGCTGGAAGTGCAAAGCAGAGGAGAAGAAAAAAAAAACCAAAAAAAACAAAACCCAAAACCAAAACACAAAACAAAACAAGGGAATGCCATCAAAGTCTTTCAAAGACAGAAATTCATTTTACCTTTGTCAATGACTGTGGTTTTCAAGGATAAAGATCAAAGCGATGACCGTGGGCAGAGCTATGACAAACGCCGAGATCAGGCTGTTAAGCCCTAGCATTAGAGCTACAGTTAAACTGCTGTCTAGACTAGCAGTGGGTGCTCATGCCAGGTTTGGCAAACACAGCAGTGGAGTGCTTGCATCAGAGCTGGAGCAAGAAGAGTGAGGCATCCAAATTGCGGAGGGAAGGGAGCAATCAGACTCCAGCAGAGTGGAACTGGAAAAAGGAAGTTTTTTTACAACAACAACCAAGAACAACCAAACAACAACAACAAAAAATGAAACAAACAAACAAACAAACAAACAAAACCTAAAAAACCAAACCAACAAAACCACTCCCAGATTATTGCTTGAGCTCAGGGACAGACAGGCGAGAAGACACATCCCCTCTCCTGGTTTTTGCATTCTGATTAACATACACAGAAAATGTAGATAACTGCAGGAAAGTAATGCCAAATCCTTATCAATACAGATGAGCTGTCTTCATATTCCACCAGCCCTTTCATGTGGAAATGAGACTGCATTTGATGAGGCCAAGCCCATGTTTGAAATAGCTCATCTGGGATGCACACACGGTGAGAGTTCAGGTGCCTGTGTGGAGAATGGCTACCACTGGATGGAAAAGGAGAGACCTTTCCTGAGGGCAGAGACCGCCTTCAGCTTCCCCACTTTTTTGTTCTGTTCCTTATGGGGAGGACAGAAAGCCCTTGCTCCATGGGATAAATGCATGTTGAATTCTGAGCTGATGGACTGTGTAAAGAGACAGGGTGGTTTGGGCTGGTGAGAGGCCTTGGCTGATGAGGGTCTCTTCATTCCTCCAGAGCCTTCTTGCATGGGCTCTTAAAAAAAAAAACCCACCCCAACACATCTCAAAGGAGGAAGGTTGATAAACAAGGAGAGTACATACATAGAGCCGTTTGTGTTAATGTGCTTGGGGCCAGCCCCACTCTCACAGTGCTGCCCCAGGGTGGGTCCTTGCTCCAGGGCTGCAGGCTTGGACAGAGGAAAGAGGAGCAATGGCATCACTCTCTGCATGTGTCACCCTGTGTGCCTGGCCAAGTCCTGGCCTGAGAGTGCTACTCAGGATGGGAAGAGGGATAAACTCCAGAAAAATTGGGTGCTGCTGGAATGCCACCATCACTGGAGTATCTCTAAACTCCCCAGATACTTTAAACCAGCCATTTCTAATCATAGTTACCTTGGCTTTCACCAGTCACGACAAGTTCAAAAGAAGCTAAACACTAATGCTGGCAAATGTGATCTCCCACAGATGGAGACAGACCAGAGGGAATCTTCTCATAAATCCGGTTGGTTTCAGCTGTGCTTCATGGAGGGGCTTGCACTGCCCATTGTCAGGAATATGGCATAGTACTAGAAACAATTAGCTAAGACTTAGACTGGTCATACGCTATTCTCAGCAGTGCTACTGACTCACCTGCATGGCCTCGGGTGAGTTGCTTGCATATTTGTGCCTTAGTTTACCCATTGGTAATAGCAGAGATAGTAACAGTCTCACAGAGTGGTACGAGAATTAGTTAATTAATATTTGGAAAACAGCTTATGCCTTGACGTCTTTGTGCCTTTGTTTACCCATCAGTAATATCAAAGATAATAACTGTCTCATGGAGAGGTACAAGGACTAATTAATTATTTGAAAAGCTGTTCAAGATCCTTGGATGAAAGATTCTGTGTGAGTAAAACATATCATTAAAAACATCTCCCAGTCCTCTGTGAAGTTAAAATAAAGCTGGAGCATCTTAGTCATTCAAATAATTAAACCATAAATACTGTTTATTTTAATCTTCCCTTTAAAAAAAATAATCTAATCTAGGCAGTGATACCAGCCAAAGAATGAAAAATGTTTCAAACTCAGGAGACCTATCATTTTGAAGAGCTTGATTCTTAATTGCTTTTTGATTTCTATCAATGGGAAGCGAGAGCAATTGTCTTTACAAATGCCTGCAAAAGAACAGGGCAGATGGGAGGACACCCCCAGTTCCTCTGCAGGGTTTCAGCCTGCATATTTGCATGGGTAAAGCAGCTGTACACTGTGCTGCATGGGGTTTCTCACACTATCCAAGCAGATGATCCTATTTGACTTGTTAACCAACAGGGAGGTGTAGACCAGCCTATCTTAAAGGCATGTCACAGCCAGCTTTCCTCCCAAAACATGGGTGCAATGAAGCAGGGTAGCAAAAACAACTTCTTCCAGGAATGGTGCTGAAGGGACAATCAACCAAGCAAAGGTTCCTGTTGGTCATCAGGCATTCATCCGTTCAGTCTTTTGCATCCTGGGCAGCAAGTCTCTCCAAAAGCTCAGCACTGACTGTGTGCTGTGAGCCAATGCTGCCCTGCCTGCTTTGTCCAGGTACCTGGGGAGAGAAGTCCCAGAGCAGCACTGGCTGACACTGTAAAGGAGCAGTAAGAGCATCAATAGAATCTATATTAAAATTACCTTTTATTCAGCCCTGTGTGTGTCAAATGTGGAAAGCCATCTCGGTCCTTGGAGACTTGCTGTATATTGGGGAGTAAGGATATGCAGTCGCCCCTGTTATCCCTTTCTTTCTGTCTCTTATCTCTGCATGTTCTTGTTTTACAAACCACAAATCTTTTGTGGTTTGCAGAACCAGGGTCACTGTTTTTAACTGAACAAGGCCTCTTTTAAGGTGTAACTACTGATGGGAACCTGTTAGTTTAACAATCTACTGCACTGGTCACCCAAGCCACCACCCTATCTGAGCCTTCCACTAGCTCCTAGGCACTTGTCTCAGCCTTTCCATGGCCTCCCACTCTTCCTTCCCTATATAAAAATTTTCAGCAATACCTCTGAGTAACCTGTGTGGGAATGTGGGGAGGAAGAAAGGATGTCATTTCCTTCCTGAGCTTCAGTGTCTTCATTAGTTAAATGTCCTGTCTTTTCCATGCTAGTCCAGCTTCTACTGAATTTTAATCAGATCAGAAGAGGCCTTTAGGGCCATTTGAAAGTAACCATCAGATAAAAGCAACTGTCATCCTCCTTATGCAGCAGGCAAGGAAGCACACACAGGTAGACTGGTCACACAGGAAGGAGAGGAGGGACCTGGTGACTCAGAGCTGCCAGCTTTAGACGCCATTCTAGCAAAGTATAAAAGCACATGGTTATCTCTGAACTCATGAATAATCCCATTGATTTAAGCCATAAACTTCAGCATCAGGGCATCAACCACTTGATCGTGCTAGCCAAGAGTGGATAAACAGGACTGCAGGTCTGGATAGATGCAAGATGTTCCTCTTGACACAGAGGAATAGCAGCAAATGGTAGTTTCCCTGGTGCAGCTGTCTGTCTAAGAGAACCACCAATGGAGGTGACAAGCTGTTTCACTCTCTGAGGTGAAGTGTCCCTTGAGGATGTTGTAGCTCCTGTGCCAGCCCCAGAACCTCTCACCATGATGAACAGAAGTGGGCTCATCCACTTCCGTCACAGTCCCCTTGCTGGATGCATGTGGTGAGCTGCTTAGCTGATAGCAGTGACACTGACCTTGGTGGCGATTCCCCAGAGCACGATGCCCAGGTGATGTGATCCCAGTCCTCCAGGTGCTGCTGGAGGGGAACCAGGTTCCTCTGAGTGGGGTAAGGGGTATTTACATATATGATAATACCAACTGTCCTCTGCTGACTGTGATTTAGTGAGTTCAGTCCTCTGAGTTGAGAAATGACCTGGTTGTGAAGGAGTTTCACCCACAAGCAGAAGCATCCCTCAAAACGCTGCAGCCCATTTCAGGATACAGTTTACTCCCCCACAGCTGCTTTTGACCTTGCATTTCTAGCAACAGGCTAAGAGATCAAGGGAAGCAAGAAGGAAGCAATGTTCCTGTAGTTGATGTGAGACTGAGTTAAATTATACATGGTGTTGCCTACCAGATGGTCAGAGCTTCTCTCCCTTCTATTATGCAAAGTAATAGTTTCACAGACAAAGCAGAGGGGACTGGAGATACCAGAGCATTTGGGAAACACATCCCATAGCTGATTGAAAAGTGTGTTTTACTTCTAGTTGCTAATATGAGGTTTTAGCTGGATGCCTGTGGTTCAACCCTTCCCCAGAGGTGAAAGGTGTCAGCTCTGTCTCTGGGACAGAGGAGGGAGCAGAAAGACTGTGTACCCATCCATAACTGGAGCAGTAATTTGTAACAGCAGGGTTTAGGTTTCTCAGATTGGGACAGGAGAGGAGAGTTTAAATAAGATGTTGAATAAACTTGGGCAAAGCCCATTTTTCTTGTCACTTTTGAGAAGCTTTCAGTTTGCTCCATTGTAGCAGTGGACACTGACTTGTGATCTCCCAGCTGGAGTAATGGTGAGGGGATGTGAGCTAAATGAACCAATCATCCCCATTGCTTAGTATGTCCAAATATTCTTTCTGGTTTGCATCCATCTGCTGCTTCTTGTCATTATGGCATGTTGACATGAAAACTGAAGGTGTGAATGGAAACCTACTTCTGATGGCTTGAACTTGCAGGAGTTCAGATACTGGCACAATGCTCCCCTGGGACTATGGAGCTCGTTGTGAGCTGGGCCAGATTTCTAGGGATGAGTCTTCCCAGGGAGCTGTGGCTGCCCTGCGCTGGTGTCGGGGGGAGCTGGGAGCCCTCTAAACCTCGAGTTTGTTTGCAGCACACACACCCATCCTGAAGGTAGGGACGAGAGTATTTTCTCCACTTTGTGATGACAGCAGCCCTAGCCCATGAGCAGAGCTCCTCAGCACAGCATTAACAGCTATGACACCCATACAGAAATGAAAATTTCTCTTAAAAGTCTTGCTAGATCAGGTCCCTTCATACCCACTGTGCAAAGTCACCATGGTATGATGCACAGACTGAATTTCACTGCTGATGGTATTGATCCATCCATGAAATAACCAAGCCACCCACAGCTTCGTTTTGTGCATTACATGATAATCCGAAGGCTTAAAAAGGGATATGACACACATGTCATACCCATGTATAATTTCTGTCTTGTTCTGGATGGGTCTTTTACTGGAGTACTGCAAGATATAAAATATGTCAGGCTTCCCTTATGGCTTTTTGATAACTGAAATTCATCTGATTAAATCTCAGACTAGAAATGATGGCCCTTGTTTCCACTCAGAGCTGTGGGCTGTCAGCTCTTGGACTGATTTCTGAAGTAGTTCACCCTGTGACAAGTTCTTCAGAATCAGCAGTCAATATAGGACCAAATTCAGCCCCTTTTCATTTGGCTGAAGATTCCAGCACAGATGCTGGAGTTTATACCCCCCATTTAATTTGCCCCTCTTTCATCTTTCCGTAGGGATTCAAGGGGAATATTGGCTGAAACTCTCTTTTTAAGGCCACGCCCAGAAAGCAAGTGAGACTATAATGGACAAATCCTCCCCTGGCAGTGGGATGATCACCTAGAGTGCCACTTGCTGAGTCCCATTCTATTTCACACCGTGCAGAATGACTGTGGGAAAAGGCTGAGGAGGTTCAGACAGCTCACAGCACTGTGCCTTTGCTCACGACAGCAGCACCAGCCAATTGCTCGTGTCTAGGTTTCTGGCCAAAGGGGATGGCAGACAGCTGTCTGAAGCTGGGAGCTGAGAAAATGGGGATAACATCAGGAAAAAACAAAAACATCTTACGTACCTACTACTCCCATCATCCTGCTCCGGGGAGATGCCTGCTTGCTGTGGACTGAGTCAGTGCCCGGTCTTGTGGTCTTTTGGTGCTCCACAGAGCTACTGTGTGCTTGCAGCCTTGGGGCTGTTGGGACATCTCATCCTATCTGCTGCATGCAAGGACTTTACAGCCCATGCTGTGAAGCAGTGGCTTAGCTATTTTCACCCTCATTTGGCCTACCTGCGTGTGTGAATGAACACATGGCCTCCCTCAGGGGATCATCCAGTCAGGATGGAGCAGCAGCACCTATTTGGGAGTATTTGGTGGCTCTTTTGAAAAATATCCCTGGACTTCTATTGGATATTAGGATACCATGAAGTATCTGCCTGGATCTGGGATGTGATTCTGGGCCTTTCCCTCAGAGACCACAACTGAGAGCTCTCTTCTCAGCAAGAGGGAAGAATGGAGCAATGGTTACATTTTGAGGGCAGGGAGAGGGAAAGGTTGTTTGATGCCATTGCCTGCAGAGGCAATCTGCAGGGATGGTAAGGATGTTCAGAACTCATCTTATTTCTCCTTCCTGGGCTTGCTAACCACCCCTCCTGGATCTTCCATTGCCTCCCTCACCCGGTCCCACAT
Organism: Florisuga fusca; assembly: GCA_038090715.1. Classification (NCBI taxonomy): domain Eukaryota; kingdom Metazoa; phylum Chordata; class Aves; order Apodiformes; family Trochilidae; genus Florisuga; species Florisuga fusca. The sequence continues at coordinate 25,589,561 of JAAWXA010000001.1, read as the reverse complement.
TCCTGGCACTACCCTCCCCACTGTGCCACCCCAACTCCACCCCAACCTCCCCAGGCAAGTCCTGGTCCTTCGTCAGCAATGTGGCAAAGCTCAATTTTCCTGATGTGACTGAGAAATGTTGGCTCTTCATACAAATTTCAGCTCTCCTGCAGGGGACAGGGTAGAGGCCTTTTATTTCCTGCAAAGGTGTTTGCGAGGCACTCGTGGAGAGCATTAGGCAGATAAGCAACACTGCAAAAGGCATGGCCAGCTCCCCAGTGGGGGGAAACAGGGTAGATCAAATAGTTATCCAGGTTTCCATCAGGTGCAGGGCTGGCCAGGTGACAGGTAGGCTTTCCACTTCACATGGATGGCTCACCTCATTGCCAGCTGGAATAAACACGGGTGCTTTTGTGCCAGCAGATGCTGGGCTGATCTTCACTAGCAGATGCGTTTCCTTCCCCACCTGCTCTGTTGGTGCAAGTGGGTTCATCTCTGCAAAATAAGCACATGAAGAGAAGAATTGCCAAGCAGGAGTCCTGCTTGTATTCATGCTGAGAGCTGGCCAAAGAAGGAGAAAACATCCATCTCAGAAGGGCTGTCAAATTTTGGATGTTTGGCTTCATCTTTCACTTTGTTTAAACATGATCTGTCAATGCCCATCAAGAAGAACAAGAGGGACAATAGCCTAGACCTCGAAAGGCAGTGCTGCTGTGGCTAGAAAGTTCACGGAGCTCAAGGGAGAAAAAAATTAGCTGGAACCCATGATCTGAACATAAATCTATACCCTGCAAACTGGGGTTACTTTCTTTCTTGTGGTGCTAAGAAACTCTGGCCAGAATATTAGAAAGTAAAATACCAAAAAAAGCACACTTTTAAATGTAATAATAATCCTCCCACCAAAATTAAAACTGGATTGTGGAACTTCCACCTTCCTCAGCTGTTTATGGTTTTTGTGTGGGGAAATTCAGGGCAGGGTGCAAAGACTGCATGTATCTGAGCTCTAGATGGTTTCATTAATAGCAGGCCACAAATTAATTAGGTGGATGATGTAAAAATGAATGCCAATAAAACATGTACACCAATTCTTCATTCTGTGTGAAACATCTTTTATATATATGTATATACGTATATACTATAAATAATAGAAATGATGCTCATATTTTATACTAACGATGTAAACACCAGTCCCAACAGCAGTGGCAAATGAGCCACTCACATTTTCTGATTGCATAATTTGCCTAGAGGATGGATACATAATTACACTATAATTAAGTATAATAAACAGAGAAAATTATTTGAGAAGGAAAAATTATCACAGCCTCAACCATATCAGCCAGAAGCTCTCTTCTAATTAAGTTATTTTATTAAACAAAATGTTTTTAAGGTGGGTCTCCTTTTAAAATGTACATTATAGCCCATGTAATATAATTTACTTTATAAGTAAAACATGGCTTGTGTATGGACAGATCATATCTGATAGGATTCATGAAATACAAAGCCACTGGGTCCAGTCCTTCCAGGTGCTGAGCCCCTCACACCTCTGGTCCAAGGAGCAGAGCCTGAGTGCTGCTCTGAGAAACTGCAGCATCATATAGAGCTGCCTCTTACTTGTGCCCGCTGATTTGGCTCTTTTTATGTTGCACCTTTTATTTTTCCTGATTTAAAGGAAAAAATGCTAGGAGGTGATTCTGATATTGTCACCCTGTATTGATACAGGAGAGGCGAAGGACAAATAAAAGAGGCAGCTCAAGCTAACCCAAATAGCTCATGGGAGAGTCTTTAAACACTATTCCATCTCAAATGCTGTTACTAGTTCTGATCAGTGTTTGGCAAGATATGGAGTCATCTTTTACATTACTGTGGCTGAAGCAATCCAAAACATCGGTTCACAAACTCTGGGACTCAAGAAGACCATGTAATCAGGTGGTGAAGTCCATCAGACACCCTCCAGTTCATTCCTCTTAGGACTACAGTATATTTAAACAGCTGCCCCCATACACTCAGGGACTACAGAAGCTGTTACAGAAGCCTCGGAGATAGTTACTGGTCCTGTATCCCCACCCCTGCCAAAAGCAAAAGACGCTCAGCTTTAAGTTTCAGCCACAAGATTTCTGTGTACATATGCCTCATTTCCACATTTCTCTTCCTCTTCTGAGTACTGAGAGATTGTGATCAAGCCACCCCTTGGCCTGCCTTCTGTAAGCTCATTATTAGATCACACTGTCTGATACAAATCTCTGCTAGTTTCCTGGCTCTTCAAGGCTCATACAACCTTGCAATGTTCTTTGAGAAGATGTCTGTATAGCAGTGACCTGTTTCCTTAACTATTTATTCTCTTCTTCAGATCCCAAGCCACTTCTAAGGTTTATTTGCAACAATTTAGGTTTTCTTTCAGGACATAACGAAAACGATAGCACAATCTCAGTAACATATCGCTTTGTGCTAGGAGAACATCTAAGAATGGACGTGCATCCCACATAAGAGGAAACATTTCTGGCCAAGGAAAATCCAGGGAAAGAAGAGACTATGTCCTAAAATATCAGATGTCTGAGGCATCAAAAGATCCTTGAATTCAAAATGTTGAACAGTATGCTGTGACAAAATCTCCAAATGCCCAGTGAAGGTATTTTTCTCTGTCTTTGTCTACTAGACACACAGCTTGTTGGATAATGAAGAGAGCAGTGTGGTGGTGAAGAGGAATCTTTTCTTGTTTAGTTTTCCACTCTTAAATGTTTGCAGACCTTTAGAACACAAAATGCTGTAGGTCACTGATGAGATTATTGATGTGTGTAGTTAATGCTTGCAGGATAGATACTTAGGTCATCATGGGTCCTAATGACTGCTTCTAATCCCATGGTGTCTCTCCTAATCCCATGCATTTTAAATTGTACAGTGACCTGATTTCAACTAGGAGCTTCCATGAGAAATCACATGGCAATCACAGACATCGTAAACTCAAGCCAAAGAGTCATTTTCAAATGCTTGGCAAACACTAGACCACAGAAACTCCATGTGTCATAAGACTCCACTTGGTCCCATCATCATGGGTGGGAAAAAGGAGGAGGATTATCCGTAGACCTCAAAGTGTTTTACAAAGGGAGGCAAATGCTGCTATTCCCATTTATTGGATAGGGCAACAGCAAGTTGAGACTTGCACAAAGTCACCCAATTAATCATCCAGAAAACTGCCACTGAAACCCCTGTTCTGGTCTAAACAGGTTCTTAGACCGCCCTCATCATGTAATATCTGAGTACCCTCCAGTAGTACATTAGGAGAATTGGGGCATGTCAACACTGGCTGATGCAAACAGCTGCCTGTCAATCCACCCTCCTTCTCAGCCTACTGGACAAAAACCATCTCCAGACTAAAGCTGTGTAGTCATAATACCCTCCTAAGCCCTGATGTATGAACCCCACCACAATCTGGGGTGAAAACTCAACCTGCCAACACTATAGCTGATCTCTGTGGCTTCCAGAGAATATCTTGCAGATATGAGACTGTATCTGAGAGAAGACACACCATTCTTTATTATACATCCAGTTTCATGATCTGTAGTATCCCTCAGACTATTTCCTCATGCTTCAGTTCTCACTGAAGCACACAGACACGTCACAAGTGTGTTGGTTATGTTGTTACAGCCTTCCAGCTCCTTTGAGGAAAGATCTGGAAGATGACAATATAAATAGAGATATTTGTATACACTGCCATAAAGAAGGAAAATCCCCAAAATATATTTAGTAAGTCAGGAGAAAGGAAAGAGAAGGAAAGAATTGCTGTAAATTCAAGATCTACTTGTCCTGAGCAATAGTACAAAAAAAAATTGGTAAATTAATGACCTAAATGAAGAATTGCTGTTATTACAGGGCATTGTACTGGCAAAGCTCCTGTACAACACAACAATAATTCTTTTCAGACTTATCTTCCCTTTCAAGGCATAAGGAAACATAAGTGCCTTTAGCTTCAACTCCCTGGCAGGCAGCATCACTTCCTCGTGAGAAGCAAGGAGTTGATGCAACAACGGGAAGTCTGTCCTTTGTAGGAGCTACAAAAGCCCTGCCTAATCCAGTCATTATGACGTAGATCTGAAGAAATGAGTCCTGCTCCAAGGAAACTAAAACATCCCAAGGTGCCCTAAGAGCTTGTCCTGGCCTACTCATGCTCCCAGCTTTAGAAATCCTTTGAGGGTTACTAAGTTCATACGAACCACTCCAAGCTCTGTAGGTCTCTGTCTCTTAGATGGTTAAGAGGCTGGGAAAGCACAGTGTGGACATGTCCATCTCTGCTCCCTCTGGTTTTGCTTTCTTCCTAGGTGTGCAAGCAATAGGCCATCAGAGGGCAAGGTGGGCTTTGATGTCTTCTGATATGAGACTCTTTCTGCCTGTTTCGGGATCTGAATCCCTACTGGCATGGATCTAGTGGCTTCACTAGATCATCACCCTTTGCATGGGGAAACCAGGGCAGCGTGTAGGTGGCAGTGTTTCTTCCCAGCTTTGAGTTTCTGGGACTTTTGCACAAAGCCCTGAGAGGTGAATATATATTCATGAGTGTGCAGAATGGGCACAGCCACTGTTTGAAAACAAAACAAAACAAAATAGGAACAAAGCCGGACCTGGTTAACTTGGCTATGATCATCCAGGAAGTCTGTGGCAGAGCTGCAAATAAAATCCAGACATTTTGCCTTTTGGGCCTGTGTCTTCACAGTGACACTGTTCTTCCTCTGGGCATTTGGGCTTGTTGTCTTATCAGGATGCACTGCTCAGCATGTCTCCTTAAGGGGAAAGAGTGCTGGGAAAACCACACTTTAATTCTGTAGAGAAAACGATGCCACCTACATCAGAAAACCTCATCGCTTTTTGCAATTATTGCCATGGCTGTATATCTTTCCCTCCCTTTGTGATCTTTACCACTTCCTCACCATATGTAAAAGGCCTGATCCTGACAAAAATAGTCATGGTTCCAGAAGTGACACTCAGATGATGTTGATCTACTTCCACAAAGGATGTGGCCCAATGCTTTTGGCAAGATTTTTCTACGAGCAGCCAGTCCCATCTCTCTCTCCCCGACCCAGAGAGCTGAGGGAAGTCGTGTGACAATAACCTTGCCTGGCTTCACCTGGCCCACCCAGGGAACAGCTATTTCTGGACATACATGGAAAACCCAAGCCTTTTCCCTTTAATCTAACATCTCATGAATGTTGCTAAGCCTAATGTTTAATTTGAAAAAAACAACCTGAAAATAGCATTAAAGGAAGCAGAGGATTTGAACGGCACTATATTTTTGAGATTGTCTTTCTGGAAACTATATTTAAAAACTGACCCTTTTACCATGAGGTTTCTGAAACTGTAGAGCCATCCCAAGCTTCCTGTGAGATAAGACTTGTAATGTGGAATTGAGTAATGGAGTATAAACACAATTGGCTTGGTATTAAGAGGCAATGTGCAATCACCTGGCAGTACCAGAGTGCTTTGGGGCTATTTGTGCTGGAAATGAAAGTGAAGAACAACATGATGGTGAAGGTAGTTCTTCCTCCATGCCTGACAAAAGAATGGTGTCTCAGGATGAAAATCTCCCTGAGGTTTTGGAAAAAAGAACACTGCTTTCGAGCATTTCTAGTCCTGTTTCCCACATGTGCCAAACTCTTGGTGTAAGATGTAAGCCTGCAACTTAGTTCGGAAGGCAAGCTGTGACAAACAGAGGTAAACATTATAACTTCCTCTTAGCACAACTCACGGTTCTTTTAACAAGAAGATCTCATACTTTCATATTCACCTGACATACTTCTATTAAAGGGACAGCAAAAACAGAGGGAGAAACATAGGAGTTTCCACTGTAGTTTTATCCCAAGCATAAATATCTTTGAAGGAACCCTTCAGACCTTTTTGTACTCCCAAAGCAAGGACCAGATCTGGCCTCATTTTTAAAATTTTCTTCCAAGTTGTTGGCGTGAAATCTGACAGCCAGGTGGATGTGTCTGCCTTGATCTTTGGTGTGGATCTCCTGTTGCACTCTCCTCTGTTCTTCCAAGCCTCAACAGGGAAAAGTGAAATAGCTGTCCAGAAACACTGATCACAGCATCTCAGCTCTGTAAATTCTTAACAGTTTTCCTCTTGTAGCACTGGAAGGCTCTGACCCATTTTCAAAAGTGGGTATAAAACTTACATACATAAGGAAAGCACACATACTTGTAGCATCTGCAAAAACATATGGCAGTTTCACATCCCACTAACCAGTTTCCTGGACTGAATACATATAAGTGCAGGCTTTGTGAGAAGCAGCAGTTTTTGAATGCTGGGTTTCTGACTCTCATCCCTCAACCACAGCCCTTCCTTGACTTTGTGAGATATACCATTTCCCTCTTAATTTGTCCAGCTACTGCACAGAATCTTTCTGGATACTTATTCTTGTATTGCCTTTTTTGCAGGTGAAGCTGCTCTCAGGCTCCCCTGACAATTTTTTTTGGCTCGGCTTTCCATGGCATACAGAGATGCTCTGTTATTTCTGCTTAATCCAGAATGGCAAAGAGCAACCATTTCCAGGATCAGGAATCACATTTCATGTGTCTCCAGGTTTTGCTGGGCTGCTAATCTAAAGAGCTCATTGCAAATTTTTCCATCTGAATCTTTTGTTTAATGACAGACTGATTTGCCAAAGGATCCATTTTCCTTAAATACCAATTTTTGGAAGGAGAACATCTAAAATATTTGGCTGTTGTTTCTGACAGCGATACCATTTTTCCTATCTTATCAACATTTTCTGTGCAAATATACCCACTTATCAGCATGTTTTCTATTTTAGCAATCAAATGTGACTCCAACATGCATTCTTCTACCACTGCCAAAGCAATAGACCCTGAAGAATGGTTTGAAGAAAATTCATGTAGATGCGGAGAGACCCTCCTGCATGTTTATATGACTCTGTCTAAGCCACTCCTGATGTATATTAGTTTAAACTCTTGGAAAATCCCAGCAATGGAGATCCTAAAGCCCTTCTGTGCCATCAGTTTCAGCATCTCCCTCTCTTTATGCATAGAGCTCTCCTAAACTCTGAACTTCTCTGTTTTGCTGCAAATAAAAGCCAACTAGATCTTGTCCTTCCCCACGCAAAAAGACCCAGGTGTCTCTGTATCATTTTACCATACCCTTCAGCTGTCTGTCCTCAGGCTTTTTTAGACTAAAGAAATCAAACTAAAAAAAAAAAATAATCTTTATGGTTCATGTTTTTTGAAACCTCTTATCAATCATGTTGCTCTCCTCAGGACTTGGTCCTGTGTTGAAGTCTTTATCTCTAGTACAGAGTGCAGATCTGTGGTCTGGGCCTCAGCATCAGAATGATCTCCACACAGCATGCTTTTAATGCTTCTTTCAATACAAGTATATTTCTGGCCACAGCTTCACAAGGTAGATTTCAATTTGAATATGTCCTCTACCAGCTCCCCTTGTGTATTGCCAGTACAATGACCTGTTTCCAGACATGTATTTTAATTATGCACTTTCTTTTTCAGAACATTTTAAATCAGCCTCTGCCCTGTCTGTTCCACCATCCAAAACTGTTATCACAGATTAAAATGAACTGTGACCAGTGAAGACTTCTGTTGATGATCCTCTTACTTTGACAGTGAATAGCTCATGCTTAATCTTCAAGGATGTCACTCCAATCAATGGCTGAAAAATAGAAAGTATCTATTTCTATAGATACATATACATTCATTTCTGATACTAACAGATGTCCAAAGGAGACCTGAAGCCAAGAGCAATACTTGTAAATAACAGACAAATATCTACTCATCACCTGGACTGAGAAACAGGCTTGAGTACCAAGCCCTGAAACTGCACTCGCTCCTGTTTTGTTGGCTTCTTTTTTGTGTGGTTGTTTTGTTTTATTTAGTTTTTTATGAGAGGACAGTAGCAAAGCCAGATTATTCATAGCTCAGAAAGCAGGATGGGCAGACCAGTATGCCCCTAAAGCCAAGATGATGAGCTAATACACTTCATATTGTCAGAAGAGTCCCCACCTACGCTTTCACACAAAGGCCTGATTAGCTCACAGGTATGCAAAACTCTGGGAGGATGCCATCTTTCATCGCTACCAGAAGATGTTTAATATATGTTAAGTTGCCAGGAATTAAGCGTTTGTGCCTGTGTGTACACACGCGCGCAGCCGCCTGTTGCTGTCCCAGGAGCTGCTCACTGCGTTGTGCTGATCCACCGTGCTGGTGTCCTGCTTCCAGCAGCTGTCATGGAAACAGCCACAGGCTGAGGGTGTCTGCATGGGGAGCAAGGGGTAGGGGTGGGGGGGAGGGGGCACTCTGCAGTGTGTGGAGGGTTTCTACCACTCTTGCAATGGCCTCCTGCAACAAAGCCAAAAGAACTCCAAGCCACTGATAGAAATATTGAGTTTGAGTGCCTGAGTGCACCAAAACACCCTCTTCCCACATGCCAGGATGCTCCATATAGAAAAGTCAAAGGAGCAGGACCATAAGCACACACAGTGTGCTACTGCTGAGGTTGGTCAGTGTGATTCCCATTCCCAACCAGGAGCAATGAAGTACTGGCTTGATGTTTAGAGACTCTTAGCATCCCACATCATGGGATACATGTGGGTACAGAACTTTTCTCAGTAAAATCTGGTTTTACATTGCTTCCAATGTTAACACTCTGAAGAGTGCTGCATGGCCTAAAAGGGAAACAAGCAGACTGTGAGGAACTGGGAAGGAAAGTCCTTTGAAGCAACACATGCTCCTCTTCCACTGGTGGTGAGGCTGTGCTGTTCATCAGAATATACCTGCTGAGGCTGCACGTAGCTCCTTGTTTGCTAACCACCAGCAATGTATTTGTCCCCTTTCAATGCCCACAAGTAGTTTCCAAAGTGTAACAAGCTAGAATGGTCTCCTTATGTCACAGATTTATAGATTTATGTCAGAAATAAACAAAGTATAATTTGAGGAAGAAACCCTCCCTCCTATGAGAATAAAGAAAGAACATCAGAAATACATTTGCTATCTTCCAATGGTGTACCTCATCTCATGCGCTCAGGAAGTAATGTCTTGCTCTCTTTTTCTGCACTCTTCTTCCATGCTCCTTGCTGAAGATCTGCAGGGTGTCAGGAATGCCCTGTGCTCCCTATTAGCTTAACAGTTATCTAGAAAAAAATGGGACCAAAAAAGTCATGCACTGAAATGTGGTTTTGACAAATATGTAAAAATATGTTTTGCAATATGTTTTCTCACTATAGTGTATAAGCAGTGGAAGACAAAGGGTGCAACACAAAAATGCAAAGAGAAGAGTTTCTTTCATCTTGCTTACACAGGGAGGCATCAGCTATTCTAATTGAAAGGATTTTTCCATCTGGGCCACCTGTTTTCTAAGGAGTGGAGATGCTGAAAGCATGTCACCACCTGCTTCTCTCCCCAGGGATGTGTGCGATGAAGGCTAATTCAAGCTGGCCAAATCAAGCCCCCAAGGAACTGGTTATAAACTCGCACTCTACAGCTTGTGGGGAGAAATTATCCCAGATTAACTTTTAGTCTATAGCTGAGAAAAACTAACTGCCTAAATCCTGAATTATTTCATCCCTGTAGAGCTCTGCTGGCTTCAGAGGAGCAGTTATGGTTGTATCAGATGGACTCCAGTTGTATCAGCTTCACTCAGTGAGAGTTCCCAGTCCAACCATGACTTCTCCATCACTGGCTGCCGTTTGCAGCACACCACATAAAGTGAGGCAAAGAGGCAGCTTTTGGAGTCAGGCAGCTCCCTTTGCTGCCTTTGGCCAGTACCTGTACTTAATGCAGAGCGTTTTCACTTTAGAGAAGTCTTTGCACCAAATGACTTTGTCCCAGTCACTGCACTACCTCGGTTATCGCCCGCACAAACATTCCCTTCAGATCAACATACCGGCTGGGCCAGAAATCACACAATTGATGTTTTGGTTTCCACTGCCTTATCTAAATCCAGTTACTGCTCAAAATGAGACTAAGTCAACAGACTTAATTGAATGAAAAGGCTGTGAGACAACCTAGAGATTTGCGGCTGTGTATGTCCGCGCATGAGTTAATCGCTAAGCAAACACTTGGCAACAAACAGAGCTGGGCTGAGCAGGATTGGTTTTTCTGTGTCCTGGAAGCTCCCTGACACACTGGGGTTGTGTGAGGCATTGTTGGGGCTGGCAGGAGGATTTAAACAGCATCACAAACAATGTACCACCATGGAGAAAAGCTGGGGATAGACAATGAAGCAGGCCATGAACAAACACTTCTGCTTGCTGCCTCAGATCAGGAGATAGCAGAGACCCTGTAGTAGTAGCCAAAAATAATTGCTCCCCTGTAGCTGTTATTACTGTCCGGATATGAGAGATAGCCCAGCAACTGAGAGCAGGGAGTTGCTTGATATCCTTAGCTCCTTCTGGGGAGGCAGCTGCCAGACTCTGTATGTCTCCAGCTGGTAGCTCTTGCAAACATCACAGGTTTTCCTGACTGTACAACATGACATTCCTCCTAGCTCTGCAGTTCAGGAGAGAAAGGTATAAACAAAGTATGTGGGAACGGCTGTACTGATGAGACCACTGCTCCACCTTACCTCTCTTCTTGTCCTCAATGGAGACCACGAGCAGACCCTTAAGAAAGACCATTAAAACCTGCATAGGGTCATAGCCAGGACCTAATTTCCACTGTGATGGGCTGCACAGAGCTTCTCCAGAGCTGCAGGAATGAAAGGACAATGTGTCACTCTGCAGTCGCAACTTGCCCTGCCAAATACTGTGCATCTCCTTTTTCTATCACCCGCTCAGTTGAGATGCCCTGTGTTGGTACCTGGTGCTCTGCTGTTTAGGTAGACTGTGGTGGACATGCCAGTGTGCTGCCAGTGGTTGGTTCATCTTAGCCACTGCAAGAAGGGAGGCTGAAGCTACAACCCTCCTAAAACAGTCATTAAATTAGTTCTAATATAAGATGACTCACATAATTTCCTGGCTGGTAGGACTCCATCAGATGATGCAGAACCCGAATCAGGTTCTTCAGTAATTGATGGCAGCCATACAGACGTTTAAAAGTGGCTTTGCCATGAGCATTATAAAGTCAAAGCCTTGCCATTTTAGCCAGGAGATTGAACACAGTTTTAGTCTGGAAAAACTCATCCCATGTTAAAGAAAGACACCACGCCTTGCACAGGCCACCCACTTGTCACCACACGCTAGCTTGGGGCCAGGACATCTGGCTGTAAAAATGAAACTGTGGTACTGTCCCCTAAACAAAGGAGAATACTGAACTCAGCTGGATCCTTCCTCTATAAGGGAGGCCACAGACACCACTGTTATATTTGCCACCCATTTGACAGTTCTTGTCCTTGGGCACACCATACAAGCAGACAGGACAACTTTTCCAGCAAACCCAGGAAAGATGGAAAAGATGATTAGTTTTGTGATCAGGTGCTGGGCAGCCAGAGTGCTAACCAATGTCAAAAGAAACTGCTGCAGAATGCCCAGGTTTCAGGATACAACAATAACACACAGTGCTATATTTCATTCCTTTAACAAGTGCTGAATATGCAAAGGCTCCATTCCCAGCTTCTGTCTCCGTCTTGGAAGCTGGGGAAGAGCTGTGTGGATAATTATTTTCAGATGCCATCCACTTTATTGATTATCTGAGCAGGATGCGCAAATAATGGCAGCTAATGCCAGGAGCAGAGGTTGAATGAAACTCTCTCCCCTTTGGGAAAAGCTGAAATAAAACCACCGTATGAATGGGTCATTGAAAGCAGGCTGGAATATATTCCCTATAGTCATTCTGAAAGTTCAAGGGCAGGGGAAAAAAAAAAAAAAAAAAGCAGCTGTCTCTGTGTTCACTAAACTTCTAATATCTGAAAGTGCTTAAAAACAGCAGACACACATTTTTTTTTTTTTTTTCATACAATAATGGAAAAACACACTTAAGAATTTGACTCTCAATGGTTTTGTTTTTCCAGCAAGTCCTTTCCAGGTTCCATGCGCCCTCTCATAGTCACGTCTGCTGGGTGACTGGTTAACAAACTTTAGAAGAGCTCACTGTGATTTTGCCACATCGGGTTTCAAGTATCAGCTTGCTGGAAGTGCAATGGAGAGGGAGGAGGGAGGGAAGTGGTGTGAGCTTTGCCAGCACACCTGCACAAGCTTTGGGCTCTCCTGGACACTCTATGTGCTAATGATGTATAACCTGTAGACCCTGGCAACGTGCTCGCTGAAGACTATAACAGACAGGCTGTGCATGCTTCTGATTTCTAATTTCTTAAAACAAGTAATAAACTGCCCCCCCCCTCCAGCCCTGTGCTGTAGGTAAATGCTTAGGAAGGAAAGTGAGATGTGTTCAGCTGGGCAGAGCTTCTACCAAGGTAATACTGATTTAATGATGATATTTATGTCTACTCAATTCCTCTTCTAAAGAAAAAAGGAGGAAAACCCTAAAACAAAGGCAAGAGTTCATTTCAGCTCCAATGTTCTGCTAATTTTTCTTTTGACTATTTGAGTTGCAGCTGTATCCTATTTCTAATCCACTTTTAAATTTGCTTGAATTAAAATCCCAGATCTCTGCTGTTTTCAAGTTGAAGAGTGCATAGTAGCCAAGGTTTATATTGCAATTCTGGAGTTATGGAATGAAAAAAAAAAAAAGAAAAAAAAAAGGTTGGCATTGCATCAGTGTTATTTGGAATTAGAGCTCGCTTGTAGAACAAATATCCTTGAAGTTAATATACTGGATTACATTTTGCATTTAGTTCCACCCACTGGAACTGCTTAGTATGGAAGAGCAAAGGCTTCCATGGCTGAGAGGCAGGAATGGGAAGTACTATTTACTTATGAAGCCTGGATATTTTTGAACTTTCATCTGAAATTTAAAAGTTCCACCACTCGGACTAAAATAGCACAGGAAGACTGCCCGTGTTTTGAGATACCTGTGCTTTCTTTACTGCTACCTGAATCCCAGTCTAAAAGCTGACATTTCTCCTCTGGTATCCTGTTTATGTCTAAATCTAATTAGCATAGTCTTGGACTTTTCCACCTGGAAAACACCCTAAAACTCACATGAAGTTACAAATCCTCATATTCTTAGGGCTTTCATATCTGCCATGACAATTCCCAGCCACTGCCAGGTGAAGCCAGCCAACCAGGATTTATGGAAAACGAAGAGACTAATAATTTCCAATAGCAGGAGATGCTTATGATATAATTGCAGCAGTTTACATTGACATCCAAGTGGACAGATAGAAGCCAAAAATTGAAATAACGGCTCCACCCATCCACCATCCAAATGTAAACAAGCCAGCATGGTTAAAAGGAGGACCAGAAGACAGAGCGCAGGCATTCTCCTTCAGCTGTGTTATGGTGTGATTGCCAAGTTACCACACAACCTCCACGCCAGGCAATTAATCCAGCTGTAAAGTGACCCTTACCTCACACAAAAAGTGCAGCAGCTCATTTCAGTATCAGCTTCTTTTTCAACAGGGTTGGAAGTGAGTTATTGTTTGTAAGAGTGAGAGACTGTATTTTGGAGACTGGGTATTGTATGGTCACGACTTAAGTCTGTTAAGTACCGAAAATCCAGCTCAGCCTGAGCCATGATTGGGTCTTGTGTGGTGTGTACACATTCCTGCCAGCATGGATAAGGGAATACCTGCAATAGGGAAGGAAGTCTATGAATACAGCTGGAGGTGAATTACACCAGCAACAACTATTTACAAAGATCAGGCAGTGGCTCCTTTGCCAATGGAAGACTAAAAATCCAGTGGTGGATTGTGAGGAGCTTGATGTGATATCAAGGGAGGCTGGAATAGGTCTTCAGTTGATATAAATTGATATAATGGTCCTCATGCTGAGCAGTATCAGACAGGTTACACTAGTTTTGTGAACTACTAGCAGCATTCAGAGCAGAGTTTCTAACAGGAGAAAGACAAAGATTTTTTTCTTGCACAATACTAGAGTCAGTCCCACTCCACTGTGAGGGTTTCCCTCATGGACAGAAAGAGAAAGAATAAGGTTATCTGTTTTTAGGTAGGAGTGGTCCTGTGGAAAGCCTTGAGACTACTTTTATAACTTCCTTTCCTCTTTTTCCAAGGTGGCCTAAATCAGACTATTAAAACTATTCCCCAAATTACATTTCCAATAAATTTCTGACCCCAAATGAAATTGCATCTTCTGTTTGTTGATGCGCCTTTGAGTGCAATGGTCAGTCTGTTCCTCCTGATAGCATCACCAGGAGAAAATGGGTTCTGCTCAGCTCCAGGTTCTCACTCCTAAACACGAGACCAGCTTAGCCTGAATATGGTATGTGTCTGCATTTCTAGAAATCTCAAACATCCTCAAACAGGCTGGCTAAAAGGAAGGTCTCATGGAGGTTGGGGTAGTTTATGTTACTGGAGGATCTGGCCTATGAACACTTGCACCTGTGGACAAATAAAGGCCCATGCTCCAAAGCATGGTGAGCTCTCAGTCTCCTAAGCTGTATGAAGTACCATTTCCTTTCTACTTTTGCTAAATGTAAAAACAGAAACAAAGACACACACCTAAATAAACAGAAAAGCACAGGCAGCAGATGGGGAGGGAGGCCCTAGTACAGGTCGTACGCCAACTAGTACAGAGAGATGTTTTCTATTTGAGGCCCTTCGTGTGAGACCTTGCCATATCATGTGGACAAGAATGTGAGTGGGAGACTTGTTGGACAATGTTGGTTTTAGAAATGTTTCACAACTGCAGAAACACCTGCTTTACATTATTTTTCTTGCTGGTCCACAATAAAATTCCTTCCTGGTCAATAGTTCTCAGCAATCCTCATGCTTCTTCCTTCTCTGTGCGTGGCTCAAGTCAATGGCTTTCAAACTCTTGGGCCACCATGAGGTTGTACCTGAACCTCTTTGAGTAGGAGAGGGCATACAGAAGGCAGAAGAGCACTTCTCCATAGAATCACACCAAAAAGCTGGCTAGAGAACGAAAAATGCCTGAGACTGCTTACTGTCAGGTGGGGGAGGGGGGGCAAGAGGGTTACCCAGGCCAATGGATGGATCGTGAGACCCATCTGTTTTCACCATGAAAACCTCGCAGCCCACACCTATGCAACACACACCACTCCAGTCACCACAAGTTATTACTCTTGGTCTCCACCACTTCCTGTAAAGCTGTAATGGGTCTGAAACAGTGTCCAATGAAATGAAAGGGAGCCTTTCCATTAACTCAATGGGCTCTGGATCAGACCCAACATCTGTTTGGCCCTGTCTATATGTGGCTCAGCCAATTTATTCTTTATCCATTTCTGGGCCACTCTCTCCAATAGTGTCTGCATTTTTCCTACTTATGGTTGTCATTAGCCACATTAAGCACCACCCCCAGTGTGAGACCATTCCCACCTCTTTGGAGGCCAAGACCCTTGCATGGCATGGCTGCCCCAACCCTTTATCATTCCAGAAAGGTAACAGACTCCCCTTCCTCCTTTTCAGCATTTCACAGCCATCCCCTTCAAGCTGCCAAGCTCTTCCTACTCTTCTCTTCCTATCAAAAATAGGGCTGGCTGTGCTAACTGTTGTATTGCAAACCTGATCAAGAATCAATGCAAAAATCAAATAGAAAGGTCCAGGAGCTTGCAAGACACCTGAAGAGCACTGTCAGAGTAGGAACAGACTCTCTGAACAGACATTACCCATGTTGGTTGATGACAACCCAGGCAATTACGTCCCTGGTGATCCAGAGAATGAAGGAGAATAGCCAAAAGGAACTCTATAGTCTTATGTTGGGGTCTCGAGCTAGAGTCCTTTTTTGACCTGTCCCACATGGATATCTGTGCTGTGAAATGTGTGCCATTTCTTAGCAGAGCAGTAGCTGTCATTGAGAAGCCAAGCAGCAAAACAGGTCTCTGGTGTTAAATCTATAAAGTCTTCCAGACATAGAACTGCAGACTCATTTTGGGCACTGCAATTTTGTATGTGGGAATCACATGCAAAAACATCCCTTCAACATAGCCCCAAATCACACAGGTTTGAAAATGCGAACGTGCCGCCTGAGGCCAGATGTGTGGACTGGCAGGCTGCTGGCACTGTGCATAGGCACATCTGCATGTCAGGGAGTTACTCATCCCTGCATACTTCCCTGATAAAATCTGGATTGCCTAAAGCTGGTATTTTCACTCCAGTTTCCTTATCAAGGTATTTACCACCTTCTGTCTGTGCCTTGCAGACTAAGGGTGTTAAACGCTCCCTTGCTCTCTCTGCAGCACAGTGAGCTCAAGCTGCCGTACCAGGATGGGATTTCTAAACCCACTGGAGCACACAGTGGGTGGCTGCTGGCCTGGGTTCGATAGGATCTCAACCTGTTTGGACCTGGGATGTTGCTCTTTTGATCTTTGTGCTGGCTTTCTGAAGATGGTGGGCTCCCTTCTGTGTTTCAGAGCATTTGTTGCAGTGTTTTCTGGTAGTCTCTCATTGCATTTTAGAAGCTGTTGTCTCCCATGAAGGATTCTACCCTGTTGTACAGTTGTATGAAGAGAAAAGTTTGGGGTGAAGTTATCTTGGGAGTGGCAGAAGCATTTATGGCACCTCAACATAAACACACATCTGTTTCTCTCTCTAGAACAGAAAGCATCTCTCTGTTTCTCAAAATAACAATATTGAGATAGGCCCATTTTCACATATGCAAGCTCACTGTGGACACTTTGAGTAATCCCTTTCCAAGAGCACCCTACAATTCCTTACCACATATCACTGAAAGCAATCACCTATTTTAGCTGGTGGCTCTCACATCCAACTCTTCCCACCAGAAAGAACATCACCCTGAAACGTCCTCAGATTGTCCTTGATGGCTCTGCTGTTCCTATCCAAGTTTGATAAAAGAGAGGAAAAAAGACAGACAGTCTCTGAAACAGCATCTTAAAATATAATAATTTCTTGAGGAAAAATATTATTTGATTACCCACTGAGGAAACCTAAGCAACAGATCTATTTCAGTTTGATTTAAAAAACATGGTAAATATTTCATCAGGTTAAGATTAAGGTTTGTGGAGATTGATCAGCTGGGTCCACATCCCATTGGTGGAGGACAGAGTTTATTTTAGGATGCTGCTTCCACAAAACCCCACAATCTTGAACAACTCCTGTGAGTATTACACTCCAGGAGTGTATTGACACATGCCTGCTCCTGCTGGTGTCTCCTCAGGCTTTCTTAGGAACTAGGATTTTTCAGAGGTGTTGTGCACCTGCCACAGCCCCTGTTCCCATGCCTGGGTGACCAGTGAGTGGGGAGGAGAAGCCCTGAGAGGCCTCAAACAAGAAGCACAGGAAGGCAGATGCTTTGCAAAGTGCTGATGCCTGGGTTTGTCCTGTCTTGCCACCTCCAAAGACAGCATGTGAGAATAAAACCTAGGGAATCCTGTAGTGTGAGAAAGCAACTCAAAAATTATTGCTGTAGTGAAGAAACCACATAATATATTCAAGATGTCAGAGGTTAGCTGTGGTGCATGTGAATCATGCTGCAAATACCTCACCTTTAACTCTACCGTTGTAATTAGATTACAAAGTTTTTATTATGGTTTTAAATTCTGCCTTTATAGGTTGCTGCCCAGCTGTGCACTTAAATCTGGTTTTATCACACTTTCTGAGCTCATCACATTTAATTCTGCCCTTACAATGCTGGATTAACTTTAAGGGTCACTGAAGTCAGAAGTCACTCACCCTTGCCCTGCTAATGGATTCACACCATCCCTGCACGGTCCTGAAGAGTGATGTGTACAGCAAGCTATATTTATTGCCATGGTGGAAGGGAAGAGGCATTGGAGTTGTTTATTTACCCCACCACTGTGCTTAGTTATCAGGATATTTGCACAGATTACTGCATTGACGAGATGTCGTTGACCTCCATGTAACATCCTGCTGCAATGAGATCTCACCAGCACTGCTCAGAGCGCTAAAAAGGAGAATATTTCAGTTTGTTTGTGTGAAGCGGATGGCTGATAAACAAGTTATATCATCTGAGGAGGTGATCAGTTGCCTCAATTCAGAAATCCAGAAATCACACCCTGTCATCACACCCACCCCTGCCAGGAAGCCCATAACCCAGTAATTGATGGATCCTGTCTCTGATATTTGAGGCAATTCCAGAAGAATGAAAAAAACTTTTTTTTTTTTTCTATTTTTCTTTTTCCCTAAGCATGACTTCTTTATTTTTTCCTATCACCAAGAAAGCAGGGAAAGGAACAAATGAAACTCTTCATCTGAACAAAATTCATCCCCAGGTTTTACATCAATCTTTTTTTCTTCTATGACCAGCAAAGATTAGATAGGTTGGGGTTAGATGCCACTCAAACAAGGTGAATCATTGTCCTGAAAAATCCATCATCTAAATGAGCAAATAAAGGGGAAATCAAATGCTTTGTATGAGGCACTGAACTTCCAACTGATTTGCATGAAGTCACAGGGGGAATGTGAAAGGGATCTGGGAACCAAAACTAGCTCTAGTGGAAATGTCACTTCCCTCTTTCTTGCAGGGGAATATTTTGAACAGAATTAGAACAGACCTGAGCCAGACGTGGATAGCGGGACTTTGTGGAAAGTGGAGGGCAAAATTCATCACTGAGTAATGCCATGACAGTTTTTGACCTTTGTCATTCAATGACTAGACACAATATGTTGGAAACAAGGTTAATAATCTTCTGCAATATACAATTTTTTCCCAAGGAATGTGTGGTGATTAAGACAAAGAATTTCACATGGTCACAAAACATCTATCTCAGAGTCCTGGGCTTATAAAATACTCTATTTCCTCCATTAATTGTGTCCACGTGGAGCTGTAACTAAGTAGCTGAAACAAATAAAACCAAAGTAATATTGTTTCCTTTTAAAATATTTCACTTAATTTGTGGAAGAGGTTTGGGCTCATTAAAAATAGACCATCTCCCATGAGGGCTTTTTCCTTTTCTGCTCTGACTCCCTCAACCAATCCTTAGCAATGTGTATAGCAGCACACTCCTCCTCAGCACAGCCCTGGGAGGACCCTTTCTCTTGTTTAACTCAGCTGATCCTGTTGTTCTGGGTAGCAAGGGCAGGCAGCACCACTTTGTCTAAGCAAAGTGAGGCCTCAGCATCTCCTGCTGTATCATTGCTCTGAGATGAACAGTCGGTGTCACTGACTAAAATATCCACCTCCAATCTCCAGCTCATGAGGAAGCCCTGTGCCTTTCTCCCAGGTAAAGATTTGGCTATCATGATCTGTGTTTTTTTGTGGAGATGACATTATGGTCACTGCAACCGAAGATGCAAGCAAAGCCTGGGCCTCAGCTAGAGCCTAGGTAGCTGAAGCTATTGTGAAGGCACTCTGCTGTTTTAGGTGGATCTTAGTCTGTTCTCTAATCTTCCAAAGTAAGCTATAAATCAGTTACAGGTGACATCAGATACAGCGGTGTTGTCAACAGACCATGACATTTACTTTCCCCAAGCTAGTATCAACCACAAAGCAGGGGACAACGAACACAAGAGAGGTGAAGAGCAACCTCAAGTAAAAGCATCAAACTGCAAGAAAAACCTTCAGAAGAGAGAAATCATTCCATGGATCTCTTCTCTGTTTAACATAATTTTTTCACCTTCACCAGGTTATCTTTTCTGAAATCCACTCCACAGATCGAGAGGCATCAACAGCCATGGCTCTTAAAAAAAAACCAAACCAAACCAAAATAAAACAGAAGATCTGGTGGGCCCACATCATCCCTCGCAAATTCTCTTACTGCTGATGTGTTCTGATGTGAAAAGAGCTCACACTGCTGTGTGAATGAGGAGATGCAGACACCCAAAGGTGGATGATGGAAAGATCTACCAAAAGAGGGCCATATATGTAAGTGTTAGCAGAAGTTACAGGAACCTTAGGGAAGTAGTTGAGACCATGGTCTCTGAGCTAGAATGTTTCACTAGGTAGTAATGCCCTGTTGGCATCCAACATCCTTCACCTGCCACCCACTTATGATGTGGCCCCAAGTACTCATCTGGGATAGACGTCACAGTATGTACGCTTTGGTCCTGTGTTCTGAAGGCATTTCCAAAAAATGGATGCTGTGATCCTTCTCTGAGTTTCTCCTTCTCTCTTGTAGGCTCAGTAGCACTGTAGAATTTATGCCAGTGTTACCAGGCAACAACCAAACTATTCCTGACAGCATCCCAGTCAAAAGGTGTAGAGTTCAGAGGCTCCCCCAGTGCTGGGTCACTCCAGTTCTTCTTGCTGTTTTTTAGCTCCTTCTAGGGGGGAAGCCACATCTGGAAAATTACTGGTGTCCTGCTGTTCACTATGGACACCACCAGGAATTGGCATATGGGCTTGTAAACTGTGATTAGCTCTACAAAGTAAACTCTCATTATGACCTCTCTCGAGGTCTTTAAAAACACATTTCCCTAACTGCTATTATTATGTTCAAATTCTTTCATTTTGGTAATAATATCGTCATCCACATTTTCTTTTCTCCCTTCCCCTTTTTCTGATCATAATCTTGTTAGACACAATAGAAAAATCATTCCATAACTTTCTTTTCCTCCCCCACTCTTGTCCCACCAGAAACCTAAGTATAAACAGCTTCTCTTCTCTGGATGAGCTGAACCTGCAACATGGGGCTTTTCTGGACCAAATTAAAAAATAACTATAATAGTTTTTCATAGCATCATCATTGTTATTATAAATATTAGAAGTATTCTTGCTTATGTTAGATCCCCCCCTTAGACATGATAACCCAATAGTCTTCAAGATCAAGCTTGATGACTGTTCAGATGCTGTGAAGACATAGCATGAAGGTAGTCCTTGTCCTCGATAGCCTGAGATGTGTATGACCATGCAGTCACAAAACAGTGCAGAAGGTGGTGAGACACTCTTGTCAGTGTGAGAATCAGAACCCAGCTTAGTTAACTCTGTGTTGCTGCCATTCCTTTGTTGCCTCTCTGCATCATTTGAATTATTCTTTTGCCTCATCTTCATGTTAGGTGTAGAACCAAGAATTGCCATCACTCAGTCCCAGCAACTGGCTGGGATGGTAGTGAGGTTTTGCCCAGAATTGTGTCCCCACCATCAGAGCCATGGGATCACTTGAGCAGGATGATGATTTCTGCCCTGTGTATATTTATTCCAAAGTATAATTTTCTGCTCCAGGCAGGAATGCACTAGCCCTGGTGGACTTGGAAACAGCTAATTCAGCATCACCTCACAGCCTGCAGGAACCCAGAGGGAGAGGTGAACCTGTTGATTCAGCAGGTACGGCAGCACCTGGGACAAAAGCATCAGACCACAGCAGGGTAACTCAGCAAGATTAAGTCATTCTGGTGTCCTCTGAAGGACAACGTGCAGAACCTGCACACCCAACAGAGAGCTATGTATTTCTTGTATCAGATCTGTAAAGAATCGTGTGATATTATTAAACATTTAAATGTCACAATCGTAACAGAATATCCCACTCAGATATATTATAGGACCCAAAGAGGCAAAAATACCCAGCAACAGTTTGCTCTGCAGTAGGGATGCAGGTCAGAAATGCCTATACAGGCACTTTCTGGATCATGTTTAGCTATGCGTCATAAATGGAGACACAGACACAGGAACATTTGGCTTTCAGGACTGAATCACTTGGCTTTGACAAGATTTTACCTAGATAAAACCTGAACTGATTGACATCTCATATTCTTTGGGTTTAATGAGATCACAACGGCACTTAATTTGTTTTAATCATCAGTCTATAATGCTACAGGTGTGTAGTGTAGTCCAGTAATATAGAGTTATACAATATAGTATATATGCTACCCATAACAAAATGTAACAGATAGTATAACATACT
The DNA here is from genome assembly GCA_038090715.1 of Florisuga fusca. Taxonomy (NCBI): domain Eukaryota; kingdom Metazoa; phylum Chordata; class Aves; order Apodiformes; family Trochilidae; genus Florisuga; species Florisuga fusca. Next base: position 25,567,779 of record JAAWXA010000001.1, on the reverse strand, counting down.
TTTTCATTAGAATTATTACTGGAATTATCAGCAGTGAATTTTCAGTGACATGAATAAAAATTTCCTTTACATGTTTTCTGCAGTTAGCCCTCCTTGAATAACCTTTGAAGAACATGAATACAAGGAAAATGTGAAGTCTGTAAAATACAAAATATTTGTAAGGTAGGGTGGGATTTGCCTTCAGTAAGGTCAAGGCCTAAGTTCTTTCACGATGTTTAGGCACTCAACTCCAAATTTCCACATTTGTTTCAGAAATAAAACCTTTCCTGTGGGTTTATTCAAGGCTGGATGAACTCTCACAGCATTTTTCTCAACCTATTATCCACATTTTGAAAATTACCATTAACAGTCACTTCATGTTTTCCTAGTATAATTGTTGTCATCTCTCCAGTGACACAATTAGCACCCAGGAGAAACACCATAGTGTGCAATTGTGTCTTTAATTATCTTTCCATTGTGAGTAGAGATGCTATGTGTCAAGGCAGTTATTACTCCTGACAAGGACAATGTATTTACAATGGGTGTTTACATAGGCTAAATCCTTTTAAAAACACCTTCACAGAAAGTGCTCCACCTGCTTTTATGTTTCCTATCACAATTGCTAATTAATATTACTGTGCTGAAAATGATCCTATCAATTAAAGCTTGTTCTGTCATAACCACTGCTCCTAGCCTAGCTCTGCCTAATTAACCTGCTGCTGACTCACATGCTGGGAAGGATGTTCACTGCTGATCTGATTCCCATCATTCCATTTGTTTCACTGAGTCCTTCGTCCGACTGAGAATTTGCCTCCCCTGAAGCACACTTCCCAGTTGCTTTCTTACATTCTATTTAGGGTTTAAAGCTTTATTCAGGTTCATGGTAAAGTTCCCACTGACACTAGAAAGAAATTCTTTAGTGTGAGGATGGTGAGACACTGGCACAGGTTGCCCAGGGAAGCTGTGGATGCCCCATCCCTGGGAGAGTTCAAGGCCAGGTTGGATGGGGCTTGGAGCAACCTGGTCTAATGGGGGGTGCCCCTGCCCATGCAGGGATATTGGAACAAGGTGATCTTTGAGGTCCCTTCCAACCCAAAGCATTCTGTGGTTCTGTGATCTAACTGGTTAACGCAGTTGACTATAAGCCAAGTGCCATCTGATTCACTCTGCCAGTCATGCTAGTTAAAATATGGTTGTGAGTGTGCTCCATGCTTTTGGACTAAATTATTGTGCGTGAGACTGCATACAATGGTTGCAGCTGTTCTCATTTTTCTGTCAAACTAAAATGATGTTGATATTGCTTGCATAAATAAGACTTGATCCTTCAAACTGAAACAAGTGTGGAACTGCTTTTCAGATCTTGTCTCTGGGAATTGTGAAGGTGACTGGGAAGGCCAGGGGCAAAAGAGCCATCAGTCCTGGAAGAGTCAGGTTCAAAGAGCGACTTTGCTCTTGACAAGACATTTTGGTCTTGATTTTAGGTTTGTATCTAGGTATTTAAGGGTACAAACATAAGTCTGGTGGGACTGTCAAAAGGACATCACTCATCCCTTGGGAGCTCTTCTGCTGAAGATCTGCACGGCTCAACTCAAATTGCAAAACCTCTATGTTCTTCCGTTTCTCATCTGTTACAAGAGATAATTACTGAAGTGCTAAGAGGATACATGGAGTAAAGTCTGGGAGGTGTTCAAAAGAAGAGAATGTAAGACAGATGGAGCATGAGTAGTTACTCTGCTCTCAAGGCCTTCTCAAGCTCTGTATGGAGTGACACAGCTGGACAGATAAAAAATGAACTGTGATGTCTCAGTGACCAAGGGGGCCAGGGGAGGACTTGGAGGATGTTGTCCTCTTCAGGTTTGCTTGAGATCAGCTCCTGAGAGATGTCAGACTCTCAGACTTTCTTGGGCCTTTTCAGTAATCAAGAAATCAACAGTGCATCTCTGAGGAGCCACTTTTAAAATCAGATTTCTGGTGTCTCACAGTGCAACTACGAATATCAGTGCAGCACATGGAGGGGAAAAACCACACACCCAATCTCCTTTTTTCCAACTCTCCTAGAAAGACTAGCCTAAAATGTGGAGGAGCATTCCTGCTTGGATCTGCTGTTCACTCATCCCAGTGTGCTGGGCTGTCCTTGCTGATAAAGCTGTCTGCCACACATTGCTCACTGGCACTACAGCATGTTACAGATTAAATTCTAGGCAAACGTGATGCAACCTTGTGAAGGGATGGCAAAGGAAGGAATTCATGTTCACGTGCCTTCTGGGAGAAGGCATTTAGGCTGCTTTTTCTGGAACTAACCAATAGCAATAAAAATAAACAGAAAAAGAGAAATAAATAAAGCCTAAATATTGAATGCACCTCCTAGCATACAAAATGAATTGGTGTATCAAACGAGCTAAAGGAAGAGGAAGAGATGTGGAAAAATCAACTCTTTTAATCCCCATGGATGAATGGGATTCTTGTAAAAAGAAGGAGAGGAATTGATTCTGTAATGGTTTACCTGTGATTCATTAACGTTTTACCATGGCCTATCCTTACAAACTTAATTTCCCTTCATATTACTTCAACAGGAACTATGAAATAGGTATTTGTCAGAAAAATGCAATGGTGCCACTATGAAACAAAACAGGAGGTCAGCACTCTCCATCATGCATCCTCAGCATTAAGCAGGATTATAACATTGCAGGAAATATTGCAGTCAAATCTTTCCCAAAGCACCCTGGGATTCCCTTGCCATGAGAGGCACCTTTCCTCCCCTGGAGATCTCCCTCTGTGGCAGTCCCATAATTCCTTCTATGTTTGGAGGAAGGCTGGCAGGTGGCTAAGGATTCCCATGGCAGCTGAAGGTATGCAACACTTCCTGGATCAGCACTTGTTATTGCCACTAGTAATAAAAAATAGTAAGAAAGGGTAGGAGAAGAATTAATACTGCAAATTCCTTCCAACCTTGAGGTCTGTGTGTATTGAGAGAGCAGGGGTTCCACAGGGCACTTGCTTCTGCCTTCTTTGAAGTAGCAATAAATAGAAATGGTTGGTAAAACTTCAACAGAACGATATAAGTTTGTGGTTATTTTGGCTAAATATAAGGAATATACACACATTTCTTTCAAATATGCTGTTCTACCAAAAGGGAATCACTTAGCAAAAGCAGATTCCTTTTTGACTGCACTTTGCTTTGAAAGGAATACATCCAGAGGAAAAAGAAAAATGCCAAGAGCTCTGCAATTTTGCCATTTCAGAATTTACAGCATGAAGCATTTGGCTTTTTCATGTAGATTGTTATGCAAGACACTGTGAAAAGCAGGAATGGGGACAACAGAGGCTAAATTTTTGGGAGGGATGATGGAAGAGAATTCTTCTGGGGTGAGACTTAAACTCTAAAATGTTAACTTTCCTTCTTGTGGGGGCACTCCATTTGGACCACTGCTTGTATGTCTCTCTGCATTACCAACATCACCATCAGAGCAACACATCACATCTCCTGGTGCACCAGTGCTCACAGAGTGCATGGTCCCTAGTTGTGGAAATTGAGACTAGGAGCAAGTAGGTGATTTTTATAATTCAACAGGGAGCATCACCGACAGCAATAGTTGATGAGCTGTATATCGTGAATGCACAGCTCTGTCAAAAAAAATCCCCTTTTTACTCTGTTTTGAGTCAGCCTGGGTAACTACAAGGAGTCTTTTGCTGTTGCCATTCAAGAAGTTGGCTGTTGGTTTGAGCTCTCGTGCTCTCATTAAGGAGGCAGTGAGGGGGGAACAGAGCACCGATCCCAGTGGGAACACGTGTCCTAGGCTGGCCCATCTGCAAAATAATTCTTCTGCATGTCATCTAGGCCAAAAGTTGAGACTGGGCTCTGCTACCTGGCTAAGTTCCCTCCCGTGGCTGCCAGAGCAAGCGCGGTGAGAGTTACAGGGAAGGGAACTGAAATGTTTTGGGGACTTATGGCATGGAGAGTGACATCTGTGGCAATGGGATCATTAGGGGAAGGATTTGGTGTAATACATACTGCAACAAGGTAATACTTTCAGAAAACTTGACAGAAAAATGAATGAAATTAGCCAGACTTATGATTTGCTTTGATTTCTTCTAAACTCTTCTTTAATCTAAGTTCTTTCCAAGGTCGTCACATCCAGGCTTCCATGAAACTTGGGGCCTAATCTTCATCTGGTGCAGGCTGGAGTGAATCTATTTAATTCAAAGGACCCTTGCCAATTTACATCATATTGTGGTTATTTTTAAGGGTAAGTAATTTAGAAATATGTAAGTACTTATTTCCAGTTATACTTTTTGAATAAAGCAAATAAATCTGAACCCTACTAGGAAAAAGAACATCTGATCTTTATTTTTTTTTTTCAAGCTATGGCACAAGTATCCCCTATGTTGAATGACTTACACTGCAATTCAGGAAACCCAAGGATGTAAATAGCATCAAGGTTTCCACGGACTATTCCCCAGTCCATCTTTTGCGAAGAAAGAACACCCAGAGGGTTCTAGGCTGGTCATTGTGCTTAATGGTGACATCAGTCAAATGTGCCACCAGGAGAGAAACTGGAGGAGTGTGCTGGAGACATCATTCACCTGCAGGCTTCAGAACCTTCCACATGGTAGCCCTGGCACTCCTGTTTCAGCCTTTCTGTGTTCTCACTGGCTTCTCCCAGGCTGGCCCCACTGATGAGAAGGTGCAACTACCTTAAAAGAAATGGGGTCCTTTTCAGATTATACCAGATGAGGACTTGGCCATGGGATGCAGACAAGCCCAGATGTGCTTTGTGACAGCCCAGTGAAAGAACTTGGATGAAAATGTATCTGGAAGATACAAAACTCTGGACAAACCCTGGGGCCCATCTCAACTTCTAAAACTAGCCAGCCTCAGCTTCCAGAACCCCAAACAGTCCCTCTCTAAATTGCTTTAGGGAGGAAGACCAACCATGATTTGCCTCACTACTGGAATGGGCTGGTTCTGAATAGTTCACTCATGCAAGAGGGAATGTACCTACTTTGTAAATTACTTCTGATTCTGCATCTCTAGTGATAATTCTTCTTCCCATGTCCTACTTTCTAGCCATTATGAATTGATTTTTCCTGGGTCCCACAGACCTACACCCATGAGAACTTTCCCCATCCATGGGAACAGGCACAAGGTAACGAATGAATCCATTTGCAAAGGACGGAGATTACCATAACTTCAAGAAGGAAGAAAAAAAAAAAAAGTAACTATCCGGATTGAATATAGTTTGGTAGGTCAGAAGATGCAGCAGCAGCTCACTGACAGAGTAGAACAGACAACTACTAGCAATGGTTTGTAGGGAAATAAGGTTAGGATCCAGGGATGACTGAGGAGCCAGCAGCTCTTTCACTGCGTTTTGGACTGTAACCTCTGAAGGCCACAGTGCAACAGTCTCCAAATGAGACTCAGACCTCTGGGAATTATCCAAGTATAAAGAGAATGAACAGTATTGCCTAATGGCTGGGTACTGGGTAGGAGAAATACCCATTTTGCTGTTGCCCCCCCCGTCTCCCCCCCAAACCTGAACAATTGTATCCCTTAGCGAAAACGGAGCACGTAATACATGGCAGAGGCAAAAGAGTATTTAAAAGCTGTAATTACTGCTGTGTAACAATTAGTAGTTCTATTTGAACATTTTTTGAATAAGATTTATGGTATGTTTTCTAATTTTTAATTTCTAATTATGGGGGACAAGCTTAGCCTTGAGTATTTGTCCTCTAAAAAATGTAAAATAATATATAATACATTTTTGGTCTGAAGAGAGGGGTACAAAAACAGGAAAAAACACATAGGAAAAGGATACATTTTTTTTGTGTAAGCAAGTTTTAAATGGAATAATTAAATTTACCATAATCAATAAAATGTGTGAGTCAAGTTTATTGAAGTGGCTATTTCCCATTGCATAATTTCCCTGGGGAACTTTCATTTTTAATTCAAAAATAATAATAAAAAAAATAATAAAAAACCCAAACCCCTGAGCACTTACTGTAAATACGCCAGCATATGTGTGAGGTTAAGAAAAGCACAAGCCTACACCCAGGAATCAAAGAGGGGTTTACCACTGCTTTGACACTAATTGTAAAAGTTGAACATTTTCTAGAACCATAATCAAATCTTAACTGCCATGGGGGACTTATTCAGCAGCTCACAGTAATTCTAATAAGATACAGAGCCTTTCACCTTTAGGTCACAAGTTCAAACCCACTTTTGGTTGGTTAGTAAACAGAAGGTAAATCCGGAGTCCAGTGGAGTGCCAGAGCATTTACAGTAGATACCAGAGTAGCTGTTGGGTAGAAATGGGAAAGGACTTTTCCTTCCATCCCATGTCATCCATTCTTCCCCTGTGTTTCATGTGGCCACCTCCTCCACAGAATCACCTCATCTCCCTTGGCCTCATACCCTCCCTGCTGGAAAGGAGATGGAAAACCCTTCTTGCTGTCCTTCTTCCATTTCATCTAGAAGGTCTCCAGATGCCCCATAGCACCTACCACTAGAGACCAGGATCTTGCTGAAAAACTAGGGTTTTTCAATGCTTCTGTAACAGCCCTCCCAAGAAAGCACAAACTGTGATACCATCTCTGTCCCACTTCCGTGTTTACAATTCCTCTTAATTAATTAGTTCATTTATTTAAGCACTGCATGGTTTTCCATGTTTCTGTTTTCAGACTGATCAAACGTGCAATTGAAAACAACAGGCCCCCACCCTGCTGCCCTGGGCCGCACAACAAAGAGCTCTGCCAATAATGGCAGGGGCTGAAAACTGAACCTGAGTTCTCACCTCAGCACTTCGCATGCCTTCAGGTTGAATTTCTTGCCCCGCTCTGAGTTGCTAGTATGTGAAATCCCAACTGCCAACAGCCCAGAAGTATCTTGAGTTTTGTGGTAAGCACTCCATGCACCCCTCACTACACCAATGTCTGGATGGGTCTTGGCTCTACTGTGTCTTCCTTGAGGAAGCCATGAACATTTGTGTTTTGAGCTGTCTGAATGTCAAAAGATGGTTTCATGATCCAACTAGCCTAAATACAGGTTACCACCAACACAGTCTCCCCTCTCCCTCAAACCTGTCCCCCCCCTTCCCACACATGTGGGGATGACTTGGAGGCTGCTTTATGGTACATGGTTATAACATGCAACTGAGTCTTCCTGAGTAGCACGTTGTGTACGCTTCTGTGTATGTGTGTGAGCGAATATAATAGTCTGAGGCCTTAATTATGTCTCAAATTAATACAGCTGAGACGTTGAGGAGCTCTAAGGAACAATTCATTCATTGTCCTCCACACATCTGGGTTCTTGTTTCCTCATTGGATTAGTCTATACCAGTGTGTTCCCTCTCTGCTCACCACAAGCTAGCAGTGCCAATTTCCCTCCGTGGCAGCTCCAGTGACAGCTGTTTACTTGGAAGCTCATGGATTTGATATATTGGTGCTAGCCACAAATTAATGGAATACTTTCCAGATGCAATGTCTTTAAATATTCAAAAAATAAGCCAAAGCACTAAGCTGTTTTGGCCATTTTTTCTCTTAACTCTGAACGTCTGTTAGAGATGATGTAAAGGTGATTTCTTGGGGCAATGACCAGTACATTTTAAATAGTTCAAAGGGAAGCCACAGAATGAGATGCTGGATGGTAGGCATTTTAAAGCAACAACAACAAAATTATTATTACAGTGGGAAATGATCACTAAAAAACCCCACAAATCTCTCCTCTCTAGGTGCCACCTAGATACCCTTCTTGAGTGGAGGGATTTTTTATCTAGTTCAGCAACAGAGACCAAGATCTGCCCCAGCTATGCCTTTCTCCCAAGCCAGAACTTCAGTGGTGGCGCTGGTCCTATGATCTCTGTTTGCATTATATTCACCCTAATGCTGAGGACTGGGACAAAAGTAGTATTTGAAGGTGAAGATCAGTATACAAAAACTGGCAAAATTGCTTTGGGCCTCGTCTAATTTTGACTTACCATGTTTCCTCAAAGTTGACAATGGGTCAAATCAAAAGCTTCAGTGAAGTGGAATGGCTACACCAGAGCTGTGTGGTAATGATTTATACCACTCAGGGCCTAGGCCAAGAAATGTAACTTATTTCTTGGCCAACTGAGATCACTACTTCTTCCCTTATTGCATTTTCTTTGGCATTTTCTTCTATATGTTTTCTCATTTTCTTGCACAGAAATTTAACATGACCTGGACAATTCAGCTACCAGAATATGGATTTGCTATCCAGTAGTTAAAGGGAAGAACCTTAAACACTTTTATCTACTCAGCAATGCCAAGAAGCATTAGCTGTGTGGCCTGAAGTTGGCGGAGGGCAAGAGAGAGCTCCAAGTAACCTTGCCTGAATTTGAAACCATTTCAAGCCTGAAATGCTGCCTGTTTGAAGGTTTCTCCTTTATTCCCTCCAATGTTGCTATTAATTAGAGAATTAAGTTATTAAGGTTATCATCAAGTTCACTGAATGGAAAAATTCAAGTTCATTATCTAATGGGAGGAAAATAAACATCATTTTACAAGGGTTTTAAAGTAACAGCAGTAATAACAAACTGTCTCAAACCCTAGTCCACAGGCAGAATGGACATCTGCTAGAAAAATATGATGATTCCCCCACCCACCACCCTCAAATTTAGGGATTTGTGGAATATGGGCCTTGCCTAAAGTTGCTTGGCAGAAATCCTCATGTTAAGTTCTTATTTAATGAAATCATGTGGTAGTAAATCAAACACAGAAATAGGAATAAGGAAATTCACCACATCCTCTGAAAAAAGTATGGTTTGACTCTGTCAACTCAAGTTGCCGGAGCAATGAATTATCTGTATTTGTCAACTAAAAAGTGATCATTCAACAGTCACCTTTTTGTATAATTTCCTAATCTTCAGTCTCAAAATAGGTAGGTGACTCGCACAAAAGGCTCCTAAAACTACCACTAAGCTGCCACATCTTTGCAAAGCCTTTCCAGATGGCCCAGACTGCAAAATTTAGGCCCTTTTACAAAGTGTTCATCTCTGAACATTGCATGAAATGTGGCAAATGAGTATCATAAACAACATGAGGGAAAATGGGCAGAAAAGTGGGAGGAACAACACCGGTGCCGTGATACAAAAAACCAAAAGTTGTCTTGATTTAGCACTTACTGAAGTCAACAGGAACCTTTACACAGAACTACTCTGCACAATTTTCTTTATGCTCTGGGTGCACCCACATGGTTCAGACCTTGTAAAAGTTCTGTGCAGATTTAATCTTCTGATAAATTCATCATAACTTGGTCTCAAGTATCAGAATAAAAAGGCTCTCTCACAGGAAGAGCTCCTGAAACTTCTTCCTTTGAAACTTCTATGGCTGTTCAAACAACACTGTCTGCAGAAAATGACTGATTTCTTTTAAATTAAGTATCACTTTTATGTCCTGCCTCTCCTCCTTTTCCTAAGAAAAAATGTATTTGATTTTTCATCCTCAAAAACTCTAGGGAAAAATTTCAGTGAAACTTTTGGCGTTTTTTTTTTTTTGAAGGAGAATTCCATTTCCTCTGGAAAAATCACAACAACAACAACAAATATTTCTTGTCAATGCTTGTGTTAACAGTAATAAAACATGCATCTGATTCACTGAGATGTCCAAGAAAGCAATCGGATAAGGGAGGTCATTAGTGTCTTTGCAATCAAATTTTACAAAGTGAGTGATCTTGTATTTAAGGAAGAAGTTGAATAAGGCATCGTATCAGATCCTCCCACTGTGCCCATTTTGATCATGATCCCCCAACTGAGATTGCTGTTTCACCCACCAGAGTTGCTGCTTGAAATTAATTTGGTCACTCCATCATATGTGGAGCACCTGAGCTCTCCAATTTCTAAAGCAACTTAAATTTAATGACAAAACATATAAAACTTGGCATCCTACCTCATCGCCTGACATTCTGAACTTCTAATTCAAGGTTTTCATTTTTGTCACAGAGTATTTAGGTCACAGTTTTATGCTTGATGGTCTCTCTCAGATCAATTATTGTTTCAGCATTGTGATTCATCACTGTGAAATCAACATGAAACAAACTTCTCAGAAATCTTGGGATTTCTCAGAATCCCCACCTGGACACCATTTAAGATTTGACTTTGTAACTAACCATTTCTGAGGGAGTTAAAAAATATAAACAGCTCAAATGTGGCACTTTTACAACCTTAATAAAACTAAATGCAACATTTATTAGGAATGCATTTTAAGAGGGGAAAAAAAAAAAGGTTGCCACAGCACACAGCAGAAGAGCAACCACTGGTTTTGGCAAAACCAACTACAGAGCAGCAATGTGTATGTTGTTGGCATAAGAATGCCAACATAAGAATTCTCTCTTTGTACTTGAATATGACAACTTGCTGAAAACACAAGATCACCTCATTCACACAGAGCTAAGCAGGAACCAAAGGAACTTCTCCATTAGAAAGCAAAGTGCATAAAAAAAGTCTCCCCACCTACCATGACCCTTGTAAATGCTACTGAATTTACTCAAATGGTTGTAGACTTAGGCAAAACAGAAACAGAGACACATCCATGGTGTGTTTTCTTGAGCTAAAATCACTGCTGTAGGGATCTCTCCCAGAAATCCTGAGCATCACAGCTGGAGGGAGGCAGTGGTAACTGTTCTGACTTACCCAGAGAGATGAGAGCAATGTGCTCCAAGTGATGTATTTGGTCCAATCTCCAGAGATAAAGACTGATATGAACTACAGCTGGGTGAAGAATATTTTTTTGGGGGGGAGGGGAGATGATATTTTTCCCTTGGTAATTTTGTAGTCCAATTGAAAAAAAGAGAAGTTACAAGAATTCTGAAGTTATAAAATATTTTCGTTCTTACACTAAGGGATGTGGGTTTTTTCTTTAAATTTTGAATCATGTTTCTATGTGAATTCTTTCAGTTAAAAAGGCAAAATCTGGAGTGGTTTGCTACTTTGGGGAAAAAAATAATTTGCTCCAACCTTGATCCCCTACAGAAGGTGTCTGGCTGATACCAGTGCCCTGTGTACAACTTTCTGTGCCCAGTCTGAGATCCTCTGGAATTAGGAACTGGGCTTCACAGGTTACATTTATCTTTTTCAGAGCAAAGAAGACATGAAGTTGGAATAAGACTTCCAAGATGACTTAACTCCTCCTCCTCCTCTCCCAGCAGCAATGGGTGCAGCCATCAGATAGGTGACTGCTGTGTAACTTTACCCATGGTGAGCTTTGGAGCACTGTACACAAAGTGCATTATGTTTTATGGCTCCTGCAGAATACTAGGGAATACTAATTTTACAGGTGCATTCTAGCAAACTGCAGTCCCTAATATCAGAATGCCATTAAAAATAATGCACTCCTTATGCCCAGGCAGTTAATTTAATATTAAATCAATAAAACATTTACTAGAGCTGGTCAGGGGCCTGGTTGCTGACAGCAGACTCAGCTCACGGCAACAAACATCTCCTCACCCTTTGCAGACAGCTGCTGGTTTATTGTAGAAGACGTCTTTGGTCCTGACAAATAGCCTCCCTAAGCTCTACTGAGTGCAGAAATTCAAAACATTTGTGGGACATTTATTAGCAAGAAAATACACCAGCCTTTGGGGAGATTTGGAGTGGCAACAATCATCCATGGGCCAAGTTCAGTCCAGCTTGCACAAGGAACACAAGAAGACTTTCTTGGCCACAGGGAAAGGGATTGTGGCTCTTCCCAGTTGGTTTCATCTCTGGGATATGGAGACTGGTGTGGGAGTCCTTTCCTATCCTGAATTTTCACTGGTGGAGTCATTTGCATGAGCAAACCACCTGGCACAGCTACCTTCCCCCTCCACAGTCACTTCCAAATTAACTTAAGTACAGAATACAGGACTTTGCCAGCACACGTGACAGCAGATACACTATAGTGATGTTAGGGAGTGAGATTAGGGAGCCGTTTGGTTGGTGTGTTCTTTTTTTTCCATAATAGAATAGAGGTCAAATTTTTAGCAAGAATCTAAGAATCAAAGTAAAACTAGCAGAGCAACTGCAAATCAGCTCCTCACACACATCAAATAAACAATAAAAACAACAAACAAACAAAAAATAAAGTGGAAAACAAAACAATAAAACAAAAAGTAGCAAAAAGAAAACAATTAACCAAACTCACAGAGTAGGAATTTGGCATCACTCCATGAAGAACTGGCATTTCTGAGTTAAACAGATACCTTCTATCCAAATGGTATTGTGTGGAAAGTCCAATTATCTGAAAAACACCGCACAAGTTGTTTCCCAGCATTGTTCTCAGAAAGCCGGTCCTGCCCCAAGCCGACAGAGCTCCAGGGACCCACAGCCAAGGACTGTCACTCAAGAAAGCAGATTTGGGACACTGACTTTCATGAGAATGGCAACATGCACTCTTTTAGGTTTAGTCCCCCCCAGAAAGGTTCGCAGGCAGACTTGCCTCCTTGAGGATCAAGGACACAGATACTTGAGCTGACTGGTGGAAGAGTCTGTTCTTTGCAGGAGGTGTCTGCCCGGAGGATAAGGTGCTTCCTGTGTCTTCCCTAAACCCTGAGCACCTGGGACAAGTTGAGGCCTGGCCCAGCTCTGACTTGTCCTGACACCGCTGACGTTATTTGTGCGCTGAGGCTCTACGCTGCTCTTACAGGAACGCTTTAGCTGTAACCCACAAAGCCAAGCCCGGTCAGAATTAATATTGAACTCAATCCCTAGTAGCTTCCTTTAGACATCAGCATTCCAGCACATGTAATATGATGAAAACAAATTTCATGCCATGAAAGCAGAAATATGGGTGAGGTCTGGGAGCATAGTTAGGATGTGGTTTTCATAAGCACTCAGCTCTGGCTTAACTCTGCTCCTATTACAGTTGGAGGATAAGAAAGCCCCATTGACTTCAATGGGAGCTGAATTGGGCCAGCACTGGGTGGTTTAGAAAATCCCACCCTTAGCTTTTATATAACGTAGAAAATAAGAATCACATGCAAACCTTCACAGGGTAACTGGTCCGTTAAAATGAATATCATTATTTATTTTAGACACCATTTTTAATTTGGAAATCTGTGCCACTGAAAGATGTGGCCTGACAATAGCAGGGGAACACCCTCCACTTGGGGAGAGCAGGACCTCTCTGGGGACAGGAGCACAGCACCAGGGAAGTCACAGGGTCAGCTGAAAGAAACACGTTGACACTATTCTCAGTTAAAAAACAAATCAAACCAAAAAACACAAATATTTTCAAAACCCATATTTTTTGTAGAGATTTCAGGTTTTTTGTGGGGGAAGAACAACTTGGCATTAGAAAGACCCAAGCCTCTATCAGCCAACTTTCGTGTTCTTGTGAAAGTAACTCTGTGACTGGAAAACTAACAAATCTACTCACCCCCTCCCTGCTTTTTGGAATGAATTGTACAAAAGTCATACAGCAAAATGTAGACTTTGACAGGGAGGTGCTGGTGTCCTGGCTGGCCATCATGGTCCTGCTGGGATCAGAGGTACAAAATGGGACATGATGTGATGCAGAGACAATGGGGCAAGATTTGCTGTGTCAAACTGGAACGTGTTACTCACCTGCCCATGTTCCAGGAGAAGAGGAAGAGTAGGTAAAAAACACTGAAGGCTGTCACCCCCTGAGCTGTTCACTGAGGAGGAACATTGGAGCATATCACCGTTTCCTTGGGAGGTCTCGAGGAAGCAGAGAGTGGTGTGGCTTCTAAGAGGTCTGCACCCCCATGGTCAACCTTGGTGGGGTTCACACAGAGGTGACCACCTTTGCTTGTCCCCAGCTGCCTGGGGACCTGGCATGCCCTCAGAGCTGCAATGAGTCAGGGATGACTCACGAAGAGGACAGACTTGTTCTCAAGCACTCAGGAAGCATAAACAGAGGAAGAGGATAACCAGGACATGAAGGCATCATCATCATGCAAGAGGAGAGGCAGCTGGGTTTATTCAGTAGAACCAACGGAGCAAAAAGCAGTTGAAATACAGGATTTTAGGGCTTTGCCATTGTCAACAGGTATAGAGGGATACAGCCCCTGATCTGTTGCTTTCTGACTGCAAGTGCTCCAGTTGAACGTGGATCCTCCTCACGTGTTTTGAATGGAAAGTGATGTCAGCTTAATCCCAATGTTGTCAGCAGAGCATTTATCAAACTGATGTATCAGGTAGCAATAGAAACAACACACAGCCTTTGGAGCAATGTGTTTAGTTCTCCCATTGCTCCCAAATCACTGCTCATCTTTCTGCCCTGCCTCAGTCCTACATAGGCTCATCGTAAGTGTTTTGCTGATGCTCTGGAATCCATTTGGTTCACTGCTCTAGTCCTGGTGTCAGAGCATCATGCTTCATGGGTCAGGCTCAGATGGTGACAGTTCTGCACGGACCAGATCTAGTCTCTGTTCCCAACACTGTGCAGGCATTAGCATGAAAAAAAGTCACAATGCACAAACCATTAATTATCCTGGGAACAGGGGGTAGATATTACCACATGGGTTGGGTTCAGGCTCTTCATTCACCTCTGAAAGAGCAGTGGAGGTTTCTCAGCCCCTTTCTGAGACTACCTATGGTGAGGAGACTGAGGAGCCCAGCCAAGGCCCTGAGTGCCCATAACCCAAGCATGCTCCTCATCTGCCTCATGAGACCTGACCTCTGGAGACTTCAGGCCATTTAGAGGAAGGATGCTTTCATCAGACATTCTTGCCATAGCAGACACAGGGGGCTCTTTACCAGGTTCCTTCACTCTTTCCCCTGCTTTATTTGCACAGATGTTTTTGCCAAGGCTTGTCATCAACTTGTGGAGAAGGCAGTTAAAATAAATAAATAAATAAATAAAAACGACTGAACAAGTTGAAGAAATTGCAAACAGTAAATCTGGTGCTCTCTAGGCCCAGCCCAATAAGTTGCTGAGGTTGTACTTTTCAGATTCAGTTTTAGGCTCTTGTAAATTTTCAGTTATTTTTAACCCACCTTTCTGAGTGAGCCTCAGAATGAGAAAGTAATCGTTTCATCAACGCTGGCTATATAAATCTCCTTGGGGTTTGTTATTTGCTGTTTCATTTTACTGGCACAAGAGCTCCTACAAAAGTACAATAACCTACTCGTTGATTTACAACTTGGAAGCAGGCACACGCTGAAAAACCAAGTGCAGAGCACCTGAGGAAAAGTGCACTGAGTTAATTGAAATGCTTCAGGAAACTGGAATTCCTCACAGTGATACTGTCACATGCGTCAGTCACCAGATGTAACTCCAATTTTCTGCTTCCATAATAAGAATTCAATTGATATCCTCAGAAATAAAAAACTGCAGCCAGAATAACAGCACATTTATCATTATAAACCTTAGAAGAAAGCTGCGTGCAGCCCTCAGCAGAGGGGCTAGTAAGTGCTGTGGGTGCTTTTTCTTTATGCATAGAATAGTAGAATGGCTAGGGCTGGAAGGAACTTTTAAGATCAACCCCCTTGCATGGGAAGGGACACCTTCCACTAGATCAAGTTGCTCAAAGCCCCATCCAACCTGGCCTTGAACACTTCTAGGGAGGAGGCAGCCACAACTTCCCTGGGGCAACCTGTTCATGTGTCTCATCACCCTCACATGGAAGAATTTCTTCCTAATGTCTAACATAAATCTCCTTTCTTCAAGTTTTTAAACCATTTCCCCTTGTCCTTTCACTACACACGTTTGTAAAGAGCCCTACCCCAGCTTTCTTGTAGGCCCCCTTCAGATATTAGAAGGTTGCTATACGGTCACCTCGAAGCCTCCTCTTCTCCAGGCTGAACAACCTCAACTTCTTCAGCCTTCATAGGGCAGGTGCTCCAGCCCTCTGATTATTTTAGTGGCTCTCCACTGGACACCTTCCAGGAGCTCTATGTCCTTCCTATGTTGCAGAATCCAGAACTGGACACAGTGGTCCAGGTGCGGCCTCAAAAGAGCAGAGTCAAGGGGCAGAATTGCCTCCCTTGACTGACTGTGCTTTTTTGGATGTACCCCAGGCTTGGGCTTTCTGGGCTATGAGTGAGCATGCTTTGTGCACATAGCTGTGGATGCACAGATGTGTATATCTCCCAAGGAAGTGTAAGATTAGAAAAAAAATGTTGTCTCTGCAGTTACTCCCATAGCCTAAGTTAAACATCACTGCCCTCATTCCTTTTTTCTGTTTTGTTCTTACATGGACACCATGTCTCTGTCTTTCTCCCTCACACACAGACTTCTCCCATAGTTCTGACCCATGCCATTGCTCACTGGTAAAAGGGGATATTCTCCAAGAGTGTCATTCTCTGATTACAAGCATGGACACTGCAAGCAGCACAGCACCACATACTCCCAGGTAACTACACACATATGCCCCAGTGATAACAAAGCACCTTTATTGCCTTTTGGGCTCTAACATGTTGCAATCCTGCCAGGAAGGTGTAGCTGAAAGAAAGTTGTAGGGAAGCACCAGGGGACACTAACACATCTTGAGATGTGTTAATAGAAGTTTTGTAGAAGTAGGTACTAACAGATTTGCTATAGAGTGAAATACAGAGACATGCTGCTGATCGAAAAGTCTTATTCCCAAGGGCAGCTGCAGCCTTGGGAATGCTGCAGCCCAAGGGAAGCTGAGCCATGGCTCTCCCTGTCCTCCCTGGAGAAAATCAGTTTTTCATTTTCTTTTGAAATAGAAAAAAATCTACAACACCTCTCCATGGAGGAAACACAAGGAATGGCATTTCTTGGGTACGGATTTAGAGATGTCCAGCCCAGGTAGGCTTCACACTACCTTTAGTGGGGCTTGTATTTTGTCAGGATTGGGTTCAATTTGCTGTGTTGAATACACTACAAAAACTCCACCTTCACACCCTGGTTTCTAGACCTCCCTTGGGTGCCAATACATAGCATCCCTGAAAACAAGGACACTTTGCTTCCTATACCTAAGAGACAGGCTCTGCATCATACCTCAGTGAGAACTTATCTCAGTCTGTGGGCTCAGTGGTATACAAGGTCCCCAACAGGGATTTAGCTGCCCTTGTAAAGCTGGCAGGCACTTGCCTAATGCAAACATTCCCACAAAGATTTCACATACATTAGGGTAAAAAAAACCCAAAACTTTTGTTGTTTTCCAATCAATTTTAGGCAGTCTGACTTTATGTACTCAGACTGGATGGAGTTGATTCAAGAATTTTCCCTTTAAAAAGCACAGCTCTGCTTCTCAGTGAAAGGCAAGTGACCATTTTTCCCCTTGTATAGCTGGAATTTGTGATCCCCTACTAGAGAGAAACCACAAAATCTAATTAAATTAGTGTACGCACTGGATTTTAAAGTCTTTCATATATATCTACATTCAATATTCTTAAAATATTGCACACACACAATACATACAAGCATGTATATACATGTATATATATACATGTATAATTTCAAAACAAATTAGAATGACATTGCCACCTAAACGGTAGTAAAACACAAAAATCACAGATCCTTTCTGTGAAGATGGATGGCCTGTAATGCTCTTTGCTTGCAGTTCATTCTGCAGCTCTTGCTTTCTGCACTCCCATTGGTGGCCCCAGCAGGAATCATGAGCTGATGTCACCCAGCAAATGACACTACACAGATCCACGACTTCCACATATTTTGTCAGACTACTGACAGTTGTCAGCTGTCAGGATTTCCTGAAAGAACTGACAGCTGTCAGGATTTCTCCTGGACCACAGGAAATCCCTGTACTCACACAAACTGCTAATTGAAAACCCCACCACAGGCTCACATCATGGCTTCATGGGAGACCTGAGGCCACTTGACCTGAGCATTGGACCAGTAACAGCATGCTTGCAACCCTAGCACCTTCCATACCAGACCAGGCTGTTCTGCTGCTAATGTACACCTCCCTGTATTTGCTACACGTCTATGCCAAGCTACATTTAAAAAAACAAAACCAACCCATAAAAATTATAGCAGTTTAATTATGTCAGCTACCTTTTGTCCTGTCACCATATTTAACAGTCTTGTCTCTTAATAGCACATGTATTGTGCTCAGCACTAAAACAGCTCAAGTGCAAGAAGCCAAATCACTTATCAAATTTGCTAGGCCATTGATACAGGCTGATTTCTCCCAGCAAACACTCCCTAAAGCCACCTACATGTAACATCACTGGCATGAAAAGCTGCCTTGGAAACTGGCCCTCACTCAGCCCTGCCAGAGGAACACCAAGGAAGGTGCAGACCTCTCTTCTGGTGATTAGGGCTTTGCCAGAAACATCACCTCCATGCTCGCTATAGGGAGACTTCTCTGATCAAGCTGTCATGTGTGAGCTGTGAGCATCCCCTCCTACAGCTGCTGAAGAACGAAATTTGCTTTTGCAATGTGTTTCAGATACGGCACTTCTCAGTACTTCATGAAAAGTGGCCCTCTCTCATCTGAGACCCTCTAATTTTTCCTTTTTAGTAATTTGTCCAAATCTCACCAGTGCCTGCTTTTCATGAGACCAAACAGGTGAGATTTGAAAGGACCTATCTCAAAGGAACGATTGATCTTCAGGAGCAGACTAATGAAATAATCCCTCAGAGGAGGAGCCAGTCCAGTGAGTCAGTACAAAGTACTCTCATATTAACCTGCCTCTGAAGTTTAGGTAAACTTCCTGATCACTTAGACTTTCAATTTATTTTTAGGGAACTATTTCCAGTAAGTGGTTCAAGATGGATTACAGTTTAACTGGAAGCTTGGGAATAAAAAGATGGTCACAGGCAAGCTGGGTTCAATTCATGCCTCTGCCACAGACTTCCTGTATAAATCTGGACTCACTACACTGGGGGAGGGGGTATTCACCCATCTAACTCAAAACATCTAATTTTCAATGCCTATATCAAGAGCTCAGGCTTCCATTATAGCCAGTGGAGTGAGCTAGGATAGGGTGATTCAGAGCACTTCCAGGAGTATGGATGGTGTAGATTTAGTGTAGCCTCCTAAATCTAAGAGTATAAAATTGTAAACCACCTCTGCCCTTCTGACATTCTTGGGGCTCAGTTTTTCACCTGTGAAATAGGTCCTGGATTAGTGGTATGAAGAAAGTGGTACCCAAACTCAGTTTGAGCACCAGTCCCCTAGCTCAGCAGCACAGGAGAGATGTAGGAGATGCACCAGGCAATGCCAAATTTCTGATTTAAAATTCAATTGACATCTGTGATTTGTCGACTTATTTAAAAACAAACTGAAAACCTTCCAACCAGCCAGAAATCATGCACACAAAAGACCAAACTAAACCAAACAACAAACAAAACAAAAACTCACAAACAAAAATTTCAAAAAGAGTATATTTTAAATACATTTTTATCAGTTTGCTTTTTTCCCCCATTTTCTCTCTTCTGATGGCTCTCCCCCTAAGGTATTGAGAATGAAGCCAGACTGCAAAAGTAATGCTGGTGACATTTGTGAAACTACTGTCAAAATATTTGTAAGCTTCATGAACAGGCCTTCAAAACTAAACATCTTTTCTACAGGTGGTTTTGAAATGAAAAAAGTAGTCCCTGTATGCTACTAAAGCAAAACTAATTTTTTTGAGTATTCTTCCCTAGACACACTCTGCAAGGGTTGGGGGTTTTTGTTCACTTTTAGTTTTGAATAACTGACAAATTACTCTCTATCTCTCTAGAATAAAATTAGAGAGCATTGCTTGAAATGCCCATCAAGAGAGAGAAATCCCACAGACAATCATCCATATTTTGTAAGGAACTTTATAACTTGAGGCTTTAATTATATAAGATTCAGGTCTGAACAATCAACATGTGCATTCCTGAGGGAGTTTGAAGACTGTAAACTTTCTTCTCACAAAATGTCTCATTTGGGATTGTTGTTATATCAATACTTGAAGACTGTGCTACTGAGCAGCCACTCAGAATCCTGCAGTGATAAATTAAACCAAAGGAAACGGATCATTTCTACTATCAGGGTCACTGTTGTCAACTCCTAACAGGGCAATTGACTTGTCAAGTTGTCTCTGAAAGCCTGAGCTCAGATTTCATTACCTTTCACATTTTTTTCAGGGTTGTATACAAGGGTCTCTGAGCCTGTCTTTCACCCGGCACTTCGGGAAATTCCAGGCACCAATCCTGCTCATAAATTGCAGAGAAATAGATGAGGCCAGGCTCAGCATGAGGCTCTCCTACTGGAGCAACCATGTGGAAATATTAAATACAAGCAAAGATATGATGGGGATGTGCATATGAACAGATGGGGTTTTGCTTGTGTGTCACTATCAGACACAAACAAGATCTTAAATGGTGAAAGGTCACTTGGAAAAGCCATGGGACACTTCCAGCATTGAGAAGAGAGGCAAAAGAAAGCTCTGACACTCTGAGGCTCACCATATTATTGTGAAAAGAGTCAAATACACCTGCTAGAGAAGCAAAATAGTAACTGTCAGCAGACCAAACCCACTAATTAAACTTTCCTACTTACATTTTTATAGTTTATATAACATACACTGATATATATAGTATAGCAGTTAGAAGCCAAAGCCAAGACTAGTATTGCATAACTCATATTCTCTCATCAGTGAGAGACCCTCTGTTTTACTCAGTTTCCAGGCTAGAAGATGTAGGTATGGCAGAAAAAGTGACTTGATTGAGTATCACATCGCAGGGTAATGCCAGAGAGGAGAGGAACTATTTCCAGTGCATTACTGTAATGCTTGGTCCATGCTGCTACCCAAATTAGAGTTTCAGTTTTCAAAAAACACTTTGGAGTAGTGCAGAAATTGAAGTGATCACATAAGGGAAATGATCTTGTTCCAAAATCAACACTGGTTGGTAGTGAACTAAAAGATTTCTTTTGTTAAAGATTCCTTTCGGTTGTGGGGATGCTGCTGCAATTCGATTGCAAGATTTCTATTATGAGAATAACATCCTTATTTTAATACTGACCAAATAAATAGTTCAATTCTTCTCTCCCACCCCCTAAATCCCAAACTAGAACACATTCATTTTTCCGTGGAAGACCTCAGTTTCAAGGAAAATAATTTCTGGAAGAAAAATGTTCCGTTGGAAAACAGCAACCAGCTCATATAATCATGGCTGAAAATCCAAACGCACTCACACATACTGCAAGCCCTTTTTAACTTTGAGATCTCTGAGCTTTTGTGACATTCTCATGCACAGCCATGGGCCTTTGAACAGAGAAGGTGAAGCAAGAATATGGGAAGGGAGCTCCTCTACTTGGTCCTGCAATAATGCCTTCCCTCCACCCTCAAAAAGACCATTTTCCTTCTCAGTTCCATGCACTTTACCACCTCACCTCCAGTTTACCCTCTTGTCATTTCCTCTTGCCCTCTTCCCGCCGTATCACATTTCCAGTTCAGAATCCGTGGATCCACAATTGTTTAAAAAGCAGCTCAAACTTCCAACTTATAAACATTGCTTCCTCTGTCTCCTGAATTTATTTTAATAGCTGATATTTGAGCCCAGGGGATTGTTTTAACTAACACTGTATAGTCAGAAGGAATCACTTTCCTCCAGGCTACCTCTAGGTCAATAGCATAAGGCAAGACCCCCTCACATTTCATTACCCAGGGATCAGATCCCCTTTCCCAATCCATCACTCTGAAGTTCGTTCCTCCTATTCCTCTCAGATTTGCCCGTATGATTCATGTGGTGCCAAATCGACAGTATATTTGCTTTTTTCTCAGTTCATTGTTTTTATTTGCTTACATGTTCCCTGTCGTAGTTCAACTCATAAATCAACACTGGTTTATTTTTTACAAACCCGTTGAAAGTTTGAGCCAGTTTCCACTGTTATGAAAGACTCCCAATACTACATGTCCTTTAACAGGTGGAAGATGTCTAGAGTCTGTTTGAATGGAAACGATTTTCTGACTAAAGACAAAGTAGTAGTTATTTACGACTTAATCTAATTCCAAAACAAAGTAACAGTTCCCTGCACTGAATTATCTCATTATGATGCTATCCCACTAACATATGGTTTTATTATTTAAATTTAAAAAATGTAATGTTGAAACCATTTCTAGCTATTACACTCGTGTAACTGATTACAGTGAAACAATGTTCCTGAGATACTTTTAACAGACCATTTTCCCTTAAGACAACCATTAAGTGTCTGTCCTAGCTAAATTTAGCATTATAAGAGCAAGTAAACTAAATCCCAACATACTTCTTCCCTCCAACACTTTTACTTCGCTTTTATGTTCTTGGTTCAGAGTAAAGAGCTGTTGATTTACCAGGCTATCAATGGAACAAATCCACCCCTTTTCTGATGACCTGGACATGGAGAAAAACAAACTGCAAAGAGCAACCCCCCAAAGTGAGTTTTGTGTGGATTAGCAAGTTCACTGATTGGTTCAGGAGGCCAAGTCTAGGCAGTTCCTGCTGGGAGCAAGGTTCACCTATCTGACCTGGCCAGGTACAAAAGTACAACAGAGAGGAACCTGCCACTGCATCTATACCCCACTCCTCTCCCGCTTGCTAAAATATCTATCTGAGGGCAAACTGATGCTCTTAGTGACAGGTCTCCTCCCATCCCAATGACCAAACAGTGTGATTTTCCTCTTCTCCCAGCTCCACACTTCAGTGGGGTGCAATCCCTGATGCCATCTGGTGCCTCACCTTCTCCCTGGCTGACTTCAGCTCTCTGCTCTCAGCCAAGTGGACTGCTTGAAGCATGTGTGTTTCTCTAATGTTCCTTCCTTGCATGAATGACATTAGCCACTGCGAAAAAAAATCTCCTTCTGGATTAGAACACTGAGGATGCTCACTGGCAGGTTGGATGACAACCATGTGCTGCAAGTCAACAGCTTCAGCACCTATAGAGCAGGAAAGAAACAGAGATTGTGGACCTGATGGCTCTTTTCTCCTAAGAAAAATGATCCTCACCTCTTTATACCTCTCATCAGAAATGGCTACTTGAAGCATGGACAGCAGGCATAAAAAGGAAAAGACCTACCCTGATAGGATGGGACAAATATTTTCCTAGCTGCCAGAACACACTCAAAACATAAAATTCAGAAGTCAAACTAGCTAGCATTGTACTGTTGGACTGAAACAAGTGTGTTGCAAGATGACTTTGAACATGCTGAGAATCAATTTTCACTGAACACATAAAGTTTAATGCTTTAAAAATATTTCTCATCATGAGTTCTGATGAAAACCTTGGCAATTTTGTATGCTGTGAAAGTTAAAAATAATAATTTAAAATAACTGAAATATTTCATTTCTGTCATGTTTTATTGGGACTTGGACTTATAATAATTTTCCATTACTTTTACTACAATGAGAATATGTTACTATATAGCATATTGTTTTATATGGGGAAGCCATAACATTCAACTGAAAAATGCCAAAAATTTTTGTTTGACAATTTTGAGCTTTTCTACCTTCCTTTTTCTGCAGATGAAAAATTGACTTTAACTGACCCTTCTGTGTAAGACCTTTCATATTTGACACATCAGCATTTTTCACCACAACATATTTAGTTTGAAAAAAACCTCAACTAACCTGGACAGTTGCAATGAATTTGCTTGTTCCCTTCCAGCTCTGAGATCACTAGGGAGGGATCCAATCCTAGGTTTCCACCCTTCGAGAATCTTTGTCCAGCAAAAAAGCTGCCATCTTTTAGAAAAACCATTTCCAGTCTTTTTGGTGGATTTCACAACCTGGCTCTGTCCTTCCAGCCTTTATAAAGGCCCCCAGATTTATCTGCTGTAAAGGCATTAAAAATAGTTTCTTCTTCCTGACACTGATAAAATTTTTGACAGAGATGAGATCCAAGATGACGTATTATCAAAGTCATACATACTCACACAGTTTAATAAAAAGGAGAAGAAACACAATGGAAAATTAAGAAAGCAAGTTGAAAAACATCCTCTGCTTGCTTACTTAGTGAAAAATCCACACACATTCCATGATAGGTTTTCTCAGGCTCACTTCCTGATTTATTGTATATCATTATACTAATCCTCGTCAACAAGATGAGTAAGAGGTGGCGGGTAGAAGCCTGACCAGACTCATTCAGATGAAGACAAGGGTACCAAACAATGAGAGTGAACAGCCAATGGCCCTGGATCCACTGCTACAGCCCAATGGATTCACATCTCCTGAAGGACAACCAAGGAAGTGTTTGCTGGACAGCACACCATAGTCAAACACACTGTTACAAGCCTTGTGTTCCAAAACCTAATGACTTTCTGTAGGCCAGAAATACGGATTGTCCAGCTAGATATTTTCTAACATTTTCAAATGTATTATTTACTACTACTTGCTGTTTGCCAGGGAAAGAAGCTAACTCTCCCCAGAAGCCTTAATTAGACAAGTTAGAGTGGATGGAAAAAATAATTGCATTTTCAGACACACAAGCCTTCTCTGTGTGGGTCTGTGTGCCCAAAAGCTGTTCCAGATTTAAGACACGACCTAACAGACAAGACTACCTGAACCTGTGAGCCTTGTCTGCATTATGTCCATAGACAGTCCAGGCTACCCCAGGACAGCTGCTTTAACTGTATTTAATGTATTTAGACACTGCTGGCATAGCAAGACTATAAGCTTGGTCTTTACCTCTGGAAGTAACAACAGATGGGAGACCTTCTATTTGTCCCTTTCAAAACCTCCCCCATCAAAACGAAAAATACATAAATCCAATTAGGAGGGGAACTAAAAACGTTCACATTTTTATGCACTCATCTAAAAGTCTGGATTATTTGCTGCAGCCCAGGAGACATGCTACAGGATGCCACTAGTGGAAATGTACGTGGCTCTGAGAATTCTTCCTTGCTGCCATGAAAGAGAGAGGTTTGTTGCAATGCACACAGAGCCATTATTATTAATTTCCTCCAGCTTCTGAGCAATTTTTTGAATTGTTCCTCAATTTTAAAAAAGTGATTTATGGGTTCTAGGGAGAGAAAGAAGTAGGGGTTTTGTAAATAGTCCCTCCCTTTCATTCCATTGCAGAGCATTAATTGCTCACTGTCTGTAATTGGAAACAAAGTGCATTCCTACTCGGATAGCATGCAGACAAGCTGCCCTGATGTGACTCGTAAGGTACAATAAACCTCCAGTGTGGTACTGTGGACTTGCTTGTTTTAATAAAGTTAACATATGTACAATTTGAAATCCATGGAAGCATGTCTAATGGGCATTTTTGGTGAAGAGATTATTTAAGTTTCTGTTTTGAGAATATTTTTCCTCTCTGGTGATGTGCATATTAAGGCAATGACCTGAGTTGACATGAGCATCCTCAAGATCTCACTCTTCGATTTTAAACTCAAAGTTTCGAGTATTAGTTTGCCTTTTCTGTATCAAAGCAGGCCCCAGAACTCCCTTAGAAAGGAAAGGAAGAAAGAAAAATAAAGAAGCAGAAATGGCTGCTTCTTAAATACAGTTTTCCACTTCACACAGCTTACCTCCATTTCTGAGCCTGTACAAATGCAGAAAGGCCTAATGCAACCACATGGTTTTATTGGCTTGACAGCCAATTTCCCAGGCTATAACTTGTCTTTAGGAAATGCGGCAAAGAAAGCCAGGAATAGTCTATTAACTTCCCTGTTGATGTAGGCAAACTGAAAAGTGATGATTCCTGTGGCCTAAAGGGGAAAGGAATGATTCCTCACTCTATACCTGGGTTCAGTTTTAAGAAGAATCACATTTGACTAAAAACCTTGCTTTGAATTTTGAGAATTATTTAAAAGTTAAACACAGTTTTTCCAGTTGTTTCAGAGGAAGCAAAAAAAAAATAAATTGCATCAACCTTTTTGGAGAGGAGTAGGTAAAGAAAATAGTTCACAGTGAGGACTGGTGATGGGAAATGGAATCCCTGGAAGGATCCTGGGTATGCTTCAGAAGACTTCACGTAGGGAAAAGCATCTGAGGGCCTGCAACCATCCTTGAATGGTGGCCCACGAGATGCAAGTCACTGATATGCCAAGGGAACAAGAAATAGTTAAAATCTGGGGGGAAAATCTGTTAATTTTAAAGCTCACAGTAGCTCTTTAAATAAAGTTCTTAACTCCAACTGCATATAGACCTGAAAGTGTTTTGGGGGACTTACTATTAAAATAGAGACTACTTCAGTAAAGGCTGAAACAGCTATCAAAATACAGACCACATAGTAAAGGCTGAAACAAGTGAGAAGGTATTTCCATTTTCAGTGGTAACTTCAGTAGATATATTTCTGTTCCTTACAGGAACATGCCTCTTGTTTTGTACTGTGCAGAAAAACAGCTAGAGGCAGCCTTCCTCCTGAACCACTCAGTCATTGCATGGAATATAGGAATAGGTACATGAAACATTCATTTAGGACTCCTTCCTCCTTTAAAAAAAAAGTAATAATAATTTATGTCCTATATCTTGTCTTCGTTATTTAAATGTAGACAGAGCCTTTTTTTTCTTTTTTTTGTTTGCTGAATAGTAAACAAAAACTGGCATGCTGTAAGAAAAATGATTGCCTCAATAGAAAAGTGCCCATTTATGTCATCCCACAATTATTTCAAGCAGTATAGTTGAGGTTAGTCCCTGCAAGGCATGTACTAATTGCAAATACACACAAGTAATAATGCTCGTACTTTTGGAAAATGTGAAACCTTTTGTTTTGGAAAAGTTGTTCCTATTATTTGTGGCTTGCAACTGTCATCATTATTCAAGCCTTGTCTTCTTTCATGATTGTTCTGCAGCTACTGGGTGCTTGAGAACTTCCCCAAAATTAATATACTTCAAAGAACCAGACATTTTGTACATAGCTTAATTACATCCTATATAATTAAGTTTTAAAATGATAAAAACTCTTCTGTGCCGTAAGTGTACTCAGGCTTCAGCTCACAGGCAAGCTACTACATATCATCCAATGGAGTGAAGGGCCAAGAAATGCCATTTCATTAATTGTTTCCTCCAAATCTGAAATGTAATTACATATTTTCCAGAGACCTTTGACATTTTAACACTGTGGCTTGGAATCTGATCATACCCTGAAGGCAACTGCCCGGCTGGTCACAGACTTAGAAAAAAAGACGGAGAGGGAGAGGGAGAGGGAGAAAGAAAGAGAGAAAGAGAGAAAGAGAGAAAGAGAGAAAGAGAGAAAGAGAGAAAGAGAGAAAGAGAGAAAGAGAGAAAGAGAGAAAGAGAGAAAGAGAGAAAGAGAGAAAGAGAGAAAGAGAGAAAGAGAGAGAGAAAGAAAGAGAGAAAGAGAGAAAGAGAGAAAGAGAGAAAGAGAAAGAGCTAGCTTCACAGTGAGCTGCTGAGTCAGGTTTTGTTAATAGAACCTTGGAAGGAACAAGTAGGATAAGATGGGCTGAACTCTTACATCACGTAATAGCTCCTAGAGCTATCACAAAAGGCAACGGAAGACAGAGGAGGCTCTCTTTGCAGCAGCCGTAGCTGGTTCACATAGGATTTTTGTGAACTAAAAACTAAAGGCATTTCTGAACTTTCCTCATGTTTAATCTCCCTGGGTTTCTTGTTCCTTGTGGTTTTGAGGAACTCTTTTTGAGTGCAAAACTCAGTCCAGGTGAACAGACAGGTGTTATCCACACAGATGTAATGCTCCAGCACTTGATTGCTCTGAGAAACATCTCAGGGGTCTGATGCTGCCATCCTCATTCAGGGTGGGCATGTCTATCAGAAGTTAGTGATTTTATTAACAAGTAACTCTTTACTAATGAGTAAACCAGGAGTGAACTCACAGCTTGAGAATTCACTGACTCACATCAGTGGGCACAGCCCACTGTTAACGTTGTTCAGATGAGTTTGATGGGTACATGGGGACACACATGCACACATTAGGTACACGTGCTAATAAACAGCTAGTTGATTTGCTTTCCTGCAGTCAGAGCACATTAGACTTCAGTGCACTCAACCTGAAATTTCTGCAAATTCTAAACTCACATTAAAATACAATTTTTAACATAACACCACGTGGCGCTTTTAAAAATCTCAAACTGCTTTTTATGTACTGCTGTGGATGCCTCAACTCCTAGACAAAACATATTTCTTCAAAATGTTGCTCGGTTTCCCCTTGGTTGCATGAACAGGAGAACAGCACCTTATTAGAAACAAAATCGATGAGTCTCCATGAATCATTACTTGGAGTCTGGAAAGGAAAAAAGAAATTTGGCAAGCCTTTAGTCAGTAATATATGCTTCTAAAACCTACTATTTGAAAGGGCCAAGTTATTACATTGTGAAAAGTAGCTACTCAGCACGTGCTGTAACTTTTCATAGGGATTTTTAGGCCAAATTTAAAGAGTGCTAATGATTCTGAATGCCAGACTTGAGAGACCCTACAGCAGGATGAGGTTTTAACAAGACTTGAACAACTGCCTGCCCTCCCCCAGGCTGTGCCTCCTTTAAAGATGTGGATTTTTGGTGCTTTCATTTTCAAGTATGCCACATCTCCAGTCATGGAAAGTCTTGACCTTCACATCCCTTTCTGTACATCGAGAGTAAACTCAAGGCAGTGGGAAAACTCCTGGCATCACCAAAATATGTTGGCATACTGGGAATGTCATTAGTTATTAGGAATAGAAATTAGGAATTATTAGGAATAATTAATTAGGCACTGCAAGTGTCTTGTTCAGCAATGTGAGAGCATGCAGTGACAGGACACACCAGTACCTTTCAGAGAGCCTTGTTCTGGTACTGGGAGCAATCTTGCCACGGAAACTTGGAGCTAATTTATTCTGCTTCTCAATTACATCACCTAACTCAGCCATCACTACAGGAAAGCCTGTTGGAAAGTTTTCCAAGAGTGGTTTGTGCTGAATACTTTGGAAGATGGGCATAACCTGAGGGTGATGTGTGGGAAGGGCTAGCACCTGCTCAGGTATTCCTCTTATGAACTTACTATTTTAATAAATAATTAAAAATACTTATTAAGGCAGACTAGAGAGATCATATAATTAATATTAGAACATGATTCTTGGAGCTTGCCAAAGTACATAGACAAGTGCTATTGCAGGGAGGGCAAGGAAGTCAAACCTGATTCCTCCACTTCCAGAGCTCAGGCTCACAGTGAGCCTGCAAAGCTGGAGTCCTGCAGTGAAGCAGGTAGAAAAGAAATCCAGATTTTATGAACCCCCAGGAGCCTCAGCATGCATCCAGCCACCTGTCAACTCTGAGCTATCTCCAGGTCCCTCATCAGCCATCTAGTTCCCCAGCAATGCAGCTATGCTGCAATTCGAGCCCTTCTTTAACATTTCCCAAAGAAAGGGGAGATGAAAACAAAAGGATCATTTACTTTCTCTAATTGAGAAACAAGATAGGAAGACAGATAAGCCAAGGAAAACTGGCACATTTCCATGGACTTCAACTGATCCTGGAGAGCAGCATAAAGAATAGGGGCATGCTACTCTTACTGCCTCGTGATAGTAACACCAGGCTTTTATCTTACATATGTAATCTTGGGATATAAAAACACTTTATAAGGAAGGTCAGTATCACAGAAATGAAGTCACATCTATTTATCCAGGAGATACCCCAACACTTTGTGCTTGTCATTCCCAGTGTGATTTTTTTTTTCCTTGCTAAGACAAAAAAAAAAATATAGTGCTAGTTGTTGCCAAATATCCACTTTTGAAACTTGGGCCCAGTCATTTTTAGCTAAGCACACTTGGCACAAAATGAGTGTTGCCTATGGACAGAGTTCATAATGTGGGAAGTTTGCCAAGATTCTCTTGCAGCCTTCTTTGAGGTCTGATGCTTCACCTTCTCACCCTACAACAATGATTAAATAAGCTTCTAACAAGGAAAAAAGGAAAAACACCTGATACTATTTTTTTCTTTCCTCTCTAGAATTCTAGGAATTGTAGTCCGCAGGAGTTGAGTTTCAATAATGTCATGAGGAAAAAAACAGCTTTGATAAAGTCAGCCTTACTTCTCCAGGCTCCAATTATTAATGTGTAACACACACATGTAAATATGTATGCACACACAGCCATCTGCTACAGGAGCCTTTTAGGAGAGTTCTTCTCTCAGGGCTTTAAGGGCACAAAGAAAAATGTACTGTTAAATAAAAACAAACAGGCAAATAAATTCAGTGAGATAATCCAAATCCACAGGGTCTATTCTTTTTTAAAAAGATACTAAACAGCCCCAGGGTGAGCAGTGGTGTTTTCATAGTGACTCAAAGAACTGAAATACACAATAGTTTGTACATCAAGTGCTCAAGGCAGAATGAACCCCCCAGAAATTCTCCAAGGAACAGACCTGACAAACAATGGGTCAAAGGAGCTACAGAGACAGCAGAAACTCCTCTGGGAATTGCATGCTCTGCTTGGGATCTCCTTGCTGATGAGGGAGATAGAAGTGGAGACAGCACTGCCACCCCATGCCCCTTCTTGCCCGAAGCATCAGCAAGAGATCTGCAAGATATTCACTGCTTCCCTCTCTGCGCAGCGGAAACTAAAAAAGACCAAAACAAGCAATGATGTTTTGCTAGAAAGGAGGTTGCTGCTCTGTTAGAGCCTGTGCCCATCTTCCACCTCAGCAACGTTGGTAAAGCATTTAGCATTTTCTGGGTGTGACACATGACACAGAAAAAGAGTGGGATGGGGATGTTCCCCTGGACCAGCTCACCTCCTCCGCCTCTCTGAAAGAATAGCTGAGACAAGAGGGGAGGGTGTGGGTGGGAGGGAACCATGGAAAGATTGATGTAAATTCATTTTTAAAAGCCAAACAGATGAAAATAATTTTCACAGCCCCACAGCTGTTCTATGTATCTTTTTTGAACCAAGACTGAGCAAAACATGGTACAGATAATAGCTCAAACTTTGGGCAGATAAGCACTGAATAATCAAGCCAGCAGAGCAGCCCCAACATCTCCTCTTCCTGGCAGGTGGTGTGCTCTGTGATGAGCATCTCTCCTCCCTCAGGGCCCTTTTTCTCTGTCAGACACAGGTCATTTGGGGCCAGACACTGTCTTCAGCGCATTGCCATTTGCCCATCACTTTCCACTTCACACCTGAGCCCCAAGTGGGCTGCAGAGGCCAGGCAGCAGGGCTCTGGTCTTTCCCCAGCTCCCTGCCCATACCTTTCAGCATAAGACATGCTGGGGATGAAAAACCAAAGGAGGGAACAGACATAAGTTCCAAAGCAGAGCTCTTTGAGGCAACGCTGCCAAGCCTCGGACCACAGAAATGACAGACGGGACTTAGAGTCGCATTTATCCTCAGTTATTTTCCTATAAACCAGCCCTGCCAACAGCCAGCCAGTGCTTTCTGCAGCTTCCACTACACTTTGTGGAGCAAGATCTTACACTGGGCTTTTAAAGGCTACAAAAATCTCTCTGTTTTAGAGCCAGACAACACATGTCCAGGAACTTGCTGTCATGCTCCACGTCCTGGTGCTTGGTAGCAGGCAGAACCATCTTTTCTGCTGTGAGGAAAGTGGGAGGGCCTTGGCACTTTGGGTCCTCACAGGCACCTTCTGAACGACGACTGGGCCCAGGGCAAAGTTATGGTACCTCTCTGCACTGTCCTGACTGAAGTCAGCCTGAGTCCTTTGTCCCCACTGGGCTCTGGGACCTGCCTCAGAGAGAAATGATGGGGAATACAAAATGCTACAGTGCTTTCAACAGCCCAAGCTGGCACCTTCACCTGCCATTTAGATTCCTAAATGGCTTTGAAAACCTTGTTCCAAATGTTTTCTCTGGGACTGTACTGTTAAGCAAAGTGTTCAAAACTGCTTTTTGAAAAACTGCTGAGGCTCTGAACACAATACCTCGAGCAGAGACAAGCAGAGTTATGGAAAGGAAGCCCTAAAGGTGGCACCAAATGGAGCAGACTGTGTAAACCAAGCTTTTGATGCAGGCTTAGGGCACCTGGGCTCAGCAACTCCCCTTCCTCAGTATTGTTACTCAAAAGCACACCTGGATCCCCTCCTGACAAGGAACAAGATACCTGGAAGGGCTCTCCTGTCTTCGGGGTACTCTCCTCTGTACTGCCCCCCTCAGCACAGGGCTATCATGTTACACATTGTTTATACACAACGGCACACTATAAAACCCATTTAGAAACTGGGCTCACTCACTGCTATTAAAGAATCCATCAGTGAATTTCATTTTTATTGGTACAGTTACAGAACTCGCAGCAGTGCATTATGTTTGTTTTTCCAGAGCACTCATAAAAATCTTTTTGAT
The DNA here is from genome assembly GCA_038090715.1 of Florisuga fusca. NCBI lineage: Eukaryota > Metazoa > Chordata > Aves > Apodiformes > Trochilidae > Florisuga > Florisuga fusca. The sequence goes on along the minus strand of JAAWXA010000001.1, from coordinate 25,535,715 downwards.
TAAAAAAATTGAGCGAGGGAGAGAGAGAAAGAAAGAAAAAGAAAGAAAAAATTAAAAGTTGACCTGGTATAACCCACGTGAGTGCTGAACCTCAGTGGTGCTATATAAAATGAGCCAAGAAGCAGCAAAGTCAGTTGTTGAGCAAACACTTGACTGCAGCTGAAGCCAGCAACTATCGAAACCTCTTCATGACAGAATTTTTGCTAGGTAAAAATAATCATAATCAAGCCCTGCCATATTAAACGGAGTTTGTCATAGAATCGTGGCAGATCTTCAACAACCAAGATTCTTGAAGGTGAAGCATGGCAGATGTAGAGCCCCAAGAGTAAAACATGAAGCTCTTCCTTTGTCTTTCCGCAGGCCCAGTCTTGCTGTATGCAGACAGTACAGATTTGCAGTGCTACCTTGCCATTTTGCTACAGGGACATGAAACAACCTATGCTTGTTTTTTCTTTACAGACCTCTTTTTTTTTCCTTTTCTCATTTATGTGTCAAAATCAGCTGCCTTTAGCATGTGTGACCTGTAACCCTGTTCCTCATTTGTCCATCCCTGCTAGTTAAATCCACCTGCACCGAGCTGAACATGACGTACAGATGAAAATTACCATTAAATACTGTAAAGACAATGACCTTAGTTATATTAAGACTGGATGGGCACCATATCATCATGCAACCACAGAAAGCAGTCGCCGTGCTGCATCAGGTGCTATATAGAAAAATTGTGGATGTGGCCTAAGTGTGGGCCACAACTCCTGCATAGTGCAAAGACAGCCTGTTTGCATTGCAATTGTGTCCTAGGTTTCCAAAATGCACACCTAGGAAGAGAAAAGAAAATACTAAGTAATTCATACACAGAATTTTCTTACTGTAGAAAATTTCCAACAGAAAATTTCCATAGAAATTTCCAGTTATATAGACTGGTTGCAACATTGCATAACTGCAAACATATGGGCCTGTAATAATCTTCAGAGCAAAAATAAACCTATATGGATGATTTTCTAGATACACAATATGAATCCTATATTTAACTGAGCTGATTAAATTAAAAAAACCACAAACAACCAGATGATTTCTGCCCTTTTTCTTAAATTATTTCTCAATATAATAATTTGTGTAAATGGACTTGTTTTCTGATTTCAGTTAAAAGAATTATTTTTCAACATCTGAACTAAAATATATCTAAACAGTTATAATATTTAAGAAAAATGCAAATGGAATAAAGATAAGAGTTTTGCACATTTCACTTCAGTTCCTGATTTTTTTTTATCAGTCTTAGAAAAGCAAGAAAATAAATCCTGCTTTATCCATACGTGTTTGTCAGATATTTAATCTGTTACACGCTTTATGGGATGTTAATGAACTGTTTGCTTTGACTGTTCATTAATAGTTACTGATTCTTGGCTGATGATCATAGCACTAGGGAACAGTCTCAAAACACCATGGGTGCTGGTGTGAAGGCATGGATTTTGATATGAATGCCACAGACATCCATAAGCCAAAAATATCTTCTTGGGCAAGAAACAAGGCACAAAGTGCTCAACTGGAACAGCTGTCCAGAACTGGAATGAACATTTGCAAACACTCACTCTGTCATCTTTTGGCTATCTTTAGGGATGCTCTTCAGAGAACCATGAATTCTGGTAAAAATCAAACAGCTTATCTGTTGCTAAACCTCGCTTTCAAAAGTCTTCACTCTGAAGCTTGTCTAACTTTGAAAACAAATTAGGCCAGTTATCACAGGATAGGTACTTATCAATATCTGCATGGCTGGGTATTGATAGCACCTTTATCGTGTTCAGCTTAATCCACTTGGGAAACAAGCCATTAAATAATCCATAGAAGACAGCTGAGCAGAAGCATCCACTCTGGTCAGTCTTGTGCTTTGCACTCACATGCCAGCTCCCTCTCCCTCCACCTAAGCACTTGGCCTTCAGATAAGGGGGTGTCAACTGAGTGGGAAGTTTGTCCCAGTCAAAACTTCCAAACCCTTGGGAAAAGTCATCAAACTGTGTAAGAGCAGGAGTCTGTGTTTTCTTTCCTTCTTCTTTCGGGTGGGAAAAGAACAGCCTACACAAATAACACCGTGCAGGAAACCTTTGGGGATTAAAACATGATACGCCATATTTCAGCAGGTATTTAGACAGGCCTCACAGAAGAAGGAATGCCTCCCTCACAGTCTCTAAATTACCTCGGTGCTTTTCTTGCTTTCTTCTTTTACTGTGAGCTTTCATTTGGGGAGAAGTCATTTGCCTCTGGGATATGCATAGAGAAAGCAGAAAAATCAAACTATTTTTTCAGAGGCCTTTTTCTTTCCACCCCGTTGGCTGAACAGATCTTACATGGACACAAGAAAACTATTATGCTAGAGTGTGTTCCCAGGGCAGAAAAACTCCTCTCCCGTCCTCATTAACATTGTGCAAAGTATTTCAGGCTTGCAAGTGCTATAGGATAGGCTTGACAGACATGATTGTTGACCCGAAATATTAGCAAGGACTGGAAAACAACCGGCTGAAGCTTTCCGAGCACGACCATCAGCGTGACTGCCAAAGAAAGCATCAGCACCCGTTACTTCATGAACCAATATGTGATTTGCAGGAACACTTACATGCCTTAAAATGTCTAAATCCTGCTTTCAAGGGGCTTTAGCCACCACAAAGCGATTTAGGTATCTCAGTACATCTGAGGGGGCTGACTGCTGAAAGCGCAACTTCCAGTGGAAATGAGTGGTTGATTATGAATTCTGAAGAGGGAAATTCCTGCTAAAACAACTATTGCAGGAGACCAAAAGCTCCTGTGAAATTAATTTCCTCCAGCATAACCCCTACACCTCCACACAGGCCAACTGGACAAAATGAGCTGAAACAGCAATATTGGAAGTTTGATAACAACTGCTAAGGTGAGAATCTGCGAGACCTCAGACTAGCAGCAACACCAGAGATGGTACTAATGGGGCAGAGCTATATCTTTAGGACACAAGGAACTTACTGCACATGTATAAAACAATTAACATGCAAACTTCTTTCCCCATAAAGAAATCACAGAAGTCATCAGGCCTGAGACTGAGCATGCACACTAAACTCTATAGAAAAATAAGGCATTTGTACAGTACAGGAAAATTATTGATTCACTTCAGCAGACAGTCCCACAGAGAGCAAGAGGCTTCTGTCCATATTGGATAAATAAGATTACACTTGTCTCGTATTTGGTTCAAGCCAATCAATGGGGATGTACTACATTAGACCTACCCATGGAGACTGTGGCTCTAACATGGAATCCAAGCATTATTTTAGGGTGACTATTTTCAGAAAGGCTATTGCCCCAGTGAGAATTCCAGCTATGTGGAAGAGACCCATTTCTGGGACCGTACCATCTTCAGTTTCTTGCCATTATAATTCAGATTAATTAACTACTGAAATCCTTTGCTGTGAATGGGAAGAGCTACTATGCCAACACCTTAGCAAAGGTCAACATAGCTCGCACCCTGGATAGGAATTATAATAAATCTCAACCAGTGCAAAAAGTAATAAATACTTAGCAGAAATTAATGTCCTTTTTAGTAGAGAGCTTAGCACACTAGTCTGGAGTACATGGAGGTAGAAAAGTGGAACTGAAAAGGCAAACCCAAGGGCTTGCATTCTGAAGTCCTAACCAGCTCTGAAAGGGAAAGTAGAAAGTAAAGTCACTAATAACCATAAATCAAGCTGCTGGCCAAATGCTTCGTCAGTCAAAAGCCTTAGAACAGTAGTTGGAATGGCATTATTTGAATTTAATAGGCACAGAGTAAAGTGCTATTTAATTAAGCACTGAAAACTTAACATGAGCATTTAAAATACCTTTCAATCTGCCATTTGCTTTAGCATCTATTAATGACTAGAGCTTGCTGGAAATGCTCCACTGGGATAAATTTTGGAGTGACAAAAGCTCAAAATCTTTTCCATGACAGTTTCCATTTTGTTAACTTGAAAAAAACAAAGTAAAAAACACCTTAAGGCAACATATTTCATTTTGAATCAGTTCAGTAATAATGGAAAAATTCTCTACAGGATTGCTCACCTATGGTGACATATTATCTTAAGTGAATCTAATTTTTGATCACTAAAACATCTCTGTGCTTGGACTACTCCAGGAGGCAGCACCAAAGCCTCCTGTCTTAAGCCATCTGGACAATGTCTGAAGGAACAAACCTTTTGCCTCACGGTGGCCTCTCATTATCACTCATACCTGAACACGTCTCTGCTGAAAGAAGCAGAAAAAAATGCCAGACCCTTCAAGAGATCACAAAGGAAGTCTTTAAACAGTAGCAGAAAAATAATGCATGATAAACAAAATAGACGAAGGCTTCTTTTTCTAATTTGCAAAAGAAATAGTGGGTTTGAAAATCAGCTAAGATCATACTGATGGTCTACCCAAGAACAGCTATGGCACAGTTTGAGAAACATGGTTTACAATATGCTTAATAAGACAACCATGGCTTCCAAAACCAAGGAAAAGTACTAATTGCAAACCGTCAAAGCATTGTCTTCATCTAGAATGCCAGCTGAGCAAGCTAGTGAACTCATTCCTGCTTACCAATAAATTTTTATTTGGTTTTCCACTGTGAGATTAGATCATTCAGGAAAAGTTCACCAAATAATACTGTAAAAAGAGACAAACTCACACAGGATTTTTTCAAGCCATTATATATATATATTTAAAAAAAAGCAGCCCTCTATCAAGCTACTGGAAATCAATTAACTTCGAATACTCAAATACATAAACATTTCTGAAAAAATGCCTCAGGATAACAAAAAATAATATTTATTGTGCCCTCCAGGGAAGTGTACCTTGTCAATCCCTTGTCACTAAATCACTTGCTAACAGTTATGGTGTGAGGTAAGTTGCTGTTTAAGCCTGATGAGTTTAAAGACCTTGATGCCTAATGAATTCTTCTATTCATACTGGAGGTTGCATCTTTGCTTGAACTCACTTTTAAAAACCTGGTGCTGAAAAGATCTGATGTAATTTTATTATTTACCAAACAGGTGTCAGTAATCGTATCCAATGATGTCAGGCTGCTTGATGCCACTCGCTTTAAGATGAGGGTCCAAGCTGGCTAGGTAATGCTACTGTGAACAGGAGTGAGTACTGAGAATATTTCATGATCTGACAGGGTCAGTTCTGCAAATGCCACTAATGTAGCTCATCTGCTGGGCTTTGGGGGTTTGCTCCATGGTGGGCCCATTGTTGGCTGAGAGTATCCCAGCAAGCACACAGCCCTTGGTGCTCTCCTTCCCTGCAAAAACACACCTTGGGCTTACCCTGAGAGAGGCAATGCTCCACAGAGCTCCGTCATTTGAATAGAGGAAACAGGCACAACATTTCCTTCATATCAGTCACTAAGAGCATGAAGCCAAAGTGGTATTTTGCTTTAAGAGACAATGAAAGAGCTCCTGGTTTCGTGATGCTTCACTGGCACAAACCATCCCTGGATAAATTCAGAGTCACTTAAGTAATGCAGAGGCTTAGCATGGCCCATGACCATCCTGCCTGGGCAGGGAGGGCAGGGCTGGAATGCTCCTTCTCTCCCTTGAGCCCTTTCAGGTAGGACCTGCTGCAGCTATATCAGAGAAGGAGCTGCTCTTATAATCATATAATAGTTCTGGTTGGAAAAGACCTTAAAGATCATAGAGTCCAACCATTAACCTAATTCTACCAAGCCTGGTACTAAACCATGTCCCTAAGCATCACATCTTTTAAACACCACCAAGGATGGAAATTTAACCACTTCCCTGGGCAGCCTGTTCCAGTGTTTCATTACCCTTTAATTGAAGAAATTTCCTCTAATATCCAACTTAAACCTTTCAGACAGTCCCCACTGTTTCTAACAGTTTAAGAAGTAGGTAGGCATCACTCTCATACTCCCTATATTACACCACTTACAGCACTTAGGCAAAACTATACGATCCCCAAGCTCCTGCTGCTGGAGTGGGTGCTGTGAATGTCCCAAACAACAAGTAGCTTAACAAGAAAGAAATAATTTTGAGCAGTTAGGATTTTATTCCAGGAGTGTCTTAATTTCACTGAGAAATAGTAGCTGCTGTTAACAGGAAGGCATTTTCATTGTTTTTATGTTCAGTCACCTGTGCAGCATTGGGCTCTGGTGAATTTGTGAAAGACCTTGGGTGTATAATAGTGTTCCCTTGGCAGAAGGGAAATTGGAGGCAGAAAAGACAGGAATACTGACCACTGGTGAACAGTGATGCTTAGGTCACATGCAGCATGGGGGTCAGCAGTCCATAGAGCTTGCTATCCTCCTAAATTAAATAATCCTAAGTAGGATTTTGAATAGTGTTTTAGACAGAAAATGTCTGGTTTAGCTAAATGAAACATTTCACAGAAAATGTATGAAAAAATTTCTACGACACAAAGAAGATTTTGGCTGAAAACTTTCCCATTTCAGCCTCACGCTGAAAGTATTCCAGGTTAGACTAAAAATATTTAGTCTTTAACGTCAATGTTAAATTTTCCATGGAAAAAAGAAATGTTTCCCAGACATGTTAATAAGCAACAAACTGTATTCCTCACTGCTGGAAATGTATTTCCCTTTGACTTTATAATTTTGGGCACTAATTTAGCATTCACATGTCTGAAGTTTTAGATTGCTTATTTTCATTAGACCAGTAAAGCAACACCAAAACTCTACATGCACATTCGTGATGACATCAAATCACCCCAATTTGTTCATCTTAACTTGCAAATTAAAAGGCAATATGAAGAAACATTTGAATTCACAGCAAACTTGCTACTAGTTACTAGATCTCCATGTGGTCAGTCATACTTGGCAGTAGGAAATGCTGCTAGTTTGGTTTAACACTTTCAAAAATGCCTTACATCACACACTTCTTCTGACCTGAAGAGGAGCTCATAACCCTGGAAGTGTCTAATGTTTCCAGCTACATCAATTGCCTCTAATAAATCACATTACCAAAAATCATGTCTTGCAGCAGAAAATGTACATCGAATCAACTGATTTTTTGTACTTTGTAAACCAGGTTTCCAACAACTTGTTTTCACACAGCACTGGATGACAGCAGTAAATTTCAGTGTTTTTATTCAGTTGCATAGAACTTTTTCTACTCTGTGAGAACTAATTTTCCAGGTCCAAACCTATGTGTTTTTTAGATTTGTTTTTTTTTTTTCCCTCCTTCAATTTTGTTACTGGGTATTTAGCTCTTCCTTCCTTAATGGGAATTTAATAAGACCCAGCTGACAAGTGCTCTGTGAAGTGACCAAGCAGCACCTCAAAGAGATGGGATATAACATTCATATAAAATGCCTGAGTATGATCATTGTTATTAAAAGGATAACCAAATGAATTCATAATGATGGGACACTCATTTCAAAGTGTTTCCATAGCTGTTAGACATCAGGAAAAATAGGGAAGTTACCTCACTTTCTCCAATCCTAAATAACCTTATAAACTCAAATAAATTAATTAGCCAATATTTCTTGAAAATTCATAACAAAGTTTCCATTTTTCCATCAGATAATTCCTTAGTGCATTCTGGTTTTTAACTTCCTTCAAGTCTGGATCATTTTGATGTGTGAACAGACATTTTGTGTTTCCATGGGCTATTTCCACAGGTTCAAATATCTTATGTAATTGACATTTTCCTGCTTACAAAAGCTGTCAAACTTAAAAGTAGCAGTTGATTGATAAAACATGGTTTTTGTCTGTAACTTAACTTCATTGTTTGGGCTTATTGCTCGAGCTCTGAATAACTCCTCTTTTCAAAGTGAGTTGCATTCAGGGGTTTTGGCTTGGACTTTTTTTTTTTTTTTTTAACAAGCATGTACCATTTAAGCTGCTTTTATGAATTAGAAAACAGCAGAAACTGTTTTTTGGTGTTTTTTTTCCCCCTACAGATAGATGTCTTCAACAATTTGTTTCTGCTTTAGAAGCACTACTTTCTAAATAAAAGAGTGTAACTTGACTTTGAAGTCAAGTCTTCCAAAGTCAGCTTAATAATCATTCAGCAACATTTATCCTATCCAATCCTGACTGAAGAAAACAAATAAGAGAAACAAGCACTGATAGGAACATTTCCAGCACCCACAGAGGACAGCAGCTACACACGCCAAAAAACAGGCTGTGCAGAAGTTTTTTTTAAATTGTAACAAACCTCACAATTGTTACAAAAATACCATTTATTGGAGCTATTTAGCTATGAGAACCCCACAAAAGTGAGATCCAGAGTTGAGTAGGGTCTCCTTGTTGGCTTCAGTGTGCTCTGGGTGTTGCTTGTTAATGTAGACGTGGGCCAGTTAGCATCATGCTGAAATGACCAGCATTGGCACCTCTCTGTGAATTATTAACAATACAACACTGCATAGGGGACAACCATCTACATTCTCCACCTCAACGTCGCTGATTTATGATTTAATGGCACCTCAGCATTAGCCTCCCACGTTCAAAGATGGGGTCATACCACCTTTCCATTGACCCCAAGATTTTCCTGCATTTCCACAGTGCAGTGTCCCCTGGTTTTCCTCAAACGGGGCAGAACCTGAACACAGGAAGAGAGCGACACAGGATTCAATAAAACCACAGAGTGTAATGGAGTTGCAAAAGCTGTGCTTTACCCACATGGAGGCTCTGCCATGGAGATCTACAAAATCCTTTTCTTCTCCCTTGAGTAAGCCCCATCTCTGCTCAGAGATAGCTCATAGCTACTTTGTTGTAGCCAATCTGGGCTTTATTTTGATCCACTGTAGCCACCACAGTCTCAGAAGTCAGATCCATTGTCCTGGATAATGATGGATTAAAGCAAGCACCATTTTAAAAAATTATTATTTTATTATTATATATATATATTTTTTTTTTAGTCACAACCTAGATGCAGTAGTTTCATATGCCTTTGGCACAAAGACATTACTGCTTTCTGAAGCAGTTGTTTTTTTCAGTGACATGACTTCCTGCAGGGGCGTTTTAATTATTGTTGGTGTATCACCTAACTTTGTTATGTATTGCTTTGAACTTGTTCTTTGTATCTGACAGTAAGAAGATGGAAAACAAACATGACTGTGTTTATTCTCTTCCCCTTGCCCTGCATTGTCTTGGTACAGCCTTTGCTTTGGATTACACAAATATGGGGCAGATGGAAAAAGAGGTCCAAAAGAAGAGACCAGACAAAGAGCACGTACCTGACACCTTGATGCTGGCAGGTGCTTGCTCTTAAGATGCTCTTATCATAAGTCAAACAGTGATCACATGCATAAACCCACAATGGCAAGTTGGGCCCTGAAGACAGAAAACTGAGTGCACCCATGTGTTAGATGACTATTCCCAGCAGAAAATAAACAAACAGATAAATAAAATAATCACAGTTCCTGCACTGAATCTATTGCTGTTGTACTAGGTTATTGGATTTGCTTCAATGTGGCAGAGAGAGAATATTTGCAAGCATTTGCATCTCACTGCATAAAGTGATACCCCAGACACCTGCAAAACAGAGGCAAGGAAAGCTTCCTCCTTGCACTGCCAAGGTAGGGTGGAAGGGCTTTGTGCTAGCCAGATGGCAGCAGAGTATGCACAACCTATATGCGGGCTGCTGAAATCTGTCCCAGATCCAGTCTCCTGTTACTTTGCTATTTCTAATGAATTTAGGTATTGAGTGCTGGCTGATAACACCTCACAGCACTCAACCCACAAGTCTTCACTTCAAACACAATCCACCAGATGACAACTAGTAAAGATCCTCATATATATATATATATATATATATATATATATATGTATATATACACATACACACATTAATCACCAGAAAAGTATTTTCTTTTTACAAAGAAAAGCAAATCAGGTGATTCCTGACCAGCAGTCAGATAAAACATTGCAAACCATTGGCTGCACAGTACACACACAAAGAAACTGCAAACTGGGGTATTCTTCTGGGAGGAACCCTCTCTCCTCATCTTGAATGAATTTAAATGATTTTAAAATCAGTAATAAGAAATCTTGTAGGTTCATCAAAATCTTCTCTCTGCCTGACAAGCAGCAAGAAAAGGTACCACAATAATAACTGATTCTGCTAGAAGCTTTTAATAGTTTCTTCATTAACTATTGAATAGTTACTGAACTATTGTCTATAGTTGTATAGTTAGTTTCAGGCCCATTCTGCCTCTCCTATCAAGGATGTAAGCTCTCGTCTTTCAAAAGCAATCTGAGCAAGACGCAAAGATTTTGCCATTTGTAGTTTGGGAAAGTAGAGATTAAAGACTTTTAAGACCTTTTACTTGGGTTTATTTTCTACTCTGGAATGATTATGACATTACTCACTACAGGTGCCATCTTCCGACCCCAGGAGACTGTGACTGGGGAGAACCAGTGGACTATACAACTCATTTTTTATTTTACAGCTTTTCATTTTCATGTGGTTGTCAGCACAACAGCTGAGGTGCCAACTTGAGGTCTTTTAAGTTGGAGACCTACAAAGATATTTACACTGGGAACTTCAAGGAAGGGTCACAATCCTGCTTCAGGGCTATGTCCAGCCATAAGGATTTTCTGTTTCTGTAATAAGCTGATTTTAGAGGCCTTATTTATTTATTTTTCTTTTGCTAAGTTTGTACCATGCTAAGGAAATGCCTTAAAATGGAGGATAAACTCTTGGAAGAGCTTTGTGACTGCACTCACTGCTCACAAGAAACAAAAGTCCAAATACACCAAAAAAATCCTCCAGCCAGCTCTCCACTCACACTGCCCAATCCCACACACCTGGTGTTTAGCATACACAAAGGGCAGCTCTATCCTTCTCTCACAGCCTGAAATCTGGAATTTAGCAGTCAAGCCATACAGGACATGAACCTGACACACACTCTGCTTGCTGGTCCTTTTGCCTCTTCATTTGCTAAGCCTTGTTTTCAGGTTCAAAGCCTTTCCACTCTCCCTCACTAAATAAACCTCATTAAAGAGGAGAACAGGGCTCGAGTCCCTGAGCTGAGACCTCTCATCTCGTATGCCACAGTCACACCGTCTGCCCACGCTCATGGCCACAGCATGAAAAATCATACTGAAATCCTATTGCTTCAGACCCACAACAATCTTTCAACCCAGACAGATGTCCAGAGATGAAAGGGGAAATGAAGCTGCTGAGTTCCTTTCCTGCCATGACAGAAGCATACACACAAGTTGACTACTTCCTATGGCCAGCCCCACCCTCTGAAATTCTGAGAAAAAAGGGGAAAAAAAGCTCAGCTAATGAGAATTGCAGCACTGTTCATGCCACTGTAGTTAAGGTTGTATTCATTATAAATCCCCTTTTCAAGGTTTCTGTCATTCAGCCATAATAATCATTCTGGGTTGAAATTTAGCATCCGAGCTTTCTGCCCAAGGACAATATTTTTTGACAGAATTTGGAAACAATTGTTTTGGCAAAGTGCATCTGAAGTTTTAAAGACTGCAAAAAAGAATAGTGGTTAGTGGTGTCAGATGCTATTATTTTATGCTCTTATAACTTAAAACCAACTAATTTAGGTTCTGTGGTTGTTATTACTCCATAATTTCCTCTGAAATATTTGGCCTGTTCCTAATAACAAACTCCTTCAAATTGCTAGCACCACTCTAAATAGAAAAATAATAGTACTCCTGGGCCAAACCTTCCCCTGCTATAAATTAGCTTAGTGTCACTGCTGCCCATTTACATCAGCTGAGGTGCTGGCCCCAGGTGTTTAGCAAAACTCTTTCTGGTGTGTGCATGTGTCTGGTTGGCTCCATTAGCCTTTGGCTGGGTAATTCCCAGGAATTTAGAAAGCAGATGGTTGGGTAATGTCTTCAGGAGCTGACAGAAGTGATCCTGCTCTCCAAGCCTGTTGCTAAACACCCCTTGACTTCATGCACTGAAATCAGCACCTCCACCTAGAATGTGTAAAGTTTTTTTGGGGAGCACTATCACACCAGGAAGTTATGCAGGCTGTGCCCAAACCCAAATTTAAAGTCATGCTGCCTCAGTGCAATGAATCACACATATGCTTAGCTTCTCTTCTTTTGCCTATGGAGACGCTGGTATTTAATTAATCTCAAGTGCATTGCAGGCAGGACTTTATGTTTTGGAGGGTATTGATGGTCAGAAGTTGTTTCTCCCGTGCCTCCAGGGAAAGTCAGTATTTGAAAGTCAGAAAGTCAGTATTTGACTCATGACTTTTGAACTCATGCAGCATTTTTTTCAGTGGCATCTGGAAGGCTACAAGTGGGATTCTGTGTTTTCAGGAAGCCTATCACAGTAATAACCTGTCTGTTCCATCTCATAACCACATAAACACTGTTTTCTCATGGAAAAGTAGTGCTCAGATAAACAAGTACTTGGGAAATGCTTGGGTAAGCTCCTAATAACTGAGCAGTTCTTCTCTCACTTGTACTAACCTCTAGAATGAAACCCACACACATTGTACCTTGTCACTTTAATGTTTTCACAAAACACTTCTGCCTACTGTAAGTCATCTTCTGCTCTTGCCTGCAGTCAATCAGCTCCGTATTTCCTCCTCTTTCTTCTGTTATGCACAGCATTGGGGTTAGACAACCAGCTTTCTTTGTGGGCTGTTCAGCAGCAACACCATAAAGCAAGTTGGATGAAGCAGCTTCCCACCTCTGACATAAGTCTGAGAAGACACGCAAAGCTTCCCAGTTTTCAAACACTCTCTTTCTTCTGCCTGCTCTCTCCCTTTTCCACTTGAAATGGCCTCAAGATGGTCCCTCACGACCCAAACTATTCTATGGCTCTATGAAAGCAGCAGAAGTAGGTGCTGTCTAGAGGCGACATAATGCCCAGCACCAGTGCAACAGGAACTGGTGGTCACCAAGGACAAACCTATTCACCTGACAAGAATAGTAAATTGCACAGTGTCAGATGTCAAGAAAACTTCACAAACTATTTGGAAAGTCCAGGGACTGTTTATATTGGGGTGGGGGAAAGGTATTCATTCCCCCTTGCAAAGGGTTAAGCAGCTCTTACCCCTAAGATAAGCTACTTGTGCTAAAATGTCAACAACTGACCTAAATTATTTAAGATATGGAGCAAAAGTGGTCTCTGCTATTCAAGTTTCAATGGACAGATTAGGGGAGGAGAAATAAAAAAGAAGGGATCCCTTCTCACAAGAAAAGCATTATACTATCCTGTTATTCTGAGATTTTTCTGCCTGGGCTACTTCATCTTCCTGAATTATACAAAAAATTCCCCCAAGTGTTGAAATTGACAATCTGAATACATCATAGAGAGAAAACCCTTCCTGAGAACAGGTTAAACTTTCAGTGATAAAAATAGCAGCTTTCTGCTTTGACACAGCAGCTATAGCTTGTTCCTGTCAAGGTGGTTTTAAAATAGTATTTCAGGTTGCAGCTACAGAAAGCCCCTCTCAGCTGCTATTTCAGAACTCTGCTTGGCTTTTTCCTAATTCCTGTAACAACAACAGCAGGATCCTAAAAATATCCGGGGGTGGGGGGAAGGGCAGAAATTCGGAGTTACAAAAGCTTAAAAAAAGAACTCAACCAATCCATTACTTTCAGAATAATATTTGTAGATTCCTTATTTCCCCCTGTGAGTGATACCATCACATTTAATCATGAAAGTCAGGTTAAGGTTTTACTTGGCATCAGTATCTCTTGTGGTGTAGGGAATAGAAATTTTGGACTTCCAACAGCTGTGGAGAAGGACCTCAAATATTACATCATTTATCAGTAGTGTTTCCAGAAAAAAAAGGAAACATTCCATGAAAAGATAATTTACTTGTCTTAATAATGTAAGCAGAAATTAAAGTGGAGAAATCTCTTCTGGCAGGACTTTTGACAGTTACCTTCATTTTCATCATTGCTGACTGCACATATCTACTTTGAAAATGAGTATGGTTTTCACTTCAAAAGGAAAGAATTAAAAAAGAATACAGGAAAAGAGTGCAAGAGGGACCCTGTGATGTAAAACCTCAATGACTACAGTATTTTCTGGGAAGTTTACCTGCTCTGAGGTCCAGATAGAAAGGGCCTTACCTTGAGAATATTCAGAAAATGTTTATAGCACATTCAGTAGGAGCACAATTCAGAGTTTTGGCTTGATGTACTCTTATCAAGCTTTTAAATAAATTTGGATTTAGGCAAAGAGAAGAAAAGTGATGGATACAAAACTATACAGCATATATATACATAATGGCTTTTTCCTAGTCAAAATAATTGGAAATAGTTCAGGAAAGGAGCTATGAGGGAGTGGTAACCTGTCACTGAGAAGGTGGGTCTTAAGTCCCATGTTACCATTACTGCTGCTGTTAATGGCAGGACTCAGTTTTCTCTGCTACAGTTAGATCTCTTCTGTGCCAAGCACTGTGAATGAAAACAGAAACCAGAGAGTCCTGATCTCAAACTTTCTCCCGTACGTCAACTGAAAGGCACATAGGGATAGGTTCACCAGGAGAACAGGGCTAACTTCTCAAGGGCTGAGCACTTGAGGAACTTCTACCCTCCTAAGGAACACGACCCTGATAACTGAGGAAAACTTACACAAGAAGCCAGTGGCAGAAGCAGGAATTGAGCCCAGATATTCTCATCCCTCTATCACAGCCACCTTGCCTCCAAAGGAGGAAGGAACACAAGATGCTGAGCACAGAAAATGCTCTTATAATCTCCAATGAGCATGTGGTCAAATTCTCCTTAAAGCTGCATTAATCCAATCCCATTACAGTCTGGGAAAGCTATGCATCTTCAGCCCAAATAACCAAACCAGGAAATACCCCAAGGGGTTTCCACAACCACTGAGGTGGCTCTCAGGCTCTTCAGAAGATAAAGAAGCATGGGTGAAAGTCATCTGACTGCTGGGTGGACACTCTTGCTATTCCCAGCCTGTGGTGTCAAGTAGCAGAATGACCCTATGGCTGCACACCGTTTCTAAGGAGAGAGTTGTCCAACTAAACAACTTCTTTGCAGAAATTAGTGTGTAGCCAAACCTGATTCTCTTGCCTAATGAGGATGCAGTTAATTACTGCAGAGAAAATACCTCAAAGGCATTGGGATAAAACAGACTCCAGGCCAAGTATAACTACACTCAGCCCAAGTAATTCTTGTAGAAGCGACAACAAAGTGGGTACCAGTTGCCACTAACCCTGGTTACCTTTATGCTCCTTCCAGCTGAGTCTTTAAGTCTATTAATGAGTGTGACCTTAGGGCCTGATCTCTCAGTTGATTTTACACTATAAAATCAGTGGAGCTTAGACAACGTCCACAAAATCCACAGTACCTATATGGTCTTAAATTAGTAATTGTTTGCACACCAGTTTTAATTATGTCATTATTTTTAAAATTCAAGGTAGTTATCACAGACCTGTTTGGTGTGGGAACTTGGGTATTTGAGGTAAGCTGATGTAAACCTATTTACTGAAGCTGTAATAAGGTATTAATTTTTTTGCCAGAATGGATACTTTTAAAAAAATCCTTGATTTGGCACTGTAGGATGAGACTGGCTTACTGGTTGCAATTTTTAAATACAACAGATGTATGCTTTGTTGGCCTCTACAATGCATGTTTTCAAACCTTTCTGTGCAGCCACAAGGAACAGAAAACCAAATACATAAGTGCCATCAGACAGGCCTAATTATCAGGATACTCAACAGATTATTTCAGACACAGAGTTTGGCTGCACTGCCACGCTGCAGAACAACTCTCTGACAGCTCCTCTGATAGTGGAGAGGACCTCCTGACCCCAGCCCAGCATTACTATGCCATGCTAGCTCAAAGCCACATGGATCCAAATGGGAACAGTGAGCTGTCCAGGGGAGAGTGAAGACAGAGAGATAAGGGCACAGGGACCTCACTCTGCTCACAGCTTCCAGGCAAGATGGGAAACTATAGTGGAGGTTTTTTTCCATCTCCCCTCATGGTGGATGACAAAATATTAGATACTTTAATAAAGACGACTGATACAGCATATGACTGCACTCCCCAGGTTACTCACTCAACACCAGATGTTCAACCCAGAAGAAGCCAGAGACACCATGGCCTGAGGAACCACTCTCAGCAGGTGGCCACTTCTGTGGGCACGTGGCTGGGAGTCCAGGTCCTGGTGCCTGCTAGGGAGCTAAAGAGATTGAAGCTTCTGCCTCAACCTAGCTGGCTCTTCCCATTTGAGGTGAGCCTCACTCAGTGTCCTCGCAGTCTCCTCTCAGGGGCTTTAGCTCAAGAAGGGGCAACCAGCCCTCAGTAGTTTAATGGATGTACGATCCCCTGCACAGAAGCTCTTTATGTGAAATCAATGAACCACTGGCTCTTTTAAATCTCAAACAAAATACAGGAGAGTTTTGACTGTGGTTTGAAAAGAAAACTGAAAGGAAGGCTTTGGGAGGGGAGTAGATCTTACCTAACAAGATGCCTGCAAATGCTGGGGATTAACACAGTTTGCAATTCCTCCTGAATAATAACAGCTTTGTTAGGCTGCTCATGGCAAGTTCAGGAAGCTTTGTAGTTTCACTGCATGATTTTAAACCTTGAGAACTTCTTGTGCTCTAGAGAAAAAAACAAAAACCAAACCAACCAAACAACAACAAAACAACAAACAAACCACCAACGAAAAAAATCCCCAAACCAACAAACCAGAACTGGCTAATGTGAAATAACCTATCTGATAGCTTCAGAGCACCTAGATCAGAGGGAATACCCAATGAAATGGATAGGTTTACATTGGTCCTACCCTGTGAGGACCATCTACAGGCAGCAATGTGGCTTTCTGCTACCAGAACACCTTCCAGTTCTTTTTAACCCACTCCCGCTTCCTCCCTCCCTCCCCCCATACTTAAGATTTCCAGCAAATCACAGCCTTTAGTCTCCTCCTCTTCCTGGAGGGCTGGGATCCAGCTGGAAGCTGGGTCATTGGGAAACAAAATGAGGAAAGGAGTAAGCTGGCAGCAAATCCCTTGGCAGCTTTAGCTGTAGACAACACTCCCCTCTAATTCACAACTTTGCAGAGTTCAGATTTCAAGGTGATAACAGCCCCAGTCCCTGCCAACACACATTGCAATCAGTGCACTACGGGGGATGCTCCAAGCAGCAAAGTCCTCCAGAGGACTTGGAGGGACACCAGTTGACAAAAGGATGGTTTGACTCACTGCTGTACTGAACCTTCCCTGATATCTATGCTATCTACAACATAAACCACCACAAACTGAAAAGGACTAGCTATTCCCAGAAGAGCTGTGATTTTACCTCAGGTATTTACACTACTCTTTGCCATAGATAAGGAATTATGATAAGAATTCAAGTGACTGTGTAAAAAAAAGGAAAAACAAAAACCAGGCAGTTTACAAACGCAAGAGGTTTCTCTGGAAAGAGTTGGGAAAAGGCAGTTTTGGTGTCTTAAAAAGAGGGACTAAGACTTTTGAGTCTGGCTTGCCTGTCCCTCCATTAGGCTCCCTCTGGGAAACTCATTTAACACTGGATCATTGCAGTGCTTGGTTCTGTGAGAAGAACTGAGGTGATGGGAAACTATAAAGTATTTCTCATATTACTATTCTTATCATCACAAAATCTCAATCCATTGAAATAAGACCATTTTACGAAAGAAATTCCAAACTGATACATTCTGATATCCAGGACAGATTCTGGGAAAATCCATTTTAGACAAACCTGCTGGCCTGAGGAAATTGCCTGGTTTTCATCTGCCTAAAAGGTGAACTGAGAGGACACAATGTCTCCTCAGTCTCACACCTCCAGGGCAGCCTCACCACACACGTACTGTCCTGGAGGTGGCAATTTCAGCCCTATCAACTTCCCTGCTGTGACACTCCTAGGGATCCCTAGAAGACTTGAGATATGGGACAACCTCAGGGTTCTGCAAAATTGCAGGCAGCAAAGTGGTCACTACCAGGGATGGATTTTAGGAAGGCTTGGGATCGGTTTCTTTAAAAAAACCCTAAATCCAAGCAGACAATTCTCTCCAAACAGCTGGCATGGCTTGATTTTCTTTTGAAAAGGTGCTGAAAAGTTAGTGCCCAGTACATTCTAAAAATACTCATTTTTAAAATCTTGAATAAGAATAAAAACTTGAAAAAAAAAAAAAAATTAAAACAACTCAGCATTTCAAGTAGAGCAGACACTCCAAACTCAGCCAGCTGCAGCCAGACCTGGAAGGACCCCTGGAGCTGATCCCTCCCCACATCTTCTGGCCAAGGTTCATGACTGTTGTGGGGAGTCATCTCTCTATGCAAAGGTGTGATGCACAGTCTGCTCTCCTCTACTCCCTCTCCCCAGCAAGGAAGTAATTTAGGTCCCAAGCACTCATCTGATATTTGGGAGATACTAATTCTAATATTTCATTCCCCCTATTTCCAGGCTTCTGCTCCCCTCTTTTCATGGTGGAAATGGCACCAGCTTCATTGATCCCTTGTAGCACATATGCTTACCATACTTTCTGGGTTTTGTGATGAGACATCAGAATCTTGCCTAGCACAACAGGATTCTGGTTTTGGTTTGAGCATCTGCAGCAGCTATTACAGCAATTGCCCAATGCAGATCATTTTGACTTAGTGGAGCTGCCCACTAACCCTGACAAACTGATTCCAGCCCAAAGTTGTGTCCTGACTTCAGTAAGCTTTTGACATCACACTGGACTAAACCACCTTGTCTGAAATTGACAGGATTACTTTGTACTTGAAGGAGGGTTGGGATTTCTAGCCCAGCCTCCCCAATCCAAGTGTTTTGCAGTGAACAGTAGCAGAGCAAATACTCCTGCTTTTATCACTTGTGAAATGAAAATTCCACTTTGTGCATCAAACAGAGTGGATCATATTGCTCTGACCCCCTTTTTTTTTTTTTTTTTTTTTTTTTTTTCCCCTTTAAGTGCAGAAGGGTTCAACAGACCCTCCCCACTCAGAGCCCTGTTTGCAAGTGTCAACCCCAACTTGGAGTTCAACCCTCAGTCAGAGAAGCAGTAAAGCTGGCAGGCTTAAGTACTACAGGAATGCTAACATGGCAGATCTGAGAGAGTTAATTTGGTCAGAATGCACTCTAGTAATGTTTATGTTTTAGATAAAGTGCCTACAATGTTGCAGCTTGCCCTCCTGACCCCATTTCCTCATTCGTGTGCAGCTCAGAGAAAGTGATACTTAATTCCAAATCTTTGCTTTTATTAGCTCCCAGAGAGGGATAGGATTTCATCCCAGCCTTATCTCTGTTATAAACATCCTGTTACCATTCACATCAGGGGGATATCTTTGGGAAAATGATTAAATACATTCCACCAGACACAAACAGCGTCCCCTCATGGGTTTTGTACGGTACGCGGGGATTTAGCACGCGCTGTCAGGCAGCACCAGCCCAGTCATGGCCAAAGGGGGGAAATTTCACATGGAAGTGTGAAAACATGCACACACAAGCTCTTCCACAGAAAATGCTATCTGTGCATTTAAGAGAACAGACCTCAGTGCAGTACTCTGCCCTAGTCTTGCTCAGAGAGCTTAACCAAAGAGGTCTAATTTTTTCATTATTTTACCTTCTTGCTAACTCTTCTGCAAATTGCCTCCGATGCTTTAAGCCACGAGCAAGCATGGTATAAGTGGTGGTGCTTCTCTCTGGCCCCACACTGATTTCAGGATGAAAAGATCTTGGGCACTTTTTTGCAGTAGCAGTGCCAATACTCACTTGCCATCTTTAAATTAACTTAAGCAAACAATTTAATGAAGTGCTGCATGCTCAAGAAGGCAGACCACTGGAGGACACCTTCCTCATGCCCCACAAATTACCACCATGGGTCACTTGCTCCACAGCAGCAGCTTTTCAGCAAAGGTGCCTATTCACAGGCTTCAGCTATAGAGTCCACAAAAGGGACTGAGAAAACAAGTCAGTCTAAGTAGTACAGAGATATATGTAGGTGGTTCTTCTAAAAGCAACACTACCTCTAGTCTGCACATGTCAAAGGCCTGGTAAATCAAGAAAACACCAACACACAGCTCCCAAGGACTTTATCTGGATGTACCTCTACATTCCCAGTATATAGTGTGAAAAAGAAAAAGAAAGCACCTGATAATATATTACACTTAGCATATGGCAAAGCTGGGGTTTTCTGCTGTTCAAGAAGTTGCATTTCCTGTACTCTGTGGTAACTCACAGTTTGGAGACACACAGAACAAAAGAAGGAGGTTTGCAGGGGACAAGCCCATGGTCAGAGGATCTCTATGCCGTGGCTATACCAAGGGCTGACACACAAACTTCTTGCAACATCTTTCCACCTTCTTGTTTAGCTCTACTTTTTGGCCCTGACCCAGGACATCCACACTTCAGTTTCTTTGTACAAGTAATTTGGGCCAAGATAATAGAAAAAGATATACCTAACATTAAACTCAAGTCATTCAGAAAGAAATTTTCTGTGTCAAAAAGGGCAGGTAGGTAACCAGTTCTTCATGACTTTCTAAAGCTGGGTGCCAAATTATGCAAAATTATTTTTGATCTAGAAAATAGGTATCCTGAGTACACCCTCAGATTGCCAAACATGCTCAGCAGGCAGCAGTATTCTTCAGGTTGGACTTGATGATCTCTGAGGTCCCTTCCAACCCAGCCAATTCTACTATTCTGATTCATTTTGGAGTCACAGTTCAGCTCTCCATCCTCCACACATACCTGCCAATACTTTCATATGGTAGACAGTACTTGGAGCTGGGGCTCAACCCAACGCCACATCAAAATACATCCAAATTCTGAAAACAAACTTAAAGCTGCATCTATGGCAGGTTGGACTCATCAGACTGAGTCTTGCATTAATATATGCAGGGTATTCAGGTCAAAAAAGCAAAAAGGGTTATCAGCCCAATGGCTGGTATATCACTGGTTGGAAAACTACAATTGTATTATGTGGAAGATAAAGACACGTCTCATTTTACTTTTATATAATAAAAATAGATCTTGTTTGGGAATTTATTTTAATGAATTAGATGATCCAAAGAAAAAAACCCAGTAACAAAACACTTTCTCCCATGTTTTGTAATCAGCTTTTATTTCTTTTTAGTTTTATAGGTTTGACTAAAACCAATAATTAGGGAGATCAATGAAAACAAAACCAAAAAGTGAAAATTTTAAACATAAAACTGAATTTTACATGGAAAGTCAGTTTCAGTTTGTTTCTTTCCTGTCCAACCACAGATAGAAAGATAACTAAAGCAACATTTTTTCAGAATTTCTTTCCCCTACTTTGCTGTAGGCCACTATCCATCAAGCAGCTTTCCAATTGAATCTTTTGATTTTTTTAGCAGCCTTTGTACCTAACTAAATGATAAATGCTCCAGGAGATGAGGAGAGGGAACAACCCCTCTGTTCTCCAGCCTTTTTAGCCTTCTCTTTGCTAATACAGGAACAGGATGCCCTCTGCACCAGGGAATTATCATGGTCAGGGAAAGGTTCAGTCTGTCTGCAGAACTGAAATCTTCACCTCTAAATGCCTAACTTGGCCCCAGATCAAGTGTGCAGGAGCCCTATGGACTGTGATGGCTCCAGCTGAGAGTGGGTCCCATTCCATAGCTCCCAGTACCACCTGGAAAAGCTCAAACAACCAAACAGGACTTGATGGTTTGTGCACAAGGAACCCCTTCTATGAGGAGCCTCTCTGTGGGTGCAAATAACAGTGCAAAACAGCACCCGTCGGGATCATCAGCACCAGAACCAGTCTCCTCAGGTGGGTTCAGAAAGGTAGAAACATGCTCAGAGGGGTGCAGAGAGTACATGCTTATCTCCCCACCAGCCACTCCTTCCGTCCCCAAATGGGGTTAAGCTCCTCCAGCAAACACTGTTCATTTCCCTAGTTGGCATACAGCCAGAAGATTTTGCCTCCCAGTCATGTGAACTTTTCAATTTGTGATTCTTACAAGCTGAGCTTACATGAAACTGTTTCCTGAAATGAACAGTTTTTATTCCCCCACCATTTCTGCTAGAGCAAAACCAAGCCCATTTATTGTTCAGCCAACAATAAACAAAGGCTCAGAAAGTCCAAAGCATCCTTTAAAAGCTACGGTGACATGGTATCCTCTCAGATTTGCTCCGCTTAACTACACATCTCTCAAACATTACATCCCTTAATGTGTATTTAAACAGGTCTTGGCCTCTTGGGTACATTTTCTAATGACCTTTGTTTTAACCCAGAGCATTCACTGGTGCAAATGAAATGCTGCAAGCCATGTGTGAGTCATGAGTTTTGCTGAAGTAGGAACTTGATCGCAGATTCCAATAAAAACCAGATCAAATCCTATATCTTTGCTTGCAAAAAATCAGCCTGTCTGCTGTTTTTACCATCGCTGGACAAAATTAACACAGCATTATGCCCTGGGATATTGTTTGCAACATGCATTATCAATGGGAAGACAAGAAAATACCACATTCAATTATTTAATTCACTCGGAACCAGGGCACATCATTAACTACAATTAGTACATTAAGTACAAAGATTTTCCAAAGAAAGGTGAATGGGCTGTGGAAGAGAAGATCTGTTGCTTGTTGTTGCTAGACACAGTGAGTTTCAGGGGCTGACTTTTCTGTAACAGACTGAAAATCATGCTTGGGACAAGGAGTTGGGCATCCCTCCTGCAGCATGAGAAGCATCTCTGCTCCTTGGCAGCAGGGGTGAAGAGAGCCAAGAGAATGTGAGGTCTGAGCATAAAGTAATACAAATCTGGTTATGTCACAGGCAGATGGTGGAACTTCATCTGGAATAGCATGTGAACATCTGCTCATTTTTTCCTGAAGATGAAGTAGATTGGAAGGAATTATAGACACTGAGGGGTATAAAGAAAATCAGAAGCAGAAGAATGCACAAAAGAATAGATAATGTTTAAAAAAAAAAAAAAAAAAAGCTCTTTTAAAAAAATAAAATATGCACCTCTGCTAAAACCAGCATTTTCCTAGGAGAAGGCTGATTCTTAGTTTCATTTTATTTTTTGGGAGAAGAAAACTTCTGCCCTTTTCTAAGACTGAGGAACTCTTGTTGAACTTAGCAATCAGACCTGAAGTCTGACATTCTCAATCCATGCCAGGTCTCAAAAGTGAGCCAGCAGTGCATTTTCTAGGCATATATTTAATTTTCATCAATTTAACTGGGATTTCAATATGCATTTAAGATTGGGGTTTTCCAGGACCTGGGCAACTAAACCTCCTCAGTCCCACCAGAAAAGCTGAGCAAAGTGTCCCATACTGGCCACATGCCTCGAGAAGCACACAGCCAGCCACAGAAAGCACCAGGCACTGGGATTTAGGGAGATGGAAAGTACTGTCAGGCTGGGTTTAGACAATCCTGAGAGCCAGTGGAATGCAGGCTTCACATCTCTCTCAATAAATCCTTTGCTAAACCAAAAATTCAAGCTACTCCAGGGCACAAATGTGGTACCTCATAGGACAGCATGCCACGATGCCTAGCATTGGAGTGTAGCAGATAGGATTTTGGGACCTTCTGCTGTCTGCTCAGCCCTAGGGTCTGCTTTGGCCAGCTGCCATAAGGTTTGGCTTATTCAAATGATAAAAGGATTACTGGAGGTCATCCCCACCTTCACAATAAGCCTAAGCACAGCTTTCTTCACAGCAAATTGCCTTTCTCTAGTGGTATGCTGATTACAATCAAGAATGCACAAGGGTTTCCACAGATAGAGCTTATACTCACATATCTTTTCTTTTTTTTAAAAAAAAAAAACCTTTTTCCAATTTAATATTTGGTCTCTGATCTACCTCTTCCCTATATTTTCTCAATAAGCATGTTTTGGTGTTCAACCCAAGGAACTGTCAGGCTGGGTTGGAAATGCTGAGGCCTGACATTTCTAGATTAAATGTCAACCAGATGTTTGTGCACTTCCCTTACAAGCCTTTCAAGAAGCTTCCCAGTTAGTATTGTGTTTCACTATTAGGGGAAACACAAGTTCATACCTTACTAGTTTGAGCTGAAAGAGATAGAAAGCCTCTAGGGGGAAAATAAATGACAGGTACCCTAGCAATAGGAAATATGATTCCAAACTGCAATCCACAATAGCTGGTGTCAATCTTTTTTTTTTTTTTTTTTCCCCAATGTATTTGAAGTCTGACTGAAATAAGTAAGCTTCAGTTCCAGAAACTATTTTTACATAATACTAATATTTTCCCTCAACCAGTCAAGCAAGGGAAATTCAGAATGGGACATTGCTCTTCCCTTAATCCTCTCAGCTGTAGTGCCAGAGGTGGCACTGCTTCTGACAATGGAGAGCAGCACACAAGGGAAGAGAGATTTATTAATGAAAAGAGAAGAGAAGAAAGAAGAGAAAGTAGTATTGCAGTAGGAAGTGTCCCTAGTACCCCTACCTGGTATGCAGGAGGACACCCTGGGCTTCCTCTGCCCTCATCTCTGTGTGCAACCTTGAAAAAGAGAAGCCTCGGTTCCTGCTTGGTAAAATGGGATGTATAGTCAGATTTGTGTGTGTGTCTGTTGTGTCCCGTACAGTCTTCATAGCAAGGGACTCACTTTTATTCTCCTTCTTACATGTACTACAACATAGTGAGCCTCAGGCAGAGATGGGGAAACTCTAGGTGCCAATATAGTCAATAAATAAAGACATAAATAATACAGTTACAACATGTGGCTGAGAACTGGCTCTCATCCCAGAAATGCAGAGTGAACTTTACTGGTTTTGCTGGTTTAGTTTGATTCTAGTTTCTCAGTCAAAGTAACCATTTTATAAAATGAATTTTCAATATTATGAAAGAAATCAACAGGGAGGCCTGGACAATGGCCCTACAAATGGGCCATCGTGAACATCTCCAAGAGGTGAGGAAAGAGTCAGCTAATGGTTGCTTACGGAACAGGCAGGATCAATACCCCCTTCAAAGCCAAAGCCTTCATTTACAGCTGCATCCACATTCCAGAATTCAAGTTTTTTGGATCAAGCCTATCTATAGAAAAAGAAATAAAGGCAGCAACACATGCACATACAAGAGTCAATGTTTTTTGTAAATGACAAAAACTTATTCTCTGCACATGATGAGCTTCAAAGTTGTTAGAAATTGGATGACAAAAGAATAAAAAAAAAAAAAAAAAAAAAAGTGGGGTGAGCATTCTGCAAGAAGCAAACACCCCTACAGCCTCCAAATCTACCCTCCATGTGTGCACTGGGATCCGCACTCATCAGCCAAGAGCCAGTTCCTACCCATGAAAATGCAGGCAAGGTTTCCCACTGAAGTTCATCACTGAGAATGAAGAGCAGTTCCACTAGATTCAGTAAATGGCTTCCAGACTGTGGCACGGGGTGACCACGATGAGACTGTGACCTCACATGCTCCTGTGGCTGGTAAATATACTGGGTGAAATCCTGGTTCTGCTGAAGCCCATGGCAAAATTCCCATTGTCTTCAGGCAAGTCTGGGATTTCACTCATTACATTTTTGGATATCAGGGCAGAAATCAAGAGCCAGATCCTCTTCCAGCCTCCCAGGTCTGTTTGGAGCCACTTGTCAAGGACTGATGACCCCTCTGGAGCTGCAATGTTCCCTGGCAGGCTTGTGACATGGGTGAGACCACAGAAGGTGAGTAGATTGAAGGGCTCTCCAAAAACACATCAGCCAAAACAGAGTGGAGAGAGAGAAAACTGATAATTTAGAGCTACTCCAGTGTTATTAGGGGTTGGATGGAGGTGAGGGGGGAACTGCTGAGGGCTTTTGAAAACAAATATACTTAATCATTCCAAGGGCTTGGTGACTCATTGTCCTATGAAAAGTCTCTTTTGACAACACAATGGCATCTGAAAAGAATAGATAGAAGAGATGCTCAGAACAAAGATATACTGAAGGGAATAACAAAAGGAAATGAAACCAAGGCAATTAATCTCTCCACACTGTTACAGAACAAGCACATGGTTCTGTCTTTGCATGAATCCAGAGACTAGGAAAGTGCTAGAAGAGTCAGTTCATAGTCCCCTGACAAAAAACACAGGCTATCCATCTCCTGCTGAAGCAAACAAGAGACATTTTGATGTGACAGTCATATAGTTATGATGTATTGTTTTGCCATTCTTTTAAAATGAAAATACTTTCTATGAATTTATGATTTTATAAGTCTATCATTTGATAAATTATGATTTTGTAAGTCCTATTCATATTCACTGCTGAGGACATGTTGGGAACATCTACTCAGGAGCAGTTTTAAGTGACAGCTGTTCTCTGGGAAAGAGGTGCCAATGGTTCCGCTGAAGAGTGGCACAGATGGAAAATGCACTGAGTTTGTTTTCATTCACAAGATGCAGGAGCAAGTAAACCTAGCATGTAATTTCTCTGGAATTTGGCAAAGTGTAATTTTCTCCCATCCAAGCTAGTTCAGAAGCTGCCCACATCATTTGTGGTATAAATACTTATATCATTAAGAGCATGTCCGAGTACTTGAACTGGAAAGGCTGATGTTCAGTGCAGCTCTAATGTGAATAGTATTGCCAGAGAAGAGGCACAACCCAGCATCTGAATCACAAATCCTAAATCTCATTATATACATCACAGGAACAGAGAATTTTAAGCATAACTCTGGCAAGTCTTCCTTGTTCCTAAATGCAATAAATTAACACCTACCAATTTCTTAGACAAGAGCAAACCTTGAATGAACCACAACCCGGGCTCTCATTGAAGAGTCCAGATTTGGTTTGCTGTGAGAAAATAAATTCTTCCTCCTAGTTACCAAAAATCAGTTATTTAATATCACAAACTGCACAAACACAGATGAATCTTTGCTACTTGATGCATACTTGAACAGAGATACACCATCTGTTTTTGTTTACAAATAATTAAAAGCCCCACCTGTAAAATCTGCCTTGGTGAATTTACATTGCTCAAATAATTTTCTCCAAACCTGACTTCTTTTGTAGTGTTGAGGCCTGAGGTCAAAAAAGTTCTACATGTTTATCATCAACAACTCCCAAGACTGGCTTAATATATAATCACCTTAGTCCAACACACACATGCAGGCAAGAACATGTAGAATCAGAGTTCATCTTGTGAGGCAGGAGAAGCTGGAATGCTAATAGATATGACCAGAAAACACGTTGCCAGTGCATTAGAATAATTCCACTGTTCAGGAGCAATCTTGTGCTCTGCAAAACTAAAATGAGTTAATATTTGAGGAAAAGAAGGTTGTCCAATTGCACTACTAGCAGTTTAATACTCAGACCCAGGAACACTGATGGCAAGAAACATATTAGAGCTTCCTTTGCTCCAGCATTAGCAAGTCAGAGGTTGTTTCTTCTCAGTGCCTTAGTCAATGTTCTCCTCAGTTTCTTTCACTAAAGCAAAAAAACAAACAAAAAAACCCCCACAAAACCAAACAAGCCCAGCACAAGTCTCAAACAATACACATCAACACAGTTCTAACGCACTGATATAGGCACCCAGCTAAGCTGTAACACCACAGGAAACACACACAGCATGGCTGAATGCAGCTTCCCTGATATATTTTGGTTGAGACATAGCACAACACAAGTTTTGTGCAACCACAAGACATCCTGGGTGCAGAGATGATGCTGGTAGCTACAACACTACAAATGCGTGCAACAAAACATGAATGTTTTGAAGTACCAGTTTAAAAAAAAATGAAACAAAACACAAAACTTTCCAGGAAACTGCTGCTATTTTTTTGTGAGACATATTCCCCTTCAGTCTTATATTTTTCACTTTTGCTTAGCAGGAAGTGAATTTGTCAGGAGGAGGCAGGGAAAGAGAGGAAGCACTTAAGAAAGCAATAGTTGAACCGTTTTCAAAACTGATATTTGTTTTGTTTTAAAGAGCAAAACAAAACCCCACATGATTATTCCTACAAATAAGGTTTTTTTGTTTTCCATGCTTTAAAAATTAAATTAGGGGAACAGCCACAATTCCCAGTGGGTGGTGAATAATCTTGCTGTTATTTGTGCCTAGTGCACAGACACCTAAATCCTCCAGCCTTGTCTGAGAGACCTGTACAATGCTTCAGAGCAAACATGAGGTAACAAGTAACTTGAAGACCTCACCACCTAAACATACAAGCCAGGAAGAGAGGAGAAGTGTCACTGTTGCCATCTTATCAGTGGAGAAATAAAACATAGAGTAGGGAACAACTTGTCTGAAGTCAAAGAAATCCATGAGCAAACCCAGTCCTCATGAATCTCATTACATTGTCTTCACCAGTTTCTTCTGGGCTGGGGAAAAACTCAGAACTCAAACTGTTGTCCAGGTAAAATCCATCTCTCAGCATTATTTGTGCAGGCACAGTGGGATCTATTCCTCAGACAGACAACATGGGTCAATATTCCTCTATTTAAGACACAGAACTAGGCAAGTATTTTAATACACCTGTAGAATACAATCCTGCTACATCCCAGGAACACTATGAGGAACAATTTGCTTCCCCCTCCCCCCCCAGGTCTCTCATTTACACACTGCTACTTACAAGCCTACAGTCAATTGCCACAGGCCATGCCCTGATGCAGATCCACATGCATCAGACTTTCCCCAAGCTCCTTGCAGATGATGAACTAAAGCTCTTGGGGGAGACATGGACAGTCAGACAGAAATTCCTTCATGCTATCCATATGTAGCCAAAGTACCACCTACTCAAAGACAAGGATGTTAGAGTGTTGCACATGCTGAGGTTGATTCTCCCCTACTTGGTCCTCCATGGAACCTTAAACAGGGTACCAAAATTACCCTTCACACAAGAGCTCATGGCATCCCCACCTCACCTCAATACCTTAAATGTCAGTGTCTACTCCAGTCTTTGGTTTTGGTGGCAGAACTGTCTTCAGTCCCCTTGCAGAAACACAGAAAAGAAATGGCAATTGCTGCAGGTGGTCCTAGCAGCAGCACAAACTCCCAGGGTTGCCTCAGTTCATGGGCTAATAAATTGCCTGAAATGGTTCCACCTGGAGAAGTTAACCATGCACATGCCTTTGCTGGTGATTTCTCAACTACTCTGAAATGTGCTGCTGCATCAACTCCAGGTCTCCTAGTTCTGCTGGGTCAAACCACAGATGTTTGTTCTAAAGGCCCAGCAGTGGAGCTGCTTGCAATGGGTTTTGTTCCAGTGGTGCTTAGTGTGGAGGTGGGTGCCCCACACCTGGGGTGTGCGGGTGGGTGCATGGATGGCTCTTTGCATAGCAAGGGCAGATGTTTCTGATGAGAGGAGCTGGGCAGGAAACCTGCCTCCATCACCGTGTGCTCTCTTAGGCAGGCATCTGGATTTGAGTTTTTGGATGACTCAGAGAAACTCCCTTTGAAATGCGGTTTTCACACAAATAAAGAAATGAAAACCTTTTAAAAATCCTTCTACCTCCCGCTGAAGCACTAAAACATTAAAATAACAGAATTGAGTGGAAGTGGTTATTTTAAAAGAAAAAAAATGCCATTTTATTCCATATTTGACCAGGGTTGATATTTTAAACTACTTATCAGGTGTCAGCTTTTGAACAATCTGCTTTAAGAACATCAAAAAGTTTTCCCTTTGTGTTTTCAGGAACAAATTTTCTTCTCCTCCCAAATTAGTTACAGATCAACCCAGGTAAGAGGGTAAAAAAATGTTTACATTAAAACATATACAGTATAGCTCTACAACAAAATTCAGCAGCTCCTACTTAAACCTGAGGAATCTTGTAACATGCAATTGTCTTCCCAATAGCCTTTTAAAACATAAAAAAACCCTCAGACCCTCTGTCTATCTGTATATCACTAGATATCAGTATTTCTGGATATACTTCATCTGTCCACCCTTTACTTGTCTGGAGCAGAGAGTAAGTAAAATAAGATGGCTTAGGCAGACGCTAATGTGCTCTTAACTAGGTTTAAAGTCTTTGGACAGTAAAACACACTTTATTTATTGTGTAGTGCTTCTTTCACAGTTCAGGCATAGTTCAGCCCCAACCATATAAATAATAGTCTGACTATTATAATAGAAAAAAAAAAAAGTGTATAGACCTACTTGTTATACCAACAAGATAAGTCCTTGAAGGTCAGGGTAATTTATTGGCTATGCCGGAACATTTATGGGCTAATTAGCCGGAGCTACACTGATAATGAATTTTATGGAGACTGAAGAAATCATACAGATGAGCAGCCTGGCAAAACACATAATGTCACACAGCTTTGAAGACCACTTATCCAGGACTAGTAAAATATAGCTCTTGGAGAGATGGGGTAAAAAAATGCAGTAAACAACTCCTGCCCTGCAGGGAGATGGATGCAGAGAAGCTCCTGGAGCAAGACCTCAGCCACTGGCAAATATAAGACGTGAAAATATTTTGATTGGATGACAAATAGTTGCCACTGGGGCACAAAGGCATCAGCCCAATGAAGCAAGCTCCAGGCTGCTTGGCACAAAGGTAGATGAGTTCCTGAATTTCACATATTTCAGGAGTAGAACCTTTCTGAGATTAAAAAAACACTACGTCAACCCTGATATGGGGGCAACTGAGGTTAGTCAAAGAGGCAATTGTCTTGGTCTCTCAGCAGTGATGGTTTCGTGGTACCCTTGAAAGTAAGGTGACCCTTGAAGGTGAGGTAACCTTTAAAGTTAAGGTAACCCCTGAAGGCTAGATCTGCTGCTGGAGTGTATACTATCATTGAGTGCTATTGCCAAGAGTGGGAGGAGCAGAACAGCAGGCCTGGCTCTGGAAGGAAAAGGAGTCCAGAAGAGCTGGTGGATTTTCAGGGTTAACCTCCAAAGTCAAGAATGGTCCACCCCAACATTCAGAAAAGCAAGCAAAGGCAACAGAAGCCTGTGTGGATGAATGCTGACAAAACTGAGACATAAAAGGAGGCGTACAAGAGGTGAAAGTAGAGACAGGTGACCTGGGAGGAATGAAGAGGGTGAAGGGACACTGGAGCACGCTGTCCAGAGAGGTTGTGCTTCCTCCATACATGCAGGTGTTCAAACCCTGACCACACACAGCCCTGGGAAACCAGATCTAACTGCTCCACCTGCTCAGAGCAGGTGGGTAGACATGATGATCTCCAGAGGTCCTTCCAGCCTCAGCAAGTTTGTGGTGTTAGTCAACAGAAAGTTCTGAGGCCAGTGATGTGTGTGAACTGCAGTGTGTGAGCTGAAGGTGCCTGGGTCAGAGGAGATGGGGAGGAACCTCTATCCAGTTCAGACCCAGAGTCTGCTCAGGAGGGTCAGTGTTTATGGCTTGGTTTTTTTACCAGGTCCCACCCAGGTCTTTTGTCCCACCCAGACACAGGTGGGAATGACCTGCCTTTTGCACAACTGTCCCGTGGTCAGAGGTCTCAGCTGTGTGTGTGGGGAGCTCTCCCAGGACTGTTTTTATATTTTAGAATAAACAATCTTGGGATAAAACAAAACCTGAGTGAAGTAATCTTGGGAGGTGGGATGAGAAGCCAGTAATCCTACCTGCAGGCTGGGTGCCCTTAATGCTGTGGTACAAAACCCTTTTCCTTCATCCCCTGGCACCACAAAGCTCTGCTTGGTGCCATTCAGGGAGTAGAAGGTGCATGAGGAGAAAGAAACCCCCAACTTCCATTCCCCTCCTCTGGGCATTCTCCTTCCTGGTTCACAGCATCAATCCCGGCATTGCCAGCCAGTCGAGGGAGGTGATTGTCCCACTTTACTCTGCACTGCTGCGGCCCCATCTTGAGTACTGTGGGCACTTTTGGGCACTACAGTACAAAAAGGACATAGAGCTACTGGAGAGTGTCCAGAGGAGGGCTGCGAGGTTGGTGAAGGGTTTAGAGGGAAAGCTGTATGAGGAGTGGCTAAAGGCACTTGGACTGTTCATCCTGGAGGAAAGGAGACTGAGGGGAGACCTCAACCCAGCTTGCTGCTTCCTCACTGGGGAAGGAGGAGGAGCAGGCACTGACCTCTTCTCTGTGGCAACTAACAATTGAACCTGAGGCAATGGTAGGAAGATGTGCTGGGGGAAGTTTAGGTCTAGGTTAGATATAAGGAAAAAGTTTTTCAACCAGAGGGTGGCTGAGCAGTGGATCAGGCTCCCCGGGGAAGTAGTTATGGCACCAAGCCTTCCTGAGTTCAAGAAGTGTTTGGATGATGCTCTCAGGTACCTGGTGTGATTCTGGGGGTGCCCTACACAGGGACAGGAGTTGGACTTTATGATCCTGATGGGTCCCTTCCAACTTAGCAGATTCTCTGATTCATTGTGGCTCAGAGGTTCAGCCTCAATAGGTGGATAGATTTAGGTGAGACAAATTCTCTCCCTCCTGCAGGGCTGCCTTATCCTATTGAAATCAAGCAGGGTTAGCCACTGAGACACTGTGGATATTCCACCAGTGTCTACCATTGATTTTTCCACATATAAACACCCACTAATATATGACCTTTTGCCTTTGTATGTGTCTGCTTGGGTTTTGGTTTATTGGAGCACTGATTAACATCACAGTATGGGAGAGCTGGCTGAAATTTCTCATGGGAATATCTGTACAGTAGATGCAATGGCTTGTAAATACCGTGTATATATATGTATGTGTATGTATGTGTATTAGAACAGAATTCAATGAAAAACAGAAGTCCAATAAAACCTGTTGACTGTAAAAAAGCATTATTTGAGATTTTAAATTTTCTTTCACTTTCTGAAACATTGAACACAAATGTTTTTGACATTATTACTAGGATCTTTCAGGCTCCCCCCCTTCCCCCCCCCCTTTTTTTTTTTTTTCCCCTCCACTGGAAAATGCAGAAACATTGGAAGCATTTTGACGTGTTTTGATTGCCTTTTGCCTGTCATACTGTTTTCCATTCAAGAAAAGATGGAAAGCAGGAAAATCTTAAATGAAATATAGGAGGGTAGAAATGCAGCTAGAACCATGGCAATGCCACAATTGTGTAAGGAAGCTAAAATGTTTTGGTTTATAGAAACCAAAATATATAAATCCTGTATTGCCTTCTTGGTCTGACTGGAGATGAAAATTCCTGGGGTATTAATCTCTTCCTAGATTAGGTATGCCATCTGCAAAGGTATGGAAATGACTGCTATAAATGGCCTCACATTAATTGCAGTAATTTCCCCATGGCTAAAAACGG
This sequence comes from Florisuga fusca, assembly GCA_038090715.1. Taxonomy (NCBI): domain Eukaryota; kingdom Metazoa; phylum Chordata; class Aves; order Apodiformes; family Trochilidae; genus Florisuga; species Florisuga fusca. The sequence continues at coordinate 25,502,714 of JAAWXA010000001.1, read as the reverse complement.
TGTTGTAGGGCCTTTTATTCCCTTAAATTTTCTTCATCCTTTTCTTTAAATAGTTGAAGTTTGAATGTCACTTGACATTTCTTTTTCTTTGGGGAGCAGTTATACCACCCATGACCCTTGGCTGTGTCTCCCAGAAGCTGCAGTCATTTTCAGTTAAGGGTAATTGGCAGCAGAATACACTTTGTTCTGTATAGTGTTAAAAATGGGCTACTTTGTTTTGCCAACCTTCCTGAACTTCCTTTCAGTTCAATGAAGGACTGCAACATTTGTATAAGAAAGAAATATTGTCTTCAATGGGAAATGTATTCCATGTGTGTTATAATTTATATTATGACAGATCTTTCTGAACTTACAATATTGTTATTCACTAGGTGGAAAGAAACTTTATCAACTATTTTCATTTTTTTTCTTTTTTTTTTTTTTTTTTTTTCTTTTTTTTAAATGTGTTCTTTGAGGCAACCATAATTTTTATTTGCGGAAACATGTGATAAATTTGAATAATAAATTTACATTAAAACTCCCATTTGTATTTGATTTCCTTCATAAATCTGAGTAAGATGTCAGCTGAGTGGTTCATACATAAAATATTAGAACAAACATTGCTTGTATAATTGAAAAATCTGTCTTCATCAAGGACCAGGAGCTGAGCTTAAGAATGAAAGATGGAGGCTTTATTTAATTCAGTTCTGCCCTGACTGTCATGAATGCTGTCTTTTTCTTCCTCTTCACCACCTCAACAGAAATAGCAAAGCTCTATTCCCCAACTGGTCTTAAAGGCAGAAATACAAAGATAGGCAGAGAAAGGAATGGTCACTGGTGTCTGTAGAGTGGTTTAATGTACTTATGTTCCCGAGCATTAATCCTCCTCCAGCACTTAAAGGATGGGAGTCACAATCCCTACTCTATTGGCTGGCCTGGGTTCAAAATTTACAGCTAATGTAATAATCTTCCAGGGTCACCCCATGGGGTCATTCCTGCTGTCATCAGAGGGTGTAACTACAACAGCGGGGAGAGATAAGGGCAAATGCAGAAAGGGAAATGAAAAAAGGAGGCTGGGAGGTTTTGCAGACAAGGAAATGAAAATAAAAATTAAAAAAGGAAGGGGGGGAAAAAGAGTGCATGCATGTTTTCCGAACCACTGGGATTTCCCTTGCTGATTTAAAGCCTGGGGAGTACCTGCGAAAACCTGCCAAACCCACCAACATCCCCTGACCCTGTCAGGCTTTTCACAAGAGCAATGACAAAGTTGGTCACAGCTTGAAACAGAGACGGGGGAATGAGTGGCTGTGAGAGGCAGCAGGACTCACTGCACTGCCTTTGCTGGGTGCTGGAGGGGAGCTGAACAGAACAGCAACGCAGGGACCTGGCTGGAGGCTGCAGCAGGGGCAGCAAGATCCTCTCAGTTTGTTATACAAAAAATGCTCAAGTGTCCCACCTGAGAATTAATAATTTGAGGAGGTCTCTGACACTTTCGAAGTTGCCGTGGCAGCATGTGTATAAGGCTTTTCTTTGCTGCATTCAGGAGTCACAAAGGTGAATGAATGGAATATAACATTGAGATTTAAAGAGCAGTCCACAAAGGGGATAAACCCCTACTTTTCTAAACCTGAGTCCTCCCCACGGCCCAACAAACAGCCTGGGGAGGGTGGAGGCTGCATCGCTATGGATAGGGAGGAGCTGTATCCAGATTTGGATTTTGCTGGCACCTGACAGATTTGTGTTTTGAGTTGGATCAGGTTAGAGATATGGCCCTGGCATCTCCTGCAGATGTGAGCAGCTGTTAGGGTGCTAATCCACAGCTCTGGATAACTAAATACAGTTTTTATCCCATCAGACACTTCCCCTGACACCTTTTTTCAAAGCACTCAGCTCCTCTGAACCTTGGATTTCGTTTTTCTGCAAAATATTGCATTTACCTTCAGGTAGGATGGTACCAGCACAGAGCCAAGGTGACACTGACCTCAGTGCTGTCTTGTGCCCAGCCCTAAGCAAAGGGGCAATTTGAGTGTTATGGAGGAATCCAGACAGGAGGGAGAACAAACAACTCTCAGGGAGAACTAAGAAGATGTAGCATGCATGAGAAGAAAAATCTCGATGTAAACTGTGGTCAAGGGATTATTCTGATGGACACTAAAGGTGGGCATCACATTGATAATAATTATCACGTATTGCTTAGTCCTGCGGCCACTGAAAAATTTATTGTCTGGCTTTCTGAAGGTAACTCTGGACCCTCGAGCACCAAAGGAAACGACATTTCAAAAGACTTCAATCTTTATTTGGTACTCTTCAAGTTTCTTTGAAAAGGCAGTAGGTGGAAGTAGAACACGCCAAACTCTCCTCTGACTCAAGAATACACCCTCCCTATCCCCATACACTGTAAAAAGTTCAGTAAAGTGAAAGGAATTGTTAGCATGGTACAAATACAGGAAGAAGGAACCAGTGACTTCAATGCTAATGCTATAACTGGTGTAAAGAAAACCACAAACTAACAAATCTTTAAAAAAAATATCAGTCAGTCAAAAGAGAACATACTACATTTTACTGCACTCAGAAATGAAACCAGTATCGGCCCGAGCTCTTGAAATACTGGAAATCATGTTTCTTTTCATGGTAGCTGAAAATTTGTCCAAGGCATAAAACAATCTCATTTGTCTCCCATTGCAGATTTGTGGCCCTAACAATTTTTCATGGAGGCTGTACTGCTATGCTGGAATTACAGCCCAGCAATGCCTTTCACCTTTCAGAGGGAAACTAGGGAGGAAAAGGATGAATTGCAATAGAAATATTTTTTCTTCAGCCAAAAAGATAAGGGGGAAAAAAAACCCAACAAAAACAAACAACAAAAAACCAACCACCAACCGCAACACAAATACTCAGCAAGAACCTAAGAAAACTGGAATGAATATTCTTCAACTCCTGAACAAATTTGCAAATTAAAATGTTTCAGTTTCTGTTTTTGATGAAAAACAGAAACACTCTAAGAAGAGTAAAAAGTTTCTGTGATTTGCTTGTTTTGGCAGAAATTAAATAGTTTCTGATAATAATTTTTAGGAACACTCTTTTTACCAGCCTTTGCTTTCACCATCACTTCATTAAAAACTATGGAAGCCTCTTATTATTAAAAAATGTGTAGAAAAAATACGCTAAAAGCAAATCACCTTCTCTGCCTGCATGAGACTGAAGGGATAGTGGATATGTAAAGGAGGTAGAGATGTAAAGTTGGAGGGAAACTCTGTCACACCACCAGCTGGCATTCAGCTGGCAGTAGGGACTTCAACAGGGTCTGACCTTGAGTCTCAGTATGGAGGCAGTGGCTATTGGTTAGCTGGGGGTGAAAGGAAACCTCACCGGGGATGGAGACCACACCAACATTTTCACTTGTGTACTTGGCCCCTGAAGTCTTGGTCTACTGACTAGGTCATGACTGAGAATTTCCTGCAGCGGTAAACACCAGGGGTATGAGGCTTTGAGTTTCAAGAATACCATAATAAAGGAGGAACTGACACTAGAAATGGCTACCAACCATGCTAGAAATGGTTATCAACCTTGCTACAAATGTCTAGCAACCACCATGTTTTTTACAAGCAGATGCTCACAAGAAATGAAGCCTGTAGATAGATCATCCAAAACATTAATAGTTCAGTGTGCAACTGCTTACTGCATGTAAACATGTTTTGCAGAATCGTAGAATCACAGAATGGTTTGGGTTGACAGAGACCTTAAGGATCATCTATTTCCCACTCCCCTGAATGGGCACTAGACTGGGTTGCTTAAAATCCTGTCCAATCGGACCTTCAGCACTTCAATGGATGGGGCATTCACATCTTCCCTGGGCAACCTGGGCCAATGTCTCACCACCCTCACACCAAAAAATTTCTTCCTAAGGTCTAATCTAAATCTACCCTCCTCCAGTTCACAGACATTACCCCTTGTCATATCGCCACATCCAGAGCCTTTCTGTAGATTCCTTCAGGTTCTCAGGTCCTACAATTAACAACGTACACTTTACATATATAGACCGATGCATTTAACAAGAGGAATGCAAGAGGTTAACCCTAGCTCTGGAGGTTACTATCTCTGGAAGATAGAGTTGCTGGTGAGAGCAGTGTTAGCAGTTTGCCATCTCAATTTGATACTGTAATTTATGTAGTGACCTGTCTATTAACCCTGCCCCACTCCTGCTGCACCAGCAGCAATTCAGGTTGAGCTGAATTACCTCTGTCATTGTCCTGGCCTGCCATGAGGTTTCTCAGCTCAATGCCACACTTGAATGACACTCTGTCATTATACTATATTTAGGTAATGAAAGGTGTAATTAGCTTTGTTCTGCTGCAAGCTGATCCGACCCTGTATGCATTATAAAAGGTAATAAAATAGGTGCACAGATATAAAAACCTGAATAAGCATATTATTCAGTGTAATTTCATGAGCCAAAAACCGATGAAAGAACTGGGGTAAGGGAGCCTCAGCCACTCTGGTGCCCAACCAGACTTGTCATGGGAAGACACGCAACAAGCGCAGCAAAGGTAACGTCGAGGCATCAACAGAGCCATATTTAATCAGTCCCTCGCTGTTGCAGCTTCTCCATAATTGATGGCACTTTGCTATGATTGCTTTCCTATTACAGTACTGTATCTTATCTCTCCATTGTGAGGGGAGCAGCTTTATGTTATTGTCAGCAGCCCCTCCAGAGCCAACATTATCCTGGGCCCATGCCCTTTGTGAGGCTGTCGGCTTCTCATTAATTGTTCTGCCTGGCCTTTGTCTGGGACTTTGGCCATCTGCTTTATCACACTCCATCAGCCTTCGGTAGGAATGAATGGAACTGATAATATAAAAGTCCTGACAGGAAAGATACTGGGCTAGAAGCTCGGATGCCAAATTAGTCAGTCCCTGGGACATCACGCATTTTCTTCGCACGAGCTTTTCTAGCTGGGGAAAGGAGTTTGGAGATATTTGAAAACAAAACAAAACAAAACAAAACAACCCAAAACAAACAAACAAAAAATTGCTGGTGTGTTAATATGGGTGCTATCCTTCCCAGCAAATCCTCAGTGATTTACACCAGGTGAGTTTCACACCTACCTTTGGACAGTGCCTTAGATTTCAGGACTCTATACAAAGTTTGGCTTGTCTTCAAGCCAGTGGAAAATCCTGCAGTGGCTCATGTACTCTCCTGCACCCAGGCCTTGAGCCTGGTGATGAGACACTCCTCCATACCCCCTTGATTCCAGCTGCAGCAAGACCAAGGCTCTGAAGCAAAATACGCCAGTAAAAAAAGTGATGTGTCAGAGGCTGACCTGGTATGTGCTGATGGCTGGGAGCAGACAGGAGGCTTGAGCAATGACAAGAAGCCCTGAAAATACAGGCACCTGAGCCACCAGCTCGTGACAGGGCAGCTGGTATTGACAACTCACTCAGATGTGCATAGACCTGTGTGGTCCTGGGCTACCCTACCTTGGATGCAACACCTCTGAGGAGACAGGGAGAGGAGGCAACCCACGCACAGCACCACTGAAGCCCTATGTGGAAGGACAGGTGCAAATCCAACATGCCCCATGTCTTGTGGCCCAAAGCTCTAGGGTTTTCAAATTCCTAACACACATTTGGAAGGGGCTACTCAATGACTGCAGCAGTTACAGAATGGATAGGTTCAACCTCTTGCTCCCACCTCACACATTGCTCATCGGACGTGGTTGCTTTTGAGTGTCTCACAGAGCATCCACCACACTCTGGGAATATCTGGCCCAGCATATGCACAAAATACACCTTGGAGAAGCAGACTTCAGGGTGTCATACAACATTTTCATGTAGTGACCGTGATCAAAAGGCTGTTGGAGTCACGGGAAAGACGCATCCTTCCATCGGACTTCAGTGGGCTTTAAAGCAGAGCCTGTGATCAGCAATGTATGAAGTCTCCTCACAAAAGTCTCCCACAATAAAGATGTTTCACCTGATCCAGATGCTTGTAAAACATTTCTCAAGCAATTATAAACAGGTAATGCTTAAATTGCGTGGGAATATATGTACACAAAGTAAAACAGTTGTGTTTTCTTTTTGCTAATGAACAGGACTTTGGGTGTTTGTTCTCTGGTGGGAAGAAGGAGTGTCTCAGACATATTTCTTAGCTGAGGCAGGAACTGATGGTGAATATAACAAAAGTACCAAAGGCAAATAGTCCAGTTGTTGCCATCTGGTATGGCTGTGACCACCAAACGACTCTTAAAAACCTATCCTTCCATCCTTCTTTACCACCACTTACTCTTCTCTGCCTCTGGTAGGTCTCTAACCCCTATTTTGTTTGTCATGTATGAAGGAATAAATATTTTCAATAGCTTGAAGGTAGTTCTTTCCTAGAAAAAACATTGATTCTCAGGGAAGCCTTTAGACCAGCACTAAATGCTTCCAAACCTGATGCTCTATGATAAGAAATCTAAGAAGACATGAAAAAGAACCTTTTAAAATTAACAATATTTTTGTATTGTATGTGGCATTTAATCAACCCTCCCCCATAGTACATTGTCTTTATCAGAATAATAAACCAATTTTTCCTCTCTCATGTCTAGGTCCCACATTCCAGGATACAGTAAAGTTCAAGAAGCACCCAGGAGCCTGAAGGCAGGTATGGGGACAAAAACCCAAAACCACCCCCTCCCAACAGAGACTTCACCCAGGAATTACAGGGCAGAGAGCCCTGTGTTGCTTGGGAGTTGAGAGATTTCCTAAAGAGTCTTAAATCTTCTTAATTAATTTATCTTGGGATTTAAGTGTCTATCCAACAAAATCAACACTCCAGCTACAAGCAGCAGTAGAGATCATAGTCCTCTTCCCATTGCGTTTACTTTTTCCCCCTCACGACCCAAAGCCCCAGTAAGATACTCCACAGCTGCAAGCCCAAACCTGCTGTGGGCCCAGTTGGACACAGCCTGGGTGCAACCTACAGCAAACACCCCCCCAGAGCAGTGGTGTGTCATCGCAGCCGCCCACACTTTCACTCAGGAATGCCTCTGCTCTTGGGAGATGATGGATATTTTCTCCTGATGCTACTCACGGCAAAACAAACACACACACCTTCTGACAGCTCTGTAACCTGGCTACTTCCAGGGGGTGGGAAACCACACCCTGTGAGCAGAAAATTATCCCTAGGCTTGGGCCAGTGCGGAGCACACGGGGTCCTTGGTGTCATGAGCTGCTTGCTATGCTACAGACATCCTCCTTGACCTTGGGATAGTGACTTTGCCACCACACTTTAGACACCAATGGGACTGAGATTTCAATTTGCTCTTAGTCAAGTAGTGGTGATGGCTGGAGGCGGTGAGAAAAATATGATAAAGGTGGGAAAACAGTCCCCGACTGCTGGGATGGGGGATACACACATTCCTGAAATAGATTTCCATGGGGTCAAGTTTCTCTCAAGGTAGTATTTTGAAAGCTAAACATAAAGTAATGAATTACCACTTGGAATAAACCAGGTCCTTAACCATTCACAGTTTAGATATATCTCATAATGTTTTTATCAGGGATGGCTCCTGTGCTTATTAAAAATTCTAGTAATGTCCTGTTTGACTGGGTTTCTTTCGCCTTAAGTGATACTGCCTGCTGAATACAATGAAAATGTGACACTTCAAAATAAATGTGTTCTTTCCAAGGAAATCTGGCTTGGATGCCTGATAAATTCCACCATTCACTCAGTTTCTGGAATTTGAAGAATCCCTCCCCATCCTTCAGCTGGTATTTTCTTAAAAGTAACTATCAGGAATTATCAAGCGTGGGGAATTCCCAAAGGCCCTAACATCCCAGATGGATCAAAGCATGGTGGTGATAAGATCGGTGAGTGCATACATCCCAATTCTGGGGAAGGTAGGTGGGCGGAAGAATAAATACAGCAGAGGCCGTGCCAGAAGCTAATGCAACACAAACATTCAGCTATGCCAGATGCATTTTCATCAGGCTTTGTCTGTGACAGACTGTCTTCCCATCTGTGGAGAGAGGAGAGGTTCAGTCAGAGTTAATCTGGCACCGGGTCACATTTAGCACCTCTGCTCCTCCCTTCAGGCTCAGAGAGGGGCTCTGCACCCAGTTATCACTCCAGGTCCCTCTCCCTGGCAGAGCTGTGGACTTTCTCAGCCAGGCAAGAAGGATGAGGAGAGTAATTGGAGATACTTTTTGTACCAACGGGTGCAAGCCTGACACTGGAGAAGACAGTGTGTGTCTGAAGAAGATGCACTTAATGCAGTTTTCCACAGTTCCTGCACAGTTTACATGCTTGTAGAGTTTCCACAAAGCTGAAGTGCATTTAAAATATAACAGGTCTGTGATGGTTTCCTGATGAAAGTTAGCCAAGACTTTGTGCTTCATCTGAAATCAAGATAGTTTTAGTGATTCTATGTTTCTGCAGCAGATATTGTTATCTGCCACAAAAAAGTGTTTTGGAAATACAAGACTCCTTTTCAATTAAGGCTGTTTTGCCAAATTTTGCAAACATAAATATATACATATACATATTAATATTCACGCATATACAGATAGTAATTTCATTTACAGATGACACCTACGGATAGAGGGGCCAGGGCTAACTGCTTGTGTAGTTTATTCTTTTACTTTGTGTTTTCAATAATGTAAGAAAGAGAAAATAAAAATAATTCTACATCCTTCCAAGGCAGACTGGCTTCCCTGTCAGACCCACATCCCACCCCCAAGGTGTAGGGCCACAGTCTCCACACAGGGAAGAACTGCCATGCCTCATCTTCTCTGTTAAGTTATTCAGCAGATGTACAAAAGATACATTTTTATGAACCTGAGCTACTAAGAATCCAAAGTAAAGGGGAAATCCTAATTATTTAAGATAAGAGATTAGCTGAAATATCACAAAATAAGAGCAGATGCTGCTTTGACAACTGACACAGGTCTCACACCATGTTTGCAGAGAAGATCCTGCACTTTCTCAACTATTCATCAAGGTTTATCTTTCTACCTTTTTGATTTAATTTTTTTTTTTTTGGCCATTTCCTGGCAGTTGCCAGATATAAATCAAGCCAGGTCTGTTCTTTTTCATTTCACTTGCCTGACTTACTGTGAAAAATTTGGGAAGTTGATTGGTGTAGAAAGCAAGTGTCAGGGGAAGCCTGATTTGACTAGTGGCTTCTGGAGGAAATGTACCACTAAAGGTGCTACTATTCTTTGTTTCACCAGTTTGAATATACATAAAGTGAGAGAGATGATGTTGGAGCTGGGGTTCTACGTTGGAGGATAACACAGTGCAGAAATTGCTAATGCCACCATCTGCTGGAAATGGATATGTATGGTAAGACTTTGCCTATTACAGCTTTTATGATTATTTTACTGCTTGTTTTAATGCCAGAGTTTCCATATTTCATGTACTGATTGCTTTCAGGTGCCTCAATTCCTACAATACTAGAGGATGCATTTTTAAAATGTTTTTCCAATGACCCTGAAAGAAATTCTTAAGATTTTCCTTCTCTTTGGGGTCACCCACAGTGTCGGCTCTGTTTAGATGCTAGTGTTATGAATTAATATTATTTAAAATTGGCTCAGTGCTTCACAGGCAGCACACACATCATCTCATATATGTGACACGAAAAAACCCCACAAACAGCACATAGTAGTGTTATCACATTGCAAGTTTGGGTGAAAATGCATTAAAAATTCTCCCTGACAGCAAAAGTGTTCTGTTGTTTTTTGACATTCCAGTTTGTACAGAAAGTAAGAAGGCACTCATGCTCAAAGACAAACACAATCTTTGCAAGACCTTATATCAAGCTGCAGTCTTCTGCAAAAGGCTTTTTAAGGAGGAATGTGTGAGGAAGTGGCAATAATAGCCAGGTAACTATTAAAGATGACAGAAGCAAGATACGGTGCCAGGAAGTATTTCAAGGGCATGTTCAGCAAAATAGAGATGGGCTTCCATAAGCAAAATTTGTAAGTTTGTGCTGAAGTTTAGCACATGCTTCAAGAGTGGCCTGAATGAAGCTGGGCTTATGCACATATTCAAGTTTCTTGATTAACTGTTTCTCATTAGTGGGTTTACTTTTACACAGCCGAAAACGCCAGAGCGAGTTGCTGGGATGTTAACAGAGAGTGTCCTTGCTGACCAAGCTCAGACAGTGGGTGGAAAAAGTTGTGGAATGGTGTTAAAGTGCATTCCAGAGCAAAATTAGCTCTGCTTCATATTATATATATTTCAAAACACGGGCAAACTCTTAATAACAAGATGAGACATCAAGGCGTGCATTAAGGATAACGAGTTAATCATTAAATTATTCCTGTCTGTTTACATTGTTAGACAAAGTAGCAGTCAAAACAGAGAACATTGCCTCAGTGCAAGAAAATTCACAGGGAAAATACCTTTTCGGCACTTAAAATAACATTTTTTGTGCTACTGAGTCATCAAAATTAGTTCTGCATTGTTACACTTAAAAGGAATTCTGCAGATAAAGGATTTAATGAAATGTCTTGGAGATGTACAGAACATTCAGCACCAGCTGTGCAATGAAAACAACTTATACTGGAAAACAACAACAAAAAACCCCTTACTATTAATTTTGGTGCTTTCTCATCTTCTCTAACACCAAGTGCTATTGTTTCTATACTTGCCTAAATGATATCTGACAGAGTAACATAGTGAGAGGGATCTACACTACAGACACAGTGATTTACACATAAGATTAGACCCACCTTCCTATTGTCACTACAATACCACTCTGAAGAGTACTTTTTCCTTCCCTCACTAGGATTTATGGTATTGCGCCAGAACTAGACAGAAATCCTGGGGCAGGGGTTATTCCTGGCTTTTGTAATAGTCAGCTTCTCATTTCAAATGCCACAGCTGACAAGTCACCAGCCTGCCCTGGTGAGAATACAGTTTGCACAAGGATGAGAAGGATGAAGGCAAATAAAGGGGAACTACGGATGTCTGTCCTCTGGTGACTGAGCAAAGCTTCTGGAGAAACAGTTCTGCAGAAATATGCTCCCCAAAATGGCCATGTCTACCTTGCTCAGGTCAACTGACTGGCAATCACAGCAGCATCCGGACATCTGTATCTCTCCCATGTGCCAGCAGGGCCTGAGTCACTCTCCAGGAGCTCCTTCTCCCAGTTTCTTAATTAAGTGTGCAAAACTAGAATGTTTTTGACATCCAGCTCTGTGTAGTTTAGCAGCTCTGTTTCAGGATTCACAAAGATTTAAGGGCACTGCAGATGTGTCCTGGACAGCCAGGTTTCCTCCTAATGTGACCGCTACAGACTTCTGAAAAATGGGAAGATGTTTATGAAAAGGAAGATATACGTCTAGAGTAATTTGCCATGTCTATTTACTGAATATCTGTAAATAATTCCTACTGACTTAGTCCTTAGATGAGCATAATACCCCCAGCCTGAAGATCTTAATAGTTTGCGTAAAACAACAAATTACTTTAATTGCTGAAATGTCCTCAGTCATTTATTCAGTAAGGTGCTCTCCTAATGAGTTTTTAAAGATATTCTCACGTATTTGTTTATTTGCTCCAATGATATATAGTGGATGCTACTGTTTCACTCTTTGACTGGTATCTGGTACAGTATTTCTGCTGGTGGCCAGGCACCATGATATCTATAACATTCTTTGTTGCCCTGCCACTCCAGAGAGCCAGGTTGCACATTGCAACATCTCAGGCTACTAACCCTAACCCAAAAAAGCATTCACCTTGCTTGGGATACCACCACAATGTGCCAGAGATTCCCAGAGATTCCTGTAGACATAATTGTTTGTAACCAGAGGTTTTCAGCTCAACACACCTCTGGACCTTGAAAGCAGAGACTGCTCAAGCTGAGCCCCTTGGCAGCCCTGTGGGGGTTTAACAGGAGAGTGGGCAACACGAGCATGTCCCAGCCTTCCTGCACTCCCACAGCCCTTGTACAAAAGCTTTTCTTCATCTGAAGGATACGTGGTTATCTCCCTGCAGGGCTGTGTTCCTGCATGCAGGGTGGTGGTTCCCCTTCGCCTTCACGCAAGGCTGCAGAATGCGGATGAGATAAATGGTCCTGAGCAGCCCCAGGCAGCCGCACGGGTTTTCAAGCCCCCCAGTTTCTCAAGCACCCAGAGCGGCTTTGTGATTATCAGCAATTACCTAACCGGGTTGGGTATTTCCACTCCTGCCCTTCTCTTGATTGGTTCCAAGATGTTTAATTAGAGAGATGAAGAAAATTTCATTATATTCTCATTGCTGCCTTTCAAGGGTGAAGAATTGCAGAAATGCAACAAGCCCAATTTCCTTGCAGTCAAGATTCATTTGATAACAGTCCAGTGAAAGTATATTTTTTCTTAAACTGTAACATGCTTGCGGCTACTAGGATATTAAGGGATGTAAAAAATCTGACAGATGCAAAAAATGAATTTTATTTCTCTCTCCCATGTGAAAATTTGTTCAGTAACATCTTAAAAAAAAAAACAAACAAAAAACAAACCAGCACCAGGATGTAGTCTTAGTTAGAAATACCAACTGCAGGAGATTCCTTGATGATTATTCTTATTTCCCCATCAAAAACATTTTATCCATTAAATGGTATGCTCATTTACAGGTCATTTCTGAGTCGATTATTAATATGGACAAAAAGCATAATCTGTGAAAGCATGAATGGAAAACAACTAGAATTTTTGTTGAAAATGTTCAGCAAAGCTTGGAAGTAATTCAGAAGCATGTTTTACTTTGAAGAAAGAGAACGCAAGCATTGAAAGCTACCAGTTTTTGAAAGTTTTCGATTGAAGGTTATTTTGAGCTCCTCTAAAACTGTCACAGAACCGAACTTTAAACAAGATTGAGAAGATAATTCCTGACCTTTGAGTACAGCGAACGTTTACTCCAGTAAAGAATGATTCACAGAGACTCCAGGAATCCATGAAGGGGCCTCAGTATGCAGCACCTTCCACATGGAGCACTTCAGGAAGCCCCTCTGGCGAGAAACTTCCTTCAACACTGGACTATGTTGTCATGACATTTCACAGAGCACTGGGCATGGCATGGCCTGGTGGAAGACCTCTGGGATTTGGACTACATTTTGTTTTGAACTAATATTAATCACTGCGGTCCAAATCCATGAATTGAAAGCCATGGCAAAACATTGCTGTGGTCCAGATAAACTCAAGAAAGTAAAGAACAGAATTATATCCCACTAAGACACTGAAGCAAGCTTCTACTTCAACATTAACATAACATTACATGGCTGAGCTTTAGAATCCAAAGGCAAGGAGATGCACCAGAAATTTCAGTTTGATTTAATATTCACTTGTTACTGAAATCTGTAATAAGGGAGTGGGCAAACACCTATGTATCCACAAGTGGCAGAAGCCAGATGAGGTACTGAGCACAGGAACTGGTTATTCCCTGTCCACTTTTTAGGGCCAATATATTAATTCTTTTCTTCCCATAGTGCTGCTTCACTACCACTCTGCCAGAGAAACTACAGGAGACAGGGCACTATTTTATCAGAAATAATGTGACTGGCAACAGTACCATACTGCCACCAGGCACATCTCCTGCAGAATATCCTCAGATTCACCTGTGATGAGCCTAATTGCTGCTCATACCACAATTAATGCTCTTATATTTAAAACAAATCATACCTCTGAGTAATCTTGTGCATAACCCTAATTTCCCATTTGTTTTGATGATGTTTTGAGAGCTTAAGCCTCATTTTCCTTAGCTCTGTTAGCACAGAAAAAATGATGCTGTTTTTTCTACTAGCAAGTGTTTACTATAGATTTTTTCCAGTTTCATCGGATCTCATGGAGAAGACAACTGTGCTATGTCTAGATATCCCTTCCTGAGACAGAAGCGAGATGTTCTACTCAGTGCCTTGAGGAACAATACCTTGTTTTATCTCCAACTTTTGCACTGTTATGGGTAACTGATCACAACTTAAATGTTTTGCTTCCTAAGAGCACCTATCCTCTCAAGCGATAGTGCAAGATAGAGGCAGATTCCTAGGCTGGTACAAACAAGCAGACGTTCCTTTTGAACATGAACAGGGAAACCAAATGCTCTCGTAATCCTTCAGGACCTCCAAGAGAGATCGAAGTGCTCTTTTCCCCACACCCCCTGAAGCAGCTAACACTTCTCAATGCTCAATGCTGACTTCTCTGGCTGTGCAAGAAGTAGTCATGGGTGATTGAATCCCATCCTTTTTCACTCAATTGAGCTGATTTCATGTTCCCAGGAGAGCAGGAACCAATGGCACCTTGAGTGGGAACGAAATTCCTGGGTTTGCCATTCCTCCCTGTTGATGAGATACAACCTGACAAGGCTGATCCCTGATTTCCGGATGTGCTGAAAGCTTCCCCAGGCCACCCTGGGGACAGGGACAGTGTCCTGCTTGCCTTCCTCCCCATCCCACTCTGGGCAACCCACGTTAAGCGGCCTGTGAATTACACGTTATGAGTGGAAACACCCGGCTTCCTGCAGAGGTTATTTACTCCCTTGAAATGTCTCCCCCTCCCTCCTTCTCTTTCCCCCTTCCCTCCTCCTCCCCAGTCCCCACCTAGCAAAGCAGATGAAATGCCAAGAAGAAATGTCACTCCAGCAAGTAAGTTCGCTTTGGGGCATAAGTTGCACTTTGATAATGGTATTTGTTCTGTGGGTGGTCACATTCCCCTCCACCTCCCCTGTTTGGTCCTAACCATTATCTCACACAAAGATAAGGTTCATTAGTAGCTCCTCTAAGCTGTGGACACTGCAGAGCTCAAGAAGAAGCATGTTAGTTGGCAATAGTGCTTATTAATGATTGCTGCTTTCATGCAGCTTTTAGATTTATGCTGCTGTGTTCTCTGTGTGAGAAGTTTCTAAAAACCTTTAAAAAATGGGGACATTTTTGAGATATATGTGCAACTCATGCATACACATAAGCTTACACATGTTGTTTATTATTACAGTTAAAACTGATAAAGCACTACCTGTTGAATCTAAGCACAAACAGAAGATTTGGTAAAAATCTTGATTTTCTTAAACCTAAAATCAACTCAACTAATTTCTATCATTTATATTTTCACAACCTCTGTCCCAGATTCGTGAATATCTCTCTTTTGCAGCCTAAAGGATAGCATTGTCCTGCAGTTCTGGTAGCAGAAATCGATATTTGTATTTCTGTAGATTAGGAGGAGGTTTCCAAATTCTATAGCTTAGGAAGATAACATCAAGAAAACCTGAAGAGATTTGGTATGATTTCTGTTAAAACAGATTCACACTTTAAAGCTTAACTCCTGACAATATTTAATTGGTTTATATTGGCATAACGTATTCCAGACAGAGGGGAAAAAAAGATCTGGAATACATCCTGCATCTACTCTAAGAGGTCCACATAGTAGCTTTTCATATACCAGCAGTGTCAAATGCCTGTAGTAGAGCCAATATGTACATGAAGATGAATAAGAGGAGATAATATAAGCTCATTTTAAAAAGGAGCAGGACATGGAAAGTAGGCTGGAACAACTATTTATCCTTTATTTTTTTGTTTATAGCTCAAACAATGAGCTTTCA
Source organism: Florisuga fusca (assembly GCA_038090715.1). NCBI lineage: Eukaryota > Metazoa > Chordata > Aves > Apodiformes > Trochilidae > Florisuga > Florisuga fusca. The sequence continues at coordinate 25,487,188 of JAAWXA010000001.1, read as the reverse complement.
TCATAAAAGCAATACTTTTCCACAGAACACAGATCTAGATAGTGCCACTTTTCACCACGAGATTACATTGCCATCATGAATACAGTGAAAATAAAAAAAAACCCCAAAGCTCTACTTATGGGAAAATAATAAACACAATTGATACAAAAGGTAGTATTATAGAAATATAATAGCTACAAATGGTAAGTATTTAAAAAGTAAACAAAAGCTTTTGGTTGCATAAAACCTTTGAATCTCCAGCGCATAAAATCTACCTTTTACTTTTTGTGGATGGGTTAACTGTTATGTTCCTGTTGCACATTTTCCAGTCCAAAAATGTTTTATCTTGGCTGCTGTTAGAGCCGGCTCCTGGCCAACCGCATCCCTGGCAGAGCCACACGACCTGATTCTCTGCTGGCACTGAAGAGGAATGAATGCAATCTCAAACTGTAGGTTTGAGATTTCCTCCTAAAAATTAGGTTTCCTCCTAAAAGTTGTGCTAAGAAGTTCACTAATGATAATGGGGAAAAGAATAATAATTGGAAAGTACCCACATTTGCACCTTTATAGTCATGGGCTTTACCACTAAGACAGGTAAAAGGAGACAAAATTTTGTGCTCAAATTCATATCATGTCATTCATATCATAATCATGTAACCCACTGAGATAGTGGGTTACAAGGACAGACAGAAGAACAGAATTTGTTTTCTATGAGATGCTTAAAGTACTACCCAAACACTAGAAAATTCTGTTATCTCAACATTGATTCTCAGCCTGATTAGGGGAAAAAATTACATTTGATGGCCTTCCTGATTCCCAAACTATATAGTACTGGCATTCAAGCACCATCTCCTCTGTTAACTCAATGAAGGCTGTCTTTGGGATGGAGTAGCTTCCAGTTTGTACCTCCAATTCATTCTTTCCAAAGTAAGCAATCTGTCGATAAACCTTCATTGTGTTAACAAAGCCTGTGGGAATCAGTATATGAATTGTGCATATATGCAAACACATATGCAGAGACGGGCATGTTTACTACAGGCTTTCTAGCCAGGCTTTACAGAGTGATATTGGAAAAAAGGGAATTGAGTAAAAAAATGACAGCTGGAAAAACTTTTACTTTGCCCTTTGCCTTTTTTTATGTAAAAAGCTTTTTTGCTCTATAGTCATGGAAATGCATATGACTAGAGCACATATGGGAAAGCCTGCTTGAATCATTGCCACCACTAGAAGAAACTTATCTTGTTCCCCAAAAGAGCAACAGTTCTCTTCCCTTGCTTCTTGTTTCAACAGCTGGCAGTAATATTGCCCTATCTCACGGCTGTAATCCATCCTCCAAAAAGTGAATCTGAGATAACTAGCAATAAAGCTGACTTATCTCTGGACTCTGACAAACATCAGTTTCTCCACATGCTCATGTGGAACATAAACTTTCTGAATCACGCTCACAGGGGAGACACGGTGCAAGTCCTTCCAAAACAACAAGGTTCCACCTTCCCTGAAGTGAGATGGGTGTCTAAATACCCTGGGATGCTTGAAGCTGGGATGCTCTTACATCAGCGAGTCACTGCAGACTTGTCCCAGTCCTCAGGTGTGAAGGAAACAGAGACCTGGCTGAGAAAGAGCAGCAGCTGATTCATTCCATGCCTCATATATATATGTGTATGTGTGTGTATATATATATATATATATATATATATATAAAATCCTTTTCCATACAGGATCACAAAAGGAGATAGGAGAGCACAATCCATTCAGACCTGTCACTGCAATCCAGCTTGCAGATACTGACACATACTTTGGTCTTGTTAAAGTGCTCTAATGCAAATGCTACAGATTTGGCAGTGGAAAGGCTCTGTGAGACAAGCTCTCATGGAAAAAAAGATAAAATGAGAGAAGATAATGATACTAAACCTGAGTACATGTAATTATAAGTCTTCAGTATCTGTGTTTCCTATGCAAGCAGATATGATTACCTCCTTTATTCCCAACAGTTAAAGGCAGCATTTGTGTTATAACAAGTCTTGAAAAAAATGAATGAGTTACTTGAGATATTTTTCAAGCTACTCAGGAGATTTATTTGCTGCAATGAGCATTCAAATGACTATGATGTGAGGAACTCAGCTTGGCTATGCCCAGCACATCTGTAAAATCACATCCCAAATCCTAACAGCACCATGCTCCGGGCAGGGAAAGCAGCACCTGGGCTGGGGTGGGCTGTCCCAATCTCTGTGCAGATGACAACAACAGCTGTGGCACATTGTGCTGGAGGGTGGGTGACAGGGTGGTTTTGCTGTGTGGAGCTCCAAGTACAGCTTTCCTTGTATAGCTGCGTTCAGGCAAGGAGCCTCTTACCGTTATAGCACACGTCGCAAAGCGTTTCTATTCTAGACGTGACCTCGGTCATCACTATTATTTTTACTACATACATTTGCAGTGGCATGGCAAAAAAGGGGAGGGAGAAGAGCATGGGAATCCCATTTGAGCAAAACACTGGAGTTCCTCTAGTCTCTCCCTACACAATTCCCTGTGAGCCACTCAGATCCCCTTCAGGAAAAAATGTACTTGCTGTTTTACCACCCAGAAGGTGGAGTGAGCTCTCACAGATTTAGGTGCTGTAGGTGTTGCCCAGAGCAACTTTTAGTCCAAGATGGAAGGCAACAGATACTGTTTTATCTTTTGCAATTACTGCATATGTTGAGACTGTTAAAAAAAAAGGTTGTAAAGTCACATAATCAAATGCAAGGCCAGAAAATCTTTCTCCAAATCCCCCTGTCACAGATTTTCACTGTTGCCTATTCCAACACATTTTAGGCAACACAGCCGTGCTGAAGTCCACCAGGTGTCCATAGGTTATAAGGTTTACAGGAGCATCCCCTCTTCTGCATCCCTTTGGAGAACAGTTCAGTCACCCCCCAAAAAATAACCACATATGAATAGAGCTATACAAGTCCCTAAAGTGTTGTGCATGTGTCCCAGCAGATGGACTTCTAGCTTGAAGCCAGAAACAATCACCATGGTCTTGGACATCACCAAGGTAATGGACTTTGGGGTTGTGTTGTTTTGTTTTGTTAGGGTTTTTTGTTTGTTTTGCTTTGGGTTTTGCACAGCATTTTTGCAGGCTTTGGGGCCAGTTTCAAGCTTGCCAGTTCATGAACTCCTCCTTGGCCAGGGCCCGGAGCTGACACCAGCTGGGCACTTTTCAGCCTTTATAAAGCAAATTACACTCCTGTATTGTGTCACTCTTTGCACAAATGAGGAAAACCTGAGACGAAGCCATACCACAAAATAATGTGCCAGCACAGAGATAAGTCACTGAGGCAAGCCTGCACAGCTCAGCTCCTGGCTGTGGGTGGCAGATGCCTGGCTGCTGCTCCTATGGCCACTGATACATTCTGAAAGCGCTGGGGGTTACTGGTGTTATTGGTGATGCTCTCTCCCTTAGCAAGCAGAGCTTACATTCCAGGCCTCAGTTTGAGGACAACCTCTGGTTCTCACTGTAAAGCAATTTGAGATAAAAACTGCTAGCCATGTAACGAGTATGGTTATGAGTCAGCAGCTTAAACAGTTTCCTGGGTTTGGTTTTTTTCACTTTAATACCAAGCGAACTGCATGAAACCTAGGTCTCACCCTCAGTTATTCCCAGCATGAAGAATAACTCATGTTTCCAAGGGGCTGCTAGGTAACAATTTCACCTGGACGTGTGAGATCAGCTTTCACCAGCTCCTGTCTTGAAAGGAAGAGTGCTCTTACGGTGAGAGCAGAGGTCAATACTTTGTAGATCTGGTCTCAGCCCCATGACAAGAAGGTATGTGACCTTCAGCACGAGTCTCAGCATCCCGAGACTCAGTTCTTGACTGAAAAGTAAAACCATTTCACTTTTATACCCTGTGAAAATGCTGTTATCCCCTGTTACTCTATCAAGTAACTCTAAGAGGGAGGTGAAAACTGTTCTTCGTTTTATGAAATGGGATATTAATTTTCTCCTGAATGGGCAATGCAAAAGTGAAAGTGAGTTCAGTGCAATAAATGTGGTGAAGAACTGAATTTGAGAAGCACTCTCTCCATGCTTTGTGGGCTGTCTGACCTTCAGCCGAAACCACTACATTTTCGTAGCCCAACCAATACTTCTGGAAAAAAGGAAAGCAACGCAAGGTACCACAGTTCAATAAATAATACAAAAACAATGCAACTTTGAAGACACAAGAGGGTTTGTCCCCATCTCTATTGGTAGTGACAATAGTGCCTTGCATTTAGCAAGCATCATAATATCTTTCAAGCATTAAACAGGCACTGTAACTTATCCTCAGTGCTGCAATGCTACCATACAGCTCCATATAGGTCACTTTTGTTCCATTTAGGGCTCTTTCATGTAGACATAATGAAGAGTCTGTCTTATAGTACAAAAGAAAGATGATGCGTCTCATGGTTAACCCTCAGGACAGGGGAGTACTGGGAACAGTCTGAGAAACTGCAGCAGGGCTTTCCAAAGTCCTGCAGAGCAACTGGGCTGAACACCTACTGCCTCCTGAGACGTCCCTTCTGTTCCCTCAGACTACACTAACAAACCACCTTTGCTATCTGAGCAGAGAAAAGGTCTCATTACACAGCTCATTACACATCAGAAGAGCCCTGGGCTTAGCCTCAGCCCTGGGAAGGACAGTCCTACAAATGACTTTTGCCCAGAAACAGACTTCCAGGCGAAACTATTTTCATACTGACATACCTTCTCCAGAAAATGGAACAACACTGAGATAGCAAAATTTGCCAATGTGAAGCAGCGATTTGGTATCATTAACACCAGTAAAGACTCCAGGGAAACTCAGAAAAGCCTGGGACAAGCAGGTGAATGGGAAGACAAAATTGACTGATTACAAGCGTGGATAATGCTTACCTACACTTACTACAAAGGACAATGGAAAATTACTCCTACTTGCATTTGGCATACACATTACCTGTCAGTGCCTGTGGCCAGGGAGAAATAAGCTTAAACAGCTGAAAGAAAAACCTCCATACGTGGTAGAGAGAGAGATGAATTAAGAAGGATGTGACAGAAAACCAGACCAAACTTATTCTAGTAATGGGGTTTCTTTAATGTGAAAGGAGTTACAGGCTGCCTTCAACTGGGTCATTGGTCAATGGCAAATAACAGCTTTGCACAAAGCCGGCGGGTGTCAGGTGTCTCTTTTTTGTGCGTGTGAAAAGAGAAAGTCATTTATGAAGGGAGGTAACTTGAAGCAATAGGAGCCACCCTCCCTGACAATGTCTGATCTGGGAACAAATCTTTGGGCAGAGGTGGCTATCTAACTTCTTGGCATGACGCAGGAGGAGTTGCATGGCAAAGAAAGGAGCTCCCTTGGCAAACTCAACAGATGACAGGCTGCAGAGCAGCAGAGTTCCCTGTGGCTCAGAAATGATTGGCAGAACAGACCCAAAATGTTGCAAGCAACAGAATTTGCCACTGTTTGCTCCAGTTGTGTATGGGGCTCAGGCAGTCATAAGCATTCTTTGCAAATAAAATGGTTGTGTCAAGGTGCATAGCTGAGTTGTGTCACCCCTCTCTCCTCCTGAAGGAAAATAAACGCTACCATGTCTTAAATATTGATTTAACTCTTGGACCAAAAGGGAAACTGTTCACTGTGTTTGCTAACATCCCCTTATCTCTGAAGCACAACAAGTCAAAAATTCAGAAGAGGGTGTGCGGTTCAGGAAGGAGAAATGGAATGACAAGCAGCAGAGAAGTTTCTGTAGAGTCTTGAAAGCACAGGGGTTCTTCATTTCTAAGTACAGCTAATAAGTGGGGATGCAACAGAAGCATCCTGAAACCTTATATGCATTTTGCATGTCTTCACACAAGGGGAAAAAAAAACCTTCAGTGAAACTAAAAAGAAAGAAAACAAAGAGAAAACTAAATAATAATAAAAAGGTAACGCTTTTATCTACAACTAACCCAGAAGATGCCTTGCCACAGAAAATCACGGTGATCAAATACTGAGAGACCATGAAAACAGATTCAATAGCTGTAAGAATAAGTGCATGTAGATGACCAGCTTGTGTCTAAGTGGATAGAAGTCCCTGTATTCCCAGACATTAACAAAACATAAGATGGCAGAAATTATTTGTAATTATCTATACATTGTATTCATACTATCCTGAAAATACATGGAACTGCTCAATAGCTTAAAGAAGATCCTGGGTACAAGTACCAGACATTATAGATGATGATGATGATGAATTATTATAAAAAATAAAATTTGGAACATACAAACTTGCCTGCAATTTGCATTAGAATAGGAAAATGTCTCTAAAAGCAGGGAACTGGAGGTAGATTAGCATTGCAGAGTTATCTGAGCAGATACAGTGAGTCCAGTAATAACAGTTACAACATGGGACTGATTCTGAAAACTTCCTGACTTTCCATGGTTCATTCTTGAATTCTCACTACAAATAGAATGTCTTTGAGAATGATACTTCTTAGCATGGGTGAAAGTCGCAGAACCAGATTCAAAGCACAAAGAGAATAAAAGTAAACTAGATGTACTCTTGACTGCCCAGTACACCTCTTACAAAGCTGGATGTCTTTGATTTATTCTCCCACACCCACACACCAGGCCTCTGGAAATGCAAGAGTTGCAAACTGCACCTGAAAAATAGTGATTGCTGTAAAGGAAGAAACGAAACAAACCTTGCTTTGGTGTGCAAGGGAACCATTAACAGGAAATCTACTGAGCCTATGTTTTAAAAAACTTGCTATTGCAATGATAAAAAGAAACATCTCTCATCTATATGCATATCCATTTGCATAGGAATGGGATCCCACAGAATATGAAGTTCTGTGTTGCACTGGCTGCTCTAGCCAAGTGCCCTCTCCCTGCTGAGAGAGCATGAGAAAGCAGATAGGTCTTGACACAACATGCAGTGAGCACTGTAAGAGCTTTCCAGTGACAGATCTGCTAGATCAGGAGAGTATCCTTCCTTGTCCTTCTCAACCAAGTGACAGAGCCCACCACAAGGAGTTCTGATGGGAAGGGAGAGCTGCCTTGGTGTGATGCTTCACCCTGGGGCAAAATGCTCTCAGCCTCACTGCAATCCTCATCTTCATCAACATCAGACAATGCTAGTCACACCCAACAATCCCAAAACACATGTGAGAATGAAGCCCTTGCCCCGGGCTTGGAGGGTGGCATCCCTCTCCCTGGAATGGGCTGGGATAAGGTTTGTCCCTGACAACAGGTCCCCAGTGGGACCTGCTCTGAAGGTAAGGCTGACCCATGGAGTAAACTGCCAGCAAAGCCTCGTCCAGCAAAGAACTAATTTAGCCTCTTGTACAGTTGATGAATGAAGAATTTCCTCTTGGGAGTAAATTACAGGCCTTGTCAGGGTTGCTCTTTCGTGATCTGTTATTTAGATGTAATTTTCCAACAGGGCTGGAACACATAGCCATGAGCTAGAATAGTATTTGCTGTGAACAGCTGCCACACACCATCCTTCACATCCCACACCCTTTCCACCCTCCCGGGTGTCTCCCCCCTCCTTCCCTCCTGACACACATGCAAGACCCATGAAGCCCAACTCTCATTGCATTCGTTAGATCCTCATTGAGGTCCTTAATTAAACCACAAGAATGGCATTTGCCCACCTTCCCTGCGCCCCTGTTGCACAGAGAGTCACATCTTGTTTGAACATGCTTAAAAACAGATGAGACGGCTTTTTTCAGACACCGATGATTACAACCCTCTGTCAATCTTTTTCCCCTTTGGCTTCAAGATAGACTTGTGATCCTCCTTTGGCTTTTTGAACTGTTGGAAGCTGTGTAAACACACAGCATGTTAGTAAAGCTCTGTTGACCTAATGGCTGCTGAGTGCAAAGCGATTAGGTTAAAACTCCCATATCTCACCAAGCTGCAGTCTCACCTGTTCTGAGGTCATTAACAATGAGGCCTGAAAATGAAGGCAGGGTCATTTTAGCTAGTCATTACCTAATGAAGAAATGGCTGGGTAGAATTATTTGAAGGAGTTTTATAACAGTCCACTAATTGTTTTGGGCTTAAATCCCGGGATGCTATTTCCAATTAAGAGGCTGACTATTTTAACACAAAGCAGTAAATCCGAATGCTGAGAGAATGTGTTACGATGACATCCATAGACCCATATGGGAGTAACTGCTAGATGTGCATCATAAATCCACAGGGCATGGAAGCAATCCAAGACAATGGGCTCTATTTTATTCAACTGAGCATGCTCATGCCTTTGCTCTGTGCAAACTGGGCTATGTGTTCAGAAGCAGCAAGCTGTACAGCCTATGTAATTGAGAATCCTGTAGGTGAGGAGCTGGGATGCATGTTGTATAAGCAATGATGACTAAACAACCTGAAATACTTTTCAAACATAATGTTGGTGTGGAGCCTAAACAAAACAAGGAGCTGCTGACAGCAAATTATATAGTTTTAGAATAGCACAAAGGAGTTCAAGGTAGAAAATGGGGCAGACTTGTTGATGATACCTGATGCTTTGACCATATCCAAACATAAGCCCCATGTGACGACTTTGACATCTGCAGGACAGGTGTGCCTGGACCCACAAGCCTGGTTCAGTTCACATCCTTGGGCCAGCATGGTGAGGAAGATGTCCTAAGTACAAGAGTAAGAAGATCCTACTACAGGCAGATATTGAGCAGAAGCTCTTTTGGGAACTTCAAACAGATAACTAGGGGTCTTCCCTGGGTGAAATCAAAGCAGCCGAGCACAGTGTGGCTGGATGGGCACAGAACAGGGTTGGCACCTTTGGCTTGCTTGCAGGGAACCTTTGCTCCTCCACTTAAGCTCCCGAGGTCCCACTTTGCTCCAGATGGAAACCATAATTCTCTCAATTGACTGTTCTAGGGGCAAGTTCAGATTCCAGAAGAGAGATGATGACAGACACCAGGATTATAGGTGCTTCTCCAAAAGAGGTACCTCATCCACAAAACCCACAGGTTGTTGGCTACAGCAATGAACTGAAACGAGAGTGCTTCTCCCTGGAAAGGTGTTGCACTTGGTTCTTCTGGCTTTCCGACTCCAGCAGCCCTGGTCACAGGTCCCTGAATTGCTGCTGCCTGAGGGAGCTTTGTTTCCCCTCCTCATCTCCAGACTTTTCAGGGAGCTCTAGAAGAGAGCAGTGGCCGTATTTATGGGCAGGCAATAGAAATGGTGCCATCTGCTGACAAGTATGAGTATGAAGCCTCCTAGAGAGTCAATGAGGTTATTGTGACTGTGACATGTGAAATGCCATCACAACCCACATCCTCATATTCTGGGATGAGAGGGCGGGAGCATAAATGTTATAGTGCATTTACACCCACTCCGGAGCCTGAAAAACTTGTGTTAGTGTGGCAAGATCCCTTCAAGTGAGCACAAGAATCCTATTTGCAAACCTGCTCCTTTCTCTATACATAAATTTTCCACCAGCAGATTGCCATTTTCTTCTATTTGTCTGGGATTTGATAATATCTCCACAGTCTTTGTGTCTTTGCTTGTTGGAATAATTGCCAATATGAGATGAAAATTTGGTTCTTGCTTTCCTAAAGAAGGGGACAAACAGCAAACCAAAAAGGCAGATCTGGTTCCCACAGTCCATCAGTCTGTGCACATCACGGTCAGCTTATGTGTAACCTGTGAGAAGTGCTCTGTATGTATGCAATTTCTACAGACATACGGGTGATTTTACTCCCTGTTCCTAGAGGCAAGAAATAATAACTCCATCTTCCCTACAGCTTAGACTTCCATGTTATTTCTGCTTGTTCCAATGACAGTCACTTCATCTGGAGAAAGGGTTTTTTTGGTACAACATTATGACAGAGCATTTCATTTTGGCCCAGCTAGCACAGCTCCATGCATGAGTGTCCATAAGCAGCAAGTCAAGCCAATACTCCTCCTGCCAGGGTTCTGGCTGCTGAGTTAAGCAACACACCAGCCTGTTGCAGCAGAGTCTGCACCAAAAAAAAGATTTTTTTTTTTCCCCAACAACATGCAGGCAGTTACATTTCAGAGGCACAACATTAATTTGAAAGGGTGTTTTCCATTTTTTTTCAACTCCCCATGTGACAGCCTGGCCTTCTCTATAACCACAGAAGTATTCTCTACCTGTGAAGAACAAGAAGGGATGAATTTTTACCTCCCAAAGTCCTATGGCTTGTATTGTATGACATAGTCTGCCCTGTTTAAAAGGAAACCAACAGCAGCTCACAGGAAAGACTAAGAATAAGGGCTGGCAGCTTTGGGCTGAGCCCTGGCACTTGTAAAGCCCTGGTCACACAGCCACACCTATGGCACCTTGGTTGGGAACAAGACTCACCTTTGCACAGACTCCTCCCCAATAAATTTTTATTTCCAAAATTTTCTTGTTCCCAAATCCCTTGGAGCATACCTACTTGCTGTGAAGAACATCTGGTTGCCCTCCTTGAAATGAAACTTTCCAAGCAGTGAATGAAGACCTTTAATGTTGGGCACCAGTTTCTAAATGCTTACTACTCTTGGGGTTTTTGTACACAGGAGCCAAAACAGATGGTGAATGGCTGCTCACACTTGTACAGGGAAAGGAACTCACAATCAGGCACTGACAAACACGTTCCTGACTACTGATGAAAAGAGGAACCTTTCCCATTTTTCAGGTAGTTTCTTCGACAGCACCTCACTCTCATCTTCTTTTCTCACAGCTCCCCTCCAGCATGAAGTGATGATGTGGAGATAGGGAATAAGCAGTCCGGAGGAGCCTTAGCCAGTGTTGGAAGGCCTTTACTGCTTCTCCACCTAGTGCACATAGCACAAACTTTCTGATAGCAGCTTCTAGAAGCTGTGCTTCAAGGCCAGTGGAAAGAACAACACATCACAATATCGGAAGCAATGTCAGGACTGAACCCCCAGCAAGTGTAGTCCCCAAGTCAAATGAGATATCATTAAAGACCATGTTGTCAATAATATGGGAAAAAACTTCTGGATTGTTTTACATCCTCCTGGAAACAAACATCCTGAATTCTTTCAAGAAAATAAATAAATAAATAAATAAACAAACAAATAAATAAAGTAGCTTTGACCAAGATGAGAATATTGTCTGTATCTCTTTCCATTACTGCACTGTGCCTCTGTGGTACCTGTCCCTGGATGGAAAGGAGGAGCGATGTCTCCCTGTCAGCACAGAGGCAGCACAGGATGTCGATGCCGAGAACAGGAGTGAGGAGTTACTCAAGCCTTTGACTGTTTTGTGTTGGGAGAAGGGTGGGAAACATTTCTTCTCAGCAATGTCCTCAATTCTCTGGATTGTACTAAAAATTCCTTCAGGCCGTGTAGGATGAGGCCTTTCAGAATATTGCTGCTTTTTCTCGCACTCAGTTTTTCTCTAGTCCTAGTGTGATTTGAAGGTACTTTAACAAGTAGGAAACCAAAATTCAGTTAAAAACTTCCCCAAATATAAAGTTATTTTTGTTTAATGCCAACACTTCCAGGGCAGTCTCACAGCTGACACATGCCTGTTAACAGCACTGGCAATCCTGCTGAAGCATTAGAGAGAAGCTTTGATTCTTTCCATTAATGGCCTCTTAAGAGCTACACCCTGCAGCTGCCACATTTCTTGCAGGCATAAATCCTGACATTTACCATTTAGCACTGTTTTATTTAAGCGGGGGCTCATTCTTGCTCTTGCCCATCATCCTCAGTTAATAATTCTCTGGTGATTTTATCTCCATTTTTATCTGCTGCAAACCTCTGGGTGCTTGCTGCATTTCCCCAGCTCACAGCGCTGCTGTCAGTGCCAAATATCTCAAGCTGTCAGGACATTACTGAACCGAAATTCCTTGAAGCCAATGGTAGCCTAAAGGTGAAGCATTTAACTATATTGCATTGGGGTTAATGACTCTGATGGCCCCTGCTTCAGCTTATTAACAGTGGCCAGTTTCTCCTGGTGGCAGCATGGGGACGTCTTTCGCATGGTCCATCCTGGAGCAGCTCCTGGCCAGAGAGAGGAGCCACAGTGACGTGCCTCTTTGGGTCTGGATACCTTAGGATTTTCCTGAAAATATGATCTATGTTGCATTTTTTCATACTTCTCAGTTCGTCCCTAGTAGGAGAAGGGGTGGGGTCAGGTCTGTTTTTAGCATATTTTTCCTTTGGTTTCAAAGTTTATTTAAACTGACTCACATTTAATTGTCCTAAGGTAAACAGATGAATCACCCAAGGGGGAATACACCTCCAAAGGTCAGGGTTCACAGAAAGTTTTTTTTTCTTTCTTTCTTTTCCTTGGGCTTAAGTAAGGAAAACTGAGTTGGTTGGAAAATAAAACTATTTTATTTGGGAGTTTAGCAGACAGTGACTCAGATTTTTTAGTTTCCTGAACTTTTTACTTTTATACAAGTAGGACTCTTGATAAACAGGTACTGGGCCCACACCTGCCATGGAAAGAGCAGCAGGAGTTCAGTGCAGCATGTTAACAGAAGCTCTCTTGTTCTGCCACTGAAATCAGCTGGTTGGCTACAGGAAGATTCTTGATAACTCCTAAATTCAACCTTTCAAACCAAGCATGCTACAGCCCCCCCCCCCTTTTTTTTTTCCCTTTTGGAAAGATCATGACCAGTCAATAAAAAAAACACCATTGAAAAAATCGAAGACGACCCACAAGTTAAATTTTGCTTCTGGAAAGTTGCTGTGATTCCTTTGAAATTCCTCGACAACTTGCTACTCCATTTTTTCTCTCCTATTAAATCCCATTCACAGTAATTGGTTGCTATTTCCGACCTGGCTTGTCTGCGTGGGATGTGTTTCCAGCTCTAGTGTTGATAGTGTCGGCTACAGAGGTGCTAGTGGTGTGAGGTTGTCAAAAACCAGGCCATACATCTGTATTTCCCAGAATTTTTACTTTGATCTGTTTTTTGGGGTCAGCGATTGATGGAGTCTATCTCAGGTCATGCTAACAGTACTGATATACCTGCAAGAAACGCCTTGCTCAGTTGAGTTTTATCATTGTTCCCTCTCCTCCTGTCAGCAACAGAGAAAAAGACAGTGGTAAAGCACTGTAGAAATACATGGCTGCAGAAATCATGATACAGAAAGACTGATGAAGAGATATTTACTACAACGGATGCAGCTGGATTTCAGCTCCTTCTGGCTCGTATCTTTCCCCTCACCAAACATGCTAGGACCATCCTATAATCTGATCAGAGACTTCTAAGTGGAAAGGATAAACTCAGGTTTCTGAGCCCTTCTCCCACCCTGCTCTTGCATAAGTGACAAGACTCCCTGGATATGATCTTTAAATCATGAGTCCATCATTCCCCACTGGACAAAGCCTGGGAGACATCTGCCTCCCTCTTGTGCTTCACCGAAAGAGAGGTCTCAAAAGTGCCTCTTACTTCAGGAACTGAGGTGCATCATTCTGCCAGCACAGACCAGAAGCTGGATACAACTGGGTTTTCCCACAAGCTCCTGATTTGCAAGGCTGTGAGTGCTTTGCACTTCATTCCACTCCCTATAAAATACACGGGGCAACAAAACTTTCCTTGCGATCCCTCTGAGTTACTCAACTACCATGGTCATGCTTTGATTAGATACATTTCTCCATGCAAACATATAGTGGAATATTAATTTTTTTCACATAATTTCTCTTGATATTTTTGAGGGTTTTGAAAACTGGAAACAACGGGGAAAAATCCATATTTCTAAATCATCGAAAATGTTCCCTTAAATGGAAAGAAACTTATCAGAAGTCTCCATAACTGACAATACATTTCACAATTTTCTTTTGCTTTTTTAATTATCAGCTCTTTTTTGCAGCTTGCTGGGAATACTTGAATGTGAACTGAACTTGTGAAGAACAAGCATAGATGACAGCAGTAACTCTAAGGGTAAATACTGCTACATTTTGGTGACATTCCGTGAATGACAGATTAACAAAGTCATTGGAAGAACTGCTTTTCATCACCAGTTGAGTTGAGGTGTAAGGTAATGAACAATATTCCAGTGATGAGACTTCGGGTTTACATGTGTGCTACCAAGAGTTTTCTGCAACTTGACTTAAAAGTGATATGGTCAACTTCAAGACTACGTAAATAGTATTCATTTTCTGGGTTTCTGATCATCCACAAATACCTTCTGTTGGAGACAAGAGACTGAACCTTTGGTGTGGTCCAGTATGACCACTCCCGTGCTCTTTTGTCCTTCTGTGTTCACAATGAATGCCTGGGCACCAGAGCATTTCCGACAGTTTCATCCCACAGAAAACTTTTAAAATTAAGTTTATAAATGGAGAGATTAGTTTAATAGAGTTAGGTTTGAAAATATGGTCTGTAAATACCCAGGAATTTATTAATCTGTTGTCTCTTACTTTCACAAAAGCCAGGTTTGACTTTCACAAGAACCCCAGGTGGCTACAGATAGTGAAAGAGGTGGAAAGTCTCAGCTATAGTTGCATGGTAGGCTCTTCGTGGTAACCAGTATATAGTACTGAGTCCAAAAAACTCTGACTGTATATAAAGAATGGCTGCTGATGCTTCCCTGTGAAAAAAATAAACCAAACCAAACCAAACAAACATTGCCTATTTCATTTTTGATCCCCTAGCCCTTTTGAGTTGCTCAAAGCAACCCCCAAATCCACTATGTCTTGCACCTGAGAAGAATTTCTTTATTCCGGACCCACGAAACATCCCCCCACCTAATCCCTTGATATTTGTTTTGCACTTGTTTGCTGTCTCAAACCATCTTAACCAAAACCAAAAAAGGGCTCCCATAGGTTTCCCTTCCTTGTGCAGAAGAACTCAGTGTTTGCAGAAACACCACATCCCTCTTGTGGTGCCATTCCTCTGCCTCTGGAGGAAGCCGAAGCCTACAGCCAAGTTCTCTCAAGAATTTGGACACCAAAGGGAACACGTAGCAACATGGGGTCTGTTTGTATTTACTCTGTAGTTACCAGTGCCTCCTTTGGCTTTTTCCTCATGCTCTCTCCTTGTTCTCACCCTTTTCTTTCCAACAGTGGATGTGTATTTGGTAACACTCAACTGCTCTGTGTGTTTCTTTAGTTCTGCCTCTATTAGTAGCTTCCGTCTGCCTTCCCAGCCCCAAGTGCAGAGACCTGGCAGCAAGGAGATCAAACAAACACAGCTGCTCCCATGGCCCTTTCACTGCTTGCCTGCTCCCTGAGCCCACAGCAGCCAGGGTGCAGGTGGAAGTGGATGGCTTTGAGGTCGAGGTGTAAATACCCATAATTAGACACGAATTACATTTAATACTCATGATGGGGGCTGGTGGGAAACAAGTGGGATGCACACTGGAAAGATGCACACTGGAAAAAATTCTCTTTACTCAACTTAATCTCAAGCACACGGAAGTGCATGGAAAGAAACCCCAGCGTTGTGATGGGCTTTGGACCAGGGTTCTGTGCAAAAGGAAGGGGAGCTCAATAGGAAAAGTTGCATATACAGCATGGATTAGCAATTTTAGCAGCCGTCCCCTTGGCAGGGAGAGTCAAAGGAGAAGGAGGGGAGGAAATTAAAACAAAAAGAACAAATTAAAAACCCCAAAAAAACTGGAGAGAGGGGGGGAAGGAAGAGGAATGGTAATTTACATCTTAATTTCAAAGATACTCATATGCTTTGTTTTGACACACCTTGCAGAACAAAACAAAACAGCTTGGGTTGCCAGAAAGAAATGTTACAGCTCTCATGTTCTGAGTTCTCTTCTCATTTTTCTGGAGAGCTATTTCAGATATTTCTTACAATTTGACCTTTGAGCTGCTTGGAAGATTTACTGAGTGCTTCAAATGCAGTTGTTTCTGCAAAACTTAAGTGTAGCACTAGTTACAGGAGAGTGTTCCAGTGATGTGCAAATAGGTCAAGGAAAAAAGTCAACCAATAAGGTAACCAAACAGGAATGTAAACTGAATGGGGCCTTTTATGCAAAGGTGAAGGGTTCATTTTTTTCCAGGGTTATGAAATATTAAAAAGCTTGTGTCAGATCCCCCATGCTCAAAACCTTTTGATAAGTGGAGATGTTTTTCAAAGCTACCCAAGCTTCAGTGCATTTGTCTTTGCACCTCTAAAACTGTTGGTCTTGGAATCTCACCTGTAAGTACAAATACATGGTTGGAAAACATAACTTTATCATAACACAGAAAATCTACAGGAAATCTTGAATTAATGTTTGTGATACAGTTTCAGGCTTGCCAATGTTATCACTTCTACCTGGTTTTGGTGGTTTGTTTTTGTTTTTTGTAGAAAGCAAATAATTTTTGTGCTACCCTGCCTCTAATCTCCTGTATTTCCTCTAAGTTTATCCACACTCCTCCTTATGGCATACACAGGGGCAGATCCTCATCTGACATCATTTTTTTTAGTGGTTTTGATACCTACTGAAAATCTAACTGAATCTCCTTAGTGGGTAGCAAGCAACAGCCACAAGGACCCCCACACTCACAGGTTTGCCTCAGCAATACTCAAGGCTCAATTTACAATTATTCTTTCCAAGATGACTCATACCAGTGAATTTATTTCTCATTTTTCATGACCAGAGTGCCATGTTTTTCACTTAACAGTCAGGAAATCCTCTCTGGAAGTTCGTGTTAATATTTTAAATCCTTTTGATTTCTTCCATTCTGACACTTAAAGTTGCAGTGATTCAAGCAAGAAAGAGAAGCAACATCCAGTCACCCAAAGAACTTAAAATATACCACTGACACCAATATACCAGAGTCAAAGGAAACATAAAGTGATACATGGAGTAAACCACTGTTTTTTCCTGTCATTTAAAATGATCCAATAATTTTAAGGTAATGCCAAAAAATGGGAAAATGAAAGGCTAATCAGAAGCAGTTCCAAAACAAGAAGGCTAAACCACCTGATGAAGTATTTCTAGCCAATATGCTCTCTGCCATATTGTGTTTTTCTTGTCCCTATGGAAGAACTCCAAAGGGAAAACAATGTAAATCCCTAATCACACCCTCCTGCGACTGTTTCTTCTGCTCTATAGATACCTTCCTCCAGTCACAAATCAAGAGAACGTGCAATTCTCTTTAAAAAGACTGATTTGGACATAGGTAGTTAAACACATTGCTTAATTATGGCCAAGTTACATTCATTTAATTCCATTTTAATGCTGAGTATTTCTGCTAAGTAGGTCAGCGCCAGAAATGCTGAACTCTTTCCTGGTTTGCAAAATATTCCCACCCATGGCGGACCCTGCAGGGCCTACATCTGGACTATGGTTTGCGGTGAATCAACAACTACTCAAATTAAATACACAGCTAACCCAAGCAGTCAGCAAGACTCTGCAGCATGTAAGCTGGGTGCCACTTACATATTCCACATAACCAAAAATTCCAGTTTCAGCATTGCCAAAGGCTGAAGGTCACAGTCACTCTGCCCCTAGAGCTGGTGTCTCTCAAGATGGACATGGGTCAAATCCCACTCCAGAGGTAGTGTTGGGAGTTTGCACCATTATGATGATGTTTCTCCTTAGGGAAACTTGCCCAGCCAGTGGCATGGATGCGAAAATAAGCAGTTGCTGAAAGACACCAGCATTGCATTAACACCAAACAAAGAGACAAAAATTTTCATGACTAGCCCTCTCATGGCTTTTAGTCATACCTTAAGCCAGGGAATGGAGACATATGTGATAATTAAAGCAAAAAGATCTTTTTGAACCTTAAAAGATTTAAGATTGACTGAATTTGAATTTTAGACAAAGGTTCACATGGGTTTTTATTTCACCCAAGCCAGTTTATCCACCTTTCCTTTTCAGACAGGCTTAGATTTTAATCCTCAATACCTACGAAGTTATTTATGCTAGTTTGTTTGTTTGTTTCCAATTAACTTTTAATTCATTTTTGGGTCTGAGCAGGGTATTTATTTTTCAAAATGCTGGGTGTAACCATTTATATAAACAAATCTGCCTCACTCATTTTTCTCCTTTTGATGTTGATTTCCATTACTTTTAGCCCTATGTGTAATGGAAGACTTTTCTACATGTCCTGGTACCTCTGTTCTCAAATATACATCAGTGATGTGAATGACTAATGACATCAGAGCATGTATAAAACAGCAGTTCTGCACAACTGGAGCTTGTAGTGCTAGATAGAGTTAAAAAGTTGATTAGATTAAAAACATTTCTCTCTAATGAGATGAAAACATCTGCAGAACATGACCACTTTCATCAACCCATCCCCTTATTTTTTATTTCATCAGAAAAATAAAATCTCCAACATTTCAGCCTAAATGGACAATTTGATCTAGCTTTCAAGCTGAGAGTACTTGGCTATTTCGCTGATATTCACTTGGTACCTTTTAATGAAACATTGACATTTTCTGAAGGAAAATCACAACAGCAATTGTAATAAAGAAAAAATACTTAATTTTTCAACTGCTGTACTTTTTACACAGCTTTAGTGCCCACCAAATATGAGCTGGAAAAACTCAATACTGGGTGCCTCTCAGTTGTTTTATCTCCATTGTTTTATTCTGGGAATATGGTCCAGTGACTTCAACAACTGTACTAAAAGTCCCTGATTTCATTAAGGAACACAATTGTTAAGATATATTTTTTAAAAAACGAACTCAAAGGAGGATGGTTGTTTTTTTGGGTTTTGTTTTTGTTTTGTTTTTTTAATTCCCACAAATTTGGTCTCCTTGGGTTAAGGTTCTTCCTAGTTTTTATGCAAGCAAACTGTAGGAAGGGTAAAGGATGAAAGCCCTTAGCTTTCAAAATTTGTTTTCCTAACTTTGCTGTCCTTTTTTTTTGAGTGATTTCAGGTGTTAACCATTTCCAACTGTGAGAGGTGAGGCAAAGAGTGGAGGAGATGGTGTCATGGCTTGATCTGAACTTGGAGCAGGTAGCAGAGCTGTGGGTGCACAGAGAATAGGAAAACAGTAAGAAGCCTTCTGCCTTCTTACAAATGTATTCAATAGCTCATGTAACTCTCAGCCAGCTTTTACTGTAGGAAATGTAGGGACAAAAAAAGGTCCCGTGAGGGACCATGAGGTCTGCAGTAAAATCTGTGAGTGTGCCTCTGTCTGTTATGATACAGAGCAGAAAGACAAAGCCAGTCCTTCTGCAACCTCCCAGGAAGCTGCTCCATTTGCCACCTCCAACCCTCTCTAGGAAGACATGCCTTGATGGCACAATAGAGACCCATCTACTTAGTGGATAAAATTGTACATGAGCTCTACAAAGTGATTTGAGATTTATGCACACATGGAGGCCAGCAGAGATGAATTACTCCTTGGGTCTGCAAAGTTCTTTACAAATTCAAGACAGCACATGAGCACCAGGTATCATTAGTTCTCTCTCTTTGGCCACTGGCTGTTTTTTTTATACTAACTAATATCCAAACCAATTGTAAAGAAACTAATAAAAAAATCTTGGAAATACAGATGCATGTACTTCAGATACCTATAATCCCCTTTTCTATCATAAGCTGTCTTGGGCCAGGGCAGATCTGAATTGCTAACTCAGGTTTAACACTTTATGCAGCTGAAGGATGACTTGCCCTGCCAGTGAGCAAATATTTGGTCTCTAAACACAAAGGGCAGCCACTGGCCACTAAGACAGATTTGTCCAGCTCTGCTATGATACAGATGAAAGAGGAACGACTCCAAGAAACAAAGCTTAGATGTAGCATAATCAGAAGGGACAGTGGGTCACTAAAATATTCCTGCATTTCTTTGAATGTCAAAAATGATATATACATATTCCCTAGAAATCACTGATACTGTGCTCCTTTAGCCTGGGGAAAGAAGACATCCTCACGTCTGTGCCTCATTGAAGCAGCTGACTTCATTTTTAACAGCAAAGACACTCAAAACCAGGTCTAGTCCTCTCATGGGAAAAAACAGCAGAAGGGCTGAAAACAGCACATACAAAACTCCCTGTTCCCATTCAGACTTGGAGAGGCACTTCAGATCCAAGATCGAAACAAAAACCTTTTCATCATACTTCATGGTTTCTCACAGGTATATGTCTCTCCTTCCTCACCATTCCCTTGCTGAACAGGTTTGCAGTTACAATAAGGTAGTGGCCTTATTTTCTGGGACATGATGTTTAGTAATCCATCATGCCTTGAACAGACACACCAGTTCCTCTTCTTTCTCTTCTGGCAGACAAAAGGGTGAAAAAGTGATGTAAGTATAGCTCAGGTCTACTCTACAGCTCCTCTGGAGTGCCAAAGCAGATGTCTCCTGGGAAAGAGAATGAGATCCACACATTTCCAAGTCCTAAATCCCAAAGCTTTAAAAGGGCAATAGTTCCTGCTCATGGTATTTAAGGGTTTCAATAGCTGTGGTGAAGAAAGGAGGTGTGTAATATGTGTTTTCTTTCTGGCTACTTGAATGGTCCTGCCATTTTCCCAAGAGTTGAAAGGATGATACTATCATAAAGATGCCTATGAAGGCATATAAATTTCATATGTGTTGGTGAATGAAAGATTCACTTCCAAATACTGGGTGCGTTCCCAAACTCTCCACACCTCCAGAGTGCGGTCAGGAAATCTCATAAGAGCCGACTCCACTGTAAATGGTCTGAATCCAGCTGGGCCACAAATGCCATGAGAAGAAAGTTTCTCATGCCACGATGAACAATTTTTCCCATGTAGACAAGGCCTTAATTAATCTTTAAAGTGTTCCAGTTTTAATTTTAGGTCACAGTTGGGGCAGGTTCCTACCGTGGCTCCTGTCCAGCAAAGCTCTTAAGCACATGCCTAATTCTAAGCATTTAAAGTAGCCTCATTGACTCCTATGGGATTGCTCAATGCTCACAATGATGCAGATGTTTAAACTTCTGCAGGATCAGGGCCTGCCTTCCAACTTGACTGTCCTCCTCTAGTCACAACAACAACACAATGTGAAGGAAACTGCTCCCGAACCAACCTTCAAAGTTTTGTCTGAAGGCATACTGGAAGGGCCAGACAGCTGGCAGGCTTTGCATTAGTTTGTTCACCACAGTATAAATTACCTCTGATTTGCTTAATGACTGTTTGGAATCAGGATGTCTCAGCCCCACTAATACAATGCCCCATGGGCAATAATCCTCTTTTTAGAAGAGTCATAGGCAAAGTACATTTTCAGCAGAATAAACCACTTCACACAACTGTAGGTGAACTATGTGCTGCGTAAGTCTCCTTGCCCCAGCTAAGATCACAATAGCAAATTGGTGGGTGCTCGCTTTATGTGCTTGGTTTTAAGGAGTGTGGTTTATTTCTCTGTAAAAATAACATTTTTTAATGAGGATATATCGGCCAAAACATTGATTAACTGTGGCTTTTAACAGCTTACTCAAAGAGGTATGAATTTAATAAGTCCTCATGAAAGTAAGAAGAATTAGTGTTAAGCTGTTTTGTAACTCAGTTCTCCTGGCTGGAGGACAAAATGAAAGGAATTATTTTTTAAGGGAATTATTAGAAAGGTGATTAAGTGATGCTGCCATGTTTGACTGAGCTCCAAATATAAATTTGATTTTAAAACCCAGAAATATGGAAAAGGCAATTGTAGAAATGCTGAAGTCCCTTATTTGGCATGTTGCTGAAAGCCCTGATTCTCTGACTTGTGCTGTGTTAAAGAGTGTCATGAAGCAACATAACCAATTGAAGTGAAGTTCAAACAGATGGGATCCTATTTGTTTAGAGGTCTGCCAAATAATGTTCAAGAGATGTAAGCTAGCTGACTTCAAAAAACACTTTTTCTCACCTAGACAAACCTTTGTTTAATATTTCTGTAGCATGCCTAACAAAATAGCCTGTGCCAAAGTTCCTCCCCTCTAAAATGTGAAATATCTGCACCTGTAAGCATGAGATCAAAAACGAAATCCAAATAAGGCTATTTTTTTAATAAGTGCTGCTTCTTGAAATATATTTGGAAGTTTTTATTTACCAAAGCCTTTTAAAACAAAAAAACAGATTAAATAATATCTGAGAGATTGTAGAATTCTGATAGGAGTCTTTTCCAATTCTTAAATACTACTCCTGAGGATGTGTTGATAGTGCTGAACATCATCCTCATGGAAGCTGAGGGCTATTGCTGACCCTCATTTTACAAAATAACTCCCTGCAAGTTGCCCTCCCTTCCAGCAAAGGTCCCATACACAGTGAAGAGCTGACCCACTTCCTTCTCCTGACCTCTCTGAATGTCTCTCTGGAGGCATCTGCTGTTAAACAACGATGTTCCCTGGCATTTTGCTGGGGTTGCAGAGCACCAGCAGAGCTTTTCCTGATGATTCACAACTTGTCCAATATGTGCACACAACCAAATCCACGCACATGTATCTCAGTGATGGTTTTACTGGTTGAAGCAGATTTCGTTCTTCTTCATATCCATCTCTTCAGCCTTGGATCAACTCGGAAAAAAGTGTTTTAAAAAACAATGGCAGAAAGGCTGCTGAAGAGAGGCTCTAAACAAAAAAAGCCTACGCAAACACAGCAAGCTTCAGAGAGCTTTAGCAACAAGTCGGAAGAAGAAATTCGTGGGACTAGAGATGCTCCAAAATACTGCAGTTAGAAAGGGAAAGGATCAGGAGTCTAGGATGATTCAGAGAAGAGGCAATACCTAAAGTATTTCTGGGAAAACATCCACTGGAACCAAAGTGTTACCACTTTCAGGAGCCCTCAGGGCTGGTAGAACACGCTCGCATGGTGCTGAGCAAAACCTGGAGCTTTTCAGAACAACTGTGGCTTGTTTGGTTGATGTAAAAGATAGGTTTAACTCTGCAAAAGTAACTGAAAGCAACGGAGTACCGAGGGACAGATCCCTTTTCCAAATGATTTATGGTTATTACTCAAGACACATGCCTAATTGAGAAAGCCACGTGATCCCAGATGAAGGAAAGCTTCTAGCCCTGCAGATTTTTACCAGGGCTAAAAATCCACCACTGCTATTTATTTAATCCTTCTCATCTTCAGTGAAATATAAATAAGGTGACTTCCAAGAACACATGCAATCCAGCTTGGAAGAACAATAAAGGTAAATAATCTGATGGTTTATCGGGATTCACCAGATGGTTCGGATGTGGAATTGGCCCCTTCCAGCTTCTCTAGCCCCAGGCAAAGGACAGGGAAGTTGTGATTGAAAAGCCTGAGAATTGCCTGATTTTCTCCCAGGAATGCAGAGAAATGCAAAAAGGCTTCAGTGAGCGAATACCCAGCTGAGCAGGGAAGAGTCCACAACTTGAAAAAGGAGACCAGTGAAGAATCAGTGCAGAGGCAGAAGTAATGAAGGTATGTGGTGCAGCTCTGACACAAAAAGCTGTACAGATGCACCAGTGCTCGAGCTAATTATTCCTAATTAGGGTAGGCATAGAGCCACATGGTAGCACATTTGGAAAGCTTTTGGTGCGAGTAAAATAGAGGAACCTGTTTTTGGATGGTGCTGTGCATCTTGTAGTTAATTGTATAATGGCAGGTTGTCTCTACTAAGTGATCAACAAGCAAAAAAAGAAGGGATGCATATTAAAAACTCAAACTGGCAACTGTGAGCTGGAGAACCACAATTCCACCATTGTCTGGGGACTCTTACAGTCTGTTAAGTCACCCAGAAGTCCTTGTAGGAATTACAGCCCCGTAATTCAACATTTTCCTAGATTTACTCTGTCATTATCACTATTATCACTATTTTTGCATTATACACAGATCAGCATTTTAGTGCTATGCCATATAGCCCTTCCAGCTGCTTCAACTTATGACTACATCTGCTGTCATCTTTGCAATTGTGGCTACCTCTTCCTCTTCCCATTCTTCGAAGAGCAATGGAAATGCATCCCCTGCTAACACCTCCTCCAACTGCCTTCAGTTTTCTTACTCTTTTGTCCTCCACAAGGGACAGTGCTTGGCTCTCTGGAAGATTCCTGTTTATCTCAAACCAAGAGAGATGCCAGAGAGGCAACTTGGTGTCCTGGATACATTTGCACAGTTTATCTTTTCACATGTAAATATTCATGAGGCAACTCCTAACCTCATGGAAGCTACTGATAAATACCTCCTTGCCTCACCCGGACAACTGAAGACACAGTGTTCTTCTCCCTGAAGCTCCTCAGCCCATGAATTTGAAGGCTAATCCATCCCCCACAGGGCCATGACCACAAGGCAACACCCACAGCCAAGTAAGAATATTCTATAAGATCTGCACCATTGGGTGTTATTGGAATAGATGTTTGAAAGAATGATTTATAACATGAAATACTGCATTTACCAGTTGCTTCTATGTATATGTATGTACATTTACATATATATACTTATATATATATGTATTTACATATATACACACATACATATGGCATACTAAGATACATTAGCTGGCTGAAATCACTTGACACTCTAATATTGCAATCAGGAGTCAACAATAATGTACCAAAATATACAGATAGGAGAGCAATTCCCATCACTGTTTTTCATAGAACAGAAATTGGTAACGTGTGATTTGGGTTCTCCCTCCAAAAATAAACATCTCTTGTCCCAAAGTTTTTCTGATTGTTGTGTGTTTTCATTTGGATTTTTGACTGTGGTCCACTTCAGATGAGTTTTCAGTTTTAGAGTAGGCTCCCCATAGCATGAAGACATGGTCTGGGTTTTGGGATAGAAACTTCTTCTAGAAAGGAACCGCTGAGGTCAAGAAGCTTTTCTTTTATTTTTAGCATAAATCATTTTCCTCTATTAAAAATGGAAATTTTATGTGAATAAATATGTGAGAGTTATCTTTTAGATAGTGCATTATAACAGTAAGATTAAACTCTAGGAGAAAATGCTCCACACAACATACCAGAGGAGTAAGATAGTAAGAAAAGCTTTATAATGTCTTCCCATGCATGTATGTGGCTTTCCACAGAGACTAATCCCCTAATTTTGGAGAGGGAATTTCCATAGACATTTGCCATGGGAATCTTTATCTCCTCTGAGGTTCTGCAGACGCGTTGGTTGGTGCTCTAGGCTGGAAAGATGGGAGCAAGGAATGATTGCTGTAGAAGAATCATAAGGCTATCAATGGTGTCATCTGAATGTCCCTAGGGTCCAAATCCTCGACTTTCGAGCTGAAGTTGGTACAGTTGCTTTGCAAAACCACAGTGTATTCCATCTGTTTTTTTCTGACTTTGTGTGCTCAGCAACCCACGCTCCTCAGATCTTCTGGACATTCAAGGAGACATAGCAAATTACTTAAGTAGTCACCTACTGGGAGTCCAGACTTGGGACATGGACAGTAGATGCTCAGCTGCCTAGCAGATCCTAGATTTCCCAAATAGACCATGCATCTCAGTTTGCTAAAAAGGAATTTCATTATTCAAACACTAAGCAGGCACAGAGGATAAGCTGGAGGATACTATTGCTGGGAAGGGCCTAAGGGGAAGCTACAGAGGAAAATCCTGCAGTGGCATGAAGAGGGAGAGAAGATGCCCTACAAGAATAAGAAGCGCATAAAAGGTACCTCAGCCCCTGATGGGGGGGGGTCTGAGAGGCCATTTTAGTCCAATAAAAACATAATTCTGTACTGAAGAACACAAAAGAAGCAACACAAACAATGGCAATAGAAGTCACAGTGCTGATCATTGCTAAGCCAATGCACAGTCACAGCCAAGGAGGTTTATTTTCATTCTGCTTACTTAACACTGTTCTTATACGATGTATATCTGTGGTTCAACACACATTGCCCTGGGAGAGATACAAGAGTGAAGATGCTAATGGAAGCCTGTAGCTTCAGACAGAGTTCCTGTCCTGACAGAGTTAAGTCCACATTCTACCATATCTAGATGTGGTTTAATTGTCTTCTGTAACCAGATGGTTATATCTACACTTAAGTTTTCCCAAAGTGACCAATTTTCCCAGGTGTTTCAGTTTTGGAATCTCTTATTCTAAGGGGCCTCACTTCTACCGTGTAACCTTTCAGCACTTCCTAACAGCTAAGACTTCTCAGCTTCTCAGTTTACAAAACAGCCTTATGCCATCCCAATGCCAAGGATGTGGTCATTTATATGTATGAGAGGAGAAATGGACTTTGGGAAGAATCTGCGTTGGACCAGCAGCCAGACTTGCACCACTCACTGGGTTTTTCCTGACTGGATCCAAACACTGAGCAGTGGAAATTTGATAAACCTCAAGCACCAGAATTGTGAACTCTAAGACTGAAACATTTTACAAGTAATTCCTGCTTCTCAACGCCCACTCCCTTCCTTTGCTTCATTTATATCAATTAAGGGCTTCACGATGCACAAATAAGTCAAAAGGTATTATTGCAGTTAAATGTCATAGCAGGAAAACACACTCCTGGACTGGGTGTAAGCCATCACGTTCCTGATCCAGAAACCTTGTCCACTCAGGCCCAGAGCCAGTTTATTGCAGCAGGGATAACATCATCCATTTGTTATTCTCTACCTGAGATTTGTGAATCAACCTCAGAGTTACTGGTTAAATGAATGAGAAATCTTTGTTTAAGTCTTCTACTTATCTTTGAAACCCCACCTTTAATAAATCTCAACAATATTATTACATGCACTTACAAATAAACTTTCTGAGCAGCAGATTAACATAAAAATTACATGCTGTGCTATCTACTATTACCATCTTGGTTGGTACCTATCTCATATTGCTCTAATAACTGGCCTAGATATAATGGAATATCCATGCACTGCTGCTTCTTTATAAACACACGTTTGTCAGTTCACAAAAAGACTTCCATACTAATCCCTTCCATTATATTCAGTGAAGCTCTATAAAAATGAATTAAAAGACTTGTTTTTCTACCCTTAGGAACATTTCTTCCTCCTATCATTTTGCCATCAAGGCTATAATTAAAGACACTGGCTGCTGTGGCCTGTATACATAATTGCAATATATGATCAAGGATTGTAAGCACCAGGATAAATGTATTATCACACTGTCTAATGATCATGTTATCTGACTGGTAGGAGGCTGTTTTATCTCCATCTAGAGATGAAGGACATATCTGACAAACACCAGGACTTTGCTTTGATGTCTGATTTGTAGACGAAAGAATCAAAGACTCGAACTCTTTCCAAAATGGTTCCAATGTGGTTTAATCCTGCCAGACAATTCCGTGCCTCCCTGCCAGAGCCTGCTTTGAAGTGGCACTGCACAGCCCATGCTGCGAACGCGTCTTCCCGAAAGCTGGAGCAGGGGGTGCAGCCCCACATGCTGAGCAGAAGGCCCATACCCTCCATCTCACACCCCCACCCCCTCATTCACAAGATCACAGGGCAGAGAGGGGATGTGGTGTGGCTTCCAGGAGGGGAGGGCTGGAGGAACACGGGTCCAAGTGCCACCTCCAGCACATGACTGGGGTGGGCAGGCGGCCGGGTTCTTCCTGCTTTTGGCCACGCTCGTTGTCAACACTTCCTAGGGGAGTGCAACCAACCTGGGGTCACCATGCCACTTCGACTAGCAGCCCAGAAAGAGCATGTCCAGCACCTCCTCCTGGACTGACACCTCCACGGACCCACTGAGAAGGGCATACAAGTAACCACAGTTCTCGGGATACAAAATTCACGACCCTCTCCCCTTTCCGCCCCTGTCTGACCTGGCTGTGTACCACCAGAGCATTTCTCCACCACATCAGTAATAACAGCCAAGTGCTGTTTAATGTCAGAGTAATAAGGGAAGGTTGGGAAGGGAGAAGACTGGGAACTGGCACAAATGGTAAGACAGGCAAAGGTGAAACAGGCTGGAGAGGAGGGAGGAGCACAGAACTATCGACCTTGAAAGAGTAAGTGAAAGTGTTGCCTCCTGCATGTTCCTAGAGGTTTAAGATCTTGCATCCCATTGCATCCCAGCATTGCTGGCTCAGCAGAGACCTGAAGATCACCCTGCAGAGTGCTCACTGCTTATCTCCCCAGTGACTTACTGCAGCTACACTTCAGAGAGTCAAGAGGCTCAAGTCCATGTGATGTCACAGAGGTTAATTTTGTCCCCCTGTGCACAGTCATTTTGTTATACTGTCTAGTTACACGATCCATTATGCTTTATCTAGGTTTTTCCTGGGGTGTCTGATTGCCATCTTCAGCCTCCCATATGAAAGCCAATCCAGCATCCTTGCACAGCAGCAAAGGCATCAAAGATTTCTGCATCAACAAATCATTGCAGAAATGCTATTCATCATTTCAGTAACTGTGTAATTAAGGTAAGATCAACCAGATTTGTATTATTTGCTTTTTCTTGCAAAAAGAATTCATGCCAGGAGTTTGAAAGTAGTTTCTAATCATCTCTATTGTACAGGAATGAACAGATACTTTTGTTGTCAGGGTTTTGAGTTTTAATTTGGTTGGTTTCATCCTCTTCAGTACATTCCTCAAACACCCTTTGACCATTTATCAGTCATAGCAGAGAAAGATTAACACTGTGGAGTTCAGAAGCATCCTAAATCTGGAGCACTTACTTTTGCAAATGAAATATTTTTCCAGCAGGGGTTTGTTTTTATTTTTATACTTTCAAGGTTTTAAAAGTAAAATGAACCATTTTTCCTTGCATCCCCAAGACCTCAAAATTGCCCTGCAAGTGCTCAAGCCTCTGCTTCCCTGTGTTAAACCCAGGCAGAGCAACTCATTTCTAGAAGCAGGAAGAAAGAACCATATTAGCAGTGGGAGCACTCCCCTGGATGGAGAGGATCAGTTCCCTCACGTCCTCCTGGCAGCCTGCAGGTAGATACGAACTGACAATTTTTCTAAGTTTCACATCAGGTCTGTACCTTCAAGATCTTTCACTTCCTCTATTTTCCTGATATTTTGATTAATGCATGATATTTTAATTAAAGTAATCCCTGCCTAATTTCTTTTTGAGCCTGTGTTTTTCTGAAGTAGAGCAATACAAGTATCATTTACAAGACAGGTACTTGTGGGTTTCCATGCTTAATGTCTCTCTAACAATTGCCTGTCTTCGGGGATAAAGGTGAAGGTTTCACCTGTTTTTTATGCTGTCATAGACGATTTATGATCACTTAATGAGCAAGATCCCCAAGGTGTTTCAAGTGCCTAACTCAGACCATTGGGAGCAAAGCAGTCAAGCATCTTTAGGGACCAGAACCAGTGTTTGTGATATAACAGCAGCTAAAAAAACAGACATGGAAGAGGTAAACTTGCAGAAAAAACCCCAAAACCTATGAGTCTGCCTGCTGTAAAAATTTTCCCTCTGTTTCTGTGCTTGAGAAAAGACCTATGAGAGCTTTTTCTCCTACAGGTGCAGCCATAGGAAGCTCTTATCACTCTATCCTTCTCCTCAGAAACAAAAATCTCTTACGATCTCGCTAAAGACCTTAGGAAAGCAAATAGTGACTCTTGGGCTTTTACCAGTGAGTGAGTGTCTTTGAGCCCTAAAGAAAGCTTCTGACAGATGGTTATATCTCAAAAAAAACTTTGGCCATAAACAACATCCTGCCATTGCTACAAACACATTTGGGAATATAAACAGAACAGCAAATCCCTACCTATCATAATCAAGCCAGAAATAAAGATCAGATTGAAATTTATGCCTTAAGATCACCATGGATCAGATTGAACTTTATGCCTTAAGATCACCATGGGTAACCTCATAGCTACAACAACAAACTGACTGGGAGGCATCAACATAGGGAGAGAAGAGGCTTGGCTCAATCTGTCAACATGACTCAATTTTTTCCTGTGGCACAGACATACATTTATCACTTTTTAACTCTTGAGAGATGGTGCTGTTCTTCTCTACAAATGTTGTTGGAAAATCGTGGTTATATTTACACATTGACATAAACATTGTAGATTAACCTTTCAGAATAGTTTGAAGATTTTTACAGATGCTCTAAATTCAATATGAATTTTTTTCCTGCCTTACAGATAAAACTTAAATTACTTCAAAGTACATCACCTATTGTATGTGTACATATTGTATTGATATGTATACAACACACAGTACTGTGTATTGATGACATCAAAGTACATCACCTATTACTTTCAAATTGTACTTATAAAGCCTGGTTGGCCATACAGAACTCAAGTACAGTTGCAAGTGTTGTATTGTGTCTTGCAATTCCAGCAACAAAAGTATATTTTAGCCATATTATTAAACTGTTGAACTCTTCATGTAGAGCCTTGTCTTTCAAAGCAAAATGGAAACAAGAGGGGCAACAATCAACACATTTTTTGTATATATATAACTGCATACAGTTAATTATGTGATAAATTCAAATTGTCTTTACTGTTATATGATCTGCAAATGTGTTTGCTTTATGCTGCCAGACATTCATTACCCTGTATTTATATTTAAAACCTTTGTTTACTATGTGATAGGAATCTTCTTAGTTTCTTGTCCATTCTGACAGCCAGCCCTCTGGAAGTCCTGGCTGTGATGCGGACGTCAGACATATTAATTCTGTTTTCAGTGGAAGGTGGATATTAGCTATATGATAACACTGAAGAAACAGTCCTTTAAGTAGTTTAGGACTAACTGAACCCCAAAGACCTTTAATGAAGAATTGGTGGGGAATGACACCACTCAACATGTGAACTGGAACAACGTAAAGCCAAGCTTTTTCCAAACAAGAGATAAATTGGAACAGTTATCAGTGCAGCTCATACAAGAATTCATATACTCTCAAATACACTAGAAGTGTTTTACTTCACTAGGGGACTCTGCTTTCGGCTCAACTATTTGCAGACTTAAATACTACTTGCTAGGGATAAGGTTGTTAAAACCTCAGAAAGCATACTAGACCATGCTAGAAGTGACCAAAATTGAATATTTTATTTTTTTTAATATACAAATGTTTTTTCCATATGAGCACTTTCCCTCCACTGAAAGAACAGAATAGATCTGCTTGAACAGATTTTTTTAAGTACTGAAAAAAGCAAGCAAATAGCTTTTAGGTTTTAAGAAGAGAAAAGAAAACAAAAACAACAACAACAAAGAAAATTCATTGAAAACAGAAATTATTTACTTTTTGGAAGGGGTCTGTTCTATTCAGCATTACCAAGTATGGAAATACCCACTTAAGTAATTATAATTGCAGGCTAAAAAAAATTATACCAAGCATCTGTACCATTGCTAAGCAAGTACTAACAAGACATAGTTATCTAAATAAATCAACAGACTATCAAGTTCATACTGAGCTCCCCCAATGTGTTCAATCAGCATCAAAGACTACAGAAGCCTTTATTTATTTTGAGCAGGGTTAAGTTTTCTCTATTTTAATCAATTTTGAAAATTAATTTTCTGTGTTAGAGAAGGTGCTCAGCCCTGCTGAGTAAGTCTCTTCACTGACTTCAGCCTGTGCAGAAAAGGAGTGCAGAATACAAACATATTGGTAACCAAGCAGAGTGATTGATGGGTTTCATTGTCAGAGGTATCCTCACAGCTTACTTAAATCCCTCAAGACAAAGGTTCATGAGTGACATCTAGAGGTAATTTCCTAAGATAACTGGGGGCAACTGCCTACTCAGGCTGAGGTATCTGCCCTACAAGCTGACATCTCACTTGCCAGCATCAGCAGTGCTTGTACAAATCCTGAGAGTTGAATGGAATACAGGAACATGGATTTTAAGAAGGTCAGGCCAGAAAGTTTTCAAAGAGAAGTTATATTCTGTAGAACCTCCCACAGAGGGCCACAAAAGAAAAGTGAAAAAACTTAAATGAATTTTTTTCATTTGAGTCAAGGATGAAATCACATTTCCCTGCACAGCATTGAAGTTCAGGTGTCTCCTTCCCTGTTCCCTTCTGTGACCCTGAGATTGCTGGCCAGATCTCATCTCCAAAGCTATCAAGTGTCTCCTTTCCCACACAGAAAAAGCCACATGAATACAGGGTAGGAAGGAGGGTTTAAATGTCTGGGCTAAAATTCACGAAGGATGGTGACATCTCACACAACAGTATGGTATAAAGTTAAAAGGACTTCTATTTAGTCACAAATTTCACTTTTTGATTTTGTTCTAGTGAATAATGTGGCTACAAATACTATGTCAATTCCAACTTGAAATTTCCAGGAGCTTCTCACCCTTTTGGCTCTTGAGACCTGAGTGGTGCAGGCAGGGTTTCAAGGCAGCATCCCTGCCAGCGTTGCCTGCCCATGGGGAACCTGAGCCTTCTGCTATGAGAACAAATACTTCAAGCTGGGCTTCTCCATGTGACATTGCTGGCTCTTTCCTCAGTGATATTCAAGCCATGCTGTTCAAAAATGGAGCAGCTGCCTCTTGTGGTCAGACCTTGTCTCCACCTGTCTCAAGATCTCTGTCCTTGGCTATTTTATGCATTTATATGTGTCTTATAGTTCCTATCCAAGCACAAGTTTTGGTAGAACCAGGAAAGCTGACGTCTCCTGATTTCTTGTCATAATTTAGCATGAGAAGAAATACTGACATATCAGAACTTCTTTCAGGTCCAACATTTTTTCTCACCTCTAGCAGTGAAAGGCAAGCTACAAGCACATATCCAGCCAAGGATAACTAGATTATGCAACATCCAAAAATAACGTGACCAACCATTTTGCTGGAGCTATGGCTATTTCAAAAACTTCCAACAACAAGAAAATGAGGGGGAAAGGCTCAAACTGAAAGAAACAACTACAGAACTGTGGGAAAATAATGAAACATGAACATCTTGCACAATGCCAGAGATGTAAGCTGCCCCACACAGAAACAGAAAAGACCCAAACAGATAATGGAGTCCCTCTCTGAAGTCCTGTGGATATGCTGCTGAGCATTATAGGATTGGCTGGGGTGTGCCTGATAGCTGGAATGCTCCAAAGAGCAGGTGGCTCTTCAGCAGCTAATCTTTCTTTTTCATCATCTGCATTTACTTGGCATGTTTGGACAGATGCATCTCGTTTCTGGGCCATCAGGGAGCTCAGCCGTAGTTCACCTATATCACATACCTGCTAAATGGTAGGTCTCTTCTCCTTTGCTCAGTTTTGAAGTATTCAAGTTACCTAAAGAGAGCCTTTAATCTGTCATGTGAAATCTTATTGTAGTTTAATTTGCAAGAAATATTATTATTTTCATAGTGTGCCAAGAGCACTATTGACAGCAGTGAGGCAATTATTTATGTAGGTTATCAGTTCACAGAGCTGACTGAGTAGCCTGAAATGTGATGATAATGTCTTCCAGTAAAGGCTCCATATCAAAAGGATAATAAATATTATTTGCTGTTTTTTTCTTATAAGAAATGGGATATATTTCAGCCCTGTTGAAATAAAAGATAAACTCCTATTGTTTGTTGGAAAAGTTTCCCCCTAGCCCTAAGTTCACATCACGTCTACTTCAATATGCTCATGTTGTTAGATACAATTATGAATGATGTATGGAATATTCCGGATACATCTGGATAACTGATGTTTAATCCCAACCACTCTCTGAGCACCAGAGTGACCTCTCTGTGGCAGCTACTCAGTTTCTAGTCCACTGCAAGGTACACCGAGACAGCTGTATCCCCTTTGCTTAGCATTACCCACATAGCAACACACCCTAACTCTTAGACATATTTTAGAGAATATTCAAAAATTACTTCCTGCTGTATTTTACCAAAGGAGACTAGATCTACATTTTCTTATGATGGGGCTTGGTAAACTGGAGTTGATTAAATAAACTAGCCTTGCCACTAATAACATTTCTCTTGATGATTTGTTGTTTTGTCCATCATGAAGTTAGTCTGACTGACCTTAAACCTACAGAGTGCCCAGTTATGAAA
Organism: Florisuga fusca; assembly: GCA_038090715.1. NCBI lineage: Eukaryota > Metazoa > Chordata > Aves > Apodiformes > Trochilidae > Florisuga > Florisuga fusca. The sequence goes on along the minus strand of JAAWXA010000001.1, from coordinate 25,453,573 downwards.
TCCCTGGTCTCCGTGAGGGATACTCATCAACAGAGGTTTTTCTTATCCATTTAATTATAGTATGAATAATGGAGACCCTATGCAGAATTACCACTGATGTGCAGATTCGCCTCACTTGCCAATGGCTCAGTTGTTTCAGTATCAGCTCATGGTAAGTATTCAGAAAAAATATAAATCTAGATTAATTTAGAGCTATAGATATAAATAAATATACTTATTTTAGAGCTTCCAAGGATGGTTTACAGACACTTTGGATGTGAAACCTTTTTGCAAAAATATCTTCTCAATGAAAAGAGGAAATACAGCATATTATTTTGGATAGAAAATCAGGAGAACAATGTTAGAGTAGCTGCAAGAGCTTTTCTGCTCTGTGGAGTATGGGACTGGTGTTAATTGTTCTGAATAAGAGTCTGCAGTATCTAATCAACATTTCAGCTCATATGTATGATATACTTATGTAATAATTACAGAATAAATTAAAAAAGAGGCGGCTCTGTAACTGCTGTATAAGGCATTTGATTCTCCCTTTATGTTAAAGAACAGTATTTTAAGGAAGTCACAGCACTGGAAAGAAAGTCTTGAATGAGTGTCTTCTGAACTGGGGCCTAATATCTGATCATGTTTAAGGGAGAAGATAGTGCTGGAATGTCAAATTGGTACAAAGAGCACCAAGACAAAGACAGTCACTTTTGAAACCACCAAACAAACTTTCGTCTCCTATCACAGTGCAAAACTTTGGTACTGAAGATCTGTTTGACAATATTTCAGCTAAAAAGCCTGTGATTTGGACACCTAGTTGTAAAGGAATTAGCTTTTCATTTTCTCTCAAATACTTTTTTTTCCTCAGCTGATACTGGAAGTTATTTTTATAGAAAGCCTGCAGTTCTGCTGAGTTTTTAAACAAGAATTGAGTGCTCAGTGTTACAGGTTTTGGTGTGTATTTCAGTATTCAGTTCACTTATGCCAGTAGGCATAAAAAAGCACATTGGTAGGTTTCTATGACAATTTACACTTCAGAGATTGTACATCTATTCATTACAAATATTGCTGGGCCAGAAGATCTCCAAGTTTGATGTAATCATATGTTACCAACCAAACAAGGACAGGAGGGTTAGCCAAATGCCCATGTAACTGCTTGGCAGACAGTAGGGGAGGAGGCAGATTCTGTCCTTCCTGGGTACATCAAACCTGAGCCAAAGTGTTGGCAAAACATTCTCAGCACCAGGCTCTGGATATGTATGCTGCCAGTGGAAATATAACAAATCACCTGCTCACAGTGGGAAGGCACATGGGTGGAGGGTTTGACAAAATAAACTCATTAGCTATTTTTTCTGAGAAAATTCCAGTCTAGACAACCACTCCACATTTTATTCTTTTGTTCAGTGTTTCTATTGCCATCAGTGGCTGCATTTTAATTGACGGCAAAATTATTTGCACACACTTTCCTCAAATGGGGAATACAGACCCTTCACTATCTGAAGCTCTAACTAAACAGAGTTGTGCAAAGATGCCCTTGGAGGCATAACTTTTGGCATCCCTTTAGAAAATTACAGCCCATGTTAATTTCCAGCCTCTGTCCTCCTACTTCACTGCCTGAGGTTGTATTGGTTGTTTTATCACATCAATGATCATTGTCAGAGTGTCAGTGGGTCTGGATTTATGAAGTGTGTCAGAACCAGCCTCTTGACAATGCAGTATGACTGCAAAATGGGTTTGAAATATCCCATCCTGTGAATCTTACGCTGTGAAGCTACCAAACAGGTCACATTTCACTTGAAAACCTCTGCATGATCTGACAAGAAAACCCAGAAAACATGAGCATGTGGAGGAAAAATATGGTGGATGTTTTCTATGTTATCAAGGTCTTCATAAGAACAGGTTACAACAAACGCTTGTATACAATACTGACAATTATGGTGACATAGCTGAATTCTATTCAGGTGATCTAAACTATGAACATCAGGAAGCTACAGGTGACTGACAAAAGAAGCTCCTTTTAGGGACCAGGTAACTAGGAAGAGAACCCATCTGGAGCCTCCTTGCAAGCACACAAAATGTTACGTCAGTGCAACTCCATTCACAAACACCCACTATGCCACTCTCAACTGACGTTTGCCCAAACAATTTCTGACACGGGATCCTGATTTTTATCCTCCAGTTATCACCAGTTACACTTCGCTTAAACAAAAACATCGAGACACATTGTCTGGGCTCAGTGATGACTGTCCACCCCTACAACTCCCAAAGCCTTTCTTCACTAGTGTGTATCCACTCTATTCTCAATCTCATTTCCCTCCCTATAACTCAATGATTCATCTGTAGCCTTGGGGAAGGGCACCTGATTTCATTGCTTAACTGCTGTTAAAAGCTGCTGCACAAATCACCTGGCATTGCAGGATGAGGCTGCCAACAACTTCCTACTAGAGCTGCAGAGAGCAGGTTTGCAATACTAGCATTCTTACAAAAAAATTATTTCATTTGTTATTGGGGTTATTTCAAGTGTATATCACAGTGCTGTCCAAAATGCCACCTTCATTACTCCCATACCACCAGCAACTTTCTGCTTCTGAGTTCTGAAAACTGGATCTTGGCAACCATCAGGAAGTTCAGTGTGTGATCAGGAAAGTTGTTTCCTTAATTATCTTAGAGCAAAACAGCTTTTTGACCACATCATTTTCCAGAAATTTAAAATTATTTAGTTTATTAGCAATTCCTTCTTTTAAAATACTGAGTTATTTAATGCCAACTAAATATCCTACTGCAGCAGTTTTTTTAGAATGAGACCTAGCATGTCCAGCTATTAGGCACAAGCTAGAAGATGGCAAATCAAGCCTGCATTATGAAAAGCATCCTCAGAAAGATGTGTTCCATTCAGGCTTTGGATTCCTTGCCAAGTCTCTTAGCTGTTGGGATTTCAACTAGTATACGATCTCCCACAGCAACTTTTACTCCTCTGTCTGTAACGTTTCAGACCCCTTTCTCCTTCCCATGTCAGTCCCTGCATTACTAGCTCTTGTCCTGTGTGTTCTCACATCACTAGAACACTCAGAGAAGGGGCAGAGAATTCAGGAGGCCAACTTGCAGGAAACACAGTGTTTGCTTTCCTCCCCTCCTTGATCAGAGAGTGCCACAAGCTATAGCAGCCCAGGGTCCTGCCTATTGATGATGGGACAGAGGAAGGAGTGGAAAGGGAGTCCTGCTCTTCTGTAGACTCTTCTACCTTTCTCACAGTCAACATATTTAGCTTTGCAAATCCTACCTGTCTTAGGTCTGGAAGACATTGAAATTGCAGGGTCATAAAGGAAAGAAAAGTCACCTTGAAAAAGTCAATGATCTGAGGATGAATACCAAAGTGGCATCTTTGGCACAACACTGGAGCGAGGAACATCAAAATATAACCATCCCTTTGGGTCAGACCCAAAGTGGAAATGAACAGCTCAGCCAACTTACATGTAATTTATTGCTAGGAAAATAAGGGATAGACTCAAAAATTCTCTTGCACAATGAACAGATCTATACTAGACTGCAGCACCCTATGTTTTATGTGAGCAGGAGATGAATCTTGCCTGATCTAAATCACAGGGCACCAAAGCCAGCTGGCTGCAACTGTCCAGAAATAGCTACATGCTGAAGGACACTTGTTTCAAAGACAGTCCTTATCAACCTGAGATTCCTATTTCAGGATCCCGCTTTGTTTTAAGCCCCCTTACAGGACGGTCTTGTACAGTCACTCTGCTTGTTTACCTCTATGTAAATAAAATATATTTAGCTATCCATCACTGTGCAAAAGCACATAAATAAGTTGAGCTGCCCCATTGGTCTTACTGTGTAAACATCAGAGAGGAAAAAGAGATACTTACAATACTGTCATAAGACCAAATTTGTAGAAACTGTCTATGACTAAGCTGAGGCTGAAAATGAGTGAAGAGTTCTTAACTATCAACTGAACATATTAATGGATTAGCTTTCCAGCAGTAGAGATTCAGTAGAAAATGTGAAAAGCTTTACAATAAAGCTTGGCCATTTTATGAGAAGAGTTATGAGACTTGCTTGTCATACCACAGGACTGTAATCATTGACTCATGAGGTCTCCTGCATCCCAGGGCTTGTATGTGACTGAAGTTAACTCAGAAGTGTAAATGTTTATAGGATGAACCTGGAGCTTGTGTCAGCATAGCTGGCAAGCTACCATGAGTACTTCATTCAACCTGCTGAATGCACAGGAACATAGAAGGATAACTTCCCAGTGAAAATGCACATATGCACACACTATACATATATATTTACACAACAGCTTGAAAATGAAAAAAAAATCTACTATTTATATGCATTTCAATGTATATGGGAAAAAATATATTTCTGCTGCAAACTATATACACATTTATGCACACATGCTGATGAGCAAGACAAATAACTTTCATTGAGCTCTAAGATGGGTTATATTAATATTCTTGTTAAGAGAAGCTGAAAAGAATGCTTTCTTCATCTGTTCATAGGGTATTTAGGAACTCTTAAAGCATTAACTGAGCATGATTTGTGCCCCCTAACTTCCAAGAGGTTTTATGCACCGGAGCATTAAGGATATGGGTTGTCATAGTTTAAGTCATGAAGAACAGTAATATGATTTAACCCTAATGTGGCTTATGGTGCAGGTCCCTGCACGACTTAAGTCCTGTGATAGTGTTACCTGTAGCATATATTGAATCAACAGACAACATGAAAAGAATATCTTAATTCACAAAAGCAAGGAACCAGAAATCAGAATATTCCAAAATTAAGCTGGAACTGGTCATTGGAACTACAGTACTTATTAAAATATGCAAAACATCAGCCCACGGTTCCCACAGTCTTCAGTATACCGTGTGCTCACCTGCACTTTAAGGCTTCCTATTTTTTTCCCTACAACTGTTCCACACAAAACATTTTCTTAGTTGCAAGAGTGAGAGAATTAAGAAAAAGCTATTGTGCATCAAACAAAAGCCTTGCTGAGGATGAATTTGGTTTCCACCAGGACATTAGATCTTTCTTTGAAACCATATTTAGAAATAACTCAATATATTTATAGGGGTTTTTTTTACTGTAACATTAAACCTGCCATTAGAATAAAAGGTGTTGAGTAACATTAAGATTATGTATGTTAACAATTATTTTTTAAGAGAACAAGGTCAGTATTTCCATAAAACAGAGTAAGACACACCAAGTCGGTGGTTACTCATCATTAGTTACAACAGTCTAGAATGGACATAAAATAGTCTTACAAAACAACTTTCTATTCTCCCTGCCTTTGTGTCAAGATAACACTGACTCAATGCCAAGGAGAATTAGTCTCAAAATCTTTTAGAGGTGATGATTAAGAATAGAGGGAGATTGTTCCAACCATTATTAATTTTAAATATAAAGATCTATTCACTTGTTTATCTTTATTTGCACTGGATCTCTTAATCAGTGGAAATGCTAATGATTATGATATAGCTATGAGGACCTGCAAGTGAGAAATTCATTCAACAGTTCTCTTTCTTACTTAGCTTAAGAGTTTCCCTTAAAAAAAAAAAAAAAAAAAAAAAAAAAAAAGTCCAAAAGAACTAGCTTGGATAAAGGCTTCTTCGACTGGGTGTTTCCTGTAGGACAGTATTTCTGACTCCCGCTGTGGGAGAAACTCCTACTTGTCCTGCCCCAAGGGTGAAAGATACTGCCAGGGAATTACAGCAATAAACCTCCCTGTTCCTGTCAAGCTCTAACCATCCCCATGAGTTATTATTCCCATAGGACTCAAGAGACCTCAGGCAGATTAAGTGCTGCTCCTTCTGCAGATGACCCAGCCCATAACCACAATGGCCAGGCGAAGGAGCATCCTTTGCCAAAGCTGAGGTTGGAAACTGTGGGGGTCTGGTCAGGCCATGGAGTGGGTGCTTGGGAAGGCTTCTTTGCCCTGTCTAGAGGTGGGGGTGGCCCTGCTGCAGCTCTTGCACAGCAGTACATGATGGCAGCCCGATTTCTCCCTGGCTGCTGAGGCTCCCAGAGTGCTCCCGGCTTGCTGGCAGGCTGCAGGACGAGCAGCTGTGCCAACTTGCTGTTGGACTACAGTGGTTATTTGCCAGGAAGCCTGGTGAAACCTCAGGCTGAGCCAGGCTGCTCCTGCACACACACTTAGGTCCTTTGAGAAGGAAAACTTTGACTATCCCGTAGCATGGGCAGGATGGGAGCTGGCTGCCCCTGCAGCTCGGCGTGCAGATCCACTGCAGGCCTGGCTGGTCAGGGATGCTCCACATCCTCCTGCTTCACCAGAGCTGTTTTGGTAGGGCAAGGACCTGGGGGATGGGTTGAACTGTAGCACAAGCCCCTGGAAAGGCAGGGTGGGAAAACCCCTGCTATGGTGGGGCCTCAGCGGCTCCCAGGTGGGAGCAGAGCAGAAGGGGAACATGTTTCATCACAGAATCGTTCTGGATGGAAAAGACCTTTAAGATCATTGAGTCCAACCATTAACCTAACTCTGCTGAGCCCAGAACTAATCCATGTTCCTAAGCACCACCTCTACACATCTTCTAAACACCTCCAGGGATGGTGATTCAACACCTCCTTGGGTAGCCTATTCCAGTGTTCAGTTACCCTTTCACAGAAGAATGTTCCTCTAATATGTAATCTAACCCTCCCCTGGCACAACTTCAGGTATTTCCTCTTGTCCTGTTGTTTGGTAATAGGAGAAGAAACCTTGGTACAACCTCCTTTCAGCTAATCATAGAGAATGAGTAGGTCTCCCCTCAGCCTCCTTTTCTCCAAACTAAATGGCCCCAGGTCTCTCAGATGCTCCTCATAAGACTTGTTCTCCAGATCTTTCAGCAGCTTCACTACCCTTCTCTGGACTCACTTTTTGATGCCCGAAATATGCATCTGAGTGGGCACCTGCCCACAGGGACTGTGCAGGCTTAACTCCCAGCCCAAATGCAGGCAATTCAAACAAAAACAAGCAAAACCAACCAACCACACACAAAAAAAAAACAAAAACAAAAACAAAAAAAAAAAAAAAAAAAAAAAAAAAAAAAAAAACCAAAACAACCAACCAACCAAAACTAAAACCAAACACAAAACAAAATATTCTCTGAACTACACTCATTGTGCTGGAGTGAGAGCGCCCAAACACCAAGTTACTTTCATGGCAGTATACAGTTGGATCCAGGAGGAAAAATACCTTTCTCATCCTCATGGGAATTGCACTGGCACTCACTATCCTCTGCTGTGTGCCCAGACACTGATTCACTTATTGGCAGTCACCTTGGGTACCCTTTGCACCACGCTTTTTATGGTGCTCCAATGACATGAACATCTTAAATTTATCTTTAATTTTTATGGTATGTTTTTCAATTTCTCTGCTCTTTCTAAAATATTAATTTGGATGCTTCTTACAATAACCTATTTCTGAAGACAAAAACCATGTTAATTTGAAGTTGACTCTTTACCTGACAAGATGTCTACCACGCACACATCATACATGGTGATAGCAAGGTCAGGCTCAAATATTTGGAAAGTAAAGGATAAATAGTCCCACAGGTAAATATCTCTGCAGACATTTAGACTGACACATAAATGTGCATAAAAGAAGGGCTACCGCTGATCTAAGGTAGGATCTGTCCCTGTTGCCATTCAGCCTCAATGAATGTGAGGTTTTTTTCCCATTCTCCCAAGTATTTTCAGACTCTCCCAACCTGTCTTCAAATGAATAGAAAGAAGTAACACATATAACAGCAGAAGTAAAGTCTGAGCAAAGCTATCTGTAACCACTTAAGATTCAACTACGCCAGGAGTTCCTAAGTCATCTGATACTAATTTCTGAAGAATTCAAATAGGAATTGTGCTATACTAGATGCCAGAAACCATAAATACAATGCCTTCTCTTATCAATCTCTCCTCTCACTTTAGGCATCTTGATAGCATTAGCTCAATACCTGCATTACTCCTCTTTCCTTCCCCTAACCGGACGCAAGGAACCTGTGGGCCTTTTCTGCTGATTTATGCTCAAAGCTGGAGGTGAAACTGCTGAACCAAAACATTGCCCTGAACGGGAATGAGAAGACAGCCCACACAGGCTTCACATGAAGAAATCATAGAGAAAGGCACACACAGGAGAAAATTTAGAAAAGGGATAAATTAGCAAATGGCAAAGTTGTCCAGGAGGTAAGGTCTGCATGACAGCCTTGGTGTTCACACGCTTGCACTGTGGATGCCAATCTCCATGGATCTGCTCCTGGGGAGAGAGCAGCTGACACTCACTCAGATCTCACTGCCATGTGTAGTCTAAAGACAGGAATTTCAGATAATGTAGCAAGGAAAGAGCTTCTAGAGCTATAAAACCAGTCAAAACAATCTGATGGACAAAATAGGTACCGCTAGAATTGAAGTTTTGTCTTTAGAGCAAGTCGTGTAGTTCGTAAACTTCTGAAATGCATCAGGTTTTCATTTAAAGACAAAATCTAGAAGTTGACTGATTTATTAAATTGCAGATCTATAGTGAACAGGTATTGAAATGTTTCTTTTCCTACCAGACTGTAATCCACAAGGCACTTTGTCTCTCCTGAGGTTATGAAGTCATGATGGTTACTCTGACATAATGTATAACACAGATCAATTTTGTGTTGGGGGTGCAGGAGGGAAAGACCAGCCAGTGGCCCACACTTATAGGAAAGAATAAGGTGATCAGACTCTCATGCTGCCTGAAGATGTGTCATGCTCCAAAATACATATGGCTAAATGCAATTTAATGTTCACAGGATAGAAAATTAATTACTTTTGAGTAATATCAACATACACAAAAATGATATTTTGATTTTAGGAATGCTAGCATTTCATTCCTATTCCAAGAACAGAATTTCAGATTAAAAAGTATTACGTCTAAATCAAATGAGAGTCAAGATTTACTAGATCCACTCATCTTTCTGATTAAAAAATATTACGTCTAAATCAAATAAGAGTCAAGATTTACTAGATCCACTGATCTACTTCCTTTTTGAAACATATCCCTCTGTCATTTTTCTTTTTAAGATCATTGGCACTTTCTTTCGTCTCTAGTGTACCTAAGATGATACTATACTAGAGAACACCTCAATGATGTTTCTTTGATCAATCAGGTCTTTAAATTTACTACAGCACTGAAAATTCACAGTCAATTCCTTTCTTATTTGCTAAATAAAGGCAAAACTCAGGAGTTGACCTTTTGGTTGAAAACCTCTTATTTCTATTTCTTGTGACATGTCTTTGTCATAAAACACCCCCAGCAAAACTAATATTTGCAATAGCAAGTGTAATTCAGAAGTTAGTTAATCTGGAAAATTCAGATGAGGAAAACCAGATGCCTTTCATCCTGCCTGGCAGAAAGTATCAACTGGTTGATAAAAGTATAACTCAAACCCAGAAGTGTTTGTGTCACAACAGAGAAAACAGACAAGTCGAGTGGCAAGAAGAGCTACACACTTCAACATATTTCACAAGAGGTTCAACATGGTAGCACCAGCCCTGTTGCTGTCTATTTTGCATCCCCATCTGGTGTAATGCAATGGTTTTAATGAAAACTCTTACACGTGGTTCATAAAACAACCCATCTGTTTACTGGGGTGAACTAAAGATGTAAATGTAGTGTAATACGCCAAAAAATATAATAGTCTCAAAATCAGATCTGAATGTGTCAACCAGCAACAGGCTCCATCTGGGGCAGCCTCATGGAAGAAAGACAGCTTTTGACTTAATACTGAATATATGCTTCTGAAGCCCCAAATCAGGCAAAAGAGAAACAAAGCTCAAGATCTTGACCAGATGTGCAATACAATACCCAGCTGAGTGCACAGTTAACATGCTCCCACACCAGCTTTGCTATCCATGTGGCCAATTCTGACAGGAGCAACGATCTGTTTTAGATGGCTAATATGGGGGATTAATACATAAATAACACTTGAGCAGGGATGATTCTTTTAACTGTCTTTTACCTCTCTGCCATAGCTGGCCACAACTTGAATTAGCTCATGTTTTATATTAGACAATCAGGGGTAGAGTTGCAGCAACTCAGCTCTGAACTCTGCAGCTGAGGAATGAAGGAGCAGGTTCCCAAAAGTGCTCCAGAAAAACAGTAATAGTTAGGGCTGAAAAATTCACGGACACCCAACTCCATTCCTTTTTCTAATACCTTTCCAGCTTCTTCCCACTAAATCAGATAAACAGATGGAAATTAAATCTACAGATTAATGTTTATTGTACTGGTGTCCACGATTATCAAGGAGCAGTGTTTAGCCCAGATTTTCAGAAAAGATGGTTAAAGATGGGCATTCCTAATGAGCAATAATCTCCCATCCTCACAATCCCACTTTCCTCTGAATGAAATCAACTAGTTACATCATGACATGGACATGTAGCCAAGTCCTCTATTGCACAGAAGAAACCTGGTATTATCCACATTTCCACAGTTTCTAGCTCCCTGTAAAGATGAGGTTGACACTACATATATAAGTTTCCTGCAACCATGCTATGCAACAAAAATGTATGAGAAATGGCCTTGATAACACACCACCCTTTTGGGCGGGTTGGTTTTTTGTTTTGGGAAAGCGACTTGATTATCACAGAAGATTGCTGATCCATGATTACAGCTTGGAGGTGTTACTGTAACAAAAATTATATAACATTCTCCAAATCTGGATTAATTCACAGACTTACCAGGGACTCTCTTGCAATGATTTTCCCTCAAATGTTGATCAAGATGACAGAACTCCTGGGGGTGATAACTCCTCTCTTTCCGTAACAGCCTTGATGGTCTGATAAAGACTTTAAAACTGCAAGCATTAAGCTCTGGTCCCTGATTTCCCTCAAGCATTTTTCTTTGAGATCACCTGAATGAGATAAACAGAGATATGATGAGCATGTGATGGAATTGCTCCAGCACTGATATTCATAATACTAGTTGGCTTTCCCATTATGCTAATATCAATTAAGCAGGTATTACTAATACTTACTGTAATTTCTTCAAGTTGCTTTACAAAGCAATCTATAATAGGCACTTTCACTTTGCACTAAGGAGGCACAATGTAACTTTACACACTCACATGCTCTGTACAGAATGGTAGGAGAGGCCACTTTTAGAGAGAGAGCTATCAGACAAATTAGAGAAGGGTAGCAATGGAGGAAAATGTGTGTTCACTTTCCTAGGAAAAGCCTTCTTCTGTAGACTCTTTAATTTACACTCATAAATGCTGATCAGATCAGCCCTCCTAAACCTACATGAGATAGATACAGAAGTGGTTTTGCCCTTGTTAGTAACAAAGTTGCACACTGGCAAAGTTCAAGAGCCACTGCTAACTCTTTTCTTTCCTTTTGCTTGTCAGTAGAAAGTGTGCAGAACAATTCTGTTTTATATTAATCCTTTCAAGTCTTTCTCCACCTGAAACCACAGGACCAGCATCCTTACAATACCATTCTTAGAATAAAGTGGCTTCCTTTCTGTGGCTATATTCAAACCCTAGAAAATGGCTAATACCCATCCCCCATGCCCCCCCTTTGCATTTTTTCAGACATTCAAATTTCCTTTTCCTAAGTTGTTCAAGAAACTTCTTTGATTTGATAGGATCTATGAACCATCATACAGGAACAGGATAGAGCAACAGAGATAACTGAGAGCTCATCACAAGTTGGCCCTGGTGGAAATGGTTGTTTGAAGAGTGGTTGTCATTCCCTATATCCTTAAATTGAGTACTGATATGACTGATGATTGCATCAACCTTAGCAACAGAAAAATAATACAAACCAAAATATTTAGCATTTCTGTAGCTCCTGTAACATCAGTGTGAGCACCTCAGAGTGGTGCTGACGTCCTCATCTAATATCAAGCACTGAGACCTGGAGAAGATGAACGACTTGCCCAGGAGATGCCAGAAATTCTGAAGCAGAGTAGGGGACTCAAAATGTGTATTGCACCCTAACCAGATGAACACGAAGAAATCAAAACTAGTTGAAGATTTTAGATTCTAGCTTTGCCAGACATTTAAACTCCTTTGCTTTCCCCATAAACATAGCAAGCACATATTAGCCTGGTATAGTTCAGGTGTAGCTACACCAGGTTTTTACTTCTCTGCCCCTGAGAGGTGCTTGCTTGCAGTTCTTTAATCTCAGATGAAATATTTTTACACACTTGTTTTCAGGTATTTTTGTTCATGACATGTGCAGCCAATGCTGACACCAGTTACCCAGTTACTCTCCTGAATGTTCCAGCTTCACCTGAAACCAGTCTCATCTTAGTTGTGTCCTCAGGACTCCATGTTAACTTCAAAGAGCACTTCCAAGACCACACAGCTCTTGCTGCAAACAAGCCAGCAGGACAAGTATAACCCCAACTAATGCCATAGAGGCTAGACCACACAGAAGATTCCCACATTGCCCTTTGGGCTTAAAGTTGTAGGGGGTCTGAACTACCTGCCACTCAGACCAATTCACAGTAGCTCCAAGAATCCTCTGTGAAAGGCATGTGGTGAGTTCCATGCCCGTGTGAATGGGTGTAGAGCTGTAGATCTTCTCTGTTGATCAGATAGCCACAGAAGTTTTGCCCCGCCTTGCAGCATGCCCTCCTCAAAGCAACACATAGCAGAAAGCTCACACCCGAGTACCTGACAGGTTGCCAGCTAAGGAAGTCTCTTAGCCACTGGGAAAGTCTTGGGTCCTAAGTGCTGCTTTGTTCAACTGTAGTTGGAGGTGGCAAGAAACTGCATCACCCATGGGCTGTCTGAATATAACAGGACACACAAGCCACCATGACATCCATCATTAGAAGGCTCTGAAGATGCCCTCAAGAGAGTGAGGAAGGGCAAATGTCTAGTTTAAAAGCTCTAGCATTGTCAGGTCACCAAGTAGTAGAGTCAAGATCTAGGGATTGGTAAACTGTTGAACTGTTGAGCTTCACTACCAAAAACTTGTGGACTCATCAAAAAAACTGATGGATATGGAGAGCATACAAAGAGGGGCTTTGTGACAGTGGCATACATATGAAAAATTTTTGCATATCATCCTCAGTAAGTCCTGCCTCTGAACTTTCAGGTGAATAAAGACAAGTTGTTGCTGCAGCAGAGGTGCTTGAAGGCAACAGCCTGTGACATGCTATGGAGACCAGGATGAATAAATGAATAGGGCAATTCATCATTTTTCTTTTTACAAATTGTCAACAGGTGACTTGCAGTTGTCTTAAAAAAAGTAGTCACCAGTCACATTTTTGCAATTAGTAACAGCTAAAAGTAGTTATTGTCTGAAAGTTCACCACAGCCAGTATGTCTGGACTGTGGTTGCTGAAATTCATCTGTAGAGCTGGGATGGTTAGTTTTGGCTGGACACACAGCTATAGGTATTGGGTTTTTTCAGTAAGTTCTGAATTTTTGGCACAGAAGCTCATGGTTTGAGCTAATCTTCATTTCCTCATTGCCCTGGTTTCAAACAAAACTGTTCCTTATTTGAAACTGAAATTTTATCCAGGGTGAAAGGAGACAGTTAAGAGGAGAAAGAGAGAGGGTTAACATTTATCTAAGAAAGACTGGAAATAGTGGGACAGCTCTGCTAGGGATGTGAGGAAGAATGCTGCTGCCTTCAACTCAGGAATCAAAGATGAATCCTCAGACACAACGATGCTCTGAAAAAAATGGGGTTCTGGATCAGCTGTATGCTCTGTTCCCCTGTATCTCCCATGATATAACACAATCTTTTCTTGCTGCATACATATTTGCCCTTCACTTTTTCCAGAACACATCCTATACCAAAACTTTTAGTCTTTGTCTAATTTGGTGTACACTTATTAAATAAAATATTGACATTTCTGTATGTTAGAAATACCTTTTTCCCAATTGTTTCCAAAGCTGTCTAGGACCTTGCATAGTCCATGAATGAGACACAAAGGTCACCTGCAGAAATACTTACTGGTAAGGAACCCAGAAAATAAATCACAACTGTTGCTAAAGGAAATTTCTCTGAAACTCTTTTTTTTCCCCAGCTGCAGTATTTATGGAACATGTTGATATATGCATCCATCTCTACATTATAGCCAGCTATCCTCAGAAAGACAAGAAGCCATACTCATTTCTTCCTGCTATAAGGAACAAGCTTTCAACTTTCTTAAAATGATAGTCCATTGAAAAGAAAATATGAAAAATCCTGGATCTTCTGTGGTGAATGAGCATAAGCTGCAGTTTTGTCTGAGTCTTTTGCCACTTAATTTTTTCCTTTGCACATATGTGAAACTGGGCAGATCCTGAACAAGATTCCTGCCAAGATTCTGATCAAACACTCACTCTCTGCACCTGCCTATTATTTTACCACTATGCACCTGCAAACCAGTTTCAAGAGCCTCATTATTGCTCACTTGTCTCTGGCCTCATTCTGACAAACTTCACAGACAAAATGCCACATTTCCTTTCTAATGATCATCACATCAGTTCCAGCTCTGAACAGCCTCTAATAATTTCTCCTGGTTTTTTTTTTCTCGTGCTCACTGCTCACCAAATATGTCATAATGAATAGTGATACAGCAGGCTGAAAGGAGAGTTAGTGCAGTTCCTAGAAAGGGAAATCTGCTTAAAAAAAATAAATCAAATCAGAAAAATCCAGACTCTAGGTAAAAGTTATAAAAGAAGGGGGGAAAAAAAGAAGGAAAAAAGGAAAACATCCCAACAAGAGTATAGAGTATAACTGAAAACAGTGCTCTTTTCACTTTCCCGGAATTTCTATTTAGACATTCATGAATGTTTCTGTATGTGGAGAGGCATCTTCTGCAGCTGGGCACAGCCCTTGTATTGTGTCTCAGTCCTTAATTTCTGTTCTGTTTGAAAGATAAAGGGACCCAGCAGTGACCTTTCTCTTTGCTGCTGGTACTGCCACCAGCCAGACTGGAGCCTCAGCTCAAGCCAGTCTGGGGACAACCAGATACAACTCCAAGCCCTGCCTTTAGGCTCTTCCTGGCTGCCTGCTCTATTTCCCCAAAAGATGTACTTGGAGCTTAATGTCTTTTCACTAACCATAAAAAAAAGAAAAAAACCCTTTTCTACTTGGGACCTGAGGTGTCCTGGGTAGAGAACAGCCCACATGTGCATGAAAGCTTGGCCACTGCTCTCGTGAATGGCTTTGATTCCTATGCCAGGTTGTTCTCCCAAGGCAATATATATATGAATATCTCCTGAAGGTGTCATGAATCTGCTTCATGGTACAATTGACAGGCAACCAGTAACTGCAGCAAACACCCTTGCCTAAATCTTGTGTGTCTAAAGAAGTGCTTCAGGTATTGTATATTTTCTTTTCTACAGTAGCAGTTAAGCTTGTAAAAATATACTTCATCCAACATCGCCTGTAGCTACACATGCATGAGGGAGACAGGGTACAACCCTCCCTTTGAGATCCTAGATGGGTGTTTCCCAGAGGGGCTTTTCACTGTGTTGCTGAGCATGGGTATGCAGGGATGATGAACAAACAGGTGTTTTAAAGAGATACTAGTATGAAACTGTAATGAGGAAATCAAACATTGATGCCTTTGTTTTGTCCTGCTTTGTTAAAAGAAGTGGATGTTTAATTCACCAGAAGGCACTCAAAGAGGATATTGTATTATATGTGCTCTTCCAAAGGCACAACAAGGGGTAAATATTCTCACCAATTAGGTAGCCTAAGGGGAGTAAACCATCTCCAGAAGAGAGCCTTGTGCACAGCTGTGGCATACAAATAGAAGATTTATTTAGATGTGTTGATCAAGATGGAAGGGAAGGGTTCTGATCCAGCTAGCAAAAGCTCTAGTCTCATTAGTGCAAGCTTCTGTGTTATAAACCAGGACCAAAATGGGAGAGGAAAAAAGCAGAACTTGGATTTGTACCATCAAAGAGAGAATGAGATTTACCCTGTGAGTCACAAGTCGCAAACCAAAGTATATATTAATCTTTACCCTGACACATTTCTTCCATCCATCAGATCTAGCATTGTGCTGGTTTAAGAGTGAGGATACATCATGTCATTCATGACACATGATGACTCCCAGATGTTCAGAGAACTGTGCTACCCAGTGGAACAAATGGGTGTTTACAGTAAAATAATACCAAATTTAGCAATATTGAAGCCAAAGTTACAAGTTAATTAGTGCAAGAGTCCATAAAACCCATGATATACGGGAGCTCATACTTCTTCAGTAGATCCAGACATACAAATTAAGGAAAAAGACTGACAATTGAATAAAAAGAATAAAAACTAACCAAACAAAAAAAACCACCCAGAAAGTCTCCAAGAGAAGCCAGAAGAAGTAACACTACTGCTGAGTTCTGATGTAGGTTGTCTGCTGGAGTTCCTTGTGATGAATAAAAGGAGCTCTGATTCAGGTGCTAGTCAATATAGTCATACGTAACACCAACCAAATCAGTGAGAAAGAAAGTTGAGAGAGGGAAAAGGATCTAAATACATCTTAGTGAGGCTGTGAACGTCTTAACTGACTATAGCAGCTCATGATTCACAGAATCACAGAATAGTCATGGTTGGAAAGGAACTCTGAGACCATGTCCAATCATACACATGTGCAACGAGCAAAAACAACCTGCTACGATCTCAGGCACTAGAGCATGCCCTAAAGTGCCACATCCACACGTTTTAAATACCTCCAGGGATGCTGACTCAACCACCTCCCTGGGCAGGCTGCTGCAGTCCCTGACCACTCTTTTAGTAAAGAAATTCTTCCTAATATCTAATCTAAACCGCCCCTGATGCAAATTCAGACCACTTCCTTTGGTCCTGCCATTATTCACTTGAAAGAAGAGACCAACACTCACTTCTCTACAACCTCCTTTCAGGTAGTTGTACACGGCAATGAGACCTCCCCTCAGCCTCCTCTTCTCCAAGCTAAACATGCACAGTTTCCTCAGCTGCTCCTCCTGTGACTTGTTCTCTACACCACTCACCAGCTTGGTAGCTCTCATGTTCCAGCACCTCAATGTCCTTCTTGTAGTGAGGGGCCCAGAACTGAATACAATATTCAAGATGCAGCCCCACCAGTGATGAGTATGGAGGCCCAATCACTTCCCTACTTCTTCTGGCCACACTATTCCTGATACAAGCCAGGGTGCTGTTGGCCTTCTTGGCTACCAGGGCACACTGCTGCCTCATGTTGAGTTAGCTGTCCACCAGTACCACCAAGTCTTTTCCTGCTGGGAAACTTTCCGGCCACTCCTTCCCAAGCCTGTAGCACTGCCTGGGGTTGTTGTGACCGAAACACAGGACCTACCACTTGGTCTTATTGAACGTTGTACATTTGGCCTTGGCCCATAAATCCAGCCAGTCCAGGTCCCTTTGTAGAGCCTTCCTACCCTCAAGCAGATCAACACTCCCAACCAATTTAGTGTCATCTGCGAACTAAGGGTCTACTCAATCTCCTTGTCCAGATCATTTATAAAGATACTAAACAAGATTGGCTCCAAAACTGAGCCTTGAGGAACACCAGTGCTCACTGACCACCAACTAGATTTGACCCCACTAATCACAACTCTCTGGGCACGGCCATCCAGGCAGTTTCAGCTAAGAACATGACAGGTCTCATTGGAGGCTAGTTGTTCTTACACTTCTCAAGCATACTGAGGAGGTCAATGAGCAGCTGGACAAGATGGCCACATACCTGAGGCTGTGGAAGGGGATGTGAAATTGGGCCTCTCTGACTTACACAA
The DNA here is from genome assembly GCA_038090715.1 of Florisuga fusca. Lineage (NCBI taxonomy): Eukaryota > Metazoa > Chordata > Aves > Apodiformes > Trochilidae > Florisuga > Florisuga fusca. The sequence goes on along the minus strand of JAAWXA010000001.1, from coordinate 25,435,883 downwards.
ACTGAGGCAAAATGCAATCTTTCCCTGGGCTGCCATGGTGATGGTGTCTCAGGGATGTTCAGGTCAAGACCATGATAGGCAAGGAAAATTAAGGACAATTCATAAAATCACAGAACTGTTTAGGTTGGAAGGGACCTCACAGATCATCTAGGTCCAACCCCCTGACATGGGGGTTGGACTCCTACTAGACCAGCTTGCTCAAAGACCCATCCAACCTGGACTTGAACCCTTCCAAGGAGGGGCAGCCACAACTTCTGTCTTGGGCAACCTGATCTAGTGTCTCACCATCTTCACAGTAAAGAATTTTTTCCTAATATCTAATCTAAATCTACCCTCTTTCAGCTTGAAACCATCTCCCCTTTTCCTATTGCTATACGCCTTTGTAAAAAGATCTTTTCCAGCTTCTCTATAAGGTCTCCACAGAGCCTATTACTATGAGAAAGACACAGTCTGTGATAACATAAAGAGTGGAAAATGGTAAACTCTGGAACCAGACACTGCTATATCCCACTGACTTTGAAAGTGGGTAGCTCCCTGTTAAAGGCTGTGTATCTAAAACTCTCTAGATCTGCTAAATCATCCTTATTCTCCCCAAAGTTTGTCAGTACTGAACAAAACCAAGCAAACAGTAATCCCACCCTCCACCCCCCATTCTCTTGCATTTCATGTCAATACCAGGAGGCAGGAGCAGCCCAAGGAGCAGATGGTGCTACCAGCAATGGGGATCCTGATGATCCTGAAGAGCTCCCTGGAGCCAGAGTTCAGATAATGAGAGGGGGCCAAATGCCAGCATTGGCCTGGATACTTTCATTATTCTGTGCTAGAGCAGCAGATTCGTTTTCCATAAAGCGGTAACTAGGCCAATTTCTAATCTGGATTGCAGTGCTGAAAACAACCTGCAAAAAACAGGTGGCAGCCTCCTTTTACATAAGCCAAAAGAAATAAAAATGCACTTGAATTGCCATTGAAAATATGGTAAAATAATTCTTTTCCATCTGCTAAAGCAAACCTTGGGAGGAAGTGAATTAACAGGTCTCCACTATCAGACACTATGAGCTAGGCATTGCTGCTCGTTAATTAATATTAACATGACAGTGATTGATTGCCTATATGTCTTGCACGCATTAATCAAAGGTGAAAGCTGCGTGTGCACTTTGTATATCACTCTCAAACCCCACTGGCACACTCGCCCTTCCTTCCCAGCTGTTTACAGCAGTGTTTGCTTGCCGAAGGTCATCCCTGTTGCAAGTGCACCACAGCAAAGGCCATTCCTCCTCCATCATCTTGGTGCACCCTGCCCAGCCTGTGCCCTGCAGGTCAGGTTATTAAGTGCACAGTGCCCGTCTCCTCCACTTTGAAGTCAGCCACAAATGATGAATTCAAGATGCCAACCCCAGAGTCATTTACAGAAAGGGTTTTTACAAAGAAAAGGATGTCCTTCCAGAACAATTAGATCTGGGGGCCATAATTAACACATCTCCACTGCTGTTACAACAGCGTAGCACTGGTCACCCACACTGACGTTCATCTAGCCAGAGTGATCCCCAAGGAAGGATCCCCAGCACCATTTAATTATCCCAGACTTCAGCCTATTGCTCAAGAGGGTTGTTTCTGTGGGTTTCCTGCTAAAAATACCCCATGTACCCTGTCATGGAAAAGTAGACTTCCCCTCAATCCAAACACAGCCAGTTTAATCAAGTCAGAATGTGACCTGTCCCTGTCCCATCCAAAAGGGAGAGAGAGCAGTTTCTGTTTAAACAAGAGAAAAAAAGTTAGGTCAAGTCCTTGTCTCATCCATGGTAATGTAAATCCAGAATAACTGAATAAATATAACTGGAGTTATAGCTTTTGTAAACAGGTATAAATTAGATCAGAATCGGCTTGAACACATGCAAGTTTTTAAGACTCTTTGGCATCTTTTAAACCTCAGTTACTGCTTAGATGTTCAGTCAGCCTGAGTCCAGAATTTCAGCTGCCCATTATTCCTGTGACTACTCACAAAACTGAGTTGTCACCCAACAGAACATGCCTGATCTGTATTTGCACAATACTGAAATTTGAAATTTGAGAGTCCACATCTGAGGGACACCATGACAATAAAGCATCAAATAGGGCTGATAAAAAACAAACAAATTAAGATGTTCATCTCAAGAAATTATGATTTATATTTCAGACTGAGACTTAGCATCCAGATCTTTTCCCCCACAGAATCGAAAGTTCAGAACATATTTTTAGTCTGAAATGTTGGAACATTTTGCCTGAAAAATAAACATTTTGACATTACCAAGTCAGAATGTATACATATGGTTTGTCAACAAAAGTAGGTTGGAAATCACAGAGGAAGAGGTTTTCATTTGAGGTTTATCTGGTACTTCCTGCTTTTTGAAGAAATAGCGCTATCGTGTCCAGGTCAAAAAGTTAAGAAGTGCTCAAAAACACTAACAATTAACTGCCCACTCTCCTTTAATCTCAGATCAGTTTGATTTCAGTTTGGATTATCCCTGATTTTATTCAAACTACTTCATCTACTGTTCTGGCTGCACCACCAGATACAGAGATCTGAGCCACTGATGACTTCTGCATGATCCAGGCTTAGAAATGTAGGATAACACATAAATGCTGTATTATTTTTGAATAGGGTTTTATGGACCAGAAGTTTTATTTTTCACCTTTAAGGATGAACCATTTAAGGATGAACCAGTTGAGAGAGCTAAGAGGTTTCTACAGCAAATATATTTAGAGCGGTTTGAATTCCTTGCAGCTACTACTTTTCTTGTAGTCTAAAAAGACTCAGCACTCATGTAGCACCTGAATGACAATCCTACTACCATCACAAAGCATCTGAATGAGTAAACAACTGTCAGTTCAATTATTTTTTTATTTTTTTTTAACACTGAAATGCAGAGAACAGCTGCCTTCCAGGGACCAGGGCATATAAGTTCAGGTGATAAAAGATTTTAAATCTGTGCCCTCAACTTGGAACAGAATTGCACAGTCATAAGAATTAAACTTGTCTTGCTTTTATTTCAGATTCTTATATGCACTCGTCTTCTTGATTCTGTCAAGAACTTGAAATGCCCAGAATAATTAATTTTCCTCAATGTTTCTGGCTTGCCTTCAAGCAAAGTATCTGGAATTGGACAAATAACTTCCATCTATTATACCCTACCAATGAGAGCCTAGGAGAGTTACACAAATTGTCAATGCTTGTGCAACAGTAGTTGACCAGAAAATTACAGCATTTCTTCCATGATTTTGGAAGATTTTACAAACAGAGTGTGTGTGTATATATATATACACATACATATATGTTTGTATATATCACGGAATATGTACACGTGTGTATAGACATATGAATATACATATATAAAGATTCCCAGTATGAAACCAAGACTGTTTTTCTCTACCATACACCTACCACTACCTATCGTTTGTTCTGTGGTAATATATTAAATGTGGTTCATTCATTTGTCCTTTGGAAGTTACGTCTTATCTAAAGATACTCAAGCAACCACAAGCAAAAAAAAAATAAAAAATTATACCACATTTAGATTGTTAAAGACCTGCAAAATATTGCAATGAATACTGAAGACAGAGTAGAAGTGTATGAAGCTTCATAGTCAATTCTCAGTTCATTTTATTCTGATTTGATTTAAACACATTGCTCAGTCTAAAACAATAAACAACAGAGCTGGAAAAAGTACATGCACGTATTTTTTAAAAAAAACTATGCTTTCATTACTGGTGGTTAAGTAGTTATTTCTAAAACTGTATTAAGAACTTACACTAGCTTCCTGCAATAATAATAGCTGGAAAAAGCAGATACCTTAATATTAAGTATTAATTAATAATAAGTATTAAGATACATAATATTCATTAAATGAGATCATAAACAATACCATTATATCAAGGGTTTACTTTCAGGTAAAAGTCAATGTGCTATTGCCTTGTGTATGCAAACTAAAGTCCTGAATCTGAGGGACCAGATGCTACATGGTAACATCCATGAGAATGGCTAAGCAATGGTAAAGACATGCAAAATTGGGATGCAGGTTTAAAATTTTAAGCAGTAGTTTTTCTTTCTCAATATAAATTTTAAACAATTGGATTCTCAATTATGTTCTAGCAAAAGAACACTTAAAATCCAAATGTCTGATGTAACATTCAAGTATTTTGCAATACATCAAGTTCAGAGTCCCCTAATTTTTTTCCTTTTACAAAACTCCTGGAATGTCTTACTCCTGAACTCATTTTAGTTGCAGGGGATTAACTATTTCCTGATGGAAGGAGTCAGTGTTGGAGAACAGGTGGTTGAGATGTAGCATTTAATCAGTTTGATCGCACCATCTCTCTTACTTCAAGGATTCCTTGATAAAGTAATAATGAATTGAGTATATCAATATAGTAATCTTCACACTGTACTAGTATTAGCACTTTCAGATAATGTTTAACTTAAACTCCTTTATAACTAAGCACTATAGCAACATCTCAGGAAATTTAAATTGCTGCATGAAACCAAAAAGAAGCATAAATTATTTTAGGGGAGAAGATTCTGCAGCTCATATCTTTAAAGCAAAAGCTCTGGGAATTGGAGAGGGATGCAACAAATTAACATACAACATCTTTTAATTTGGCCCAGTGAATCCAAAAGTCTAAGTGAATAAGCATAGGACTTCAGGATTTTCATGGGTTGAAGACATGATTGAAAGGTCTTAAAGTAAAATAGCAGACTGTACAAATCTAGATGACCGATGAATTTCAACTTGCTTAAACTCACTTATGTTGATCCCGAGTCTGCCCCTTGGGATGGTACCTACTACATTAGCATTTAATATACTTGCAGAAACAACAAGTGAGTCCTAGCAGAATTGTCTGAGAGGCTTAGTTGCAAATCACTAACAATATTAAACACCTGGATGAGTGGAACAGCCTAACAGATTTCCAGGAAATGAGCAAGTTCTGGCCTGGAAACTTAGGTATTGTCTTTAAATTATAATAAAGAATTCTAATCTACATCATCCCCAAAAGGTGATCCACCACAATCAGGGAATACCAGCGTTATCACTAATTCTCTGTTGGCTGCAACTCTGTGATACACTTTGCTAGGGAGCAGCAGTCACCAAGCAGGAGATAACCTTGTCTTGAGGAGCTTTGGAGGACAGGAGTGGGACTGCTAATGAATCTCCTGCAGCATTACATACTCCAGAGCCAGGAATACAACAAAGATCTGAGTTGTGGCCCCTGTACAAGGTTCAAATTATCCTGCCAGGTGAGAGTTACATGTCACTGCACTGGTTTTCCCCCTAGCTTGTCTCTGCTTCCCCACCATACCTTAGTGGGAAAGGAAAGAGGAGACTAGGGGAAGAAGGGGAGGTGGTGCAGAGCAAGAAGATCCAGGAGCTGGATCTTTTTGTTTCCAGCTATCCACCCCCAAGGAGACGCTCACATTGGCAGCCAGGGCCCTAAATCCAAAAGCTAGATCACTGTAATCTTTCTAAACTCAGTCTAACATCCCATACCCTCATCTTGGTTGGAAATGCCCTGACTTAATTTTCCCACAGATAGGAAAAATAAAGTTTTATGTGATATAATGTTAGGAGCCTTTCACTCAGCAGATGGGCAGCCAACTTCCTGGTCTCCTAGGTAAGCAATATAGGAAATTATACTGTACTTCAGAGAGGTTTGAAATAAAATGTCTTTTGGCAACACTTAAGACTTGGGCTAATATCATAGCATTTATTTCTGTCAACTTCAGAGTACTATGGAAAAAAAGATGAGGTTCAGTCAACCACTCTGGGATTTTCTCTTTAAATATTGGCTAGATTAAGGAGCAGACTTTGCCCTACCCTAAATAGGCTTGTAATGCTACTGCCTGTTATTTCCAATTGTTGTTGCAGCAGAGCTGGCCTCGCTGCTATTGTTAAAGGTCAGTCAATATTTCCACTATAAACCTTCTTTATTATGGATTTTACATAAGTGTAATTTTAATTTACTCTGGACAAAAACACGGTGTTTCTGGAAACGAACATGTTTAGTTGTGTTCTTTAAATCTATGCTCTTTCTATTATTAATCTGGGAAATCTTTTAAAAAAAGGTCATCTCTAACCCACATTCATATTTAGAAGATTTCAAAGGTAGATGATCCCATCTGGATAACTGACTCCTTCGTAAGAGTGCTTTCTGATTTAGTACCACAGCAGTTTTGGCAGCTCACTGCATGCTATCTGAGAAACTCTGGTTATTGAGTCTTATTATTCAATAGTGGGTGGGTCACTTTGGAAAAATGAGAATCTTAAGGGAAGGTATTGTTGGAAAAAATTCAGTTCAAAACCAAAACACTGTATTTCAAAATGGGCTGTGCACACAACGAGTGTATTAGGCACAGTGCAATCCTCAGGGCAGATTATGAAAATCATTTTTGCCATTGGGCAGGAAACAAACAAACAAAAAAAAGTAGCACTGGAATCAATATCCTGTATTCTCCAAGCCTCTCTAGAAACTGAGTACTCCGTGGAACATCTCTAGGGCAACCGAATGTCCCTTTAACAGGAATAATTACCAAAGTATTGTTTTTAAATTCACCTCATTATACACCCACACGCACCATCTTTCCCACTGAAGCAATAGCTCCCTGCTGTCTATCTTTTGCCTCCCTCTATTGGGAAGAGGCCTCCTTCACAGGCAGGAGAAGCAAAGTGCCATCCAGTACCCTGGCACCGATGGGTCTGGTGGGTTATTCACTGCTCTCCCCTTGCTGCTGCAAAAATGTGGAACCCCCTCGTCCTCCCTGGGACTGAAGCTGGCCAGGGAACCCCATTCTCCCTCTAGAAACAAGAAGAGGAGGAGGGCCAGAAGAAAATACAGTTTTGATGTCACATACATTTCACTGAGGTATATATGAAAGGATAGTGGTGATACCTACAAATCTGAAAATAAATTTGTATTACATGCTACAGTATAAACTGTCACAATTTCAAAAAAGGAAAAATCAAAGTATCTCCTGATTGATTACACTTTTATTCTCAGGAAATTATTGGGTGGAAATTAAGCAATTTGTGAGGTTTCTCTCTGAACAAAGCAAAGTCAAAATTCTTTCTCAATGGTTATTTGCATTCTCTGCCCATCCCTAATTTCAGCTTTAAGTCTCTGCACATGCACGCACATACATTTGCTCATACACACCCCCATACACCTGGTACTCCATTGGGATTGCCCTGGCATGGCCCCAAGAACAGTGGATTTGGAAGCCAACACCCATATCTCATGCAGAGGACAATCCCACACCTATGGCTATGCTTTCAAACTATCTAAACACACACGAGTCCTCTGCAGTTGTATCAGAACAACTCAGAGTGTAAATTTAGACTGTTGCAGCTATCTAGATGGGAATCTAATGAAATTCTTACCGCCTCAGAAGGACTGGGGTTTGATTGAGCTCAGCCCCTTTGAAGGAGGTTAAGCTAAAGCAAAAGCCCTTCTGTGAATTTTAGAGCCAGAATGGCCACACAGGGAGTTATGCAGTTGCATGTGCATAGTTCACCAACTCGAGTGAGAATTTCCTGTGTATCTCCATAGCAATTAAAAGAAACTTACATTTTCATGCTTTTCTTTTCAGACCTAAATAGCAGAAACCCGATACTTCCAAACAAGCTTCCATGAGCTGGCACCAGAGCTGCAGTTCAGGGGATCCTAAACCTTACCATGTCGTGCATGTGCATCTGAGCACACAGACCCCCGTTTTGTCTATAATTACAGCTCTTCAGCTTTACACTCCACAATGACTAGAGGTAAGCTAGGTCTAATGTGGGAGCCAGTAAGTCATGTCCATGCAGTGATGTATTTAAGCTAAAATAGCTTGTCTCTCAGCAGGGATTTGCTTGAATTTCAGGCAGCATTAACATGGTGATAACAAGTACAAATAAGACTGGAACAAGTTCAAATGGTGGGTTGAGCTCCTTCACATCTGCCAGCATCAATTTACATACCCATGCCTTCCTATCATATTTAATTCATATTTTACAGGTCTGACCCCAAAGAGATGAAGCCTTAGGAGTTTTACAGTACAGCCAGCCATCATGATGTACTCTAGGGTGGACACAACTCTGTATGAAGAAATGGGACCACCAGCAGTGCAGGTTCGTGTGTCCACATTTTCATCACTGCTTTTCTGGGACAGTGGTGATGAGGCACCTTGTGGATTGTGGGAAGAATGAGTAAAGGAAACCACAATACAAGAGATTTACTAGAGAAAATATCTCAGCCCAGTGTTACCAAATGTAAAAAGATCCACACAGGGTATCGTCATGGAGAATGAGTCCTCAGGCTGTCATGCTGCACTATGCTTTCTGTTCAGAGAGAAGAAGAATCCTATTTTTTGGTTTATGGAGAAGTGGCCCCAGCCCAAAACAGGGAGACAGTTCTGTAGTAAGTTGGCTACATAAACGGGAGTCAAGGCTGGGCTCCCATTCTCCTGACTGAAATCAAGAACTTTCCATGCTTTCCACTTCATCTGACCCTCTTACTATTCACCTTGCCTAAAAGAGCATGACTCTTGGAGGTAATTTTAAAAGGTGGGAGTATTTCATCCTCCATTTGTCAAGGGCTTCTCCAGTCTGTATTTCTGGGTCTCTAGTGATATGATGGAAAGCCCCCTCCCTCTGAGGTTACATTATCCACATGATGGGAAAGCCTCCTAAAACATCATATTGAAACAAGCTTAAACAGAGCCAACAAGATTTCACTATAAGCTTTATGTGTAGGTTAATTATATTGCATAACTTCAGTGACTGACAATCTGCTATAGAAGAACAAAAGGTGTGCTGAACAAAAGAGGGGAACTTTTTGGGCTTCCAGCTCAAACTTTCAGTGCCATAATACCACAGAAACACAGGAAAAGGCACAGATGGTTGATGTGATATGAGCGCTAAGGTTTTATTGCTGCCTCAACTGAACAGAAGGTTTTCTGTCCAACTGCTGTGTGACCGATGCCACTTATCCTTTTGCTTTCCTGTTCATTTGCTAAGGGCCTGACACTGTTAATGCTCCACTTGTTTAGTATTTCTTTTTAGATTGCAATAGGCTGTGCTTTTTTTCACTCAAACTGCCCTTTTTTTAGTTTGGGGTTTGGTTTTTTTTTGTTTTTTTTTGTTTTTTTCTGTTTTTTTTTCTGTTTTCCCCAGATGGAAACTATCTGGAAAAAAACTCTCCAATAAAAAGAGAGATCAGCAACTTGTGGAATGTGTTTGGGACAGCTTGGGAAGAATAGACTTCTTGCACTCAGAGAGCATACACTATTTATCTTGCATTACTCCACTTTTTTCCAAACGTGTTTTATATAACATGACAGGTTATCACTCCTTGCCTTTGGCTACAGATGGGTAGGACTGCAAACAATCAAATGCAAATAAAGAACAGTCTACAGCAGACACACTATTGTATTGTCATGGCATCACTCCTACTCATTCCGATTAGTCAAAGCACTCCCTTTGGTTGGGTTATTTGGATGGAGTTTGGGTGGAGACTGAGCGTGTGGGTGGATGGCTGTTTTCCAGCAGAGCAAACACTCTCCTCGGGGGACGTCCCTTACGACAAGGAATTCCTCATGACATCATGGGCTGCTCGATGCTGGAGTGATGTGCTTGAGCTGGAATTGCTCCCATTGCATTGTATAATACAGCCAAAATAGGATGAGCAAATCGTACAAGAATAATCAATTTAGAGGCGTGGCTGTTCTTATGCCCAATTTTTTCCTTCTCAATAGTGAGATGTGCTTCAGAAAGGCAGCTTCCAACCTCAAGAAAAGCCAGATGCACATATTGACTGTGATTAGCAGAGCTTTTGTTTTGTTGCTACTATTTACAAAATAACAAGTCCAAAAAACATTTTCCCTATCAAAGTCAATTAAAGAAAATCACCTTCACACAACCTCATAAAATAACTTATCCTTTAAAAAAGGATCAAGTCCTTTACAAAACTTTAAGTCAACCACACTATGGATTTAAATCTGTGTTTATTATCAATAAAAGGGTTGACATTTTCTTAGGGGAAAAAAAGGAATAGGAAACAGGGGCTAGATGAATTAAGGAACTGTTCTAATTCATGGGAAGCCCAAGGGATGTTTACTCGGTTGCTTAATCTCTGAAAAAAGTTCACACAGTGTACAGATCAGGTTGGTACCAGTATCAACAAACGACATCTCTTCAAAACATAACACATTCTGGAAATTAATCAGTGAAGAGCAAGTTTGGGATGAGAAATCTCTTTTTCACACTTTTTGGTTAACTGTGCACAGCAATTCCTGGCCAAGACTACTAAAAACTACAGTACAAGGAACCCCAGGATTTGGATATATGACCTTCCCTGTATAACTACCAGGCAGAGGTTTAGAGCAGGAGTTTTCACTCCTATTTTCCATACCTTATTTGACTTCAGAAAACTGACTAGAGTGATTTCTACATACTTGTGTTTTTTCAGTTGGGAAAAGACAGATGAGTATGACTACACATGTGCTGGGCTACAAATACCATATTCTGGCATGATGTTATGAGAAGAATGTGATAAGAGCTGATGGGTTGCAGTGCACAAGACCTGACATTAAGAACCATTAAAAAAAACACCCCAAAACATATAACCAAACAAAACCAAACAAGCCACCTTGTCTCAAAAAGTTAAAGCTTTTGTCTTCAGCAAAGGATGCAATCAAGAAACTGCATAGATTCAGTGAGATGTCATGACCCAGTATTAGCAAAATAAAATTCTCCCTGTAAAACTGAGCTAATCTTCCAAGGAAAATATCATACAGTAATGATAATTCTGTGATAAACTTGCCTATAATAAAGAGAATTATAGGAGCATGTACCTTGGCTACATCTCTGTCTAGAATCTGCTCACAAGGAGCGTGGTGAGACGGAAGAAGATTTCCTTCTTCTGCGCTACAAAACAGACCATAAGCCCAAACACAGTTAGAGTAAGATAGTTTCCAAGAATAAGCAACATTACAACACATCTTTATTACTCAATGGCTCAAATCCTCATTTGTAATGAATCAACAGGTTCCCCAGAAGATGAATCTCTTTTGCAGTTCTCATGATAGTTCGGGCTCAGGATCTCTCCCTAAGGAATGAGTGAGGCAGTTCTGCCCCCAGGACACTGTCCTCCCACACTCAAGGGTCTATGGTACTTCTCCTTGACATCATGTTACACAAACACACTTCACAGGCCCCAACACACCTTTTACATTATTTTAAGCATTTTGCACTGAGGAACACGTGCACATTTTTACACACATGTGTAAGAGCCTACAGGGCCCCAGAGGAGATGCTGACCCCATGGCATGCAAACAGGGACACAGTCAGCTCACTAGAAAAGAAACTCGCCTTGAGCAATGCTTAGTCTTAGGATTAGCTGCAAACAAGAAGGATATTTTCCTATCTGAAAAGTACATATTTTGAGAGGTACACCTCTTGTGAATGTTTTCCCAAGTGGCTCCCAGTTGTACCTCGGTTAGCAGTGGTATTAGAAAGAAGGTGAAAATAACCTCTGGCATAGGGGAGAGGTAACACCACTAAATTCCCCCAATAATCCCTGATATTTAAGAGATTGCTCTAAACCCTGCAGCATAAGATTTTCAATTCATGAAGAACACATGTTCTTTATTTGGGTTATTACTATTATTCCTATCAATGTACAGTGTCACATTCTCTCCAGCTGGTGCTCAAGAGCTGATGAAATCAGCACAGGTGACCAGCAATTTAAGCAATCTTTTCTCCTTCCAGTCCCATTTCTCACTCTAATTTAATCAGCTTATTTCTCTGCCATTTTTTTCAGCCTGCTTTATCATGTTGTTCTCTCCAAGGCATGCTACAGCTAAGACTCACCTACACACTGTGTCGCTGGCATCTTAAATCACTGCTCTGGCTCCAGGGTAGCTATAGGAGTATCAGCATGTACCAACTATCCCTCATTAAAATTCAGCAGCTCTGGAGTGGAGGAATTGTGCAACTCCATTGTTCCTGCTCTGTGGTTGCAGGCATTCCTATAATCTCATTATGACTTTTGGGTGGTTCACATGCATATTTACACTTTAATTTTCTCTGCTGTAGGTTCAAAGAAGAGTGTGTAAAATAATATATGACTCTTGGTACTGGGAAAAGATTAAAAGTCTAAAAAAAACACAAAGTGATCTGACAGCACTACAATGCAGAAATAACACTAGAGTATGTGCTGTAAGAAAAAAACAAACCTGTATACTTTTTCTGGGAGGTTTTATATTTCTGTTTTTGAAGAAAATATTGCCTATGAAAAGCTTCAGGTTAAATATAGGTTCTTATATTTTAAGCACAATATATATCAAAGTGGGGGCTTAGAGCCCTTTTCAAAGACCAGATAACCATTTTAGTAGCCATCAAATAAATACAAAATAAATTTGCACTGCCTACCTACCTCAGGGATCTCACAGTCATGTTGCCTGTGTGCTGACATGCACCACATTTCACCATGCTAGAAAAGATGCCAGGGTTTTATATTGTATATACAAGTCCTCATTTATCATTAATCCAGAGGAGCATATTAGTAAAGCCATCTAAATTCAAAGGAAATACTGAAGCCTACCTTCCCACAAGCAATTTTGCATTAAGGGAGCCAGAGAAAGAGGTGAAGGGAAAAGACTTCCCTGTTGGTTGAGAAATCCTTGTCCAAAAGGATTCAACAAGGGATAACTCAATGTATTTGAAATTTTGCATAACGCTTACAAAATAATACAGATGAACCAGCCTTGTAAGATTGTAAAGAAGTCTGCCTGTTAGTGATTCCCAGGAAAAATGCTTTCAACACACACAGTTGAGGAAGATACAAAAGCAAAAGGAAGAACTTGAAGGAATCCTGACCTGAGAGGGGAAGAGATCCCTCCACACCCAGCTGTGCTAAAACACTGGCAACGTAAGCATTAGAAACTGGATAAGACTTGAGCAACTTCAACAAGGAAGAGTGCTTGGATTTGGATCCTCAGCACCATTAATCACCTTTCCCCTGCAGAAATTGTGGCCATAGCATCCTCAAGGCTTCATAACTGGGACTGACTTGTGTCTTCCTCCAGTTTTCCCTGATGAACCTCAAATGAAATGTGTACATCTCAGCAATAGCTCAGTAGGAAGATGTACTGAACTCTTTCCACTCTAGTCTTTTCATGACTCACCTATATTATTTACATCTGCTTTTATTTACAGAAATGAATTTACATTTCTATTCATATATATTTTATTAATATAATGCATGTAGGGATTTAGTGGCACAGAGAGGAAAAGAGCAGACAAACCCCCATCTATTTCTCAACTACAAGACTTCAGATACTCCAGCACTTGGCTTCTCTATGTGGACCTTCAAGAGACAAGAGACAACTGCAGTGGCTGTCTTTGGAACACGAACAAAAGGAATGCAGCAGACACCAATGCTAGAGGGATTCTGGACAAGGAGCTATACACCTGTAGCTGTTTAGAAGAGTATCTCTGCTTTTACTTCATTTCTCCACTTATAAAAGAAAAGCAATCTATCAGATAAGGTGGTGAGAGGAAAGAAATATTTAACTAAGGTAAGAGGTGCTGTGCATCAATACTGCAGTCAATGGTAGTAGGAGGCTCAGCAGCAGCTTCAGGAAGCCAGGAGGCCCTGCTCCATGCTTCCATCCATCTCAGGCACACATGCACACCCCATAGGGATTCTTTCTTCCCTTTTCCACTTTCTTCTTTTTGAGAGCATGGAAGAAGTAAGAAGCAGCAGCAGCTACGAAATTTCTCCTTTTTGTGGTTTAATGCTGAAGTGTGTGATGTCAGGCAAATTAAAAATAGGGCAAGTTGGCAGGTACAGCTTAAATGAGACTCTTGCAGTGGAAGTGAAGTAGACAGTCTAAAATGGGTGGCTGGCACAGAAGACTTAAACAGAAAACCTTGTGTTTACTGGTCCATGATCAAGAAAACCTTGTTGGCCTAAATGCTTTCCTATATATATTAATGTACTTCATTACACAGAGTCCTTAACCATAGTAAGCAAAACATTACCAGTGGGAAATCCATAAAAGTTGGAACTCACAGAGCAGAATGTTTCCATTTTTTTGCCTCCTCTCTCCCAGTAGTCAATCGAAGAGTAAACAATACTTAACCTTTCCTCAGATGAATTATTTGTAAGCTTTTCCCCACTGGACTTCCCACTCAGTGCAGAATAACATACTTACCCTCTCTCACACACACACACACACACAAAATCTTTAAATTCCAGAGGAAACATCTTAGCACCTTTTGCCTGACCCAAAGAAAATAGTCCATAAACCAGTAAAATCTTTATTAAGAATAATGGGCAAGGAAATGGCTAGAAAAGTAGTTTCTGAAAATCCAGCAGCAGAACAAAACAGGAAAATGTCTGGGTTTTGCATCTGAATTTTACAAACACCCACTTTCTAGCCAGCTGTCTGCTCTCTCACCGTAAGAATTTTGGCCTTTGCTTCATCACACTGATTAAACTTTTCAGGTTTCAGTGGCTACTTTCAGGAATAAAAATCTGGAGGTTGTTTACAGATGGAGAAGTATGACCAGGGTTCTGTAAGTTAGTACAGAAACTCTAAATAAAATCATTATTGAGAGAAATGGAAACTCCTTTGTTAGTTCTAGAGCTTTTAAATTTTTGAGTCTTTTCTACATGATTTAAACGCATGCAGATCACCTGCGTTATCTCCTATTATACATATATATGTGTGTGTATATATATATATATAGAAAGCATATGTGTAACCATTGGCTTAATAAGACAATCCTTTTGTTCGAGGAGTTTGGAATATAACCATTTGACAGATAATCAGGCACTCTGAATGTGCTTAAAACAGGAAGCATTCCAGCATGGCCACAATATAGCCAAAACATTGTTTGCTTTTAGAAAGTTGAGAATGGACAAAGTTTCTTTTTTGTTATTTCTCAAATAAAAACATTTGAGGGTATGTACCTTTTCTTTGAAGTGGCATGTTTGGTATCATGTTGAGTTACAAAAAAAAAAGGTATTCTGAAAGACAAGGTTTGTTTGTTTTTTTTAATCCAATATCATCAGTGATTTTTTTTTTCTGACACACTTAGTGTACATGAAGATATTTTTCCTAGGAAAATTTCTAGCAGTTTTCTTTCATATTCTATAAAGTCTAGATCAGAGAAGTGCTGTTAGTAGGATATGTCATCTATCAGGCAGGACACACAGAACTCCTGACTGGAAGCTGAAGTTGATCATATTCAAGTAGGAAATACAAAAACAACAAAAAACCACCCAACCCAGCCCAGCCCAACAAACAAACCCCCCACACCCCATCACACAAAAAACCCAAACAAAAAGCCCAAGCCAACCAACCAAAAAACAACAACAACGAAAAACCAGCTAAGAGTAACTTCTCCAGGGTATTGTAATTCTATCATCACTTGGAATCTTAAATCAGGATTGGATGCCTTTCTAAAAGATGTGCTCATGGCTAAATCACAGATTAATGGTCATTGATAGTTCATGTACTTGATAAGGAATAATACAAAAATAGCAAGGTCAAATTCTTCAGATGTTTTTACACTGCAGGTCAAAGTGAACAATCATATTGATCCCTCAAGAATTTTATATTCACTGACATCAACAACAACAGTAATAACTATCACGTGCTTCTATTCTTTGATTTAAATCCTGTTTACAAGCAGTGAAGGAGGCGACGAATATCATCAGACCTGTGAGCTGTTTGCATCTTAAGTCACTTTGAAAGTGAGATTTAAAGAATCCTCCTGGCTCTAATCCTTTACCGTGATGCATACCAATCAATTTCAATGTCAGTACTGTAGATGAGTTTTTCCTCAAAGATACATCAGGGGTCTACCATATATTTCACACCGCACAGGGGAGACATGTTTTTTTCAGCTAAACCTGCCAGGTGAGGTTCAGATCTTCAGAAATCTTTGTAGTAATGAACATCATTGGTCTAAGAGGTCACAAGGGAAAAAATATCAGAGACAGGCAAAAAGATGAAGCTTTTACAGGTGGATGTTTCTGACAACAGCCCTCCACTGTGAACTAAAGCACAAGGCAGAGGTCCCCAATATCAGGGGTACAAGCAGCAATTACTACAAGCAGTAATCAGTTCTGCTACTTCAATAATACAACTGTTGCAGGGCAGCCTTGGAAATTGGCTTGTTAACCCTGCTGGAAGGCAGAGCTATAAAATTATGCTGTATAAAACCAGCATACAACACTGTTCCAGGTGGATAGATCACCTTGACTAACACTAGCTTGAGAATAACTTCACTTACAGGTTTGCTTTAACCACTGAAGATCTGTTTGTTTAATACTAGGACGAGTAGGGCTGTGATTTATTGCTATCGTTTTCCAGAGAGAATGAGGATTTAAAAATAGTGGGTAGAGGGGTAGTAGGTGCTGAATTTCTTCTTTAGACTGATTTTGGTCTTCCCACAGTTTCATAGACAAGGTAAGTAAGTCACAAAATCTCACAGAGCCAGTGTTTTAGTCTGCCAACAGGTAAGTTAGAACATTGCCCACCTTGGCTGTGGAAGACAGTATGGATAACTGGATAACTCCAAAGAAAGTGGCTCAGAAACTCTCCATCATCTACTCTGAATGAAGAATTTCTGACCAAACCTCTCCTAAAGGAAAACGTGGTTCCTGATGTGACAAATTCCTTTGCAGCAGCATGAGTTGCAGCAGAAAACAAAACAAACAAACACCAAACCACAAAACAAAAACATCAAAACAAGCAAACAAACAAAAAGGGAAAAACAACAAACAAACCACATAACAACCAGCACTTCATCTTTGGCAGCCTGGTCTAGATTTGGGGCAAGTTGTTTAAAACTTAAGGGGGTTTTGTCTGGCTTTTTTAACTAGAAGCCTTCCCTTTTTCGATTAAAGACAACAAAAAGTCAGACTGGGATTGCGAGATTCCTATCTGAGATTTACAGTCCTTCTTGTCCCTAAGAAATTTTGAAAGTTTTGGTAATTTATACAGTTTCTTTTTTTAAAATGTTACACACAGGACTAGAAAATAATCAGCTGTGTAGCAAGGCATGGAGCTGAGAGGAAAGGAGCAGAGAAGCCACTAAAGGCTTTCAAACTCCTCCAGTTCTGTTCACTGGGAGCTTTTCAGAGCAAGTGTACATCTCCAAGGTGATCCCCACAGCTCCACCCCACCTGTGTCTTCCCTCTGATCCCTGACAGCCCTTGAATTCCATGCCCAACCCAAGTGGCCAGCTCTTCCCTGTCCATGTTCCTCCTTTCAGGAAAGCACTTTATTATTTTTTAAAGTGAAACTCATGATTTAAAATCTAGTTTTGTCACATTAAAAGGTGCTTTCAGAAACATTTTTTTCTCAATCACATACAGGCCCTAAATCCAGTGGAACTGCCCAGATGTTCCTTTTCTAACCATATAAACTGAGGTCTCTCCTACATTCACATCAGCTTTTGAACCTCTTGCTCTCAGAACTAAATTTGCAAAGAGTTCCAGAAGGGTCCCTCTTGTCTCTGGAGAAATGACTAAGGGCTACATGCATTTTTGGCAATACAGAAATTACTCTAATGGCCAGCTGCAGCTCTGAATCTGCCATTTGAAGGGAGGATAAAGACTTGGGTGGTGTTTCATCAGGAGGAGAGAAAACCAAGGAATAAATGTGACAAAGACTCTTCCAATACATAGGAACACTGAAGAAGAGATAGGTGATTAATTATTCTTCATAGTCAGCTGGAGAGGGAAGAGGAGGAGCCAGCATAAGTTTTAGGTCAAAGACTACCTAGGTCAGATATTAGAAAAACATGTCAGTGGTGACATACTGGAACAGGCATACTAAAAGTGTGGAATCTTCTTCACTGAAATTGTGCAGAACAAGTTTAGATAGACATCACTTGAATAGACAACCCAGAAATGTGGAATTTCCTTCACCAGGGTTTTAAATAAAATGTTAAGATAAACATCTGGTAGGCATGGCTTTGCTACACGTGATCCTGCTTCATGCAGCATAGTGACCTCCAAGGTTCCTTCCAGCTCTCCATTTCTGCAGCTCTGTGATTTATAGGGCCATGGCATATATTTGTACCATGGGTACATTCACACCTCCCTGCATGAGACATTGCACGCTCACACACACTGCTCCAAGGAGCTAAACGGACATAGTCTTTAAAAAAGCAAATGGAGAACACAAAGACTTGCTCAAGTCTTTATTCATCTAACAAATTATCAGCAACAAGACAGGTATCATCTTCAGAATCTTATAGCTCAAAGTCCAATCACCCAGCCAGCAGGCCACTTCTCATCAGCTGGCTCTGACCATCCCTCATCAAAGAGCGTATCTGAGCTCTATTATCTCCTTTGTCTCATTTTTCCTTTGCTTAATGAAAGGAAGAATAGCTGCTTGCTAGCTAGAGTGCAATCAGTTGCACCCTTCTCAGCACAGCAGAAGTTGTATATTTGCATTTTAATATTTTTTCTATTACAGACCTCCCTGTGCTACCATACAGAACACAGCCTCTAATCCCCTATTAACTGTATTTAGCAAACCTCAAGTGTTTCCTCCATTTGCAATCTGGCTGGGCTTCAGCCCTGAAGCACATTTCAGGTGGCTGTGGTCTAAACATTAACTCTGGTCTGGAGCGATTTGAATTACAAACCAAACAGACTGTAAATGGAATCTGAAAGTGCAGGCAGAACTCAGTCTGGGAACCTGGCTTTGTTCTCCTGAGCCTGCAAACCTCCTCTTGCACTGCTCCTCAGGCAGTCAAAAAATGGGTCGTTACTCATGGAGAGGAAGCGCAGGTGTTACATTAAAGGACTGTAAAGGGAGCCATTTGGTACCAACAATATAGATTTATTACTCATAAATTTTTAAAATTTCCTTGTGTTTTGTGATTAAAAACACATCATACTTTGATTTCCTAACCACCTCCTGTGTTTTGCTTCCAAATTTTTGACAGCCAGTTAATTATGAAGTTTTGAACTTATTTGCCAAAATCGACTGCGCATGCATTTTCTGTGTTGCAGCTGAGAAAAGTATTTAACCACAAACATACCTCTTTTCCAAAACTGCAACTGTTAAGACGTGATGGATGCTTTAATTGTTCATGTCCTCCAACAATATGGAAGCATCATCTGTTATGCAGGAGGCATCAGTGTTTCTATCCTCATAAAAAAACCCCAAGAACCAAATTAAGCTCATGTTAGTACTTCACTCACACTGAAGACTTAGAGGAAAGCTATGGGAAGTGGAAAAAGCATGTGATTTTATCCACACAGCTGGAATTTTGTAGGCTGCTTTAAATAGAGTGCAAGAGGTGATCAGCTAGACCTTGAAATAACTAAACCTAAGAAAAGTTTTGAATAGTTATAATTTTAGGCAACAAATCAGCTATTGTGCTTTCTTTGGAAGAAGTAAGCTGCTTATGTGATAAAATACAGTTGGGCACATTAGATGATCAATCACTGAACGTCTAGGACTCAGGAATGCATCACAATAATTATGATAGTTACTAGTTTTATATTGCAGGCCGAAATCAATGGGACTTTTCATGTACTGGAAATCAGGCATGTGCTTCAATAGCTTCCTGACCCAGAGACTGATGTCAAAAAAGGATAAGCATGTGCTGATACAAACCGCTGAACAACGTTCTCAGCTACTGTCATGGACATGAATTTACAGGCAGGCCCAAGGTGTCTTTGAAGTATTTGTTCTATTATAGGTTTATGTTACACACTAGTCATTCTGTCTTTTTATAGAACAGGAAATATTTTCTGCAGAAAATAGGGAAGAATATAATGGTCCTCTTTGAAGGATCCTTCTCTCTTCCCATCTCAGCTCTAATATTATACCCATATGCTGGCTGCTTTTGGACAACCATTTGTTTTTTCAAAGGCATCCTACAGCATTTAAGTAACTCTGCATCTGAAAGTTGCTAACCTTGAGGGATTTTCCACAGCTGCACCAGGAATGACTGAGAGAGATTGCTCCGCAGATACTGCTTGTGGCCAAAGTCAACAGAAAGTAGTTTGATTTCTTTCAAGATACACGTAGGTAAAATGAAGCCTGTGTTCTTAAGCAGCCCACACAGTACCCACATCTAATAAATAAATAAATCCTATTTGAACTACTTTGTTTGATTAGTTTCCTCATACAAAGCAGGAGTAGTGATTGGCTTGCTGCTCTCATGGGCTTGGGAACCAGAGTTTTCATTCAACATTTTCCTCCTTTGTGACTTCAAAACAATGACACCAGTCTGCCACAATGGAGGAAGACTTCTCCAAATTGTTCTTTGTTAGATTTGAGTAAGAACTTGTGTAAGCTAAATGCTCATGTTCTTACTCAAGCTCACTACCCAGTCTGGGGAAAGGACAACAAATGAGAGCATAGCCAGACATCACACAGGAGGGATGCAAATATTTATGAATATTTATCTGTCTTCCAAACACACTTCTTTCCCTCAAAATTCTCAATACCCTCTTTTTGTTTGCTGTGAGATGGCATTAATTCTCAGATTTTTTTTTTTTTTTGGTGGGAACACATGCAAAACACTGGCTTCCATACCATATGTGACTACAGCTAAGGTATGTATACATAAAACTATTACTGGTTATTGGCCATTTGTTGTTCACTGTTCCCTATTACACTTTTTATTTCAAAACACTACCCAACTGTAAAGCAACATTTTGCAACGCTTTAGAGTGAGCAAATCAAGACACAGGGACTGCTGTGTCTCTTCCAGCCTTGCCTGTGTATTCAAGCAGGTGAATGATAGGGTGGAGAGCAGCCTCCTGCCTCCCAGCTCAGGACATTTGGTAAGCAAGATACATGCCTGTTACCTCTCCAGGCTGTCATGGTGAAGAGCTCACAGGGCAGCAACTAGACTTAATCCTGGTAAAATCAATAGGAAAGCTCAAGACAGTGAAGGTGAAAACGCCTGAAAACCCTCACTCATAACGCATAAGAAATGCCAGTGTTGGTAAAAAATCCACATGTGGCTTCTCCTCCACTTGAGAAAACACTCTGCAACAGAGAAGCTCGATCAACTACATTAACTACCTCTGGGAAGAGCTGCCTGGAGGCTATAGCTCAAAAAGAAATTTTACATTTTCACATATGAAAGTAGAGAGGAAAAACAAATGACTGTTCTATATTTTTTGGTTTCTGTATCTCCGAGGCGAAGGTCTGCATAGGCAGCCAAGCTTAATGCCCTTGTATTCTGCTCTGCACAGGGCAGCTGAGACTCAGGGCGTCTGGACAGGTCACACAGAGAACATCAGATCTGCTGGAAAATGATGTTGGTCCTGCATGGCTGGATAACATGGCACCACAGAAAAGAAAAGGCACAGGGGCCTCTCCACAGTTGTACCACCCCAAAAAGGTCTAGGCAAAACAGAGCTCTGGATGTGTCTTTGACCTCCTCTAAGACAACATGGATGGAGCCTTTCTGGCCTGTGCTCTGTGAGCAAGAATTGTTTCAGAAAAAGAAAATCTAAGTCAAAATGATGCTGTCAGACATGACAATGCTTATTTTCACATGTTTAGTCCCAGCTTAGATGCAATCTACATTGAGAGTGAACAATAAACTAATAGTGGGAAACTTGATTAATATCCACTTATGTCAATCACACCCCTTCTCACCATCCTGCTTGATGACCCCTGTGGTTACTGGTACCAGCACATTCATCACTTCCATACTGAACCTCAACACCAAGGAGCTGTGAACACAGTGGAAAATACTTCTGTGCATGCTGCCCAGTAGCTTGCCTGTTGTACAATCAAGGCATCCAGTGATATTCTGAGGCATAACACTGCTTTATTCTTCCTCCCTGCAGTTTCTGTGTTACAATTAATCTAATTTCTAGTGACCTGGCAAGAGAACACTTTCCATGTAATTTGGCAACGACATGTCGATACAAACCATTAGATCCACATGCCAAGAACTGGATTTTCTCAGCTTGGCTCCAGGTGCTAACAACAGGATACAATGCGACCACCAACACCAAAGACTCAGGAGTGAGAAGGTGTATTTTTAAACCACGGAAATAACAAGTTAAAGTAGGGTTTTCATTTTAGATTATTCCAGTTGTTTTAGGTCTTGGAATCACAGCTAATCTCTAGACCCATGCTGATTTTGCTATAGTTCAAAAATGTTTTATAATAATTTCATAACTCATTACCCAGGTGCAATTATTTTTAGCTTTGTCCTGGGTACATGAGGACAACTTCCAGTGAGAGGCCCCAGCTGAAACCAGACGCTCAGAGTACCAGGCACAGCACTAGACACAGCTCTTCCTCCTGCACCAGTGCAGGGACTTGGGGAAATTGCCTTTCTCCTCTCAATCCTGTGTATCTAAAACCTTATAAACTTATTACCTGAGTGCAAACTGAAAAAAAAAACCAAAACCAATCTCAGTCCAGACTTTTAATTTAGTTTCTATTGCTTGATGAATTAAGGTATAAATATTTGCTGGGAATGCATTCCCTATATGTCCAATTGTTTATTCCTGATGCACTTGAGAGATAGTGTTTTATATTCATGTCCCAAAATAATGGTCTCCAAAACAGATTTCTTTCTACAGTTGTGCAAAGCTGAAGGACTCCATGTCACATTAGGGTGCATAAATATTTCCTTCAGTTTCAGTCCACAGAGCTTGTGAATCCCCAAATTCAACATTTGAGATTCACACAAATACTGAAATAAATAAGTAATAAAAAGCTCTCAATTGCACAGAAGTAAAAGTAACAAAGCCAAATTTTGCATCATGTACTTGCACCACCACTAGAGGAAAGAGGGTTCACCTAAATATTGCTGGTAACCTTAACAAAGCAGGCAACACATTTGGCCAGCTTAATGTTCAGGGTCAACATGAGTGTTTGAGCAGGTTTTATATAGCTTGGATTCCATTATAATAATTTTAGCAACATTCTTGTGTTATTTTTTCATCAGATTTGAAGTCAAGAACTCAACTAGATTTGAAGTACTTTTAGGTAAAAAAAGACTTAAAACCCAGTTTTAATTCATAGTCAATTAACAACAAAGAAAAGGTTATAATAACTATGGGCTGCCTGCATTCAAGAAAATGTTATTAAAGGAAAACCTCACATATTTCCTTCCTGTTCTTTCCTTATAAAAAAAACCCCATCCTCTATGCACAGTGACTGTGAACTAAAAGATACAAGACAACCCACAGGAGAAAAGTGAGAAATGGGAAAACTAACCTCTATACACACATTTCCACTCCCCAGTGAGCCAAAATAGCTGAGCCAATGCAGGCTAGCACTTAATGGCAAGGTCCTATAACATGGAAGTCCACTGACTTAAAGGAATAACAGAATCCCAAATGCTTTTCCAGAAATCTCCCTCTGGCATAGTGACAGCATCACACAGATGCCACTGGTTTTGGCACAGCATCTGTACATACCATGGTCCAGCATAAATTCCATTGCCACTCAACATTCCAATTTATTGTGGCCAATATTACTTACCTTTTACCTTTAACCTTTTTTCTCTAAATAAAACTTAATTTTAGGGAGGAAAGGGGAAAATGCAAGCTGGCTACAAACGTAATACTCTCCTAAAGTTGTCCTCCTGCCCCTCCCGTTTTCCTTGAACCCTCACACTCCTTTCCAGCCACATAATATGTTCGAAGTATTATATAGGTGTCTACTTAGATCAAGTCAGAATTTCCAACTGACAGGTCTTATTTTCCACCTGGAAAATCCTTCATGTCTCAGTCATTTTTTTTTTTCAAGAAAAACAAAAACCCTATTGGGAAATTAAAATAAAATCCTGGTGGTGATGAGCAGCTGGCTGTTCAGTGGAAAGATATGAAAGTCTTAACAGAGCAGGCATGGACCACTGGAAAGAAAGAAGTCCAGAGCCATTCAGACACTAACAGCCTGAGGATCCTGTCCTGGTCCCCTTCATAGCTACAGTTCAAGTTGCCTCTTACTAATGGTTTTGACTGCCTGCACTTGAGATTTTGCCATAGGCTTTACTGGTCTGCTTCTCCAACCTGTCAACAAAGGACAGTTCCCATTGGAATTGGTGGAAAGACTGCTTTTTAAGTGTTCTGAAAAAGCAAACAAATCCCTGCACTGATATTCATGGAAGCACTTCCACAATGGGTGCCAAGACTGGAGGAGCAATGACACTTAAGGTTTTGCAAATGGACCTGCCAGCTACCGGACCGCCTTGATCATTGACTGGAGAAGAAACTGAAAATGAGAGAGAGGGAGAGGTTGGATGGCAAAGGACAAGACTTCAGCATGGCAAGGAAGAGCAGCCACACAGAGGTTATGAAACACACAATTTCATCTGCATTATCTTCAATTGCCAGTTAGGGCTCTGCTCTAAACCAGGTTGCTTGAATTGGATACAGAAGATATGAAGTGCTCATGAAAACCTCTCCCTATCCAAGCTGGACTCCCTGTCAGCCTTTAAATGCATTTGTGCAGACTGCTGTCAATCCCATGGAGAGTCTTCTTGAGCTAAGACGACTTCAGCACAAACAGATGATGCACATCTTACAAGTGAGGCAACAAACCCTCAACATGCCCAATCCCAAGCCCTGATTTAAATGCTCAATTTTGATTGCAAAAGTATTTCCTGATCAGTTCTTTTCTACAAGAGCCCTGAACAGCACATACACTTTCCACAATGCTACAACTTATTCACAACAAATTTAGGGTTATGGCCTCTTATTTTGAATCAGTGTCACTATACTAGTGTAGTCTGCAGCATGGATGCAACCCTTTTGGAAAAGCTGTCCCCTCTGTCAGAGGAAACAACCATTTCTGCAAAAACAGATTCAGGTACAATTAAATGAGGCTAGACCAAGGAGTGTGTACATTGTTATCTTTAGAATAGAAGAGTACAATATTTTGTATGAATGAGACAAAATTTTACTTTTTTTTTTTTTGTTAAAACAAGAAAATGTTTGGTTGTTTTTTTTGTTTTTTTTTTAATGATTACTTGGTTAATTTCAGTCCTTCAGTTAAAGACTGCAACTTGTTTTAAAGAAGTGAGCTTGATAGGTTCTACAGGATCTTGCCATCTGGGCAAAAGACCCAGGGCTTTGTAAATTTACTGTATTATGAAGAATTAAAATCCACCACAGTGTTGTAGCTACCCTGCTGCAGAAACAGAAAATGGGAATCAGCATGGCAGGAGTAGCACGTGGAAGTAAAGTAGTCTTTGGATTTAAAAGGTTTTGGCATCACTTTCAATGTCTGTGACAAATTCATAAAATTTCTTTTATTAACCACATTAATGGCATTGCTGAGTGAACTATTGATTTATTTAGGCCCTCTCCAACAAATTTTCAAAGGTAAGTTCAGCAATGAAATACAATAAAACCTCAACAAATGAATTGCTTGTGTCAAAACTGGGGGAAGGAGCAAGAAAGCTGGTATAGAACAGGTGCTGGTGTTTGAAAAATAAGATTAATTGCTACAAAACATTACCAAACAGAAAAGAAACTTGAAAGCTGGGCACACAAAACCTTGTGGAATGAGCACTGTGAGGTAACAATTAAAATAATAACAATAATTCTAGGATTCCAGGTGAACATTTATAGAACAGGATGCAATAACTGCAGCACAGGAACTCTTAAAACTCTTGAAGAGACCACCCCGATGCCCAGCCAGAAGGACCAAAAGGCTGATAAATGAACTGTATATTCAAGGCAGGAAAAAAACTTCAAAATTAAACCACACTCGTCAACAAATCAGTATCCCCACTGTCACTTTTTCTATATTATGTATATCCTGGGAAATTTTAGGAACAATAAAAGTTGCGCTCCAGAAAAAGCACAAGTATTCTGGGAAACTCTCACATTCAAACATTTCCATATTGTACCCGCATTCTCTTCAGCTAAGAAAATCAATAAAACCCTACCATGGAAGGTGATGGTAGACAGTGGTTTCCTGCTGAGACAGTGGTTCTCCCTGTGCTTCTGCACATATGCACAGCCTTTACCCAGGGGTTTTACAAAGACTACACCACCCTTAGGAAGACAAGAGGGCCAAAAGCCCTGGCACTGCAGGTGGCTGCCAACACATGGACATTTAGGTCTTCTTGAGAGTAGGTCCTGGTTGATGGTACTTCGCAGTCTTCCAGACAACACCAACAGCATGGGCCACTGGCCACTTTCAATAACCACTATGGACCAGAGCTGGTTTGGGTTTTAGTAGAAGAACAGAATTAGCTAGACAGAAATGAGCTGCTGATGGACTACATGCCTTCAAAGCTGGATGAGAGTCCTTGGTCCATTTGATTTTCTAGTTTGGACCTGGAAAGCACAGGATGAGAGAAGCAAGATTATTTCCTATTCAAGGGTGTGGAATGAAGACATAAGAAGGCAGGTCTGTAGAAACAGTAACACATAAATGCATTTAAATGCTGTAAGAAGGAGATAAGACTACCTCAAGGGTTTAGGTATCTAAATCCTTCAGATCTCTTTGAGAGCTGGTACTCACGTAAATCCTGTCTGAGATGTCAACATTCACATGTGCTTTAGAAAAACTCTGCTCTGGAGTGATTGCCCTAAGTCAGAGCAGGAGTCCAGGTGAGAGCCAGGAATTAATCCAACTCTCCCAAAGACCAGCATAATGTTTAAAACCAGTTTACCATCTCCTAAGACTGTGTCCTCCTTCCTACCCTGATTTCAGCACTTAAAAGCTCTGGAGGTCTTTGCTGCTCCCATCTGGAAACCCCCTCACACCTGCTGCTTCCTGGTTCAACACCAGCAGAGGCCACATCAATTGTTAGCACACATCAGGACTGGAACATGGTCTGTTTACTCCCGTCAGACTTCCTTAAAAAATCTTATTATCTTGCCTCAACTCAGGAGGTTTTGCCTTCACCTGTGCTGGTGCCAAGATTCCTGCATTTCTGGTTTATCCCAAAACCAAAGGATATACCTCCAAGAATTTAGAAAAACAAAAGAATAACAAACAAACAAAAAAACCCCCACCCACCAACAACAAAACACAATTAAAAATACAAACAAATAACAAAACAACAACAAAAGAAAACAAAACCAAACGACCACAGTAGAACAGCAGCAGCCACCAAAAACTTGGACATTACACAACCCATGGAAAGGAGTCTGGCAGTAACAATTGGTGTTAACTGCAGGATTGCAAAGGGGCTACTTAACAGGAGCTACTTAGCCTGGCACTTAGAAATAGCACAGAGCTATTTCTACCACAGATACTGGAAAAATGTATTTGCCAATTAACATAATCCAAGCAGGTTCCTTATGCCCGAGAAGAGAAGCAGAGGTAAATAAAACAGCATCTACCACCTTCTGCAAAGAATTAGAAAAACAGAAAGTACTCCTGACATCTGGAATACTCAGGGTGAAATTCCCTCCCTGCTGTAGTCAACAACAAAATGCCCACTGAGTTGAAAACCGGTCAGGATTTCACTTTCAGATTCCACAAATAGTCTTAGCCTCCTTTGGCTTAAGACGAAGGAGTGGGACAGCCAAGTAGGCAGCACAATCCGGTCCTGAATAAGAAGAATAGGCCAAATTCAACAATACTGCAAGCCCTGCAAGACTGGCTTACATCAGGCCTGGACCAAACCCAATGCCTTGTCTTGTTCTGCAGTGTTGAGCAACAGCTGCTCTTGGCTTTGTGATCCTCATTCACAGCAGTGATGCCACAAATCCAGAGCGGGAAGCACGATCTCTCTAGATGGCATTTATTTCAGGGGCACAGAGTTGCTGGGATGCCAGATCAAGAGGGGACTTCAGGCTTGGGAGATGAGAGAACTGATGAGAAATCCTGTGCTAAAGCAAAATTTTGACCAAGATATTGTTTTTTTTCCATAAATGAGTGCCATGACGTTTTCTGTAAGAGTTGTGTTTCCTCTAAGGAATTAAAAGCAGCCTCTGCTGTCATTGTTCTCAGTGGTCTACTTAACGAGGTGCTTTTACAGATGACATCCTAAGGAGTGCTGTTCCCATGGTGCTGAACCACTGTCTGGGTCATGGTTCCCCATGATGCTGACTCACTTCCTGTACCCCTGTCATCTTGCGTGCTCTCACTGGGTCATGCAAATACCTCCATTTCTTAAAGAGCAGCCTCTGCTGGTACATGTCCAATGTCACTCCATACACCAAGCAACCAACAACATACAACAGGAGTCCTCAATTGTTTTGTCTTCCCAGCATACTAAAGCACAAGAAAAGATGTTCCACATAAATCCTGCTGCAAGAAACAAACACCAGTTGTGGGGAAAATAAATTACACAAAATAAAATCACTCGAGACAGATTTCATGCAATTCTGACAACAGATCCACAGGCATAAGAGAGAACTGTCCAGGAACTCCACAAAAAAATAAATTTCACCTGTAGACCTCCAGTCAGAATCAGGCTCAGCTCAGTGTGCAGCTGCTCCAAACAAATCAAGTTTATGGGGTTACTTTGGATTTTGTAGAGATAGTTGGGATTAGACTCTGACTTGACCTCTTTAACTCAACTAAAAATGAAGCAGAAGTGATCTTGGCCATACCAGAGATCAGCTGTTCACTGGATGCTATAAAACTACATGACAACATCAGACACAGCTAAAATAACTTCAGGTTAAGAAAAGGTTGGTGGGAAAAGAGTTAGATGAAAAAGTGAATTAAAATGACCACTGAAGTTTTCTAAACTTTCTTCCTTTATATTCAAATCCTATACTCCTTTTATATTCAAATTATTTATGCATATGATTGTGAAGAAAATTCAAGTATTCTCAAAGACAGAAGAGTTGTCTTGCTTTTGAAGTTCTTGTTCAGACTATGTTTACATATTCTAAACTTTCTCAAAGGATCTTTTTCCAATCTCATATGAACTTCTGTAGAGCACCAAAATCTCAGTGACGGTTAGGCAGAAAAACAGAGAATGATTTCAGGTTTATCAGTCAGCTCCAGAAAACCAAGACTGAAAAGACCAGACCAAGATCACTCTGCAGTGCAGTGCATAGAAACAATGGGCTGAGATAAAAATAAGCAAGTACATTTTGGTTATATTTAAATAACATAAAACTTCTGACATAACTCACATATTAACAGAAAGCTTCCTGGCTATGGTGGTGTTTTTTAACCTACATCATGCAGACAAAAGATGCTGAAAATTGATTTTTTATTATTATTATTTTTTTTACTATGGGATAAAAGAAAACAAGATAAAAAATAAGACTTGACTCTGTTTTTTTCTGCCTTTTTTTAAGGGATTTTTAAGTAATCTTTCCAAGATTACTGGAAAAGGGGTTGCCAGCACTGACACTTACTACATTGATATTTTTCTATAGTTCTTGGAATGTCAACAAGAAGGACAGTCTTTTGAAAGGCAACTTAATTTCCCAGCTCAGCAGCAGAATCCCTTATCCCAGACATGAACTGTACTCCCAGCTCTGCTCCCACCCCAAGACTCTGACTAATACTTCTGTTTTCTCAGTATAATCTATTTTTGACTGCATGTTTGTCTAGTGGGTCTGGATGTCATTGAGAATATACTATGGCATGCTCATTTTCAGACAAAACTTTTGAAAATGAGTAATAATGATCACAAACAGCAAGCATCAAAGTAAACCATTTGAGACATCCCAAATTTCCAAGCATTTGGCAACACAAGTCTGACTTCATTTCTAAGATCCAGGACATCAATCTGTATTCTTTGTTTAAAAGCAGCACCAATGGTGATGTAGTCAAGTTTTTAGCATGAAAAGAGCACACAAAACTAAGTATATCTTTCCAAAACGATCTGTTAGTGCTAAGAGAAACACAACTAATAATTCACTGAGGAGACTTTTGTAAAGATAAGCCACACTTGCTGTTCTCATACACTGACTACAACTTGTCTTATGCTGTTTCTCAGCCTGGCCAAAGCTGGAGTTGCAGACACACTGAAATGAGCCATTGGTGTTACAGCAGTGTAATGATAGGACAGGTAATCCCAGCATAAT
Source organism: Florisuga fusca (assembly GCA_038090715.1). NCBI lineage: Eukaryota > Metazoa > Chordata > Aves > Apodiformes > Trochilidae > Florisuga > Florisuga fusca. The sequence goes on along the minus strand of JAAWXA010000001.1, from coordinate 25,405,895 downwards.
CCAAATACAGACTATCACTAGGAGTGGAGGGGAAGGGCCAGGACACTTTTATTTCCCTAATAACTACCCTTACCTGCAACATTCCCTGTAAAATCCATTTATATCCCACTTTGGACCTGTCACTTGCTCTAGCTCAACCATGCAGCTGTGAGACCTCATTTTGTGGGCTCCATCAACAAGCCAACCACGAAGACCCACATCAAAGACGTCCTGTTCCCACCATCCTCCACAGAGCCTTCCCAAAAGACATTCTGCTGCTCCCGGGAGGTCTGGAGACCACTGCGCGTTGGTATGAGCCGGAGGGCAAGCATTAGGATATGCCCAGGAGCCTCTCAGCTGCCTTTGAGGCTTTTCTGTGCTTCAAATAAGCATTCAGCCTTTCAGGTGCTTATGATATTTACAATTGAACCTCTGAAACCTTTTGAGGTTCACCCATCTCTACTCAGAACCATACATAAACAGCCCATAGGAACCTGCCAATGTTAGCCGCGAGCACGCACGCTTTGACTTGCTTCTATCATTGGTTTACACTTCCTTTCTTAGCCACCAAGGAAACCCACAGTGACTGGAATCCAGGAAGAGGTCTCCTCTTTGGAATAATTAATTCCTACTGTTCTCTAATACTGTTGTTCAGGCTCCAATCACGCCCTTTTATTTTATCTTAGCTAACAGAGATAAAATCTAGACGCCAGCTACCTGTACCTCCTGAAAATTAGTTCTTATTGATGGCTTTAGCTAAAAACTCCAAAAGGAAGTTTTGAAAATACATTACGCTTCATTTTAAAATACATTGTTTGCTAAACACATACAATTCTTTTTCTGCCAACTGGTGTGTTATAAGGATAATCCACAACTGCTTTTCTGGTTACCCTGGGAAAAAACCCCATGAAACACTTCCTCATCCATGGGTGGTTTCTCACCAGCGAGGGACAGATGCCAGTGCTCACAGGCACAGGAATAGTTGACATCTTGCAAGTGTGGTGGGTGCTGTTTTTCCAGCTCCGGCCTTTGGGTCCGAGACTTACTGAGGATTTTCCAAACTTACTTTTGATTAAAATGAAGACCAGATGGTACCACTCAGAGTCAGCATTATCCAGAGACTTTTTCAGGGGCTGGTAGAGCTAAAAAGGTTTTGAGGTTAGGAAGGGTCAATCTGATATCCTGCAAAACAGAAGAGCTCACCCCACCATTGCTGCATTAAAGACATGCCAGAGGGCTGAGCCACAGAAGAACTTTAAAAATACGTCTTATCTTGTTTTCAAGACCATAGCTGCCACTGAAATAAATAGACTCAGATTAAAAGATTCAGTAAATAAAGTTTGCACTGTCTGGTATCAATATTACAAGACTGGCTTTACTATCCATCCCTGTTGTGCAGGTCAGGGTCAGTGCTTCCCTTCTTGCCTCCCTAAGATTCAAGTGCAAAGTGAGGCAAATCAAAAATTATTAGAAGAAAATTTTGAAGTTCTTTCTATTTCTGAAAGGCTGAAACCAGAAATAAATCCCAGTTTCTGAAAGTATGTATATTTCCTTTTTATTTTCCTTGCTTTTTTCCCTTTCTCAGCTGTAGTGAATACTGTTCTTGTTCTTCTCTACTTTCTCAGCTCTACTCATGAGGGATTTTTTCTTCAAACAGCTCTAGGTTTTTGAAAGTCTGACACTACTTAAAACTACAAAGTTGCTTTTGTGTTTTATGCTTGCCTCTTTCACTTTCACAAATCCTTTTAAATTTTGAACAGTTACAGAATGACAAGAGAAAAAATGCCATACCAAGATCTCTTTCCCTCAACATAAGCGAAGCCCATCAGCAAAGGGGAAATATGTATTATTTTCTTTTCCTTTGGTAAGCACCCTGCTTTTCTTAAGCTATTGCAAACCACAGAATATTGTACTGCTTTATCTGCAAATGGTTTCAGAAAATTCCACAGAAGTCACATAGATGATCAGGAAATCCAGATAGACTGCTCACTAGATACTGCGTTCCACCAGCCTGGATAAATAAGTTTGATCCAGTTATTACAGTAATGGCTCTAGACAACATACCAGAAAACTCTGATACTCCAGTGGCTGACCCAAGGGGTTCCCAGAAACACCAGCACTGTGCCATGCATGTGAGACCACAATTTCTGAGATGAGAAGTTGCAGATTCTGCATCACTAGCATCCAAGCTCCACAACTCAAATGTGCACTCATTACAGGGCCCATCAAAAGCCTTTAAAAGTCAAAGAGGATTCAGTTGGCTTTGAATTGGACTAATTTCAAACACCTACCCTTTAAATCTGCCCTGATTACTTACATGCTACTGAATGTATTCTTCCAAGACTTAATTCTTCCCATTTGTATGGGCTCCTATTTTGCATGATACAGCCATCTCTAACTGTTTTCCTGATCTGATTCTGGCTGTAGAGAGTACACATGGAAAGCTGGGCACTCTCCTGTCTCTGGAAACCATGGCTTCAAATTAACCTGGTACTCAAGTAGAGGTTAAACCTTCAAGGCAAGGATAATCTTGAAGTCATTCATTCAATCAAACTACACAATCAAATTTAAGCATATTCTAAGTAAAGACTAAAATCATAGTCTGAGAGGTATAGCTCTAGGCACAGTTCCCTTAAGTTATACTCATTTGGATATATATCAGCCAGCACAAGATTTTGAGCTGTTATTTCTCCAACTATTAGTAATACTATTTCACGGTGCAAAGAGCCTTAATTCCATTGTATTCTATTTTCTCACACAAACCCCCCCCAACATGAAAGATACTTAGTTCTCAAAAAATTAAATCTTTTCACCATGAAGTATTTCCATCCTTATCATAGCAGAAGGCTCAAAATCATGCTTGATTTTCAGTATATGCATAGTACTCATGAAGTAAATGCTTAAATTAGTACATCTGTTTAATGTACTTCTAAATCAACACCAGAAGAAAAATTCTGCTGAATTCTGAGATTAAATTTGGCAGAAACAATTGAAGCCTAGAAACAAATTTTTTAACATATTTTGGAAATTTTTTTTTTCAGCTTTATTTGACTTCTATCAAACATACAAAGAATCAGTTAAGAGATTCCAGACTTCTTCTTTTTAGTTGTCATGTTATTTTAAAACAATTTTGTTTTTTAAACCTGAATTTGCCAAGAGAAAGTTAAGCAATTTCCTAGTTTTAAATAAAACCCTAATAAACCCCCCAAAATAACAAAAAAAAAAAAAAAAAAAAAAAAAAACAATGAGTTTCTGGGCATGCAAAGCATGAGTATGAATCCTTTGGATGCTGAATACTGCAGCTGCAAGCAGGATTTTGCACAGAGAATCAAACAGGAGATGTGAAATCCTTTTAGCCCTGAGGTTAAATATTTCCATCCCAGATGGCCCAGGAGAGGACCCCATGAACAGATGCAGTATCACTGCAGGATTGTGCTGGATGAGATGGTGGAGAATCAGTCTCTGTGTAGCCTCTCCAAGACAGTCACAATTCTGGGTGTTTGTGTCCTCTACCACCCCTCCTCACACACCGTGTTCTGTATAGCCTTGCAATATTCATGCCAGAGTAATATCAGTATTACAATAACTCCACAGGTGAGTCAGAAATTTTACCCTTTGCTTTGCTCCAAAGCTGAAACAAACCCACAGAGATTATCCTTACGGCATCTCTGAGCTTTTGATGAAATCCAAGCAAAGAGCAGGCAGTGACTGAGATGCTGTCAGCCCTGCCTTGTTATGTATCCAGGTATTTATGTTTGCCATGACACACACACACCAGCAGAGTCATGCCAAAGAGGGATTATTGAAATTGAGAGATGACTTGCTCCTCCAGGGGATGGGGGAAGATGACATTCAGTACAGGTGAAAATAAACCATCTAAGAAAAAATCCATCGGATGAGCTATTCTGATGCTAGTTCTGCTCATTGAGTAGCTAGCCCAAACAGTGCCAAATTGGCTAAATAATTATATTTAAATTACTGTCTAGAGCATATCCATTGCTCAGCTAAGAGCATGGAATACAGTCACATGTGTATGCATTTAAGCCCCCATTAAACCCTTTGCTCCTCTGCTGTGGCAGTACAGTTGCACTCCTGTTACCTGCACAGAACTGTGACAGGGAAGATGAATCAGGAACAGGTCAACTCATGGCCAAGCTAAAACTTGTCACCATCCTACACCTGCATGTCCTTCACAGGCACACACAGGGTGTGGTTTGGCAATGTGCAGAGCAGGAAGGTTTGAGATTAAAAAGAAGAAATACGTAGGAGTGCACGTCCCAGCTGAGATCACTCGTATCCAACACGATCTTTCCTTGGGTCATATACTGACTTCCCTTGGTTGTGCCTGCCATGTGTTGAACTATGGCTCATGACTAACTTGGAGGATTTAACTGAATTCATTCAAGTTAAGAAGACATTTGAGAGTAAAGTAATTGATTCTGAAGGAGTCACCATGCGTGGTGGAAAGACTGAAGGCAGAAAGCAGGTCCCCTTGGACCTGGCTCTGAAAACAGGTTGAGTCAGCACTTCTCCAGCACTACTAAAGACTTCCTCTACCTTCAGGCACTAATTTGTTTGAAGACTTTTGTGAGGCTTTTTGCTAAAGAGAACCAGAAAGACTATGAAAATGTGCTTTACTGGTAACACTTTCCATCTGTTCCCGTGAGGCAACAGGCAGGGAATGGTTTCAAACTAAAGCACTGGGGCTGTCAGAACTGCCCGAGGTTTTTAACAGTTCAGCTGCCAGTGACTTCACTGAGGTGACAAACTTTAAACCTCCTGCCTCTCAGAAAATGTACTTTCCTTTTTTTTTTTTTTTCCTCTTTATCTTACACCCAGCTTTCAGGGGATTCAAGTAAGAGTTTCCACAGAAGACCCCTGTTCTGAATGCATGAGCAATGGTGTAGGTGCAACACCTCCACCCACTGCTTGGAGGAGCATCACTGTACAGTGCTGGAGAGAAGAACTTCTTTGGGGACCTGCCCCTCCCCTCATTTACAACACCATCAGCATGGAATAGTCCTGTTAAAATCAGCCAGATCATCATTTTGAGAGGAGAAAAAAAGGCCATAGAACTCCCAAATTAACAAGAAATAACATTTAAAACAAAACAAAAATCCCAAGACCAACAACCACCAAGCAAAAAAAAATGTCACTGGTACACTACTTTTGTTTGGAGATTTCCTTCTATTTCTATATTTATCCTGTTAGAGCTGACCAAGCTTTACTACATCTTGAAAGTTCAACTTATTCTTCATGCTGACAATCAAGTAACATTTCAAAAAGAGGTCCAGGTAAAAGATACCGTAAGAGCTGGGTAGCAACAACTAATTTGAGTTAAGCATTCATTCCAGAAGCAGGCAATTCAAAGAAAATAAAAATATTCCTGTAGTTCCTGTACTTAAAAGCAGCATTTTGTTCTGAATAATCTGGTTTTCATTGGGTAGGTTTATTTTTATTCACTATTGTGCTTTTCCCAAACTTTAAAAATAGTATTTATTGTTGGAAATCTTCAGTTACTATTGGACATCTACAGTGGAGAAATGAGCTTACAATTAATCTGGCTTCACTGCTCTGTTCCAAATTCAAGTTATAATCTTCACTGGTTTACAGTTCAAGTGACGTTCTTAACCTTTCCTAGTGACAAATGAAATAAACCACATGGCTTTATTACCTACAGAGCTATTCAAAAGAAAGCTAACATACACATTCTTGCACCCAATAGATAAGAAATTACAACTGAGTTACCCCTTTGCAGTATGAGGTTATGGCTACTCCCCCCCTCAGTGCAAAACCAAGAGGACCATCAGCAGGTGCATTTCCCATCTTGCACACACTCAGAGAGAGACCAGCTACTTACGGTCCTCTCCTGAGGCATATCCATTGAAATCAACAGGCATGACCTTTCTGAGGAGCGGATATACTCTCTGACAGGACCCTCAAGAAATACACATCATGGCTGTTGCAAGCTTGTTTTTAAAGCACTTGGAACCTATTCACACCAGCATGTCTAAACATAACTTTTTCCAGCTACAACAGCCAGCCAAAGGCAAAGCTATACCACATCTTTCAGTAGCTGTACCTTAAACTAATCCATTTATAGTGCCAAACGGTGCTTAAAACAAAACAGTCTCAGACATATTATTTTTCTGTATTCTAATATTTTAGCCATTTTGTACCAGCCAGAAATCATGAGAGGAACTGGCTTAAACCAAACAATGTTTTCACCAGGAGCCAGACTTCCAGCTGTTACACAAAGTGCAGATACAGTCACTGTGCTTCACAGTGTTCAGTTAATTCAATTTGATGTTCAACATAGACATTATTATCTACTTGGATTGGCAGAGCATCAGGCATTGGTTCTGTTTTACACTTCCAGTGGAAACACTGAAGAGATCTTTAATGTAGCAAAGAATGACAAATCACGAAGGAAAGGCAGTTGACCTTGGAAAAGAGAAATTTAGAGAAACAGTTGAACTGATCTGTGACAAATTCTTACTGCTTCTGTCTATTATGTTCACAACATATTTGCTCAAAAGTGTTTCGGGTTGGATTTTTTTTTTTTAGATTTGTAAAAATTAGTGACTGAAAGGAATAACAGACTGGAGAGGACAATCTCCCGCAGACCTCCAACAGTCAAGTGTGGACTCAGGTTGAGAGGAATCATCAAAAGGTTTGTTTCTCATGCCAAAATACACAGAAGCCTCTTAGCATTATGGAGAAAACCCTAAAACTTTCAGTACAAACTACCACAAAAACAAGGATGATACCAAGTACTGCCAAGGGAGAGTAAGAAATGTCGTAAGACAGACACTAGGAAGTTTGCTTAGAAACAAGAACACCAGAGCATGTCAGTCATCCAACATCCTACCTTCAGTGGGAGCCAATCTCTCATGATTCAAAGAGAAAAAAAACCCAAAACACCCACCCAAAAATCAGCCAATGAATCATTATCTGCAACAGCAAAAACAATTGATAGAAGCCATGTTGCTCAAATGAAAGAAAAAGAAATTCTCTGTGACTCCTGTGAGCTACACTGGCAGTCTTAGAACTGGTTTAATCAAATTAAAAATAATGTAGGTGAACTCTAGTCTCTATCTTTTAAAGTAGTGTCATGAGATCTCACCCGGTACCCGAGACAAAAGCATTGCTTTTAGCACCTCTGCTGTCACCCAGGTGAACGTAGACTGTCCCAAGATGCTGCTCTCACGTGCACGTGGTGTGGAAGGACCTGCAGATATCTCTCCTGCACGTCCATCTCACTTTTTCCCACTCCCTCTTTAGAGATATTCAGTGACATGAAGGTGTCCTGGAGCAGCAGTCAGGTTTGTCTTGTAATGTATTCAAAGCTGTATTTTTAAGCTCACTTTATTCTGTTCCAGCTTTCACTACCACCAGGTCAATGCAGCCCTACAAACAACTACTCTCATAGGTTTGGATTAGAGGAAGAGTGAGGGAAAACCAGGGATGGTGTTCATTTGGGAGTTCAAGCCTGGGTAGAAAAGTAATTGTGGGGAGCACTGGCTCTAATTCATTATGTACCATAAATACCCCTGCAACAAGTTTGCTGCAGCATCTTCTGCAGAGTACTCACTTTGTGCATATTTACAGCCCAGCAAAGGATACTGGAACACTGAGCTACAAAGTTTGTAGTTCTGAGGTGCTCTGTGAAAGTTTTCTTACATTTCCCATTAATTATTCCCATTGCTAGAAGTGTCTGGCTGCTGAACACAACTTTTAACACCTAGCAGTGTTCTGGTTGCACAGTGAGATCCTGCTAGAGGACAGCCAGGCTTGTCCAAATTGCAGTAACTTCTGTCATTTACACCTTCCAAATGCCTCTGCTTTTATTTCAAGGCTCCTCTGTTTTTTCTCTTTCTCTCTGTACAGTTGCCAGGCCACTCTGAACTTTGGAATGAGACAGAGCACATTAGGTAATCCAGAGATAGGAAATGCAATCTGTTTTCTCCCACTTCTGTTATGCTGTTTCACTTTTGCCTGAGTTTTTCTACATCTCCATTTCTCCTTCCCTCCCTTCCTCCTCCCCACTCTTGCTTTTAGGTCTAATAAGAGGGAAGGAGAGATGGAAAAAGAGAGGGGTAGAGGAAGCAAAGTTGGGCTAAGCCTTGGCGATCCATTACGCTACTCACTCGTTGCTTTTCCCTTGCTGCTGAGCTGGTGGTTCAGGCTCTGCAGGCTGCACAGAGCTATTGTCCCCCTGCCAGTGCTCTTTCTCCACCAGGCCAGTCCTCATTAATGAAGCCCAGCTGGGCTTCACTGACCTTGTACCAGGTACCCCAGGGCTAGCAGCAGCTCCTCGTTAGACATCAGCCTCATTCAGCCCACTGGAGGGTGAAGGCAGCAATGGAGGGCTGTCAGGTCTAGTGCATACAAGCTGATGAGGCTGCAAGGAAAAGGCAAGGGAGGAGGGTGGCACTGTTTCCTGCATGTCATACTCCTCAGGCATGACTTCCCCAAACACTCGGAGGTGACACAGAAAAGGAGTTACAGGCATCTGCAGCAGATGATTCATCTTCACTAGTGGAAGCTTCTATGGTCTTGAGGTAGTGAAGGAAACTAATCACACCAACTGTAGGAAAACAAATAAGCACCCAACAGGTGCCAGAAATGACTTGGCACTTCGAGTCACCTTGCAGTTCATTTCCAGTGCAAGCTGGGACACAAATACAAGATCATTTTTTTTCCTGTTTTCCACGTGCCACCCTGCAGAGGTCTTCAAAAGATGACCAAGTGCAGAGGAGGGAAGGAAGCAGCTGAAGCAGCACCAAGTGGATGAGCACATTAGCCCTAGCAATCTCCCATGGCAAGCAGACTCAGAGCTACATCTATGGGCACCATAACACATCTATGGGCATCATCCCAGCTCCAGGCAGTCCCTGGCTGCAGAGGGAGGCGACTGAGGAGTCCGTGGTCACCTTGGGGACACTGAAACACTCTCACGCTGACCATGGGGAACCCCTGCCACCAAACCTGTTTTCAAGTGTTAATGCTTTAGTTAATAACGCTTCAGAGGTTTGCACAGGGGAAAGCAGCACAAACGGTGGAAAGCTCAAATCAGCACACTAGCACTGCAAACATGTCTGAAGGGGCTGCTGGGTCAAAATCAAATGGCTTTGAAGTGAAGAAAAGAAATACAAAAATATGAGCTGCACTAATGATCTGGGATACAAATTACAAGAGGCTACTGCTGTTTATAACATTGACCTTGATTTTACTTTATTTTAATTTTTTTTTCTTAAATCCACTGTGAAGGACAGACATACCACCTACTGCCTCATCCACCAGACGAAGGCCTGAAGCTATTTTTGGCATTCGTTATGGTCCAGGTGGCCCATCTGGCCTGATTCACTTGGCCAGTTTTCCTTTCCATCTGGGAATTTTGACCCTCCTGCTTTCCAACTAATTGTATCACATTATCTCCTTTTTGTTCCCCACTTCCCTTGCTGCAAAAGGTTGCAAAAATCTCATGCGCTGTGTTAGAAAGTCTCAATTAACCTCTAACCTCGCTTCAGTGCATGCGGCTTGGGTTACTTCTCACACCCAACCGTGGGCCCATTAACACGTTGTCGTAAAACAAAAACTGTTTTGACGGGCTGTAATTGCTGCTAAGTGACGCCGAACAAAGACGCTCTTGTCCCGGGACTCAGCCCCCCGCTCCCAGCCCCGTTCCTCCCAGGATGGGGCTCAAGGCCCACCCACCCCCAGTCCCCCTTGGATCTCTTTGGGCTCTTGAGGGAAGGAGCTTCCCGGTGCTATGAGCTGATGAAGAAGCTGTCTGTAAGAAGCCTGCAAATTTGGAGAGGGTCGCCGACAAGCTCCCCAAGACCCAGCAGAAGATTCCGGGTGGTGGGTTTCATCCCCCCTCACCTCCTCCTCCTGAAGCAAATATAATTAGTTTATGTTAGCTGGAAAAGGTCGGAGGTGACCACAGGGCAGGGCCCTTTTTGTTTTTAGGCAAGATAGTGGAATAATTGCTTGACGCTCAGATCTGCAGGTGCTTTATGAAGCTCATTTGGCTCTGGCAACCAGCAGTGAAAGCTGATTTCACTGGAAAATGCCAGATTCCATGTGACAGGGTTTATTTGCTGCAGCAGGAGTGATCGTCCATTCATGCCATTCATCATTATGGTACCTGTTACATCCAACACGTACCTTTAGCTTATAGTTCTTTTAATGCTTCTTTTCCTTCTTCCCATAGGCTAGGTGTCAGCAGCCGGGCAGGACCAAGCTGCTATGTGCCTTTCTAGAGAAGATGCAAGGATGCCATGGAGGGTTGTGCCAGCCAACTCTCCTCCTGTCCCACCCAGGACACAGAGAAAAGCTTCAAGGACACCAAAAGAGCCACCAGGCATCATGCACAAACTGATGGTATCCAGGCACTCTCTGTGACAGTGAAGCAGGTATTTCAGGCCCAGGCCACCCCTCAGTTAAGGTGGAGGAATGACAATACCTATTTTGCCACGTGTGCTTACTCAGAGAGCCATAAATACACATAGGCTGACAAGCATACCATGGTGGAAGCCCCCATGCCAAGCGAAAGACATGGAATGATCATGTCAGAGCCATCCATCAGGCTGAAGTGAGAATTTTGGTGGAAATACAGCCTTATATCCAAATTTAAGTTTCCAAGAAACATCTCTGGAAGAAGGACACACATTTCAGTTCTCCAAACAATAAATAGTCCCTAGATCCTGTAGACTGGCCTGCACAATGCTCTGAATTGTCATCCACATGAAGGTTGCTCCCAATGCAACAGGGACAACGAGGATCAGCTGCAGCTTCTCCTCAGACGCACACAAACAACTGGGACCATGCTGCTTCCCACTGGGACTCTTGCAGAATAATTCTGTTATTCCTAGAGCCTTACTACAGCAGCTTCTTGGGACCTCACAGAGAGCACACAAGTTCTTTGCAAGGCATCGGGTCTTGTACTCAAAAGTGTATCTTCTGCTGGCGGTTCTCCATCCCCCCAATTCTCCCCCACCCTTCCCCCAGAAGACCAGGGCAGCCTCTTCTGCAGGCATCTACCATGAAAGTGCACAGGTGGACCATGACAGATGTAATCAGATGGTGAGGATGATGTCAGACATATGTTGCATTTGTGGGGCACATCCATAACCCAGATGCACCTGACAGATCCAAACAGCAGTGCTAGCATGTCTTCTCACCATTCTGCTATCCCGAGGCAGAACTGTTTTCCCTTGTGTTGTTCTAAAGTTATCTTCTACCTTTTTAATTAAATATGTGCGGTTCTTAAATACAGAGCTTCCCTGTCAGAGTACTGTTTGTAGTGCCAGAAAGTTCTTCCTGCTTCTCAGCCTGACTCTTGCTGGATGCAATTTAGTCTCATCATTAATTGTCCTACCTGCTATGAGAACAGAATTTTCCCCTCTACTTCTGCAGAAACCTATACATGGTAGAAGATCCTCATTACACAGTATCATTTACTTCCAGAGCCCAACCCATAAAAATCACTGCCACATTGTCATCCCTTTGTGTGAACCAGTGATGCTTGGTCATGGTTTATAGTAAAATAAAAGCCACTCCACCTTTTTTTCATTCCAATCATGCCCCCATTCCTTCAAGTTCCTAGTGGCTGTAATCTTTATTTCTTACTGTAAATAAAAGCCAAACAGCTTTAAGCATTAGCATTTCAAAGCAGACTGGACTTGGAAACACACCAAAATAGCTATTCCAGATATGGTGGAAAAGCTGTGTTGGTTAATTTCCAGGCATAGACAAATCTCAACATTTAACCTCCTGATGCTGCCTGCAATGGATTGCTGACCCTAAATCCCAGAACTAACCTTCTGTGCCTGGAGGTACCGCCTGGCCTTCAGGAAAGGAAACTATCATGGCCAGCAGTTACATCTCCAACATTTCCACATCAGTATGTATTTCTGGCCTATTGCACTCATTACTGGTTTATATCTTATTTAGCTATTTATCTTCTGGATGAGGAATGAAATTTCTACCAACATTATCTAAGCCCTGATTAACTATAAACAGCTATTTCCTAACCAGTGTAAACTGGCATGTCTCCAGGGCTGTGCACAGAGCTAATTCAATTGATATCAGGTGAAGATCTAGCCTGCTAAGGAGTGTGTTAACAGAAGACAAAGCCCAAATATGTTTTATCTTCAGTGATAAACATTGCATTACACAGTGCATGTAAGATACACCTTCCCAGAAATAGGATCCTGGTGTAGTGTGTACTGGGCACAATATCTGGAAAAGTTTGGGCGGTTTCAAGGGGAGGTGATTAGAGATTGCCAAGAGCTGTCACTCAAGGCCTGAATTTAAGCAATTTGTTATTGCCTAAGTGACAAGTGCTCATACCTAGCAGGACAGTTAACGGAGACAAAATCAGGTCTCTGACTCAATTTTGCAGCCAGGGGAGGAAGCCTCTGAAAGAAAAACACAGGTGAGAGCTGGGCACCTCATAGCAATTGAGAGCAAAGTTATAGAGAGACTTGGGCACAAAAGTCAGAAAGCAGCATTTGTGTGCCTGTTTTGGAAAGCTAGTATTACATACCCAGGGAAGGATAGGATACAGAATGCAGGCACAAAAGGAACTGAAGTGCCCAGCAGAGGTACAACTCTAAAACTGTGTTTTCTGAATCAGTGAAGTTGAGCACCTGAAGTCAGCTCTAGCTCTCCCTTTGCAGCCATTACGGGGTGTTCTCAATCATTATGTCACTTGTGAGCCCTAAAGCCTGTCAGATCAATGGGTATAACTGCACTCTCTCTCATCCCACAGATGAGAGGTTTTGTATCTGTAACTCCTGGAGAAATAAGCCCCTGCAAAAAGGACAGGTTAGTTCTTTTCCTGGACCTGCTTTGTCACCCTGAGAAAATTTTCTCTTTCTGTCCTTTCCTTTCTCTTCTCACACTTGAGCGTCTTTAAGATAGGACAGATCTGTCCAAATGCAGGTAATTGATGCTAACATCAACTATATGAGAAGTAGCAGTCATTTTTTCAATATTCTGGTCGTGTGCATTAAAATACAGCTGCCTATAGGATCTACCATGCCACCAGTACCACTGTGATAGTTATTCTTTGTCTAAGGCTAGAGAAATAACTTAAAGCATTCACCATGACAAATCATAATAGCAATAAAATCCCAAAGCAAACACAAAATAAATCATTGGTAATTTGTGTTTGCTTCTTATGTTGACACGTTCTCCACAGAGACAGAAGATGCATGTTTATTTTTTAGAAGATAGGTTATAGATATTTCTGTGATTGGACACTGCAATTTGTATAGACAGTGAAGGGAAATGATGCAGTAAGTGCATTTGTAATCTGAGGAAGATCACACTGATCTCGTCCCAGGGACACAACAAGCAGGGGCAGAACTACAATCAAGGAGAAAAGGTAAGAGTGGTATTGTCATACCCCAAACCTTTTGCCTGTATAGCTGCAGAATCTTCCTTTGCCCCTTTCACCCATGATTCACCTGCATATTCCACTGAACTGCTGAAGCAAAGCCTATAATTAGGTTATTATCCTGAAGAAAGGAGTCTAATTGCAGAACAACGAATGCCAAGCATACAAAAGATTACTTGAGTCTTATGAACAGATGATGATACCTTATAACACATGCTCCTTTTTGTGTGTGTAAGATTCAGATGCCAGTTACAGATAGGACTGAATCACTGACATCTACTCAAAAAGACATCTGGAAGTAGGCGATATCATGTGGTAAAAAGGAACTACAAATTAACTACAAGAACAACATTATTTTCCCAGCAGCAAGGAAAAAATAAAAAAGAATTCAACTGTATACAAGTGGACTTGCAGTCCAGAGGTGAAACATATGGCAATCAATAGCAGAGGCAGGAGGACAACCATCACACAAAGGATGTGGAGAATTTAAGCGAACTAATAGCTGTGGGAAGATGAAACAAAGATGACTCAATTGTCAGGCAAATAATTTTCTACTTCCCCCACAGCCATCATTACTATTTATTTGATACAGATTCTCATCAAGCTGGCTCAAAATAGGTCAGAGAAGCATACCTTCAGGTTGAGCAACAAGACCTGTGCTGCTAGAGATAACATAAGCCAAGAATGGCTCAGCCTCTGGAGCACAGCTCTGGGGAATATCTGCTGATGATCTAGTGCACTGATGGGAGTGCACTCCATGGCAGTATTCTCAGAAATTTAGACCAAGTCACCTACAAGAAGACTTTCCACGCAGCTTAAATTGGTCTCCTGAATCCACAAAGTGACAGCCTTCAGCTCTAGCACTTCTAAATTCAGTAAGAACTTCCAGAAACTTAAGATAGTAAGAAACATTACATATGACTCGCAAATCAAAACTGCTGTTTTAAGCTCCCTGTCAAGTTTGCAATTACTGTCAGACAAAATGACAGTTCAGCTCAGCACCTTGAGTCAGGTGCTTGATTGGGAAGAGAGAGTGAGAATTTTTTTATTTTTTATTTTTTTAAATCAAAGCTGCTTATCGGTGCCCTAGATGAAGCAATTTGGAAGCAAAGATCATGGAAATCTCCACTCTTGTAGTAGAAGCGTCACCCATCCCTTTTCTAAGTCTGCTCACATATTTGACTTGGTGAACCCCCAACAGCAGTAAGATTGACAGGATAATTAATACACTGTGTGAAGTAATACAGTAAAGCCTCATTAACATTCCCATTCCTAAGCCACACACCTCATCATTCACACACAGAAAGCAGTGGTCTCTTCCCCTTTCCCTACTAAGATTTGATAGATTGTTTTAAGCAGGTCTCACATTACCAAGAGTTCATCAGTATTAGAAAACACACTCCTGGACATTCCTTCCTGTACATGAAAGAAGAACAGAAATCATTACAAAATCTATTCACACAACAATGGACCAAACCCACAGCTTTACATTCATTTCCACAGCTGTTAGTATGAATGATCAAAATGTGGCTGATTTATTTTGTGTTTCCCATTTCATCTAAACAAGCTTGGTTGGTAATTATGGAAAGACATCATCTCATTGTGAAAGGAAGGAGTGACCTATTTGTAATGTTTTCTCCAAAATTTGAGAGGCCTTAGGAAAACTGTTTTTAAGGACTTCTTCACTGCAATGTTAGCTCTTTCTGTAACCCGAGTTACCACCTCACACAGAAGAGGAATTCTTAACTCTTAATGGGTGGGCTTGTTAGCTTGCCTTGGTTGGTCCACAGTCAAGACATTTGAGTTGAGCACCAGATGAGTGCTGCTAATTCTCCAGTAACTCCTACTGGGAAGCAGGAAGGGCAACAAAGCTTTCCTGTATCCATTAAAACACAGATTGTAGAGCAACCCAGCCAAGCAGAGCTGTCTTGATGAACTGGGAGCCCGTGAATTAATTCTTTCATCAGGATTTCCAGAACTGTTGTGTCATTTCTGGGCCCAAGAGAAGTTCAGCATTTGTCCTCATGGCAAAATAAGTGGGTTACTCCTTTACCCAAGTCAAACAAGCTCATATCACTTCTCTTCTCATGGGGAAAAGCATGGAGAAGATCTTGCACAATCTCTTCCTCTTACTCATGTTGTGTTCTTAGCATAGCTAACCACAGAGCTGGGGACCACATCCAGAGTCCACAACAGTCATGAGGAAGATCCTTCTCAAATGTAACGGAGAAAAACCTGACAGACCCTTTATGTAAGACCTGTCACTGTATTAAGGAGAAACTCACCAACTGCACACGAGTTCCGAGATTTTTAAATTATTATTATTTTTAATTCAAAGCATCCTTTAAATCCAGAACCCACTTGGTAAAAGAGAAATTCCTGCCTATTTCTGCCAATGCTATTCTCCTGTATTACCAGAACCTGATGAAAAGAAACTTTCCTGCTGTGTACAGCAATAACATCTGCTATATTGGCTGCTCTCACTTAGCTCCACTAAACTTCATCTTACAACTGCTTGCTTAAAAAACAAGCAAGAAAAACCTCCAAACTCCCACTTTAATAATTAAAATAAATAACTGGAAATAAATTGTAAACACTTTTCTGACATCACATTAGTGTTGTGCACTACAGAAGGACACTTATGTTAAGGCTGAAACTTGGCTTTGGGGCCAAGTGCCTTAGCTCCTCGGTGGACTCAAAAAAGCTAGTTACTTCATTCTTAATTTCTTTCTTTGTTGCTGCTAACAAAAACTACTTAGAGCCAACAGCAACTTCACCATTGTGCTGTATACATAATCCCCCAACACATTCATGATGTCAAAATACCACCACCACCACTGGTGGTCCCAGAATGTTCTCCAGCCACTCTTCAGCAGAAACAAGCTGCCTTCCCCCTCTCTGGAGCCACGGGAATCAGACTGATTTCTTGTTCTAGGCTTATGTATTGGGATGTCATAAAAACAATCTTGTCACTTCAATGAGTTGCGTTCTGGCCCCCTGGGTAACATTTTAATGGAGTCACTTAGGTCAGGAAAATGATTATTCCCCTCAAGAGCAGCTCTGTTGCTTTGACCTTGGAAGATGAAATTATTTATTTTAAAATTAAAGTTAAACCAATAAATGAAAGGCAATGCAAGACCCAAGAACTTGCTCTTGTTTATTTGTTCTTAAGTGTTAAAGTTCTTTCATTTTGGGGTGGGTGGGGGGAGGAAAAAGGGAAATTAACATTTTTAATTAAAACATTTCCTTTGTCAGAAAGCTGTAATGCCTTAAAGGAATTTATGGAGGAAAAAATATAGGCTACCTATTTTATAGCTATTGTCACCAAAATTAAGCATTTTTTCAACCCAGAACAGTATCTAGAGTCAGAATCATAGAATCATAGAATGGCTGGGGTTGGAAGGGACCCTAAAGATCTTCTAGTTCCAAACCACATACATGGGCAGGGACACCTTCCACTAGGATCAGGTTGCTCAAGGCCCCATCCAACCTGGCCTTGAACACTTCAAGGGAGTGCCTGGCAAATGCAAGCTAATGCAGCCTGGTTCCAGCCTTTTCTGCTGTCTGTGCTGGCTTTGCCACTTCATACTGAAATTTCAGCAAAACACTCCAAATTGCTATTCTTAGTGACCAATTGCAAACAAACTGCACCAAAACTTGATTTCTTCCTTGAAGATTTTGACTCCTGTCAAAAATCAAATATGAGTTTTCTATTTAAAGAAAAGTTGTTTCTGGAGCTCATGTCTCATATTGCTCTCGGAGTAATCCACAGATCAATAATCCTGTTAATCCTCCTTCTGTCATCAGACTAACCTTCCTCCCTAATCCTACTCCTTGAAGTACAACATGGAGCTATTCTGAATCATTACTACTGCCACAAACCTTGAGCAAGAGACAGATTTTTACTGAGCTGGCAGAAGTGGGGCCAGACTCAGGGCTGAGTTTGACGGGGTTCAGCCGAGTTGACATTCATGCCGATGAAGGTGGAAGAGTAGGTATCCCTTAGGGCTTCTTGGCACTTACTCAAATAATAAAACAAGTCATCCCTTGTATTAATAGGCACCTCCCTTGGAAGTTAGCACAAGGGTAGTCCTCTCCAGCTCATTTACTCACAATTTGGCTCAGACAATAAGTTTTGAGCTGTCTGCATCTACTTCTCCAGAGGTAACTCACACTGATTTGCAGCCCAGCTCTGCATCTGGCCACTGTAGGAACAGCTAGAAGCCTATTTGCTTCATAATAAAACATTTCCTCTGTTTAGAAAAGGGTTTTGATAGCAAAACTGCAGGTTCAGTGTGATTAGTTAAGCTACAGTGTTCTTCTAATTTCTTATTCTTCCAAGAAAAAAGCAAAAATCATTAAAAGGAACCTGTTTCTGCTTCCTTATTTACTGAGTTAGACCTTTCTCCCTAGAACACTGTTTATTTTCTCAGCGTGTTATATAAAAGCTATTCCTCTTGGGCAGCACTGCACATAAACACACAGAAATAATTACTAATAAATCGCTAAACTCTGGATTTCACAAATTAATTCTGGCTTAATCTTGCCAGTCATAATCTGCCAGCAGGTTCTCAGGTCTAGCCATCACATTTTTGGTCCTACTAAAAGCAGGAATTTTAAGACTTGTATTGCAATTCCATATAATAAAGGCTGATACTTTAAAAATATTGCCATTGTTTAAAAATATTTCAAGTAAGCCCAAAATCTTTCAGTTTTAGTATTTATAAAGGAAATCATTGCTATTTTTCCTGTGAAATTAAGTTTGCACACCTTCCTAGAACATAATTTACTTCTATTTTTTTTAACACCTACAAATTGGACTTGACACGCCTTCCTTTATTAAAGCTTCTAAATTTGTCCTCAAGTATATGTGTGCTCGTTTAAAGTAGTTTAACACAGTGGTTCAAAACCACTGGGGCTGCGAGGGCAGAATTTTGAACTTTCTGCTCCCAAGAAATGTGTGGCCTTGACCTTACCAAAACCTCTGGTTTATGTTTAAATAGTCACAGATTTAATGACAGGCTGCAAGAAAGACTTGCTGTTAACTACCTCCTTTACTTTCCTCCTAGTTAACAAAACACATGTCTGCAGTGGATGCTGTAAGAATTGAATAAGTTATCCAGGATAATCTGCCCACATTAGCAAATGGTGTCCCACTAGGTCAATACAGAAATTAATTGTGGGATTCTTGTCAAATCCACATTGTTTCCTGGCACAGTTGCAAGCCACTTAATTAAACACCTTTCAAGGCCTTTTGCTGATCTAAATGTAGCTAATTGCTCCAGTTCTGGATGGGGATGATTCATCTCCCAGATGTCTCAGACCCCTCTGCAGCTCTGCTCAGCTAATACCAACACATACATCCAGCCGACAGGATATTCTTGTGAACAGGACATTTTTACTCATGCTTCCCTTTTATATGATTAATCCCAAACAAGGGAAGTCTCCTGACACGGCAACTCCTTTACGTCTGCTGGCTTCCCACACACAAGGGACAGAGCATGAATGCAGCCCCTTTGTCAGCACTCTACAGGTGCAGCACTATTCACACTTGGGCTTGACAGCAGAACATAACAGTTTTTATTTGCTGGTCTCCTCTGTCAAGTATTCTTTTCTCTTCTACTGCTTCCTCATTTGTCCATCTAACAGTGGCAGGGCTGGCCAAATTGAAAATGAATGAAGCACAAAGACAGACTGTAGTTTCCACAGTGACGGTCTATGGGAAAACAGTGCGCGGTTCGGTTTTTTTCATGGAGTCCTCAAAGGTCACTGGTAGCACTTGCAGCTGTGAATCCCAGAGGAAAAGACCAGAGCATCTGGTCCATTGGTTACCAGATTTCAGGGAGAAATCCTGACTAGCTGTTGCTTAAGAGCCACGGGGGGAAGTGAGGATTAAAAATACAACCACCTTGGAGATTCTTCCCCAGTTCTTTTTGCATACAAGTGAATTCAGGAATACAGAAATGAGGGAGAGAGGCAGCCTGGTGACCCAATCCCCATACAGGAGGTTTGTACTTCTAGCCTTGCTGGGTGGCAGCAACAAAAACTTTATCTACATCTAATGCAGCACTTTTGGCTGTCTAAAACCTCAGCGAGGCTCCCTGTGAGGAACACACACCCACTCACCTGCCATTAACACAACCAGCCACCGGATGTCTTCGTTGCTCCATGCCAGGACCCATGGAAAAGCATTTCCTGTGAGTGGAACCTCAGGGCCCTTAAGGAGACACAAAATGTCACCTGGAAGGTACCAGCTCAGCTCACTTGAGCCTCATATGCCTGCTCTAGTAGGAGTGATGCACAGTGACTAGGTCCCTAGTTTGAGGAACAGACTTTTCTTCAACACAGCTGACTATCTCTGGGACCACCACTTACGAGATAGATCATCTGAGTTTCTCCAGCAAACTGAAACACTGAATATCCCCTGCTTGTGCAAGTGCCAAGAGAATGGCACTATGTCTGGAGAGCATTTTGTAATGCTGAGGTCCCTAGCCCAGCACTGCAGAAATCACTGCCAGGCACCTGTCCTGTCTGCCCCTTGCCCCCCGCCCCCTGCCAGCTGAGCACACAGCACCTCAACCTCTATGCTAAGGAGCAGCACTGCCCACCCTTGAGAGCTGGTTCTCACCCAGGTCTGCACATTCACGTGTGACTTCAGAAGAAAAAAGAAAAGTGAGAAAAATTAAGTCAATTTAATTTATATACATATATACACATACGTGTACATACAGACAGATTCCACTATAAGCAAGAGTTGTGACATGGTGGCAGGCAGAGGCCAGCACTGAGCTGAATGGCAGCACTGTGAACCTGCAGAATAGAAAGACAGCACCTCCTGTCTCCTTTTAGAACCCTGGGGGTATATGTCAGTTGATAAATTTATCTTGATTTCCTCTTTTTCTCTCCTAGTAATCCCACCTTTCATGTTTTGGTTTGTCAGTCACTCCTTTTCCTTTTTACTTAGTATTTGCAGATGCAAATCACACTCCACCATTGCCAGGGCTGGGCTGAAGAGGCTTCAAGACAGTTAACTGGAAGCAGCTACTCTTGTAAGTCTATAACTCTTGGTCCCCAGCTTTACTGTCTTCATTCTCATGGCATGTGGTGCAAGAAGTTGGCAGAGACAGACCTGGAGATGCTTTTTTCAACCCTGTACCACTCAGGGTTTCTCGGGACACAGTGAGGTTGGAATGGCTCAAGAGATGTAGCCCAAATACTAAAACTAAAGTTACACCCAAATTCAGTAAGACATATTTTTGAGATCTCACAAGGCCTCAGCTTAGCATTATATGGAAGTTCATCTTTCTTATCAAAACTGATCATGTGCTAACAACTGCATACTTCTTTAAGTGCTTTCATATGGTTGGGTCTGTGTCTGACATAGCCACCATTCAAAGCCCTGCTGACTCAGAGGTTTCTTGGTGATTCCACTATCCCTTAGATCAACTCAGCCTCTGGGGGAGATGGAAACTCCTAAAGCATTAAAAAAAGCCTTATTTATGGTTTTTGACTCTGCTGGTATCTCAATTCTGTTCACTTGGAAACGACAGCAACAGCAAAGTCCCCATTACATTTCTAACCTTTCCCAAACCATTGTATAAGTTGCTACAATTGTTTTCTGGATACAACAAATTGATTAAGTAATTTAGACACTTTTCTAGAGTGAGCAGTCTAATCAATGTTTGCACTTTTAGTGATGTGGTAAGGCTAACAGATGCACTGTTTTCATTTCTGAAGTAGCTGAGATCCAGGAGATGGAGCTCTCAGGGTAGTATTCTTCAAGGAATACCAAGCACCTTCAAAAACCTTCTCATACAAGCCATAAGCAAAATCAGATATTTCAAGTGACTGTTCTGTGACAACCTCTTGACAGGCCAGACACATGGTATTTTAAGTCTGGAATTATATTTGTTAAATGCAGAATCTTGTTTGGGGAAGTTATTTAAAAAAAGAGAGAGGGGGGAAAAAAACAACAACCATCACACAGGTCCACAAATTCTGATGTCTTTTTGGCTTATTTTCAGGCTAGGTCTTAAGCATTAAGTAGGGACTAATACAGAATACACACACAGAAGTTTATTATTCAGCTGCTGATCAGAGAATTCAACGCCAGAGAGAGCAAAGTCACATGCACAAAGCGACAACAACCCCTTATAGCAAAGTTTTGCAATTAAAGATGGAAAGTAGGTGTTCTCCTATGGTGACAATTGTAACATTGCTTGTTACAACAAGCAGTGCTACAAATTCCTTTTTAACATGGGGACTGGAGCTACACCTAAGTACACTCTTTCATGAGTCAGTGTTTGTATTCAGCCTGTCCATAATCATTAGGGCTGGTTAACACAACCTTGGGGCTCAGTTACATCTGTTTTAAAAGTACAATAACCTGCAACACCGTGCACCTGAACAACAGCCTGGTCCTTGTCTTCCAGCTCTGCCCACTCTCACAGGAGGCCCAAGCCTCCCAGAAATATTCAAAATCTAAGCAGACAAGGCAACAGAGGTCTTACTCTAAAAACTTCACAGACGAGAAACTGAGTCACAGAGTAAGCAAATACGTGGTCTGTTGGGTGAGTGACCCCACACACTGTCAGTGGCACAGCATAAGCTGGTAGTGACAGGGTACAGCATAACACTGCTACTTTGCTTAGGCTGCCTCATGTGAGGAAATGCTACTCTTTCCATTTTGGTTTTGGAAACAGGGTTTGGCAGACAGAGCCACAACTCTCAGCTGGATCTCCTGGGGTTCTTCAATCAACAGCTGATCTAAGTCACTTCCCAGAGATATCAGGGCTCTGCAAATGTTGCTGTCTGATTAATACCAATGCAAAGGATCTAAGCCCTGAAAACAGGCCCTCCCCACATTACTCTTAACCCTTTTGAGCATTCAGAACCTACATAAGGGTTTTGTGGCTTTAGCTTGCACCTGTATATATGTATGAGCTCTTCAGCGAAGACTAAAACATGCATCCTTTTTCACCTCTCCATTTTCCCCTAACATTTGTTTTTTCATCTTGAAAAGTTCACATTAAAGAGCTAGAAATTACAGCAACCTAAGATGAAAACCTTTTTCTGACTGGCACAGAACCCTGCTAACACCTTAAAGTCACGCCACTACAGAGAAACCAGACTACACCAGCAGCCTTAGTGAGATAATCTCTCTTCAGGTATAGGGGGAAGCTTGGAAAACAGTGTCAGAGAATACACTCAAGTCTGGAATTGAATAATCTGCTGGCACCTGAATCTCTGTCACCACAGATGGGCTAAGGTCCAGGGTTTGCTTGGAGAAATCACCTGCTGCCCTGAAGAGGCAGCTCCCCACTGTGGCCATGAGAAAAGGGGGGGAGAGCCTGAGCTGGGGGAATTGGTTGTCTTGAGCATCACAACCTCAACAGATATCTGAAGCCAGCTGGTGCACAGCTCTGTAACTCACACCAGTGTAAGGTGATGCTTATATACTATATTCATATTTTTTTTCCCCCCCTCAAAACTGAGCCAACAGAGAAGACTGATTTGCTGCTGAAATTTTTACAATAAATAAATAAATGAAAGCTTGACTTGCCTCTATATGGTTTGAAATGGAAGAAGCAGCAAAATAGCAAGTTAGAGAACTGCTACCTTAGTAGCAATTTCTAGTGATATTCTCAGAGTACAATTTGCTTGAGAATTTTGCCCTAGAGTAAATGAGGCTGCAAAAGTGGGAAAGTTTAAATGAAAGCCTGTAAACTTGCTCGCCACAGCACAGAAAGTCTGTATAACTATGGAGCTGGATTCAGCTTGCACTGCTTCTCAGCTGTAGGCCACTGGGTTGAATCCAACCCAAGTGGTGGGGACATCTGGCAAATGTCAAGTGGTTCCTGTGACATGAGCAATCCTTGACAGCCCAGAACATAGCTGTCAGGCAGAAACATCTCCAAAATCCAAGGCATCAAAAGTAAATTCATCAGTGCTGGGCACAGTGCTGGATTAAAATGCAGGTGCTTTTACCAAGTCAGGTTGAAGGTGCACTGAGAAAGAAGCACAGTGAAGAAGAAACTCAAACTCTTGCAGTCTAAGAAACCTGCAACATGGACAGATGAGGCTGGTCATCTGGCACAGGCTCCGCATGGTGGATCCACAAACAAAAATTCACAAAAAACTTGGAAAGGATCAATATCATGGATGTTTCCATAGTTAAATTGATGAGACACTCAACAGCAGAACTACAGTAAGAATCATCATATAATTAATACTCACATGGTTATTATTCAGCTTATAGGATATTTTCTTTACTTGTGTCAACTGAACTGGTGTTTTATTTTCCACTCTGTTGTAATTCTTTTTTCTTGTATGAAATAATTACATTTCCACAAACGTCATGTCTACAGAGGGAGTGTGCCAGAAAGCTATTAGACTAGTACTTGTCTTGCTGCAGTGCCAGGTGCAAGATGCATTGATTTTCTGAAGATCATGAGGTGTCTCATTTTGTCCAAGTCTCCCCCTCTCAATGAAGGCACACGTGTAGACATCAGCACAGCCAGATGACAAAGGTGTTAGTTCATAAGATCACCAGCTCATAAGATTACCACAAAGAAAATGCGAGTCACCTACGTTATTAGGAACCACTAGAAAATAGTATTAAAAGAATGAGAACTACTATTTCCACAGCAGATTACTCATACCTGCTGCAGTCATCCGAAAGTCAGGGCAGCAAAAATAGCAGCATACACAGTAAGAGTTTTCCCATTCCCAGATTCTTGTGGAATAAATCTGGAGTTTTGCCTTGCCTTTTTCATTACAATGTTTTTGCTATCTTCTACCACCTGCCACGTTAGTAAGCTACCAGAATTGAAAATCTAAGTCATCTTAGGGTAAGCTTTGTTATTCTTTATTAATGCTCTATAAATCAGTCTTGTTATAAATCGGGGAACGTTCATTAATCAATTCACAAAAAATATTTTATTTGGCTAAGAGTGTCAAATCATGAAAGTAACAAAATAAAAATTAAAACCATGTGCTAGAAGAGGGTTCATGACTGAATGCTTACGTCAAAGACTCATAACTGCACAATTACCATATATCATGTTAACTTTCATTAAATAAAACCATGCTGAAAACCAGTAGTACAATCCTCATAAAACACACATGTTTTCTCATGTATTTGTGTATGCAGGACAGAATTCTGCACTCTGTTAACAGCAAACTTGAGTTACTTATGTGTAAATGCAGGCAGAACTTCTGCTGGCTTTCTATACAGAAACAGATTAGAAAATATTGTCTGAAAAATCTCATCTCTTAATAGTTTGCTCTGTAGACAGAGCAATGTTATCCTCCTTTTAAGAGAGACTATCTTGGCAAGCAACAAAACCAGAGGACTAAGGATCAGGGACATGCAGACTTCACTCCTTAGCCTGTTTACTACCAAGTTATTTAATCTTTGGTAATCCACTTAGAACTAAGGTTTTAGACCTGGCTAATACCAGATCATCAGTTAGTGTGAACTAATGTGTCCATCAATTACGAATATAGTCTCTTGACCCTATACTGCCTGGAATCAGCTGGGGTCTGGGTCTGGTTTCCTTAACATAAAGTCAGGTGACAGTACCTATATTTAGGAGAAATCAGTAATAAAAAGTTGTGCCAAGAGCACAAGAGAAGAAAGTCCTCCCAGAGGAGGAACAAGCTAAACTAACAAAAAAATTTATCAGTTCCCTGTGCAAAATAACTCTGCTGGCGGGACAGCGATTTAGTTGGTATCACTGTTTGTGCAAGATCTTTCTAGAGCAGTAGAAAAGTATTTTTAAAAAAGAAACCATCATATCTATCACATGTACAAGTCTAAAGCAGATCTGACTCCAGAGCTGGAGTAACAGAACACAACTTCCCTACGTTGCAGCAAACCACATGTACCACATAAGCTTCAAATTCCAGCCTGGGCCCATTTGTAAGTCTGTTTTCTCCTTTTTCCACACTGCTGTTTACTGACACATATTACAGCAGTTCCTAGATGTCCTAAGTGACAGCATGCATCCACTGAACCAGGCATCATAAAAACTAACTAGAGCAATTGAAAGGGTCTAAAAATAGTCAACAATTAAAATGGAGAAGACAAGGAGAAATATCTACATCATACTCATTTTACTATACATGCATGATGATCAACATATTTGGTCTTCCTTCCACATGGTTAAGTGAAAATATCTATGTGGAAAGAAGGTACTGACACAGAGCTAGACATAAAGATGATAATAATAATTTTAAAATTATTTTAAATTTATGTAACAAAGCCTAGTCAAATGATCCACTTGTGGATCATCAACGTGATGGTAATCTGGGGCAACACCACTAGCTACCAAGGTGCATGCAGCCTAATCATATGGTAGCACAATTCTTTGTACTGATCTCCTTGCTGCTTAGGACTCTTGTCTCTTCTAATATTTTCCTGTTACAGTAGGCAGAAAGATGCATCTTTGGCCAGTAAGACTATAGGGAATACAAAACAAACCCTTACACAAAGGCTCAAGAGGCAGGTAAAAACAAGAAAAGCAAGCATCCTTATTTTGTCATCCAACCTCTCAGGGCTGCTGGGGGTTGATCTACTGCACTGGGAAGCCTGAGGCTGGCCCTCAGGCAAAACTCCTGCCAAAGCACAAGGCATTGGCATATATGCATTGCCTGAGCCTGTACACTGGCCTGGTTTTACAAGTTTCCCATCCTTATGGCTCTATGTAAGTATATAAAACAAACATTATTGACAAATGTAAAAAGGGTGCATTTGCCAGGGCTTTTATACACACTCAGATCTGTAGGCAAAAATAAACAGAGGATAATTTAAACCTTTGCATCAGTGGTATTTCATCTTCAAACTTTATGGCCTGATGTTTTATTAATCAGTTGTGGCCTGTCACATTGTCAGCATCAACAAATATTCTGCCAGGATTTATATCAGGGATAACCACCAACTGTATCTATAGAATCAACTCTGATTTGCCACCCAAATATCAGGTTGTGCAAAAACCTCTCATGATCTGCAGAAGGACAAGATATTTAGCGTTGGTACAGGATTGAAAGCCCCTGCTGTGAAGTGAAAAAAATGCCTGTCCTCTCTTCCAGGCCTGGTGCACATAGCACCCATTTGCTGACAAGTTGCATTGATTCTGTGAAGTGTCCCATGAAATATGCCTGCAAAGCAGAGAGAAACAAAACAAAACCAAACAAAACCCAAAAAACCCAAAGCCAAAAAACAAAAACAAAAACCCCCAAATCAAAACAAAAAACCCCACAAAAACCCCAAAAGCAACCAAAACAACAACAAAAAAAACCAAACCCAAAACCCAAACCATCACTGTGAAAGTTACAGTAATATCTTTGTATCTTTGCTCTTCCTTCCAAATTGAGGTCTTAGCCATGAGACCATACAGCAGGACGGAGGGAAAATGTAGTTGTTAGACCCTGCTGTTACTTCCCTCATTCACCTGGCTCTCCATCTGCATTCTGAAAGTGCAGAGACAAATTCACACCTTTAAATCACCTGGAATTCTAGTACACATCACACAGACTATTATGGCAGCAAGATGCTGGATTAGCACATTTAATATCGATAAGCAAATACAAATTTCCCTCTAAAGGAATGAGAAGAGAATACTTGCCTGAAAGTTTTAAGATAAAATATGAAGCTGCTTCAAAAATAATAAAGTTTCACTTGGACTTCCCCTCCCTGCCTTTTTCACATTTTTTCTAAATTTTCTAAATAGGGATCAGAAAGAAAAAAGAGGAAAATTTGACAATAAAAGGAGGAAAAAGTCAAATAGTAACATCTCCCAGGGATGTTAAAAAGCAGCCTATGAATATGTAGCCTATGGAGTCTGAGCTTCTCAGCCGTCTCTGCATGCTCATTCACAGAGCTGCCATTGGTGCAATTTTCTCCATGCACTTCAACAACATACTGCTACTAGAGATGTTGACCTTTACTTTCCCTCCACCCCCATGGAAAATTGGATTTTTAATTAAAGGAAAATGTATGTTTTCCCTGGACATGGTAATTACATTTTTTCCCCTGGTCACAAAGCTCATTTGGGAAAGTTTCATCTGAATGTTTTTGTTTGCCCAAACTAAGGAGGGTAGAGAGGGAGATAAGTGAGGGCAAGAAGGAAGCTTTTTCTAAATTTATATTTTGGAATAAAGGGCTGGATTTCCTGAAAACGTTGAGGTAGGAAGTGTGGTAACATCTGTGAATTACACTGAAAAAATAAATCAAATGCACAAGTATGTTAATACTTGATGAACACTTCCCTCCCCAAGGAAAGGACTGGTCCATGGTACAAGCCAGCCCATTCTTCTCCTCCCTGAACTTAGATGTAATTCTCCAGCTCACTCAAACAAGACCGTTTCTGCACTGAATTGAGTAATGGTAGTTAAGACAGAGCTTCATGGATTTCATATTTATTCATATGACCCATCCTAAAGGCAGCCTGAATAACAAGCTGATCCTCCACTGTAAAAACAGAAACACCAAGTGCTTTCCGTCCAGGAGCAAGAAGCCCAACTCAGCTCCAGTACTGCAAACCACAACCATGTCACAGACTTCAACAAGAACAAAACCAGTCCCTCCAGTGCTATGTAGGGCTGTAAAACAGGACAAAGATAGGAACAAAAGCTTCAGTCCAGTCTATTTAACTAACAAACCGAGTCTGATTTAGTTAAGAATAAAGTAAGACAAATGCAACAATGGTGAAAGGGGCTTGTTTCTGAAAATGTAAAGTTACCTACACGTTGGGCACACTTCACCATAAACCAAGGCTGGTGCAGGTGTGAAAAAAACAGAAGCAATTTTCATCTGTTATTTTATACCCAAGGGGAACTTGTCCCCGTGGCAATCATCTATTGTCTGCAGGTATCAGTCTTATTTTCAAGACATAGCTCTATTCACAAATTAACTAGGTTTATAACTGAGAATTCCATTAGTAGGGCTTTTATGTTAATGTTATTCTTACTTGGCTTCTGAAACTTTCTGCATACATTCCACCACAGCTAATGAATATGTTTTGAGAAACAGACACTGCAGATCTGGTCAGGACATAACGAGCTGTAAGATGTAAAAGAGAGGTGGTATCTAGGAGAAAGGAAGAGAGGGAATTCAAGCATTTGGAAAGTGAGCCTCATTGAATTGGAAAGTCTCATTGAATCCAGCAGGCTTCAGGTAAAATTTGTGTTAAAAGTTTTCCATGTATCTTTGAAAGCTACAAACAAAAGGGGCAGATCCGATTCTTCCTTTCTTGTCCATACTAGGGGTACATGGGGCACAGGCAAAACAGGACTAACTGTAAGCAAACATACATGGAAGGGTCCTTGAAAGATCTTTGAGGGATGGAGTTGTGGTAAGAAGGAAAATGGAACTACCCTGCAAGAAGATAAAGAAATAGTGAAGGCAGATTGGCTGGTTTGGTTCAGTAATGAGGATCCAGTAACTAGAGACAACCATAAAAAGTGGAGGTAATATTCATTCCTGTGGTAGCCAAGTGTCACTGCTGCTGGAGATTGAGCTGCCTAAAGGATGCTCTAAACCTCTTTGTGCTTTGTAGTGCTGGGAATGCAGAAACTTGCCTCCCCGCATCCCAACTCAAACCCGAGGGAAAGGACACAGACTGGCCCTCCTTCAGCTTTTCAGTAAATTGGATGAAATAATCTTCTACACCAAGCCTTTCTAAGTTCAAGTTCTAGAAAACCTATCCTGAGCCTGCAGCAATGGTTGTGTCCTGTTTCCTACCACCTGTCCCAACGAGGGAAAACACCCAACTGGTAAGGAACTTAAAATAAGGCTTAAAAGCTATGGCTTAAAAAGCCATCCTAGGAGTGCCTAGGAAACATTCCTTTTCTTGACTCCAGGAAACACTTTTATAAGAATAGCTATTGTCAGCATTTTAGGTTTTAACAAAAAAAAAAAAAAGTTCATGGTAAGAATAAAAAAAAGTTTTGAAAGTTTTTCAGTAAACTGTACTTAATTTTAAAAGGGTTAAGGTTGGGGTTAGAATGGCCAGAGACTATATTGTAAGGAAAACATTTTCTCCCTATTAAATAAAATCCTTAACCCAGGCAGAAGTCCTCAGCCACAGAGAAAGTTACCTCCAACTCGCTCCAGCCTGTGTACTACTAAATCTTACCCATTCCATTTCCACCTGCACATGGGCTTTGCTTTCTCTTTCACACTCACCCCCCTCAGATATGGAAATAATAAAAGAGAAATCAGACACCGCTATTGTTTTCTAAGTCATACCAGCTTCTTCTGGATTTATTGTCACGATCTGGTTTTTGGCAGGGATAACAAGAAAGGTCAAACTGGAACACAGCTGCAGGTGTGTGAAACTACAACCTGCACTGCTGCTTTGTGTGGCAATGAATGAAAACATAAAGTTGGGGGTTTTTTTTTAAGATCTGCCCAGCAATCCAGAGGCTCTTTTATCTCTCCTTGAGGGACGTAGGAGGGGAGCTGCTCAGCTGCTGCTCTATCAGATACATTTGGTCCTGCTGACTTCAGGGTTGGGAAACTGTATTACAGATGATCTGAACATCTGGTCTTTTCTCCTTGAGTTTTCATGCATTTTTGCATATGGTCTTGGAAAAGCAAGTAAGGAAAAACTAATCTGAAATCAAAACCAAGTCAGCACTAAAAGGAGACTAGAATAAGGGTTTGATATTTTAATTATTACAGGAATACAGAAAAGCTTTTTACGTGAAGGAAACACTGCACAAAGAAAAAACAGTGCAAGTGCCATAAAGTATGCAGAAATACTGACACTTTCACTAAAAAAAAAACAAACAAAACCAAGCCAACACTGATTTAGGACTTGCACCTCTTTTTTTTTTTTTTTTTTAAACCCAGGCATTCAAGCTGGTGTCCTTTAATCCTTAAAGATCCCAGTTGTGAGTGGAGCAGAACTCACAGTAAGCATTTGGAAAGCTTGTTATTTGACAGAGGAAGGAACTGAAAATCAACAAGGAGGTGAAAACACAAATCGTCTTGCATTGCTGAGGAACAGCAGAAATCTAAGAAAACTTGTTGCCTCTCAATGTCACCAATACAAAGGTCCTTGAAACAAGTTCAAACTTAGACACTGAAACAAATGATTGTATCACAAGAATTCAGCTTTTGGGTGAGGAGAGAAAACATCTCTCAGCTCTCCCAGAAAGCAGAATGAACTTCTCCACATTCTTGAGATGGTGAATGGGACTGACCATTTCAGAAAACACAGACTACTTTATTTATTTCTTTCAACAGGAAGATGAGTCAGAAAATTCAGCTTTGTGTCTGCCTCAAAAGCATGAAATTCAGATTGAAAGCAACCAAAGGCACATCTGTACTGCTGCTACACACATCAGGCTGGCTCTCCCAATGCCCAAACAAGAAACTGCAGTAAGGCCGACACAGTCACTTCCCAGGAGAAGCAGCAGCTCTAGGTTGATACTTCAAACAAGGGGGTTTTGCCACTGACCTTGAGCTGAAAATGTTTATGGCTGCTCCCCTAAGTGACTGAGAGTTGAGGCAACACTTCAACACTGAAGTAATTAGGTCCAGTAGCTCGAAAAGCAGGTCATCTCTAACCAGCTTGGCAGCTCAACACTTTTTAATGAAACAGATATCCAAATGTCTTTACAAATCTTACTCTGTTCTCTTGACTTCGGGCTCTAGCTCTAGAAAATCTTGCCCTTAGATCAAAATCACTTCCTGGAAATATTCCAGGTAGGTGTACCTCAAGCTTCTTTCTAGAAAAGCCAACCCATAAGCATAAGTAGGCCAGCTCTGCCCCAACTATTAGGTCAGTGACTTCAACATATGCAGCATTATCCAAAATATATACTAAATATATCAACAGACAGACTGGACTGTGATGTGCATTTGCTACAAGTCCTACAAATATGGCAATGTTGTAAGTATTAGAAATATGCTTTTAAGAGCCTCTAGGTTCCAGTACTCGTCACTATGGTCCAAGCACAAATGTTGTCTCTTTGGTTATTTAAATAACCCTTTTTCCTGAAGCATTCGTGTTCTCAGAAGCTACCACACCTTTTTTTGGCAGGTGAACTGAGGCACAGACTTGTGATTTGTCCAAGGCCATATAAAGAGATATTAATAGTGGAAACTTATGTCCCGGCCAACATCTGGTGTAGATTATTTACAATTAAGTTAGCTCTCTAAAAAATTTTTTTTAAAAAAAATAGTTTTAAATTTTGTTTACAAAGTTGCTGCATGTTGTTTCCACTGTTTTATTAAGAGCACATGGAGTCATGCTTCCAAACAGCAGCATTAAAAATAGACTAGGATTCACTATGGATGAAATTCAAGCTTTGGTTTTGATAAACATCCAGAAGTTAAGATTAGCCAAACTTTTCTGGTCAGCCAAGAACTTATAGTAAAACATTCATTATGCTAGAGTACAAGAAATGTGAAGAGAAGTAAGCCAACATCTTCCAGACAAATCCACCTACCATATGAAGATGGCACAGACTGCCAAGGCTCAACATACAGGACACCTTACAGGAGTGAAAAGAAATCATCAGCTACACACACGGGAGTTAGAATGGAGCACAGCATCCAGATCAATGTAAAGGGAGATGGATGTTTTCCTTTGGGAAACTGTTCTTGATGGAAACTCCAGTTTCCATGGATTGCTGTTAGGCCTCAGTCAGCCTTTATCCAGTGTTGCTTGTAAGACCTGACATGGGTGTAAGGTCATCATGGGCAGAGCTTAATGACTGGGCAGCTGAGTTAACTCTTGGCTTAATGAAATTAGTGTCAGCACTTATGACAGCATCACACCAACCTTAGAAATCATCCATTAGGACACCAAGGGTTTTGTAAACTTGTATGGAATGGTATGTTACTGATGGCTTGATACCAAAAGACAGGAAGGAGAATTAAAAACATCTAAGCAGTTTGATCTGAAAAAATCAAAGCAGGTCAAGTGTGCTTCATTACAGACCAGTTGTAAACTGGTTTATATGGCCAAAAATTTACATCTGGTAATGACACCTTCTGATAATGGCTAGAACAAAATGTCTTCTGAAAGCCACAAAAGGGGTTGAAAAACATTCTCCTGGAACTGGCACAGATGTGCTGTGACCTAAATTAAGACATAACTATGAGCCTAAATAAAGAGATATGGTTAGTGACTGGCTGCTGTTCCCCACTTTGTTGGCTCATCTTATCTTATAGGTTATTGAAGAGAAGCCCTTCTTTCCTCTTGCACCCAAGCCTGGCAGCAGTATCAGACAGGTTCAGAGGAACAACTGCTAGATTTTACCAACCACAGCAGATCCCATATAGCCCACCCCCACTGCCAGAGTAAAACAGAACACCAGAGAGGGTAGAAGTCGTCAGATAAGGATTTGTCTTTTATACCAGTGCTACCTTTCCCTTGTGAAATAGTCTTGTTTGTGGACATGTCAGGAGGAACAGAAAAACTATTAGTCTACCAGAAGGAAGAAAATAATCCAGCTGAGAATGTTCACTGCTTGCACTGGGCTAAAGTTGCAAGTTCTCATCTGAATATGCTGGCCAATTGACAGAAGGAATTAAGGGATATACATCCTGTGCTTGGGAATCAGCAAAAATTGCTTATTAAAAGAACAAGAGCACATCAAAAAAGATTAGAGCTCCAGTCTCACGAAGTCTGCCAAAACCAGGATTCTACAGGAAGAAGATCATAACTGAAGAGCTTTTCTGAGGATGAGTGGGTCACCTTCACACAACTGCATCAACTGGACACTTGGATTTTGATTTTCAATCGAATTTTTGAACAGGAAGCAAAGGTCAGATGCACAAATATTGACTTAGAAGGCAGGTAAAACATCACTTAACCCAAACCTCATTGTGACTGTTTTCAGGAGAAGACAAAGTACCTGTCTGCACATCTGTAAGAAATGTGTAAGTTTACCTTGGAAGCAAAACCTTCTGTTCAAAAGCCTGGTACTAAGATGTACTGAAACATCTTGCTGTATTTTTAGGAGTCTGGATGACATTTAATCCTTCCAGTCTTCTGAAGACCTGGAAATGGCTGGACCTGTTTCTGTCACAGCCAGGAAGGATTACTGAAATTCTCTTTCTACTAAGGCTTATTATTTTTCAAGAAATAAAGTTGAAGATCTTACTGTGAGTGGAATATCTGGCACTTTAAAGAACAAGGCAGACATACACACTGCAAATCAAAATACCAATACCAGACTTCAGCCAGATGCTGTTCTGAAATATCTTATCAACAGCTAAAAAAATTCTCATAGTTATCTTCACTCATTATTTTGCACCTTCACATGAATTTGGGAAATACGTCTAACACCAATACCCAGGTTAGAAATTACTGAGATTTCCTATACCTGGTGCAGCCTCTCCTGTGCAGGACTTTTCTGCATCCAGTCCCCATTTCTCCTCCATCATCACCATTCACATCATGGCATATCTTGCTGCTTCTATCTACTGTTCAGGTTTCTCATCTACTGCAGGTCCTGCTTTACCAGACTGTGGCCAAACCCGTACTAGCTTCTGTGTCAAGTGACCAAACTGGTGTAAATCAGCATTGCTCTAAGGAGTCAGAGGCCAATTACACCTGTTGAAGTTGAGAACTCTTGTTTGCAAAGGGGGCTTGCTGACAAAGCGGGGCCAGGCTTTGAGTTTCAAGTTTTAGAATGTGCTAACTTACAAAAAGTAGTGTAACCTAAGTCCCTCCTCAGGTGACCTGTGATTTATGAACAGGCAAATCTGTTCAGTATGGTGGGGGCAAGAAGAAATGATTTTTCCTTCACCTGTTCTTACACCTCACCACAAAGGTACAGATGTCCTCTTAGTTCTCAAGGCTTGCAGTACAAAATCAAAGAAGAGGGGAAGTTAAAGCTCTGTTTATCAGGAGTTTAAATTTGTTATAAAGGTTAGTTCTGTCCACCTGGCACTACTTAAGCAAACAGGTGAATATCACTCATTGAAAAATAATGGGCTTGAATCTCCACTTAGCTATAATGGATTTGCACTGTTGTAACTCTGAACAGACCTGTAGGATGTTTATGCCCCACAAATAAACAGAAGTAGTTTTTCTTTCAGCAAAATACAATCTGTTTCACCCTAATGATGGATGTTTCCACTACTGAAAGGAATCTTAGTCCTACTTGGCTAACCCCAGTATTAGTCAATAATGACTTTTAGAATATTCATCCATTCTTCTGTGAAAAAAACAGTGTTTTATATACGTGTTTTGCCAAGGAAAAATCATAAGCAAAAATATCAGACCAGCTGACATAAATTGGTTGCATAAACTACAAGTTTTGCAATAGAAAAAAAGCAAACTATAGTACTAGTTATAGAAGATAATATTGAGGTTTTAATTACTATATTATTCTAAATAATTCTTAAGAGTTGTTGGAATGATTTTAATTCTTTCTATATTTTTGTTTTAAGAGCACAAATTCCCATGGCTATCCTTGGCTAATTTGAAAAATAAAAACTCCAATAATATGCATGCAAGAAGAAATAACAAATCAATTTTGAAATTAACAGGCTATAATTCGTATTTGGGTTATCAGAAAAGAACTCTGAAGTGGTGTATGGGAAGTTCAGCTTTTGATACACTTCCTAGAGGTTGCAAGAGTTGATTTTAGAGATGTCTCAGCCAAGCACTCACATCTCTGATGCAAATGCCTCTTTCCAAATGCCCCATTTTCCGTAAAAGAAATGATCACTCTGTTTAGATACGCACAAAGGGTGTCCATGGATAAGACCTTTGTCTGATGTCACCCAGAAAAAACTTTGAATTCTCACAAGCTAAGAATCTCATTTAAAATATGGGCCATGGTTTCCCTGTTTCTTTTATCCTCTTTACTTTTACAAAGGTCTGACTCAGAATTTGCACTTCCTTTCAGTGGTGAAGCTCCTGTTACACACTGCTGCTGGACTGGAACTGCAGAACCTCTACATAAGCACTGGTAACATCACCCTCTCCACAGAGCTGAAATTCCAGTGACTGGGAGACAGTGAGCCAACATTTGACTCAATCCCAACATGAGACTTGGCTGATTAGCTCTTAACCTTGTCAGCACTGCTCCCTCTCAAACACGACCCATCTGTTTGCTGGACTGCAGATGTGAACTCATTAAGCTGAAGGAAAGCAGGACTTTGATTCTGATCAAGCCAGCTGTAAATAAACTATGATTTTTGATGAAACCATTCCCTCCAACCTTATAGGAGACAAAATCTGATTATGTAGTATTTGACCACTAAACCCTGAAATAAGGCTTAGGCAAGTCTGGCAAAGGTGTGATGCCCAAAGCTATGGTAGGGAAATGCAGATTCTTGCCAAAGTATGAATGCAAAGCCTCCAGCTCTGTATTGGCTTCCTTCTTCACTCTCCACACACAGGGGAGGAAGCTGATGACATGGTGGGGTGGGCAGTGGGTCACCCAAGACACAGAGCATTGCAGTATCTATAACAAGAACAGTATTTGATTAAGGAAGGCCAATATAATTTATCCACAGAGTTGATCTTCAGTGCCTGAAACAGCTATGATGGGAGAAGGTATGAAGGAAAAGCCGATGTATCAATTTCAACCAAAAACGGAACCTCTAGCTGAAGTCCCATTTTACTGAGAAATTTTAGTTTTTACAATTTAAAAGCTCTTCCTGTTCTGTATTGGGAAAAATCTGCACCAGTTTCAAGCATAAGCAGAAAAAGAAGAGAAATGTTCCCCTACCCATTCTAACCCGTTTATCTGGGTGTTTATTTAGGTGAGAGAAACTAAATAGAAGTGAATGCAGAAGCCCTGTGTTAATAGCAAGGGAATTATTCCTGAGCTTGCTGCATGGCTTGGTGGAGCAAACCCTAGAGTTCATCATCTGGCACAAGAAAGCAACACTAAATAAATCTGGTTCATTTCCAGAAGTGCTCAGCTGAAATGTTCGGCCTCTTTACTTCACACAACTTCCATTGAACTTAATGTATACAGCATAGCTTAAAAAAAAATCCAAAGAAAACCAATAACAAAACCCAAAACACTGAATTCCAAGGGGACACAGCAGACAGTAAGCAAATGTGCAAAAATTTTCAAAACATTGAAATGGACCATACATTGATGGACATGATTTTATAGTTTCTATGCAAAAAAATTAATTTAAGTTGGACTAGAGGAAAAAACAATCAAACAATCAAAAATGGTTTAAATGACAGACTTTTAAGAATTACTTTGTCTTTAAATATGATTAGTATTGTTTTGGCTGTTTCATTCATTCTCTTGATGCTCACCCCCCAAAAAAACCCCACAAACAAACAAAAAATCAAAGAAGAAAACTCAAACCTTTTTCTAATTTTCCTCTTCCATCATTTGTTTTCCTTTTGGGTTTGTTCTGTTTTGTTTTCCCCCCACTGTTCTTTTTCAATTTAGGTAGTTAAAAAAACCCAGGAAGATCAAACTGTGGGCAGGGAGGGTAAAGCCATACAAATGGAGAAATTTAAAAAAAAAAAAATTAAAAAAGCGAAAATACTTTTCATGTATCAATTAAAAAAAAAATAATCTTTTTTAAAAGCAATCTCCAATTTAGGGAAAAAAAAGTCAGTTTTCAAAACACAGACTGTAAAAATGAGCAGAAGACTGCTAATTTCTAAAAATTAGGTCATGGCTCACCTTTTAGAATCTTGCCATTACAGAAACACTAATTTGAGGTGACTGTAAGACCATACTCAACTAAGACCACATAAAATTTTTTGCTGATAGAAATTTGGCAGATATAAGGACAAAGCTTTTGGGGGCAAATCCCCACCTGGAATAAATGGATTTATCTGCACTGCAGAGCTCTGCTGATCTCAACCAGCTGATGGTCCAGCTCTTTGTGATTCCAACTATTGTTATAACTCAGCCCAGTCAGTTCATGCCCTGCCTTGCTCTGACACCCCATAAACTTGAGCATTTCAAAGGAGCTGCGCGCAATGACCCTACCAGGTTGTCTACTGTCTCCGATTACCCCGCGATAATCTGCAGCTGTTCTTCATCAAAAAAGTAAAGAAATAAGCCCTACTAATCACAGCCTGAAAGCCCAACAGGAATTTTACCTCTCTGCTTTGCATATTTGAATGATGATTTGCTTATCTCCAAATCAGTGCTGGTTACAAAGTTATTAACCTCTTTGTGAACTTCATTCACATCACAGCCCAGTTCCTTTACCTGCTGACATGCAAAGGCATGAAGAGTGCTCTGTTGAAGAGGGTTAACTGTTTCACAAAGGAAACATTATTACTGAGAGACTTTATCCAACATCAATATCCACAATTTCTCATCTGCTGAAAAATCATGCTGAATTTGGAAAACTGCTAGGCTTGCTTTCTAGTGAAAGTTTAACAACTACATTTATTTGCAACTCTGCTTATCCAGAGAAAACAAGATTAAATAAAGGAATTAATGCTATGCTGTCAATAGAAAAGCTTACAAATATTTTGTCTCTTTAAAATCACACAAAACAAGGTTAGTTGGTGGTCCCCTTCTGACATGCAACAGAGAAACTCCTACTTTCTATACACAAATAAGTCAAAAAGAAAATATTGCAAATATAACAAATTTAGCAGAACCATCTAATCAGAGGATCAGCCAGCAGACAGTGAGTGATTTGGAGAAGACTCAGTTCTGCATGACAGCTATCACTGCTGCTGGCAACAGTCACCTGCTTTATTTCTGGGAGGCAACAAAACCAAAACAGTCTTTCTGAAGCACAAATCTGAGACAAATCTTGCTGAAATTAATAGAACTTCTTCCTGTTAATTTCTGGGAGCTTTGGATGGATTCCTGTGGTTGGGAAGTGACGTGATGCTCCTATGCTGGAGATAGGAGTAGCTGGAAATACACACAGTATCTGAGAAGCAGGTCTTCTGCTAGTGCAGAGACTAGAGAAAGCAAAAGTATTCTATGTGTTTAGAAAGAAGCATAAAACAAAGCCTTGCATTATTTCTCCTTATTAATAGGAATACTCTTAGAAATATACCCTTGAGCATACCTCAATAAATCATAGCTGGTTTTAGTTTGCTCTCCTAAATAGAGGAGATCGAGGGTACAACTGACAAATCCAAGTAACCAAGTCACTAAGAAAAACTATGATACTTGTGAAAGTGATACCACTGAAGTTTGGTTTTGTAGAAGCATACTGCACCTGATGGCTCAGGAGGTCCAAAGATGATGGCAAACTAGCTGCAGGGTTATGTCTTCCCATCCACAAACCTTCAGCACACACTAGGGAAAAGTTTTAATCCACAAGGATAACCCATAGCTCAAACAGTTTTGTCCACAAGGAGGAAACAACTTTGCTTCAGACACCACCTACTGTTCTAGGGCTTTATCAGAGCTACTGATCTGCATGCATAGTAGTCAAATGCTACTAAGACACAAAACAACGTAAAAGATGAAAGAATTGCATCTTTGCTTGTACAAGTCAATCAAGTGGATTAACTCATATATATTTAAATATTACAGTATTTTTCTACCAGTTCAATTTTGTTTTCACGTGGTATCTCAGATACCTGGATATCTTGCTGCATTTCAACAAAGCAGAACTATTCAAGAATAAATCTTCTTAGCATAACCCTGTCCACAACGGAGGTGAGGAACAAGTAGGAAGAAATTCAGCCTGCCTCTGCTGTAATTGCACAGATACAGACACATCTTGTTGCTTTCTTGCAGCACAACATGGGGAGAAAAATTCAAACTGAAAAGCTAAGAGCTACTGTACACATCGTAGTTAAGGACACCTAAGGTTCAAGGGAGAAGTAAACCAGATGTGGACAAACATAGCAGCAAGCATCCTTCCCACTGTAACACACAGACAGAGGAGCAACATTAAGAAGCTGCAGAATATAAATATTAGTAATTTGCCACAGGGACATCCAATTAGATGAATCAACTGCAGGCATGTGAACACAATGGACAGAGCAACAACTGGATCCAGCTCTTAAGACTAATTCTTGATGCATTCCCAGTGTAAGAGTACTAGTCTGCCATTGCTAGAGTTCTTTTGAAGAAGGATATTTCCCACACACAGTAAAAATAAAATATTTTTCTACTTGTTTAAAGAAACATGCTGTAAAAAAATGAAAGGTGACTTGTTAGAAAGTAGGATGGTGATGCATTAGAAATAGAGCAGGCAGCTACCAGGCATTGCTGGCAAAGGTATTGGCTGTCATCACTGACAACCAACCGGGGAGCTTCACTGGTGTCCCAAATTCCTAAGCTATTTCATAATCAGACAGAGTACTCTACACCTCTGCTCCTCCTCCTCTGGATAACCCTCACAAGTTGCCTGAAGTTTGGAGGATGCCCTATAGAGCACAGGACTCTGGGATAACTGTCCACCTGGGTGTGAACCTGGGATTCAAGTCAGATATATTGTTTCGTAAAAATTCTGGCTAAATTAAACGTGGCAATACCCTTACTCTTAATAAATTACTCCACTTCAAGTTCAGACATTTGTTTCAGCTGTTTAAGTGCTGCATGTACCCATTTTGTTGAATGGGGGGAGGAAATCTTGGTAAATAAAGCTTTATAATGCGGTTTAGCTGGATGGAATAAAAATGCAAAATTTCCTGTTTATTTCTTTTTGAAAGAGATTTAACAGAAAGTTTCACCACCTTTCCTGGCACATGCTGGACTTTTGCAAAGCTTTGAAGAGAACACTGATCATTTACATCTCAACTTTTGGGGGGTGGTAGGAGAAAAGGGGCTGAGTTAATGATTTCTCCAAATCTTTTGCAAAATGGCTTCTTTGTGTTTATGGGGTTTTTTTCCCCTTAGTTCTAAAAATGTTTCTTTTCAATCCTCCTCTTTTACTTAAGGAGTGCTCCAAATTTATTTTTTTTTTTTTTAACCTGATTTGTCAAGAGCTGCTAACTGCCTGCTGAGCTTGGCAGGTTAGTAAGGCAATTCAGTAGTGAATTCAGATTTTTGTCCAGTCTGTGAGGATATGCATGTATGTAAAGTTTATATATTTAGGTACATTAGTTTACTGTTTTTAATTTAAATATATACATATATAACTTTCAAGTCCACAATCTTAGCCTGATGATGCAATTCCAGTTCCTAAAAAAGGAATAATAACAAAATAAAATCAATAACATAATTATTATTAATAATAAATAATATTAAAGGAATAATAATAAATAACTGGAAGATATACACAGAAGGCTACAGAAACCAGAGGACCTATGCAACTCCCACCAGACTAAATTTAGAATCCTCTGCTGTCTCTCCAGATAATGCTATCAATCTTGGAGCACCCGGTAGGAAAGAGGGCATATCATTGGGGCATCTTGGTTGTGTCAAGTGCAAATTTTGGGCTTTAAGACAAAGATTATTCCATAACTAACAAAAAAGTTTAGACTCCAAACTATTTTGTTTTAAACGATAAACCTTAAATTTTGCTTTTGACAAAACTGTTTTCCACCAGAATTTTTCTGTAAACTTTTACACTTCTCTTTAATTACACCCCTTTATGTGTTCAAAAGTTGATACAGAAGTTAAAAAGCAAGTTTTGTGCAGGTAAAACATAGATTAGATATTTCATATTCCAAAAAATATAGATGTAGTCATAAAGCAACAAAAGAAAATTTCAGCATCAGAGTGCTTTTAGCCAAAATTATTTACCAGTGTGTTCCAACCTTGCAGATAATGCATCTGTTTCAGCAAACCTGCTATCCACTACAGTAACTATTTTTTTTAAACATGCACTTCAAATGCTGTACTGAAAAATTCATTAAGGCTCAGACCCAGGAAGGAAAATAAACCTTCATTTTAATAAAAGGAGAGAAGGAGCCCTACAAAGTGAAATACAAATGCTTGCCTACGAAGCACGCCGTTTTCTTCTGAGTCTGTCAGGTAGAGAACCATCCTGGGCTGACAGACCAGGCTAAATGGTGACAGCCGTGGGAGGGCAGAAAAAAATGACCTGTGCTGTGTTTGTAAGCCTATCCAGCTGAGCTCCAACAGAAGCCAGTGCACTTTTGCCAGGGATCTCACCTGCAAAGCAGTGGCAGCGCTCATCTATCCACTCCCTGGTAACCTTTTCCAGCACAAGACAATTGGATGCTGAGCCTACCAAAGGGTACTGGTACCTCCCTGATCAGCCTATAGGACACAAATTTATCCAGCTCACTGTGGATTCAGTCCCCCCATTTGCTTACTGACAAAAACTCCATTAACCATGGCAGAACTGGATATTGACCTAAAATCATTGGCCAACAATGTTATTCACCTATCTGTCCTGATGTGGAGTTTTGTTTTAATTTGGGTTTTTTTTTTCAAGATTCTTGCCCAAATTGCAGGAATGATTGGAGGTGACCAGCTGTAGAGGCATACAGGCTGATAGCTCCTTTGGAGCCAAAACTGACAGCACACACCAACTTCCTGCTGCATGGAAATTATTTAGCACATCTTAGCACACTGGTTCCTGTTCTTCTAGGATAAAGCTGCCATAAAGACAGGTTGTTTAACCCACACAGAACTGTCAAGAAAGGTTTGGATGAAGTGCATTTTAGAGTCAGACTTGGGCTGGGCAAGAAAAGATGAAGGGAATTCAAACACCATGAAAGAGTCAGGAAGTTATGGAAGTGTTGAACACTGCTTATCTTGTTCTAACTAGGACTTTGGTTTTTTGCATAACAGTTCTATGGACAAAAACAGGTGGCCCTACAGTGCAGAACTGACAAGTGGAATATATTCCTCAGCCTATTCCTACGTATCTAAGGCTATTTATTCCAATTACCCCTCTAGTCACAGCAGAGAACAATACACTTCTAAGTCACATTTCACCCCCAAGAAAGAGGACTAAAATAAGTCAGATAAACTGTGCCTAAGTATTGCTTATAATTCCTTCTGCTGCTCAAAGGGACCCAGAAGACTGTAACAGCCAGGTACATCTGCACAGAAAATAGCAGAAGGCAGCAAGTTGAATTCAATGACAACTGAGAAGCCAGCACTGCTCACACATGCAAGCATTCTCTCTCATTGCTTGTGTAGCCCAACTCCTGTTTTTCTCCTTCTCCATGAAAAAGACACAGCAATTCAACATAGCTTTCCAGGTGTATTGAGCATTCCCAGCTCCCCTTCAGACTGCTCCATACACAGTTCCTCAGCACACCAGTAAGACCTTTCCATGTCTACATCATGATATGCCACTTCCTATCTGTGCTCTCATTAAGCCCGCAGGAATTTCACAGTAAGTGTATACACTTAAATAATAATGACTTGTATAATTTAGGTGAAATATACCTAAAGCTATTAAGAATATCTTTACATATAAAACTAGGTCTATTCTACAGAACAGGACCACCTTAAGTTTACATTGTCCATGGAAACACCAGGAAAAAGGATCGTAAGGGAGATTTCCACTTTCTACCACTTGCTTTATCTAGACTTCTTCCAATACAGTTTGCCTGTGAAAAAGGACCTGGGCTTAATCCCACCTGGCAACTAAGCACTGCAAACAGTGTCTCTTTATTATCATGCTCCAACCCCATTTTGCAGGCTCACACAGAGACAATAAATATTCCTAGAATAACATCCAAGAGAGAGGTGCATTGAATGGAAGCATGAACACCTTATCCTGAGAATGGGTTGACATAGTCCATGCCTGGGATGGTTTTGTTGTGGTAGTCTGCAGGGCAGTTGAAAGAGAAATAATTGAAGAAACAGGTTCTTTAATACTGTCCATGGCAGCACATGGTGCAACTTTCCCTCTGTTTCCCCCTCCCCAACAAGAATTCCTTATATCAAGCTGGTTTGGTGTTAAATGCACATATCTAGGAGGCATTTCTCTCCAAAGTTTGGATCTAAACACACATCAAAAATAACAGTTCATCTGTCACGGTTGGGAAGCATGTATGACAAGAAAATATTTGCTTTGCTCTGGTTTTGTGTTTGGTTTGCTGACCGCCTATATCAAAAAGCTTGAACAGCTTTTTCATCTTGGTGTAGTTTAGAAACATTTATAGGACAGATGGTCTAAATTTGTGGGTTTTATAAACTTAATGAGAATGTAAAAAAAAGCGCATATGGGTGCAATATTTTCTGGGGCTTCTTTGAGCTGGCCAAAAAGTAGCCCACTGCAGAATGGAGTAACAATTCACATTAGGAACTCATTCAAAGGTTTACAAATGACTGAGAAGAGGGACTGCCACATGCTTTCTCCACCTCAGTGGCAGTTTCACTTGCACTGTGTGGTATAAGGAAAACATATATTTATTCTTCCCAGCAAGCAACTGTTTCTTTAAACTTTGTCTTTACATAACTGTTAAATGAGCCAGTTGCAAAAGCCCAATAAAAAGCATAAGTTGTGCTCCAGCCTCTGTCTTGAAGATTTGATCTTCAGGCTTCTTGCTGGGCCCAATAATGATGTTTACGAACCAGTTCCACTAGGATGATTATTATTTTAGGCCTTCATGCAGCTTTCGCTTTCTCCAGATAACACAATTAAGACAGAATTATGACCATGAAATCTGGTCTTGAGGTCAGGCCACAGCATGGGGACTCGGAAGGCCATATGGAGGCCCTGGTCCTGCTGCAGACTGTCACAACCTACAGGCAGCTGAGCAAGTGTGAGTCTGAACATGGCTTTTGTTGTAATGCAGACCTCAAAACAGAGCCACCCTGAGCACAGTAGCAAGAGAGGAGAGGAGAGAGCAAAGAAGAGAAGAAGAGAGGAGAGAAAAGACAATCCTCTCTTCAGTGAAGCACTGTGTAGCCCAGTACCCCATTTCTTTCTGCAGGCACTTCCTTCAACAGCTAGTGTATGAAAGCCTTCCTCAAATTAAATACATCCGTGTAAATCAGAGTAAAATCAATCAATAATGTCAACTGAGAATCCTATTCCCTCACAAAAAAAAAAATAATGAATAACAAGCACCGCT
Source organism: Florisuga fusca (assembly GCA_038090715.1). NCBI lineage: Eukaryota > Metazoa > Chordata > Aves > Apodiformes > Trochilidae > Florisuga > Florisuga fusca. Next base: position 25,361,615 of record JAAWXA010000001.1, on the reverse strand, counting down.
TTCTCAGGCTCTTTAGTTAGTCAGGCTTGTTAATCAGGCTTTCCTATCTTAAAAACTAATCTCAGCTGAAACACAAACTGAAGTAAAATAGGCTGAAGACATTTTCATGAAACAGCATCCTTTGTGTATGATAGATAGCAATAATCTTTTATTAGTCAAAAATCCTCCTCCATCCAGCTTCCCAGTCTTAAAAGAGGACTGGAAGCTGATTTTTTTTAATTAGTTTATGTAAGCTACTAAAATATTAATGCACAAAGCACAATTCATCAAAACAAGCTCCATTAACTTAAGACTTCAATTTTCACCTTGGGCAGTCTTCTTCCAATGGAAGGATGTGCAAACCTCAAATTATTATCAGAGTGTAGATATGTAAGCTGTCATCTTTAGATTTCTGCATAAACACAGCATTAGAAGAGGCAGTAATTTACTCAAAATTGTTGTTTGAGCACCTTCAAAACATTAGGCATCACCCAGCTGCTGCTTCCAAAGTTTGCTTCAGGATTCTGATTTTTAATTTTTTTTTTTTAAATGTGACAGCTCAGACTATAGCCAGGTGTGAAGTTCATGGCATAAGAACTGTTCAATACTTCAATTTTGTGGAAATCTTGAAGAAATCTTTTAGCCTACTAATTTCATCAGCAATTTAAACAAGAAAAGCATGCAGACTGTTTACATCTTCCTTTACCTTAGCAGGATTTCAGGATCTCTTTTGCCAGCCAGCAGGATTGGAACATGCTGGAATTTTACTTATTAACAGACAAGTGCAAAAGTATCACAGGGGAGGTTGTGCCAGTTTGTGTGTCCCCCCACCTCCCCCAGGATCATAGGATCACAGAATGCCTCGGAGAATCTACCTCCCACTATACCAGGCTGCTCCAAGTCCCATCCAACCGGACCTTGAACACCTCCAGGGATGGGGCAACCACAGCTTCCCTGGATAAGGATTATCCTGTGTGTTATCAGTTAGTGAAGGAATTTCTATTTGTGAAAATGTGATTATTCCCATTAAGTCATCTCTTTACATGATCCAACAAAAGCTAGCTATGCTGGAGGTAAAGAGGAGGGCTGTAATTACACAAATCACTTTTTCATGCAAGGCAGAAGCAAGCCTGCCTGCCCAGCCTCCTACCCACCCCCACCACCCAATAACTGAAGTCCTCAACAAATGTTCAGCGAATATTTGGACGAACAGCCAAGGACTTCTCAGAACATCAAATGATTATTAAATCTTAAACTCTACTTTCCAAAAATAATTTTCTGCTGCTGTAGTTTGTTTGTTTGAAAGGAGGGTAGTAAAATCCACAGATGTGTGCAGTCATAAACCTTTAGATGAGACTCAATTTCCTTGATGTCCAACGATAAAATCCACTAATAAATGTGTACAGATGCAAAGGCCTATTTGTTGTCCTGTCAAGTCAGGCCATGTGGAACAAAAACCCAAAAGCAACCAGGAGAGGAACTAATGATGTAGGCTCGCCTCTGCCAAGATGCACTTACTGCAGTTCCTGTGACATTTAAGGAACATAATGATGGGACATTCCTTTTTAACTTTATTGTTTTGTCAAAAGCGGGTTTTTTAGAGCTGAAGATCACGTTCCCAAGATAGTCAATTAGGTTATGCAGATTTACACACATGCTGTGATCTCTTTTGTGCAGCATGACTGGTTTCTTTGCTAACAATCACTCGCATTCGATGACAAAATTGGGGCTGGTGTCAATATCTCCCATATAGAGTGGGATTTTTTATTTTAAATGCTTTCCATGAAAAGCGCTTTAGATCTCATGGTGCATCAAGACAGCATTTTTTTTTCTGATCTCCAGATAATTATTTCTGAATGTGCAAATACAGTTTAAGGGGAAAAAAACCACTCTCTGGAGTAACCAAACACCAGATTTCCGCAGTATGAAAGCCATTTTAAGGCACTGTGGTGTGCTTCGTGGTTAGCCCTGCTTCTACTTAATTAGGGACCTAAGTTATAAGTCCACAGCTGCAGGAGAGCAGTAAATAGCTATTGCTGACTTCCTTATTGCCAATATGTACATCATGATTGTAGGGTGAAGAGTAGGGATATTTCATAAACGCTGCCTTGTGAGGCAACAGTACTTTGATGTCATAAAAACACTCTTACATATTTTGAAGTCTTAATTGTGGTCCACTGCAGTGCTGTCAACTTCCTGGTGAAACACTAACCCTTTCTGTGATTTCTTGGATATACAAAACACTTCTATTCGCAGGTTTCAGAATTAAGTCTACATGTGCCATAGCCTCAGCTCTTGCAAGGCAGCCTCTATCTTCACTTATTTCAAACCACCAAGCCTTCATATCCTACGTGATACACATGCTAGGGAGAGAGAAGAGAAGAAAAGTAGAACAGAAAGGAAAAAGAAAGGCCCTGAAGTATGAAAGGTATTTGCCCGCTCCACATTGTTCTGATTAACAGCATCCGTTTGCTTACTGTAATGAACACTCCTTCACTTAACACCCCAGCCAGAAAAACCTTTATTCAGTGCCTGAGTCTCATGCCCCAAACTCGTGTTCCTAGATAACCCTCAGTCTTTGACTGATCCTTGCTTCCATCTCCAGATAAAAGCCTTCTACTCCAGCACATTCTCTCTTTGTGCATGAACTCCACAGCCACTCTCTTCCAACTGTGTTTTCATGATTTCAGGTCACCCAAAATTGAATGCCTTCACTTTTCATAGAGATTTTTTAATACTTGATCCTGCATTTGTTGCTGCCGTTAACATCTCAAGAACACTTTTTTTCAATTGGTTTTTAGTTTCTTTTTGAGCCTTCCCATGGTAGGCAACTTCTCAGTTCTACTCCAGCAATGGTGGAAGTTTCATTTAAAACACCTTGAATCAAAACAAGCAAAGTTTGCAAGACCAAAGAGTTGTGTGTCAGCTTCATCTGGTGGCAAAAAAAACATTTCTGTCCTCAGTCCAGTGGCAAGCCCTGCCCCTAGCTGAAGGACCAACTCCTCAGGGGGATAGGGACAGACACTACAGTACCTTCTAGCCCTTCTAAGCTCATGGGACACTTGACATAGGTTATTGGGTGTAGTGACACAGCTACCTGATCCTGAACGTGTCTTTTCCTGTCTGCAGGACCCAGTCCCATGCTCTGTGCTTTGCAGGTTGTCTACATGACCACCAAATTTTCTTCTGGCCTTCAGAGCATACGTTCTTCTGGAGGCATCAGTACTGTAGCAGGTAAAAACCCAGACTGAGAAAAGAGCCTTAAGGAGAGTATAAGACACTAAAAAGATGAACTTAGGTCCAGTCCCTTCTCTGCTATTACCCTCACAAACACAAAGGCATTTTTTTCCCCTTTTCACACCTTTGTCCAAACACTTCCACAAAGAAATGCCAGAACCATGAAGACGAGTTCCTTTTAGCTTATTTGGCAGGTTTGTAGAAGATAGCACGTGTAAACTCACGTTCTACTTCATGTTAGTAAATACAGGCCACTTATTCTCACCTAAGTTGAACAGGTTGTCAGAAAAAGGTCCCAGGTTCTGTCTTACTGCCAACAACCCACTCAGGGATCAAAACTAAACAGCACTTGCAAACAGACAGCTTTCTTCCTAGACATCCTTGTAACAGAACTAAAGAGTGATACTAGAAACTTCAGAGGGAGGACTTCCACTTCAACAGATGGAGTTTGTACAGGATTCCTGGTAAACACTCTGGAACTTGTCTTGATGAATGAGTCTGTCTGAAGGCAACACAATGGAGACTGATGATGAAACAGTGACAAATGGATTTCCTCCCCAGCTGGAGACAGCTATTGTTTGCCATCTGCACAGTATGTCTTATGGAGGCATATTTTGCAACACAAGTACTGTGTTCATGCAAAAAACAAAACCAAAAAAACCCCTTCAACCAACCCTGTCTGACAAAAGCAACTCCCAGAACAAGAAACAACTGGATTAAAGGTACTGAAGGAGACAACAGCTTTCTCTAAGAGTCCTACACCCCAAAAAATGTCTTGGAGAAAGAAAAGAGGGCTTCTGGTTTACACAGCTGCATTCACCATGGAAGCAGTGTAGGAGAAAGGCAGACCAAGACAGAGGAGAAGAGTTAAGAAAAATTTGACTGACTTTCAGTAGGAAGCAGCAAGGGGAAAGAGATTTGGAAAGCCATTAATACAATTGTAAGGGGAGTGGGGGAAAATAGCCAAATTAGTCACATAGGAGAAGAAAATGGTTTGCCACAACTGAATTGCCGAGTCATTTCAGAGTGACACCCAAACCCATTTGGCTATGTTTCGATTTAGAATGATGAATTCAAGCTGGGTTTGTTGGGTGTCTGGACCTGGAGGCAGCTTTTTTGAGAAGCTGCAGACAGACATAACCACCAGAGCTGCCTCTGGGTGGGAAGCTCCCATCAGGGAGCAGCTCAAGATCCCTACAGGAATGCATACTTCTCTTGGTCAAACACAAAGGCAGAGTTTGAATTTCTGTTCTCCAAAAGCAGTCAGACAAATAATTTTCCCTTCACTCTTCATTGTCCCAAGGGGATTAACAAAGGCAAGAACACATTGGGGTAAAGTAGAGATCAAAGGCAAATTTTTAAAACCCACTTAGTCACTTGGCACACAGAGTAGAATCCAAATACATTACTCTCCAGAAGAGATTCCATGAGAGATCACTGATAATATAGGAGTCACTATAGGAGGGGATAACTGCTACATCAGTAAACACAAGCACAATGCAACAAACCACTAAATGAAAAAAAGGTGTTAGGATCCAGTATATTGTCTTGATCAAGTCTCCCATATCTACAGTATAATTTTTAAAGCACATGTAGCAGCCAGCAGCAGCAGGACTGGGGTGTCTTCCTTCACAAAGCTGCACTGAATTACATGTCCCTTCCACTCTCAGTTCTTCTGGAAAACAACCCTTCAGCAACTCTTTTGTGGGAAAGACAAGCAATTGTAGTCAGAACCAAACCAAGATACAAAAGCCAGGATCATCATGTGGGGCTCTACTGCATGCCATTTTGATGAATCATGTCAGAGATGGAACTTGAAATAATTGTAAAACCACTACCATGGTTCAGATTATAAAACTGCAAATTAGTCAAGCTGTCTTCATTCACAGGCAGGAGTAACTGGGGGACAGTTTTTTAGCATAACCAAAAGCCCATTGAGGCAACACTAACTCTTGAGCTCCTAAAGGATAACTGCAGAGCAGGTCATGCAAAAGTTATCCTGCCATTATTTACATTAGATGGGAGTGGGTACTTATATACCCACCTACAGGCATGGGCTTGTGGATACCCCCAAATTACTGACTGACTCAGGAGGTAACATTTCTGGAAATAATGATTCAGTGCCGCAGGGTGACTGGATGAGTCTGTTCTCTTCCACCAAACCCAACACAGACACCCGTAACCTCAGGTCTGTGGTATTTCTCTCTTTGGAAGCGTGCAAAAATGTTGGGAGTGTTCAAATGTCTTTAAACTGTGTAGCAGATCTTATCTGTTGTGTTGCATACAGCACCCAGCACTGGCAGGCTACCTGGAAATACCATTCCTTGGGATTTAACTTCCAGTATCAAAAGTTTTTGTTTTGTGTCAGCCATCTCCCTCCAGCCCTCCCTCCCCCTGCCAGCACCACTACACACACACTAAAAAAAAACCCAGTAAGATCTATAGACAGTTGTTCATTAACTTAAGTTTTAAAACATTGCAGTAGCTTGGGTGCTTCTAGAAACAGGCGATGTTAATTTAATCTCTTGGAAGACACTGATTCCTAAAACATATTTATGATCCAAATGAATTCCTCTGAGTTCTTCCAATAAGCTTTCTTTTACCTTAAGGAGTGCAAAAACAATTGCAGGCGAAAACCCATTTATGACCTAGACTCCTGGCATGTTCACAGGACAATGTGTATTTTTCAAAGTATGTGATGTTCTGATATATGCCTTTATGTGCTTGCCATGCCATTTACTCCTGAACAAATGCAACAGATGGCACTAGAATGATTGGAGGAAAAAAAAAAAACAAACCTCAACAAGCAAACACACCTCAAAATCCATTATTTTAGGAAGAAAGCAGGAACATCTGTCCAGTTCTAATACATAAGATTTAGGACCAGGATCTGTAGTTCAGGAACCAAAAAAATTGTTGCAGCTACACCTGGGATGAATTTGGTTTAGCAGCCCACTTATCTGTGTGTGTAAGTTAAATAATTCCCTTTAAACAGCAGGTTATCAAACAGAAATCAGCAACACCTGTTATATTTGTAAAAGAACAATAACAAACTGAGATGCCATTCATTTGTGGCAAAAATGCTGACTTTGCCAAGGTTTGTTTGGCCACCAGTAACTCTATGTCTAATAAGCAAGTGATGCATTTCATGGAAAATAAGCTGCACCTGGATTTGAGTCATACCTTGTCCCCTTGAAAACCTGTCATATCCTCCCACTTAAATGTCTCTGCTACAATAAACACATGAGCATAAACAAGGCCCCAACTCTTTTGCCCTGTCTCTCTCTTCTTTCCAGACAGGAAACATAAAACAGCTAACAGCCCAAGATGCATGAAACCATTTCTAAAGCTACTTTGGGCCATTTGTTTAATATCATTCAGGATTTCTTTTGTGCACTGGACAGTTTTCCTACCATGTGTTGGCTTACTGCATTACCTGCTGGTGCATTTCCATGCAGAAATAACCACAGAAGAAAAACTGAAAAAGCTGGCTGGCTGGCTTCCTCACAGAGGGTGCCTCATCCTACACCACAAAGGTAAATAAGAGTTTTAAAAAGGGACAAATGCTGCAAAAATATAGGTTCATTAATATTGTTGCAGAGAGAACTAAATGGAAAACATGAAAAACTTGTACATAAACTAGAATATATATCATAGAAGGTGCTACAGTCCTATTACTTGTCATAACTTGCTGAAGTGTGAACTTTCTTCTAATGCTAAACACGGTACTTATAACTGCTCTTCCTTAAAAAAAGTTAAGGGGAGCACTGATAGAGGCACATGTAAACTGTATATGCCAAAGTAACTGATATCTTCACTCTAGCAGCATCCAAAGGTCCCAGCCCACGTCAAACACACATGCACATGGGTGACAGACACAGCTTTAGGGAGACTGCTAAACCATCTTGGGCAGACAGCACCCAAGAGTAGGGTGGGGAGTAGGGGCAGAGCAGTGTGTTAGCTGATGTGAGGAACTCCTGATAGCTACAAATGCCTGCATACCTCATCTTGGACAAGTCACCTCACTTCTCCCCATTTCACACTGCAACAGAGGAAGAGACAAAGACACTCCCATGCTAAGATGCCTGGAGAGGAATGTGAGGAACACCATGATGAGTTTCTCTACTAGGGTAACAGAAGTCATGCAGCTATCAGACATGTGGAAACCACTTGCTTTCAAAAGGCCCCATTTCCTTGGCAGTTAGCAAACTCCTGTGGTATGAGGATTGTTGATGCATTAAAATTCTGACTACTATTTTAGGTTTCAAGGGGTTTATTGGCATAATTTGGCCAATTTTCCCCTCTTTGCCTGTCACATGTCACACTGCAAGGCAGGTGTGAGGCTTGCAGAATTTCAGACTTTCACATTTAACATATTTTTCCCTTCATTTCTACATTGACTTTTCCATATAGGATCTACATGTCGACACACCTGAAAATGAGTAACTAGATCCCTTTTCCACATTTAATGAGTGCTTCCCTCATTATTCTCCTTCCTGTAGGGCCACACAGGTAGACATAAAAGGGAAAATTAAAGTGACTCAGTCACTTCAGTAATCCCCAGACCACCCATGTCATTAGCACTACTCCTCTAGCAAATGCCCCATTTGAAGGGGCTGGATGTCACTTGCAATAATTTAGGTGCAAGACAGACTATAAAACCTCCTAGACCTACTAGCAGGCATACTCGACAGTGGTAATAGCACACTGCAGCACTCCCATAACTAAGGCTAAATACAGCAGCTTGGCTAACAAATCACAAACACTGGTTTACACAGAACTATGGCTTCCCACCCACCCCAAATATTTTTCTTCAGCTTCCTGGCTCACTTTCTTCAATTCTGCTTTTTTTTTCCCCCCCCCCACAGACTCTTCAATCACCCCCTCAAAGCATATATAGGTGAAAAGAACCATCTGACAGAAAAAAAAAAAAAGTTTACCAAATAGTTCAGAAAAGAGATTGCCTGGATTGAGATTGTGCATGTATGACTGACTGCTGAAGTAATGTCAGGGCAACCAAGGAGAAGGTGTTAACCTGGAAAAAAGCCTAACCCTTGGGAAGGTAATGTGGGTAGTGATAACAGGGTTGTACAAGAGACAGAAAGGGAAACAAAGGGTCCATTTGCTGATGTCTGCATGTTCAGGCAAGGAGCATGGAAAAAGGAGGAACTGAAAGCATCAGTACATAATCAAAAATACTGGTCCATCATGGAATAACTGACATGACTGGAAAACTACACACTGGACATACAGACTCTTCAGGAACAGCACATAGAGGAAAGACTATTCAGAAACATGGACAAAATTGCTGAAATACTGGATAAAGCAGCAAGAAGAGTGTCAAGAAACACAGACAGCACTTGCTAAATACTAAAGCAAAAGACAGTTTTAGTGATATTAAAAACTACCAAGGCAACCAGAGCAAGAGGAAAGATTACAAGACAGTACTAAAACCACCAAATGTTGCTCAGGATGGTGTGATTCACACTGATACTGTTGTGTATCTACATGCAGATATGAACGTAGCAATGCTACAGTTGGTTATTGAAGCCCAGAGCAATGTCCCAGAGCTATGATCTGGGTAAAGCTGTGGCATTTTCCTCATGTCCTAATGGGACAACAAAAAAAAAGTTACAAATGCATTACTATAATTAAATTTAATTCCACAAACTAATTCCAAGAAGTTAATGATGACTTCTGTCTAAATAACATCTCATGGGCACCTGGAGAAGTGCCTGCACTTAGTAGTAGAATTTTTCAATAAAAACTCTCTACTCTGTAGGATTTGATCACCCAAAGTAACAGAAGTCTATCTGCAATATCACATCACCATCAGTGATTATCATGTGTTTCATGCTTCGGAGGCACAGTACTGATGCAGAGACTCCTTTTGAAATTGTGCTTGATGTTCCAAACGCTCTTATTTTCAACACCATTTCTTAGTGATCAAAGGATAAATCTGATGCAGCTACCCAGATTATCTCCAGGACCTTTTTCCAGAACTCTACCACCAACAGCAATTATTTGTGCCCAGTAAGTCACTTTTCTAAGACAAAAGGAACAAAACAATTGAAAACCCAAAGTCCCTCTTTGGATCACATTTAACTAACTCCAAGCAGGATTTTAATTTGTGACCCACAAATAAACTATCATGCTATTTTTAATAACCTGAGTTGCTACATCAGGTTCCATAGCACGGATTGTTAGGATATATGCATCACTTAATCCACATGCAGCAGCTACAAAAGGGATCATACAAGATGTTTGAGTAAACAGCAAATTGGGATCCTTTAAAAAGTAAAACCCCAGAAATGATTTGATTTTTCTTCCATCTTCTGAGCAGAGAGAATCACAAGGCAAATAAAAACGTATTTAAGAGACACTGTACAACCTGTGTAGCCTGTATCAGGGTGTGGAGGGGTCACTCATTCTTAATATAGCTAAGTACCATTCTGTTAGTAACAAACCCAATCAGACAGTAAAGCAGGGAGAGATGTTAATTCATATTTTAGGCTTTGTTCCATTTACCCATTCTCAGACTCAAAGATTTAAGTAGTTAAAGCTACAATGAATGGACAGAAAAAAAATTAGCCACACTGATCTGTTGATACCATAAGCAGTCAGGTACACACTCATGATAATGTAAAAATTACAAATGAGCACGCAAAGTGTTTAAACCTCTGATATCTCCTTTTCCCTTAGCTGGTAATGCTAAGAGGAAAGAGTGATCCAGGCATCACTCCAGATGAAACAGCCCACATTTTCAAGAACCAAGTTATACTGAAGTGCTGAATACATCTTGACATGGGATACTTACAAATAGTAGCACATGCAAAACAGAAAATTAGACAAGCCTTTAACCTTTTGCACAATTGTATATTTGTGGGACACATTTGATGCTTTGCACTTATAGACAAGTCAGACACAGCTGAAGGGTTGTTAAAAAAAAAACCAAACTTGTTTTTGATGCATGCTATTTTTTTCTTCCTGGAGGATCCATACTAATTCTCTAACAGCTGCTTAAATGGTAAAAAAAGAAGTGATTTTTGTGATTTTCAGTAGAGCTGGTTGGAAAGTGCTTTATTTTTCCTGGGCAAAACTTCAATGGAAACACAAAATAGTTTTCATCTCAATTTTTCAAAGGAAAATTTTCAATATTTTGGCGGAAACTCAAATACCAAAATATTTCAACCAAACCCCAAAATATTTCCATTAGGAAATGCTGCCACGTGGTGCTCTGGGAGAAGGAATTCCAGGTCTCTTACTCTTGTTTCTCTTCATGCCCCATGATACAGCTATTTCCCTTTTTCCAGACAAGAGCTGCTGTATCACCAAAGTTGTATTTCCTAATTCCTGGTGGGACACACACACTAGAGAAATGAATGGTGATATGAGGTTGCAGAACACCAACAAATTCCCACATCATTCCTTCATCCTATCCAGATGAAAACATTTTGGGTGTCAAGACAAAGTTTTTAAGAAGGCTGCTTCCCTAGAAAGCAGGACTTTTTTTCAAGGTAAGTTTAATTGAAAACCTGTGATTTCTGTCAATAGATGGTTGAGACAGCCATTTTGTTTCATGTGGTTGAAGAGATCCTGCTGTTGAGCATTATTCCAGATCCCCATACATCTTGAGTGCAGTTACCTATAAGCAGCTGAGACTTCCAAGCTGCCAGCAGAACCCAGAGTATCCCGTGGCTGCTAAGGAAGCTTTTGCATGTAGAAGAAGAATAACTTCCTTACACATTTGACAGGACTGCTGCTTCTTCATGCTGCTGCATGGCAGGATATGCTCATTGCCCAGAGGAGAAAGGGGAACAAAGCATTTACAGAGCAGCAGAAAAAACAACCAGTATAACACCTTGAGCATCCAAGAGCCCTAAGGCTTTCAGGGGGAAGGATACCTTCTGCAAGCCTTTAATTTTGATTCCAGAAACCTTGCCTTGGCACTCTAAGAGAAGCCCAGCCTAGGTCCCTCCCCAGTGACAGAGGTTAGAGACTGCAAGACACCTTGTTGAACTCATGGTTGGGTGGAATTTGAGCCAGTCCTGCCCACAGCTGAGACACTGCCGGTGAGCTCAGCTACTTCCTTTGATTTGCCACACCATGGGGCCTTCTCTGCTTTACCCTTCCAACTAAAATGCTGTGTTATGGTTCTGGGCCTTACCAAATGACTCAGAAAAAAAGTTCTTCTCAAATCTGGTAATCAAATCAGTTTGACCAGCCAGTCATCTGCAAAAAGAAGATTTTATGTACCACGTCCAAGCACTGGCCCACCTCCAGTGTCACGTCTCCAGCTGGGAAAAAATCTGGTGCCTCAGAGGAAAGCAAACAATAAATCCTTCCCAAGTCCTGCAGGCTGAGTCCTGAAACATGAGATTTGGTTACAGCTTTCCATTTCAAAAGGGTTAGGAACACACTGAAACCAGTATAGATCTTCCTGTTCTCCCTCAAAAGGGAATGAATACTACCACATATGAAATAGTTTCTCTCTGTATTTGTATTAAAGCACCAGCACTCTTCAGGCAGATATGTAGTGCTTGCTTCCATTGCATGGGGGTATATAGAGCTATTTTGGATGCAGAACAGGGTCAGTGAGGGTGGGTGTGATCTCATCTATCTGCTCCTCCAGAAGGGCAGTAGTACCTGCAGTCCTATTTCAGACCAGCCTCAACCAGATCTGAGACCTTAGATTTTAAGTGCCTTGGAGACAAGATGTTCTGTTCATAAGAAACTGAACCAAGTCCCTACTCTCACTCTGAAGACCTTAAGTGCCGATAGAATGATTTTTTTTTTCTTTCATTTTATATCTGATACAAAATTTCACCTTCACTCCAGGCTGTCACAGTCTGATCAGCCATTAGATTTAATTCAGCACATCAAACTGAAACCATCCCAGCATCTCTTCACATACAATAGATATATGTCTATACATATATTTACACAATGTAAATATATATATTCTCAATTTCAGCTGTGATAGCTTAACCAATTGAGATCTAAAAGCCACATGCTCAGGCTAAGACTAATTTATAGGCTCTTTGAAAATCATTACATTGAATCCTTGGAGGAGGACAAAAACTGGGCTTTCTTGACAGTCTTCAGGTGGCATAGAAAGACAAAAGCACTGCCGATACATATTTTATATGTATCTAAGATACTTATACTTTTATTTCAAAAAAGCAGAAGAAATAGTTTAGAAATAGTTTTGCAGATCATACCCTTCCCACCTCCAACAGATGGCTTCTACCAACCTTAAGCTCTTTATCAGAAATTCAAGTATTACTTTTCAATCAGACTGATTTGGAATTGACAAGGGTTGGCACAAAGTGGATAAAGATAAAAAAAGGAACCCAATTCAGAAAACACTGCAACACTTCAGAAAACACTGCACACAGTAAGAATACAAAATAGCCAGTGATACCATCAGGAGCTGTTCCAATTGCCATATACCTTTGTATGTCTACACTATTCTGCCTGCTGCCATTATTTACTCAGTTTATTTCTGATTTTCTCCCTATAGTAGAGCAATAAGCTTTTTCTTTTGTTCACTACCAGACTGGTTCCTTACACACCACTTTTAAATACTGTGGCAAATACTTTGAAAGAACATGTACATATCCAAATTATATTCATATCCAACCTAGAAATTAAACTCAAATGGCAGTATAATCTGTGATATGATTCTGCAATTTATTGGTATCTTTAGCCTCAGATACCTTACAGATCTGCAATTCACCATGCACCTGGGACTGTTTTGTCTGACTGTACTCACTTGACCATCTCTCCCATGGGACCATCTTCTTTCCCCGTGAGTTTTAAACAAAAAAATTACAATCTAATCCAATATGCCATTAAAAGCAGGATAATATCCTATTACCTACTCCAGTTATGCTTCTGGATAGCCATTCAGGATAGCCTTGAGCCAGGAATACAAGCCTTTGCATGGATTTCCCTTAAAAAGAGCACATTTCTGAAGCTCTATACAGCCTGGGGCTAAGCCTCTTGACCTCTCCTATACAGGGGAAAGAAAATCTTGCCCAGCTCTGACAAGGTGTTCAAGAAGCAACACAAGCTTTGAGTAACAGTAAACACCCATACACCAACAGATCCATACACATGTTGAAACACTATGTGCATGCTCACATACCTTGCTGCAACAGGGCTACAGTAAATGCATTCTTTTCATAGAAACACTTTTCTGTGGACCTGATCCAAAGCCCACTTGAGGTCAGTGAGGCTTTCACTTCAATAGGATTTGGATCAGACCTCATGAGCACTTCCAACTAAAACCAGCGTTGGAATTTGTGCATGCCCATGCATTGAAACAATTTGAGTCTAGTTCACTGTAAACCCTAAACTCAAATACTCCTCAACTCTGAGAAAGCCAGGGAAGCAAGCTGGATCTTTACTCTGCCCAGGCCCTTCTGTCAAAGGCCAATTTAGAAAAGGTTAAGACTCAAATGAGCACAAGCCTTCAGAACATTCATGCCTGGATCAGGATCGAAACTTAAAAACAGCTGGAATAGCTCCAAGGAGGAGACTTTCAAGAGATCTTTCATGCAGTACTGCAGGTTAAGTGTAAAAATAATAATTAACAGCTGAAAGGACATCTGCTGAGGTATAAATTTAAGGATCTTCCAACAAAGATAAGCATTCTATTTTATAATAGCTATATAAATCCATGAAGACTTATCTACCATTTCCCTGTTAGATCACCACAGAAAGAGAGAAGGGGAATAGAAAAATCATAAAAGCATTCCACCTGTATTGCTGGCAGATGGCTTATAAATGTCGCACAGACTTAGACCTACTACTGGCTCATACAAGAGGTATTAAATAAACTGCTGAACATCTGCTGGTAAATACACAGCAAACAAGAATGCAACTTAGAGCCAAACATCTGGCAAGTGTGGGCCACATCTCTGCTCATAAACTAAGCAATGTTTTCTGCTAATCATTAACAGAGTTATTGATTTTAGAAGTGTATCACACAGCTATAATTTTGTCAGAGAGTAGACCACATAAGTTGTTCTTTTTCTGGTTGTTTCATTTTGTCTTATTCCAAAAGTCCGTAAATTGACGAGCAGGACAAAAATTATAATTGACATCATCTGTGGGAAATATTTCATAAAACAACAGGCCCAGATGTAGGATTAAAGCCATGTGGTAGTAAAATACCACACTGAAAAAAGTCCAGGTTCCATGATTTCTTACGAAAACAGATGTGCTATTACTCCACTCTACTTGTTTTTCAATGCTTTTTACTCCAAATAATTCTTTTTTTTCCTCCCCCCCTTCTCTTTTTCCACCATTGCACTAGGGAGAGATCATAAATTGATTGCAGATGGCAACTTGTACTTCAAAATCCTAACTGTCACAATTTTAGAAAAAAAAATAAATGAAATATTTTGTGAAATTATATTGAGCTGTGTTAAAAGTAAAAAAGATTATACAAGCACTTGTCTGTTTGTCATTTATACAGCACCTTCAGGCATGACAACCAAATCTATTAGACAATACTTCCCTCCCAGGGAAGTAGTTAGTTTTTAAGTCCAAGATGTACTGAAATATGGAAGCTAACCTATAGTCTGAGCATTCCTTTATCCAAACCTCAAGATGGTCTGAACCTCCAGCAACCCAGAACCAGGCATGCACATCCTCGATTCCCTCACACACGAAGAGGGAATGCAGAAATGAGACAGAACAGTTCTGTGCATTCTGCTTTGCACATCATTTCATATTAGTACATTTTTGACAAACATATTGTATAAGAGATCCATGAAAGACCAAGGCTTGTATGGTTTGAATCCTAATTTGTCAGTGCTGTGCAGAACAGCAAACAACTGTATTTCTTCCTAAATGACTTACTAACATATGGAGCCCATTATGATGCCACTAATTACAATTCATTAAGTTCTGAATGTATGCAGTTTCACAATGGACTTGCAGAGATACAGAAATCTCTGATAACTGGAAAATGGAGCAAGACCTAAAAGGACTAAATAGACTCCCAGCCTTTCACCTTAATGCCTTCAGACAAAAGCCATTTCCAATAGAGCTGATGGTGTGATATGTTGACTAAAAGGATCTAGACGCTGTATCTTCAATATAGAAAGAGAAAGGAAGGCCATAAATACTCATTCAGGAAAAGAAGTTCATCTCCCAGTATACTTTGGTGGAAGCTGTGAAGGATTTGGGAATGTGGCTCAGTTCAAGTGTAGCCCCTCTTTTGCTTCACATAAAGGAAGAATATACCAATACAACTGCATGATGGGAAGAGCAAAGAGGGAGGATTTTTTGGGACCACAAAAAAATGATTTTAAAAACTAGAGCAGGAGCAGAGTCGATGCCCACAGTAAGATGTGGGAGTAGACTGAGAAATAGCACTGTTTCTTCTATTAAATCTTCTATAAAATCCAAGAGTTAACAGGAATCCCTTCATTATTCCCTCTCCCAGGCAAACCCCGCAGAGATTAGTAATTCTTGCCATCTGGCTCTGAAAATTACACATCCTTGCTGTGAATATCTTTGCTTTTGGAGCATCCCTTCTTCAGTAGTAGAAAAATGCGGGCAACTGTTAACACACCAGTCAGAAAATCCTTTCTGCTAGAAATTCCAGGAATAGCAAGATTCAGTTCAAGATACCAGCTTGAGTGTACATTAGATATGATACACAATATAATTTTAAAAGACTGGTGTTCAAGGGGCAAGGGGTGGAATGGAACTGTTACTCAGTTGGCCAGAATAAAGGCTTTCAAGCAACAACGGAAAGATTTGAAAGAAGTTCAGGTCAGGGTCAGTTGCCTTTTGTAACAGCTGAGTTTGAAATCCCATGAAGACTGGTACTGTGGAGCACAGGCACTCATGTTCCACTAAAGCCCCTGCAGAGAAACAGGAGTTTAACATCCAGCCTTCTTCCCTGAAGAGACATGGCCCAAATTCTTATTTGATAAACTCCATTCTTTACACTACTTGGTGTCGTGGCCTGAAGGTTTAAGTCTTGTAGGCTGGATGGGGAGATTTAAGGCAAAACAGCAAAATTAGAATATCCTCAAGATAGACTGCAAGAGCTTTGAAGGCCATGTAAATGCAAAAACTGCAGCAATAGCTTTGTATGCAGATGTGCTTATGTACAGATCTTTCCATGCTTTCTTTGGCTCTGTCCAGAACTTCCCGTCATCTCCCAATTTTATTGGAAAATGACATTCTGGACTGCAAGGACCATAGCTGTGAACTTCAAATAACTATAAATTAAAACTCTCCTAAACACCTAGCTCTAACCCATCATTGGCTCGGTGGGCTCTTTTCTCATGCTGTATTCCTTCCCACTTTTCTCCAAAGAAAGTTTGCTTAACAAGTCATTCTGAAAATAACCATGAATATTTACTGATTGTATTTTGGGCGGGTCAGCAGTGAATACGACAAACATGGCCACTTCCTATAAATAGTTTGCAATTCAAAACAGACAACTAATTCTTTCTCCATACGAAATTATTTTAAACTGAGGTTAGCATCTACCACTGATGTTCAGAAGACACCTCCTCATTTAAAACCTATTTTACTAGGCAAAAAAGCATTAAAGCAGCACACATTTAATTCAATGCAGTACCCAGATAAAAAAAAATAATATATAGGGGGCACCTGTCTGAGTAAGTTTTTGAATCAAAGTCCTCCTTAAGGCTGAGACCTATAATGCTTACCTTCCAGCAGTTTCAAAGTTTGCAGGAATAGTCAAATGCTATTTCTCTTAGGTTTCCAAAGCTCTCCTCTGATGAGACAATTAAGTCCTTTAAAATCTGAACCAGAGACATGGTACTGTGAAAGCTGGAAGATCAGTGGGTTTGTTTGTTTGGGGTTTTGTTGTTGTTTTTTCCCAGTATGTTTTAGGCATTGAATTCTCCTCTTATTCTTCTTCAGTCTACAATATCATCTTGATACAACCTACATATCCTGGCCAGTTGTCCATGTCCAGCACAGGAGCCCACAGAAATCAGAAAGCAGATCAGAGGCTATAAACCAAGTATAATTCAGGAGGAGCCAACAAGACTAGGCAGAAAACTACCTATATAAATATACAGCATAATAGGGGAAAAACCTAAGACAAGATTGTCAATTGACATCTGGCCTGATTTTGTATGGGAAAGCTCCAAAAACTCTCTCAAGTTTTCCTATAATGGCTTGGAGGATAAAAATGTTGCCCAGAAGGCAGCCTTGTAGTGCTATACATTAAGGCAGAACCAGCACAAAGGAACATCATGTTTCCCAACTCAGGTGGAGCATTCAGTGACTTGGTGACTATTTTGGCCTTATCACAGAGGTTTTACTGTTTTTAAAACCTGCTCTGAGATTAAGTCAGAGAAACAAAAAAGTTAATAAATAAATAAAAATCAAAAGGTGACCTTCACATGAAAAATGCTGCTTTTGAAAGTTTCTATTCTTTTTCAGAGTTTTACATGTAGCATATAAAAAGCTTAGAAGTAAATTTATTTTTCAAACACAATTTCAGAACAAGTTTCTGAGCTCACATCATATGGACTTACATGGTCAATAGCCTTCTCCTGTACCCACAATGTAGAACCTTGCTTCATAGCTGCTATCTTGTTCCACAGCTAGCAGTGATGAGGGAGTGAGATTGGGGAATCTGTGAGGTACTGCAGTTAAAACTTTGTTTCATCATCATCAGGCCTTCTGGTATTCCAGACATAAGCCAAAATTGCCCCACGGAGCTGCCTGAAAAAGGGGTGGTTGGTGCTAGAAGAGGATTTCAAATATTTTAGATAGATGAAAGGAAGCCCATAGACATTAGCACTGTTGGAGATGCAATTGTTATTATTAACACCATCTGCAACATGGACATTTTGGTCTTTGATGAAGGAATTGTGGAGCTGGAGACCACCAGCAGAAGCCTGGAGTGGGTGGAGTAGGGAGGAAACATACCACAGTAGCAGAAGCCACCATGGAATTTGTGATCAATAGTGAGGAGGATGGATCTGAACAGGATGTTACTCAGTTAGCAGCCATATGTGCTCTTGGGCATTTGAAGCTCTACACACTTGACTAGGAACAAGGGGAAACAATGATTCTTTGAGATCTATTTCTGCTCTGAATTAAGTCCAACCATTGTAACAAATCATACAGAGATTTGTGTCTATCAGCAGCTGGTCAGAAGTCTCAACAGCAATCAGCAAGAGAAAGTGACATTAGCAAAATCTGTAGCAAGACAAGGCTCTAGCACTGAAAAAAACCCAGTAACATTCAATTCCATTTAAACTTCCTGAACATCCTGGTACCAACTGATGAAGGAAGAAAACCAAAGCAAGACATCACAGTGCACAAGCCATTCTCACCAAGATTAGACTACATGTAAAGAAGCATGTAAATACCACGACAGTTCATGTTTCAGGCCTTGAGAGCTCTCTTCCAACACATCAGCCTCTGAACTGCTCATAGAACCACTTATTTTCCCCAACTACATGTGCTTATCTTGGCAGGACAGGCAGCACAATCAACAGTCCCATCTCCCAAAAAAGAGCTAATGGTTGACCCCCCCTTTTCTGTGCTGATGTTGTCCTTAGCAACAGCCACAAGATGATGGTACTGCCACAGACTGAGATATCAACCACAATTTCCCACAAGCTGCATATCAAGCCACAGAAAACATTACCTAAAGCTTTTGAGAAGGCATATGACCCAACTGATGAAGCATCTGATAATATTTTCTGCCAGCATGCTGGTGTATGCTTTGTTATCAGCTTCAGGCCTTCTCACCTACCACCAGAAGAGTAGGCTCTTGGGAACTTTGCTCCAAGACCAAAGGGAACTAGGTGTAAAAGATGCCAAAAAACTGTATTAGTGTTTTCAGAACTGGCTCCTTAGGGATAGAAAAAGACTTGTGTTGCAGGATAGCAGTCAGTTGCAGAAAAAATATTTTGTCTTTGCTTTGTCAGTCATTGTCATGAGATCTTTCTGCACTTTTTTTCACCAACAGCTTTGGTTTTGACTGCATAACTTCATTATTTCTCCCACCTTGGTAGTCATTCTTCTTAGATCATAGATGAGAGGTTGAAATGCACAAGCCTTGGCACAAAACCATCAGACCATGAAAATCTTCCAAAGGAGGCAAAGATAAGAGGCCTATATAAATGTGGTCTTGCATCACTGTTGGCCACCAGAAGTGTTTTTCATATAACCATCAATATCCCAGAGTCCCACCCAGAGCCAAATCACCTAGGCCAAGCCCTCATTATCTCCTTACTCAACTAAATATCCATTCTTACCACTGGACCCAGGATCAATACTTAAACATTTTCTGGCAAATCAAATCAAATAAATGACAAGGTCCTCAGGGCTGTTCCTAGGCTCATTTATTTCATTAGCTTTCAAAAATACAAAAGCCCATGAAGACATGCACTGGATGTTCTGCCAACTGTCTCTTGGTTTTGAAGGCCTCAGGCCTCTCTGAAGAAAACTCCCAGTCTTATTACCCAAGTTGCCTGCTGAATCTAACAAGAGACTTCATAATGTAGAACCCATCAGTGAAACGTAATCAAAGTTAATTCCAATTTTTGTAGTAAAAAGAACAGAACAAGGAGGCATACAAAGTGCGTAGTTTCTTGAAAGTAGTTTGACAAAAAATTTTCATTTACTTGGGTCTGATGCACATCCTGCCTCTAGCAAGGGTTCAGGAACTCAGATGTCTAATTGCTAAGGAGAAAAGCCAGGGGCTTTCTGAAGGTAACTTTTCCCCTCAACATCTACTTTCAAGCAGCACTGAGTCTACCTGCAGTAGCTACATGAGATCTGCTGACCCACTGTAAATTTTTTTCAAGCAGTAGCTTATATTTCACCACTAATAAGATATAAGGTAATAGGAAATTCTCACTTGTTATTTGTATTCTTTGCCTATGAGCAAAGTCACAAGCCGTGACAAAAAATTTCTTTCAGACAGGGGATTACAGAAACATATCCAGGAAGAGAGACTGTAGCAGTAATCCCAAATTCTGCTCTCATACTCTTGCAGACCAGATTTTTTTTATCTTTTCTTTGCAGCCCCTGCAACTAAAGGGTTTGCTTCTACAAGGTGTACAGTACTTCTATTCCAGTTAAAGACAGAAGTCTGGTAGAGCACAGAAAATCAGAGAAGTACTATCAACAGAAAACAGCATTAATTTCTTTCTTCCAGCCCCCCAAAAGTTCAGGTTACTTGCTCTGGTGAGTAACATATTTCTGGTCAGGAATTTTTTCCACAGTTGATCAACCAGATCTTTGGCTAGCATTTTGCATCCCTTTTTCTTTAGCTAGTGGCTGTTTTGAAAGGCTAAGTTTTATAAGCACCTACAGTTTACTGACAAGTCTATTTCCTTTGGTCTTCCCACCTATGTCAAGATCTATGTAACAAAATATAATTGCTGCTATTATGCTACACTAACTCTAGATCTGGACCACCTATAAAGCCAAAAAAAGAGCACAAATAGCTGAAGAATTGTCCAGAGTTAACTCACTGCAAGTCTATATTTGTATTAGGGCTCAGTCAGTGTAACATTTCTTCTCTCTGGCAAGCAGCTAATGGGACTCCTCCTCTTCAGAGTCTGCAAAATGTATCAGTCTTACATATAATTTGCAGTTTCTATGCACCATTGAAAGCTTGAGCAGGCAGCTGGACAAGACTCTGGAGATGTTATCCCTCTAGAGTTTTGGCTTTTTCTAAAATGGTGGTCAGCTTGGACAGCTTGCTTGTTTATTATGCCTCTGATAAGTCACACTATTTTAATCAAAGCTAGATAAATCAAAGCCAGAAGGAATAACAGTAGAATTGTATGACACCACACACAAATTCACATTTTC
Source organism: Florisuga fusca (assembly GCA_038090715.1). NCBI lineage: Eukaryota > Metazoa > Chordata > Aves > Apodiformes > Trochilidae > Florisuga > Florisuga fusca. The sequence continues at coordinate 25,340,552 of JAAWXA010000001.1, read as the reverse complement.
AAATTTGTCTTTTACAGTTTGGGATCAAAGCACAAAAAAATTGCAGCATACAAACCACCATTATACATAAAGTTCAGCTGGAGATTCATTGAGTAATAAACCATAATAACAATTAACCTTTCAAGCAATACTCTTATTTAGAGCAAGTCTTGGTCTTCCATGACTTGCTAACTCAAAGTGTTTGTAAAGTGGCCTCTCCTGTTTTGACCTATCAGTGGTATACCCAGAAGCATTTTGCAAGCATTCAGCAAAGCACTTAAGATTCTGGCAGCCCTGGGAATGCTGCATTTCTTTCTTGGAAGAGTCTGCATCTGGGTATTCAGGTGGAGGCCCAGTTAAGTCAGGTGCTCTATTGGTTCAAAGACTTTGTATGCCCTGAAGCAGGATCACATCTGCTAATGTGGTGAGATTGTGGGCAAGCAATGTGCTCAGTTGAAACCACCCAATGTATAGGATAAAACATTAAAAAATGAAAGCTCTCAAAACCTCCTCACCTTGATGGATATGCACAGTTGGATTCACTGCTCTCTTAGGTTGTCTCTGTATGGCACTAGCAGCAGAGTAGTCTTGTGCATCAGAATTCTGCTGTGGAAACTAGCAGAGGCACCTTCAGTTATCACCCACTGGACACTCTCAACTCAGCCAAAGGAGGGATAATATTCAGGGTGACACAGGGGAGTTTATATGCACCCATTACTCAGTGGTATTACTTGGAGGTAGCCCTTAAGTGTCTTAGTAACAGCTGCTTGCCCCCAAATCATCAAGCTACAAGGTCCATTTGTCCTCTAGTGTCCAAGCAACACTTAGCTAAAATAGCAGCAGAATCCAAAGAATAACAGATGCTGCTTGTCTGATAGGAAGATTCCTTAAAGGATGAATTTGGCCAGGAGAAAATGCCTTTACATACTGAGCTACAAAATGTGGAGCTGCCTCCCTTTCCTTAGCTGCCCAGAGCTCTTCAAAAGCACTGAATTTTTGTTATTGATTGTTTTGCAATGTTTTTTATTCTCTTTAGGGCAGGTTGTGGTTTTCCTTTTCTGTTCAAAAGGAAAAGCCACTGTTGATTATCTTTAATATCATCTTGCCAGGGTCCCCTCACCTGAGTGAACACTCTAGAGATTTAGAGCCTGTTCCATCATTGTGTCTTGAATTATACTGCTTGTTGCCAGGGTGTTTGTATGTCAAAGAAATTGCAACTAATTTTTAACAAATCCTACTTGAAATTTTTTTACCCATTTTAAAAGCACATAAAAGAAAACACTACAGAAGCACAGATGGCATCTTTAGAAGTAAACATTGGCCAAGATGCAGCTCAAATACCATACAATGGCATCCTTTCTAAATATAGGGCATACCACAGTCAAGTCCGTAGCCTGGTGATATTGGTTTACCTCTTAATGAGGTCCACAGTATTAGTAAAAAAGTGGCAGAACAACATGCAGTACTTAGTTTGAGAGTAAGGCATTATTTTTTAAAATGCTAATTATTTGGCACAGGCTCAAAACTGACTTTTAGACATGATTCTCCAGACCACAGTGCTCCCAAGCCAAAAGGGAGATAGCATTAGTTAATTTATTAAGCTGGCAACAGCTCCTCTGCACACTGATCTGCACCAGCAATGGTTCTGCACAGCCTGTAGCTCTTCCCAAGAGGAATACACCAAGCCAGTGTTTTGTCTACTTCTTTCTTAGCCCCAAGGTTTGATAACTGGCAGCAGCATAAGGCACTTCAGTGTTTTCACCCCACATATAGGCTGATGACAAGAATTTTAAGCACATGAATGACTTGGGAATGCTAGTGCTAAGGGGATTGGGAAATCAATCACTAGTCTTATGTTCCTAATGTATCCCTGAAATGCAACCCATCCTGAAGTCCTGCCTCCATAAATATTTTATGGTATGTTGTAGATCACATCAGTTCCTGAAGAAAAGCATGTATTTGCTGGTCAGGGTACACTTTTCAGAGCCATCTGGAGAATCAGATACACCAATCCTCAAGGTAAGCCTGGCAGGAACCATCTACCACATGGCATTGTGTGATTTGAGAACTTCTCCTCAGGAGCAACATCTGCCCATGGTAAGAGCCAGGAGCCCAGTGGTATTTCTTGCCAGTGAATCCAAAAGAAAAATGAGAGATGATAATGATCACTATATTGAAAATTCCTTTCCAATAGGGTGGCTTCAAGAAATACAGGTCTTCCGCTTCCATACATTCAGGTTCATCTTAATGTAAAATTTTCATAAGTCCAGAGATAGAAAGCAAAGCTTTTCTGTTTATGAATGTAACTAACCATCAGTTTGACTTCTGGCTGTGTACAACATTATGTGCATTACTGACCTACACCAATGCAAAATAAAGAGGCTACAGAGAAATTGCTAATCATAGCCAACCAGGAGATGCCACCTAAGACCTCCTGTCAGACTGAACAGCCAGTCTATTATTCTTCATAGTTATTCCTTGTGCATTTCATCTGCTCTGTTGATGACTCTTGAGGGATTAAGGAGTAATGTTTCATTTTTCACCGATCCTTAACAAAATACAGCAAAAGTTTCTACAATATAACAGAAGGGGTGCTGTCATTGTTCCAAGCATATTATATTTTAGGCTAGCTGAATAACCTTTGGGGAGCCAGAGTGCTGAATCACACATAAAACATTACGTTCTCTTATCCATTAAGCCACATTTGTGCAGAAATGTATTCCCTGTTTCGGAATGGGGTTTGCTCATCTGTAGAGAAAGGGACTTTATTCTCAACTAGGGGATAAGATCAGCTAAAAATCTCATAATATTTTTCTTCCCATTACAGTTGGCAAGGCCACTGAGTACCTCGGTTACATGTAACCCACACAATTAGGTAAAGCTATACTGAGTATCACCTCCTCCCTCCCATTGTGTGGTACTAGTAGCACGAGAGAACTTAAAATGGAATTATTTTCCTTCTTCCCATCCATTCCATGCGAGTTAGTTTCATCTGGTTTCAGCAGCAAGATTTGTTACTAAAATGCTACTGCAGAAGAAAAAAGGTGGGGGAAGGAATGAACACTAGCCAGCAGTTCAAATCACCATCTCTCCTCCTCGATACGGTTGAGCCAGGTGACACCACCTTTGCTTTCCACCTCTCCACAGCCAGGTTGTTCTCCCAGTTTGGGTCACTCACCTAGCAGACCTTTGCAACCATGCAAAGGCCCACACTACACCAAACATGTTTTGGGTACGTGCTCTTCTTGCACCAGAGCTATTACAAAAATTTCAGGTGCTTTCTCCTAATTTCTTCCTAGCTAGTGCATTTTTTAAAAATTATTTAAATAAGAACAGCCATTCAACTATTAAGTCACAAAGTTCTGGATCCAGATTTGTTCCATCATGAGCAAGAAGGGGATGTCAAGATCTCCACAAAAGCAGATCATGAAGAAAGGAAAAAAAAAAAAAACAAACCAAAACAACCAAGTCACATATCAAGCTGCAGACCATCAGAAAACACTTAAAGATGTTGAGGTTCAAATAATTATCTAACAAAAGCTTTTACATCATTTGTGTCATCACACTTAAACAAATGTAACAAAAAACTTAAAGGGCCTCAAATATTTGAGATGTTTTTGCCAAAGCGTTGAAATCCTGATAAAACTCTCAGGGAAGAGTAAGTGGCCCAGTTGTCAAGCCAAGGCAAACTCCACCAGATGAAAAGGCTGAAGTCATGTATTCAGACTTTACTACGTATTAAAAACCACACAGAGTTTGGCAGTATAGCAGTATAGCACCCTCTCCTGTGCTGCCAGTGATCTTCTCATTCATTACAAAACTAACGTGAATTCCTGCTCAGAACAATAAACAGGGAACTTCAACATGAACTGGACACTGTAGTACAGATATTTGTGTTTTCACAAGTGCAGCAGAAATTCCCAGTGATGCAGTCTTCACTGCATTTCATGTCCCTAAGAGCTCCTGCAGATGTTGATCCTGTTATAATGAAAGGCCTTGCCATTGGTTTCAGCAGTGCAGGATCAAGTGAATTGAACTGCTGCAGGGTTTGAAGATGTACATGCCTGTAACTGCTTGGATAGATGAAAGCCATCTGCTTCCAGCTCTAATTATCCTGAGCAGGACCATTCCGTAGCAATCACTCACCCTTGAGCAGCCAGACCCATGGATCACTTCTGTCCCAACCCAGCTCTTTTAAGTGGCAAAAAAGGCTAAATTCTTCAGCCCCTGCTCAGGGGAGGATTCCATCCTCCCATTGTGTTTGGGGCAGCTAGCAGCAAGACCTCCACGCTCCAAGACCTTTATGTGGCTGAGAGAACCACTAAATCATCTCCCTTGTCTGTGGCAGGCTTGGCTTCTCCCCATCAAATCCCCATGTGCGAGATCTTCCACCCTTTCAATTTTAACAGGAGCTATAAGAAACAAAAACTAGAATATGTATAAGAATGGATCCTCAAACCATAGGTATACGAGTTTCATTCTGGAGAAAGGACTCTGACATTCCATGGTTACTGTTCTGTACATGCAAAAGTATCACTTCAAAAATGCTCTCAAGATAAAGAAAAAAAAACCCAGTCATTTCACCCCCGTTGTGGTTACACAGGCACATACTTATTCCAAGGTCAGACTCAGCACTGATACAAGGCTGGAACAACTACCTGAGACTACTGCAGTTATTAAAGCCATGGGACAAAAGTCCACCTTTTCTTCTGCAAGAATTTGTGTTCATTTTTGTTGCCAAAAACTGAAAAAAGTATCTGATCAAACCCATCCAGTATGAGAACTTTGGGGGATGTGCTAAAAATGGAAATCTTCACTGGCTTCCCAGATTGCCTGGCTCTGACATGAAGCCCAAGTCATTAGGGACATAGCTCTTCAGGAATGGGGAAACACTTTGGGAAATAAGCCCTTCTATTGTAAAAGAGAAGAGAGTTGAACTAGTCCAGGCCACTGAATAATGCTCAGCTATAGTTTTCTTGCACTAATGCCAGAGTTCCTTCTCAAACATAAAAGTTACTTGCTTTATGCAGTTCTAATTGGCAGGAATGGGCTGGGTTCTCTCCTCATGGTGAACTCTCTCCCCACACCTGCTTCTTCCCCTCCTCTCAGTGAAAGAGATGGAAAAAAGGAAAAAGTTTATTAAAGAAAACTAACCCAAAGCTGTGCAACTGCTGCTTTAGCCCCATTGGATAAGTTTTGTCTAGTTTTACAGGGCCTAACATGTGTCTGATCAAGTTCAATTTCTGAGGAGATCTAGATGGAAACCAATCAGGTGTTATCAACAGCATCACTGGAGCAACATCAAAGCCTCGTGCTAGTGCATGAGCCTTGATGCTCCACAGCTGCTGCATATGGAGCCCAAGGAAAAGCTCCAGGATCTGACAGAGGTTGCAAGACACCTTGTAAAGTTGGAGAAAATTAGCCAAGCAGGTGCTTAGCGTGAAATGTGTCTATAAAGACTCCTGCCTCAGCATTACAACACATAAAAACAGATAAAAGAAAGCAAAGAAGCGTTCTGTAACAAATACTTTTCTAAAAGCCAAAATAGCCACAAACAAGTATTTTGGAGAGTATTTTGTCCCACAGCTGTTCATTGGGAGGCATGAAACACATACCCTGGTACTAACCACTGCCAGGCAGAGAATTATGCCCATGGCTGTATTTCTTCTAGAAAAAGAAAGGACCTGCTGCAATGGCTCACAAGAAACTGGTACATAATGCAACTGCTTTTGAGCTAGGATTTCATGCAGAGGTCACGTGCCCTGCTAATTAGATACAGCCACAATTAACATGCCCCTGTCAGTTGTCAAGTTATAAAAACCTTCTTGACAGTAGAATTCTCCTGGTCATACTCCCACCTCTGAACACTATGTTCTCTCAGCAATTCATGCTATGGTTTTACCTTGAGATAAAAGGAAATGGGCAAGAGCAGCAAGGCATTAAGACAGGTCTAAAACCACACAGCATCAGGCATGGCTGCTTGTTGGCCAGATGCAGAAAGACGTGCAGCTTGTACTTCACGTGCCTCCTCTTCAGCAGTGGGAAAGGTTAAATGGGGTTTGACACTTACCAATAGCCCAACAGACCCATTCCTAAGTATGGAGGAAGACTTCTAATGAAGGAAAAAGGCCCATTTACTGAGAGCACATCCTTGGGGCTAAATGACATCTTATCTCTGCCATGTGTCTCCCATCTGAACAGCTTTGGCTCCACAGCAGATACAATCAGCTCCAGCTGGGACATTTCCTGTCTCCCCACAAGCTGCATTAACCCCTTCTTTCTTTGTCCCAGGCAGAGGAGCTTTGAGCATAGATGCTTCTCCCAGGCATCACAGCACATCCCACATACACCATTACCTCTGGTTCCTGTCATTTTGAATGCTCCAGCATCAATCAGGACTTGTGCAGGATGAATTTAACCCTAGCAGTTGATACAGTTAGGTAACACAGAGGTTTCTGATCCATGACTAAGTCAACCAGGAAAGGATCTTTCCTGTAAATCACCTTACTACTAGGCATTCCTTCTTAGAGATGGCCTTCTCTTTCTGGACTTTTATCTAAGCAGTTAAACCAGGCGATATTCTTTAAAGTAGACGTTTGTTTTTCTTCAAGAAAGATCCTGACAACAGAATAAGCCTCATACAAGACACCAGTCTGAATCATAAACTACCCTTCACTGGTACTCTTGTACTCTCAAGTACTCTAGTACTTCAACACTAGCAAGATCTGAAGTAGGTATATATTTTCTGTGATAACTGGGCAAAGAAAAAAAAAAAAGGTATAATCACCCATCTGTTCTCACAGTGTATTCATAGGACTGATATCCAAATGGATTAGTGCATCACCTTTCCTGAAGTCAATACATTTTGAGCCTATCTGGCATCAGGAACAATGCCACTCACTCTGACCATTAATTCCTTCCTATTCTCACTATCCACTCTTCCCAACATGTATTTACCAGATATTCCCTGGCAGGATATCCAGAGGTGGTAATCAACTCCAGCTGAGGTGCCTTCTGCTTCCTAAAGCCTGCCTTGGCTACAGTGGTATTTGTCACAGGGTTTATACACATACCAACGCAGCACAAACTCCATGACACATACCGACATCTCCAGCAGCTCAGCAGCCATGTTAGCTATCTGAGAGGCTACAAAGTACCACATTTTAAAATAAACACAAGTTTGCTTACGCTGTATGTTGATCTTTCACCAAGGGCTTGGGCTGTCCCCAGGAGGCAGACAGAAAGACTCAGCTGGGCAGGAAGATGGCCCTGTGGTCAAGGCACTGGTCTGGGAGTTGACACAGCTGGGACTGGACTCTGCTCCACTGCCATCTTTCCTTAGGACTCTGAACAAGTTGCTAATTCTTCCAGCCCATGGCTTTGGCATCTTCAAAACGAGATGCAGATATCTCAGTACCCCTTCCCTGTAGGGTCTGACCAGGAATTTAAGTAAAAATGCAAGTTTTAAATTGCATTTCTACCAGTTTCCCACAGTTAAGCTAACGTTTACTTGAGTAGATTCTCTGGCCTACACAATGCAGCTTCGACAAACAACACTGCAGATAGAAGGGGATCAGCCTTAGAGGACAGGACTAGAATTCTAAATTTTATTAATATTCGTGGCAAAAACAATGGAGGAAATTCAGTAAGTGCAATATTTTTTTCAGTGATGTAGGAATATTTCTATGGCTAGAAGAGGTGAAGCCTGTGCAGAACTGGGGCCTACACAAAGGAAATCAGACTTTTGAATGAATAAAGCTGTAACCATCACCCTGGAACACATACCCAGGAGTAAAAACTGAAAGGTATACGAGGTGCCCACTTCATCCAGCTTTTACAAGACCTGGGCTCAATAATCATGTCCTGATTTAGATCACTTAGAGAAATTCCAGAGAAGAGTCTTGGGAATGGTCTGAAGCTTGGAAAGCATGAGCTGCCAAAAAAACTGAGAAACAGGGGTTACTTAAAGAGAAATGTGCTGCTGAAGAAAAGGGGAAAGAATTAACCCAGGGTGGCCAAACAAACTGAAATGTGATTGAGTTACACATGTTCAGGAAAACATTGGAAGTAAAGGAATAATGAAGCACAGGCATGTTTTTCTTGGACAGAACACTCACCATTAGAAAAATTAAGGACAGGTGAAAAGAAAATTTGTAAAGAATGACAGTCTGTGCTCAGAGTCAGTGGATGTTCTAGGAGAACTGCATTCCTCTCAGCTGCATTTTTAATTATTCCTTCATTTCTGTAAGGACTGGTTATCTACTGTCTACATTATGGAAATATTCATACAGCAAATGAATCCTCAGGTTTGGTTCCAGACCCTCAGTTACGAGGAAGAGTCACATAATTAACATGTTCCAGATAGATATTTTATTGTTACATTGCACTTCCAGCCAGTTATTTCTAAATACAGGAGAAAACAGAGTTAACCTTTGAAGCACCTTGGGTAAGCAAGATGTCTATGTAACACAGATGAATTGAGATACCCATTGTAACCACAGGTGTGTCCAGCACCTGTATTTTTTTAAAGCCAAGTTAAGTGTTTTGCCTTCGTGACCTTGTGATAATGAACACAGCAAAAAAATTGTTTCGAGTTTCATTCACAAGATGATCAGTCTGTAGAATAAGATATCGATTAGGGAGTTTGTAATTCCTTTAACAGAGGACTTTCAGGAAAATTTAAGTCATATACTACAGAGGCTGGGCATTTTCTTCATGCTGCCATGCCAAGTATGAACAAAGGGCTTGAAGTTTCTACAAGGGTAGTTACTTATCTGATCACACACAAACTCTTGCTAAATTTTAATACCTAATAAAGCACACAAATGTTAATTTTGAAAGATAAATACACAAATTAACCGTATCCCAGTTATTAGATTAGCTATAGAGGGATGCATCTCCATACTTTAGGCCAGGGAGTTTTTTTCAAGCACTACACCCAGCAACTGCTCACATGCAACAAGTCACCTAACATGAACAAATGTCATCAATTGAGCATTGCTGGAATAAAAATAAATGGAATAAAACTTTTCCAGGTAGGTATGTTACCCAGGCAGATAAGAGACAGCTGCTTCTGCAAATATTTGATGCAGGTATATTTACCCAGAGACAAATCACTAGTGTCACATCCCTATGCCTATGGTAATGTAAAAGCAGACTATATTATACAGCTTCTAGTCGAGTTGCCAAGCTGCAGATCTGGATATTGCTCATATGGAAGTTATAAATTGTCTATGGAGGATGTGGTCACTGTTCTGCCCTCTCTATATTTAGAGGTGCCTCACACATTTTAGGAATCTACTTACTAGGGAAATTGTTAGGTTGTAACAGAACAGAAAGCCGTCTCAAGAAAGCCTGAGAAGACAACTGTTGGCACGAGGTGCTTTGAGCAGAAGAATAAACCCCGTGATGAACAAGCATGAAATAAATAATGTGTGTGGAACATTTCCTCTTCAAACAGAAGAGGAAGAAAACAGAAGAAATCTTGTGCACAGATACGGAGAAGCAAGCTGCTATATCAGCATTGACACGTATGTTCTCATTGCCAAGTACAATCACTGTTCTTTCATCATAACACTCCCAGCTTCCTCATCTTTTCTAGACTTGTTCCTGGTTTTCAGATTCCCCAAGCAGGAGGAGGAAAATCCCTCCTTTCATGCCCCTTTTCTCTGCCTATCAAGCAGAGGAAGGATTTTCTATATTGTTGCTAAACCCCTGCTGTAGAAGACTCACCTTGATGAAAAAGTTCTACCTCAGCATATTAACAACCAGCAGAGAGAGAAATCACTTCCAGCTTCACTTGTACCCAGTTTTCACATAAGTTTAATGACTCTGGGGAGAGCACCATATTTCTATTTAAACGGGGCAACCAAGAAGGCACTTTGACTATGTTCTTTACAGCAATTTGGATCAAAACTGAGCCACAGATAAAGTTACAACTAAACATCGATGCATCTATACAACTGCCACTACATTAAGTAAGAGCAGATATACTTCAATGGTGCCAGTAAGATGATTTCTAGATGTAGAAAAGAAATAGATCTTTTCAAGCCCAGCAGAGGATAATATGCATGTCTGGGAAACAAGCACAAAACCAGAAATACAGTTAACAAGCCACAATTCCTGGAGTAAACTAAGGAATAAGGAGCAACCATGCCTTTTCTCAAGGCATCATAAATAACCACTCCTGTCCTGCTGCTTTCCCTCTCCATAAAAAAACCAAACAAAAACCACACCCACACAAAACAACCAACAAAAAAAACATGCACAACATTTTAAGGTTGTACTGTGCATACCAACCTTACAATTAGAGATCAGCCTGCGATGCAGAGACTTGGATCAGGATTTCTTGTCCCTATTAAAATTCAGATACGTTTAAACAGTTGGGCATCATCTTCATTCATGAGTTTTTTCACTGCCTCTATCTCCAGTTCCATGGAAGGTGAAGAGCATGGCAGCCATTTCTGGTTCTATCCCACAAGTCTATGACTTCGGTCTCAGAGGAAAACCTCATGGAAAGGCCAGTGCAGGGCTGTGTCTACTCAGCTGTAGCTGTAAAATGCCCCTAGCCGTTTATGAGTTATACACAAATATTTACTGGGCTTTCAATCAAAACCAAATATTTTCTATTCTAACTGGAGCAGTACCTGGCAAACATGCTAGTCTGCAAATATAAAGCATCTTCCTAAGGAAATACATACTCATCCACCAGAGGTAATGAATGTAAAAGAAAAGACACACTCTTTCCACTATTAAAAAGACTTTTTTCAGCTTTCCTAATATTTTGCCAATCACATAAAATCATCACTAGTGGCTTATCCCATCACAGTCCATTTACTGACCCGCTATAAGTTGTTGAGACCTTATGACCCTTTTCTGAGACATACAGGAAGGCTTCCAATCTTTATTTGCTCTTGCATCACACCACTCCAACTGATAAACCCTTGATGAAACAAAACTCAGGGAACCTTGCTACCACTTAGAGGAATTTTCTGCACCCACGGAAACCATATGACACCTGAGAGGTGGCTGGACTCTTAAAACTTACTAAGGAGGATCCCACGGGAAGTACTGCATTTTACATTATGGATGGGAATGGATTTATTAAAATGGATTATGACTAAGTTACCCTACATACACAGTCAGGATAGTATACCATGTAAGACAGCAAAAAGACTACCAGAATTAGGATGTTGATTAGAGGTTTTCAGTTCTTAAACTGATCTTCTCAGAATCCTTGCTTTCCATCCACCTTTCCAGGAGAAAAAAACCCACATAAATCTAGAAGGACTTGTCTTTCCTAGTCTAGGAAAGAATAAACTTACATCCCTCCATGGAGGATGTTCCACTCAGATCACTCCTGAGAACTGCAGTTACGTGACTCCTAACAGAAGTGACCCTAGATCATGATGCAGTCTCATAGGTATTTCTGCAATATATTTTGAACCCATATTTTAGGGAGGACTTTGCTAGCGAAATACCCCACAAACACTCTCAAACTTTTTTTGGTACCTCTATAAATCAGAAGTACAAAAGTAACAATATAGGAAAAAACAGTACTGGAAAAACAGAATTTGCTATCCAATGGTATAATTGTGAAATTGGGCAAGACTTTGCAGAGAAGCACTTTACAAAACAGACATTTGAAATTTTCCTCTGCAGCGGAAAAAACCCCACAAACTGATACAAGATTCATTTTTTGCTCTAACTCTTTAATATATAAAAACTGTTAAAGCACCTTGCTTACATTTTAGTCCTGAGTGTGCACTTAGACTAAATGGCCTCTACCTTCCTTCAGGTAGAAGACTTTTCAGATGAGCTGTCATAACATGCTGTGCATTAAAACACATGTTAACATGCTTTCTCAACTTATTGCAGGAGAGCACCTTTAACATACATATAATAAGGGATCATTTTTATAATTTCATTTCCATCCCTGAATGTCAACCAACTTAAACAGAACACGATCTGTTTAGTGCACACTGAAATGTGACTTCGACCGCACATCATAAACTGATGGAAAGTTTTGCTTACCCACTCTGTTCTCTATGACTGAAGGTGGAGAGCACACAGTAGTAGCTTCCAAGACACTAATATATTAGAGAGGAAAAACCCACACACTCCAAAGTTTCAGTCAAAGAAGCAAATGTCATGAACCTTAATTGACCGCGGCAGATTTGGAAAGCCAGATCAAGTACTACAAGAGTCAGAGTGAACTAAAAATGTTAGGCAGATATTTTTGTTCCAGCTAACATATAAGTACAGAGAAAAATTTAAGTGCTCCTTCATTTATAACACCTAACAATAAGTTTTGTTTACAGGCAACTAAACTATTGATTTTTACTCCAAAATGCTTCATTGAAGCACCTTTACATAGTAAACACCAATAATATTGAATTTAAAATTATCATTTCTAAATAAGTAATGGTGCACAAAAAAAGAAGATTCTAAAGATTTAGCTGTCTATATTTTTTCACTCATTGGGCTACTAAGAAGGGGAAAGTAGAGAGAATACAGTAACATCAATTACATTTTCAGAGTGCTATCTGGTTATTTTAGTCCTCATATTTTGGGATGCAATGAAATTTCCACGCTCTGAAAGCCTCCATTAAGTCCTTTAGAAGAGGGGCCTGGGTGCCCCAAGTATGTCTGAGACAACCCTGAATGAAGGCATATATCAACCTAATTGGTGTATTTTGCCATCAGTGTGCCCACAACATGCTGTCCATCACCAGTAATGGAATTCTGCATTAGAGGTTTGAGGTTAGACAACCACAGATTTCTTCTTTCCTTCATCTCACAGAAGAAATCCGAAAAAAACTGAACATACAGAAGTGGAGGGAGCTGCTCCCTTTGAATCATTTGCTACCATAAACCTGATGACTTGGATTACAGTCTGGAACAGGAGTGTCATGCAACCTGTTGACAAAAAGGTCCATTTCAAATAATAGTGTCACACCCATCTGGATGGTTCATCTGGTTTTGTCTTCATTTTAGGTTTTGTTTGGCTCCTTTGGAGCTTATTTCACTTTTTTTCTTTTTTAAATCTGCCAAACACAGACAGTGGGTGTGTCTTGTTGACATCTTGTGGTCCACATAATATGTCCATTTTGCCAATTGTCAGGGCAATATGACTAAGACCTTAAAATCAAGGGATATTTTAGCCAGCAACATGCATTGGACAGCAGCAGTATTTGTTAAATAGCAGCAATTAAGCCTTATGCCAATAGTCAAGTGTGACTACCTCCATCACTCTTCATCAATGTAACTTCCCTTAATCCCCAGCTCTATCATTTGTCTGGGTCCTCCTTTACCAACCATTATTAAACATAGCTCCAACCAGCTATTACTTTACAGAGACATAACAGCAACCATGAGTTAAATCAAAGGTCCTTCTAGTCCAGTGCCCTGTTTCCAGCCATGTCCAGGATACAGATGTTTAGGAACAGAAAAGTGAATTATCCTTCCTGTGGTATGGCCTCCTAGCAATCAGCAGTTTAAGGAACTATTTCCTAATTTCCAGAAGCAGACTCTTCCCACAAGATTATATGCATCCAAGGCTTGGTGCTCCTTCCTAGCCAACTGGCAGAGGTTGGATCTTCAATCTATCAACCCTCAAGCACTGCAAAACAGGCCAACTCCTCTGGTCCATAAAAATAAGTGACAACTGGAAGTCGTTAACAAAGTAAGTACTTTGGACTCCTATCTTCAAATCAAAGAATCCTAGGGCCCAGATCTCATGTACACAGAGGATCTTTTAAATCCCAGTAGCAATAAGAAAAAAGATTAGAAGCAACCGTGAATTCTACCCGGCTGTCCCTGAGGAGCCATTCTCCAAGTAAGAAAGAGGTTCCATTATATATTTAAAAGCTAACAGATAACTCCCCAATATTCCTTTCTAGAACAGCACATTGGACCCAGTACAAAAAAAACCCAAGTTTCAGATAGGAGTATATAAGAAAATTGAAGTATTGAAACTAACTACCCACAAAGCTAAAGTGATTTATAGCAGCCATGCATTCAGCCAAGCATGGATATGAAGAGTAGCACACATGGTAAGATAGTATCATATAATATTTGTTCATCTTATCAAGGTTTGTTTCAGTGGAAATGATTGATGAATCTGAAAAATCCTGCTAAAGTGTTATATATTACACACCACACAGAGAGAAACGTAACAAGGTATAGGATACTCTTATTAAAAATAACAAAATAATTTAATTAGAACAGGACCTCTGGAAGTCATCTACAGCAATCTGCAGTTCAAAGCAGGTGTAATTAGACCAAGTTGCTCAGGGACTTGTCTGGTTGAGTCTTGAACAAGGACAGAAATTCCACAAAATGTAAGTCATGAGGTTAAAAAAATAACTTAAGTTGCAAGTGTCAAACAATTATTCCTCCATTACAGCCTGTTCATTACATTTACTACTCCCCAGCATTTCCATTTCTTACTGATGTTCTGGTGAGACTCAGAAAAATATTTGAAGAAGAAATTCTTTGCAGAGGCCTCCCTCAGATTCTGGAGATTGTGGAAAAGTGGACAAAGACAGGTTCCTACCACATCATTCACTACTTGAGCCCAAGCATTGGTTAGAAAAAACATTAAATGAAACAGTATGTGTATATACCTTTTCAGTGAAGGATTCAGGACTTCATGTTGATTGCAGGTCTTGAGATACAGCACTATCCCTCCAGAGGGACACAGCAAGAGGTAGGCTACAAGGTACCTTGAAACTGAACCACAGTTCATCCCAAATCTGGATCGTAGGTCACCTCACACACAGAGCTTCCATGAAAGATCAAGATATTTGTACACCAGTCTTTCCTCCTACCCCCCTCTCTCCAGGGGAGGTATAGTAAGATCTGTTCAGGCCCCTAGAAAAGTCCATCAACCTTGTTCTCAATCTTTGCTAGCTATTCCCAAGGTGGTTTTCCTGCCCTTTCTTGAGGGGCAGATTTCTTAGATCCCTGCCAAGAGTTAGTTACCTGCCCAATGCTTCTCTCTCTTCAAGAAGGTGCAGTGGTCTCCAGGCAGGAATTATCTCCTGCTCCAACTGGAGTTTAGCAGACCCCAGTATTATCAGACCACAACATTATTATAAATGGAAGAAAAAAACCAAACACCAAAACCAAACCAACCAACCAACAACAACAAAAAAAAAACAAATACAAAACCAACACACACACACACAGAAGGAGGAAAAAAAACAAACCCCAAAGAAAAACCAAACAATCTACTAAGAAATACTGGCCACCACAAAACTCTAGAGAACCCAATAAGCAATACATTTTAAATGCTAAGTCAGCTTAAATCAGCTTCTTGACTATGCACACATTGTTCAATATCACTGTTGATATACAAGGGAACAGACTAACGTCAAGAAGTTGTGGTTTTGATGAACAACTTCTACCCCTACATCCTGTCCAAAACACTGTCTTCTTCAGAAAAAGAATATTAATTGCATCAGGCATCACATAAAGCAGGGTAAACATTGCTAGTATTTTCACTCAACTGGACATTTGACTGCACAACATAATTACTAACACTCCTTGGACCACATGCTCCACTCATTATTTGGGAGGGATGGTTAAATACCACTAGCCAACATCAATTAATAGGAGGAGAATGGAGATTCTATGGCTTTTAAATGCCTCTTCCGGTTTCCTTAAACTCCCATCCCTCATCCTTATAATGAAAGGGTGAAAGGACAGACATTTATGAAGCAGCAGCAGCCAAAAATCAATTAAATCATGTATTACAGAGTTGACATAAAATCAGATGCGGATCCTCAGCTCAAATGAGAACACAGGGGAGCATCCTACATGCCTCCTGAAGCACACAGACAAGGAAGACTCCCGAGTTTCTCAGTGCTACAACCACCACCATCATTAGTTAGATTAACCAAACCATTGCAGAGAAGGATTCAAAGCAAATCATCTGACACACTTCACCCCAAACACACTCAGCATCTACAACTGGCTTGGGCAAGGGAGAGCCCTCATACATCAGTAAGGGTGGTGGTTTGTAGTGATTTTTCTCTCAAAAACCCAAGCACAAGTATTCCTCACATTTCCCCATGAATTTGTTCAAGGCATGAGCAGCTGGAAAAAGCTCTGTAAGAGGTGTTGTGCAAGCTTTAGGGTTTTTTGTGGAGTAGAAACCCATTGGCCATCACTTAGCACATGTTGCTAACAATGCTCCAGGTGTTAAGTGTATCTTAACTAGTCTTGGTAATAAAAGAAAAATGAAGTTTTGCATCCTAGAACAAAGGATTTGAAGATATGCCTTCCAGTCAATAACAACAGTATGTATCAACATCCATCTTAATTCTTCAAAGTGCAAGAGAAATGAAGGTCAGACACTGGACACTTGCAACATCATCTGGACTAATAAATGTCTGCAGATTATGGTGAATCTGCTTAAAAAGCATGAATAAGAAATGTCACCCTTTCCCCTATCCTGCAGTAACACAGGACTTACAACATCCTCCTCATATTTGAACCATCACTGCTTGTTCTGATAAAAGCTTTAACTTCACAGACATTACCCCAACTACATGCCATCCATTTAACAAAAGGCTCAAATACCAAGCTGCATCACAAAAGTCAGCCTGCTCTGCTTTTTTTTCTTTCTTCCTTGGCTGCAGAAAACTGCATACTAGTGAACTATAGAGAGAACACACAAAGACACACAAAACAAGTTGGCAGGCTTATCACAGCTCTGCAGCAGGGTGGCATATACCTTCTTGTATAGACATGCTTAAAATACTGCCATGCAGTGCCCATCATCTCTGCCAAAGGTACTATAGACTGTAATATCCCAAACTTGCCCCTCAAAGACATTTATGCTTTAAAGACCCACCACAAGTCCCAGAGGGAACACTTACCATTCTGAAGCACTCACTAATGCTGCCTGCATTTGAAGCAGATGGCCTCTGCCAGCCATTGGTAGACAAGTAACAGCAAATTAGTTGACCAGACCTTCAAAGGAAGATTTTCTTGAGCAAAAAGCAAGCTTGGATCGCTCACCTAACCCAGCTGAGCATGGTTTAATTCTTTGCTGCTGCCTTTCAGCTGCACCAGCAGGCTTTCCAGGCCTCACACCTCAGCCACCAGAGTCACTGGAGGACCAGAGCTGTAACCACATTGCCAAAGCTTTCATTGTTAGTCCTTGCTCTCAGCAGTGCCCTCAGGACTCTCTCCTCTTCCAATGGGAAAAAGTTCTGGGATTTCAAGAAACCTTGTGCAGAACAGCTGAACTCCACTCCTCAGTGCTTCTCCATGCTATTTCTTCTTCCTCAGGAGGCACCTTCTCAGCAAGAGCTTAACACCCAGGCAGTATTCCTCAACTAATATCCTCACCCCATAAAAGCAGCTCTCAGAACTACCACATTTCACTCTTACAGGGTACTATATTCCCAGCTGGTCTATCTTCAATTTACAGCTCTCCATAGAAGAAGCATAAGCAATTTACTTGCAAATCAGCCTTGCCCTGCAAGCTCAGCTCTTTCCTTGATTGAAAACCTACTACAGGTGTGGCCAATTGAGCAGGGCTGGCCCCTGTCTAACAGGTGCAAACACTTCCCAGATCCTACCAGCACCTGCAGGGGATTTACTTTCATATTCCACTAACATAGCTGCAGTTTGGAGAAGAAGAAAAAAAGAAGTCTTTATGGGTATGCTTTAGGTAGCTTTCTGATTCACAAGAATCGAAGGTGTTTTTAGGATGTTCTGTATTTTAAATGTAAGGATTTTCTTAATTTAACAGCTTCAAAGAATCAAGCACAAACATAATAAATGGTTAAGGGAAAATTAGGCAGGAATAAACAAAGTGCATAGGATTGGCCTGAAGTAGCTTGTTTTAGGACCTAATTAAAGGACTATCTTCCTTTCCTCACAGTGTGAGCTGGTAATATGTCATAAACAGACAAGATGGAGAAAGAATGTGTTCCCTATTTTTTGTATCCAGAGGTTTGCTAAGTTGCATCAGATGAAGATATCTGTGCACTGTAGGCTTGGGCAGCTCCCCCAGCCTTCTGCAGGGATACATTTTGGGGACCCCAAGATGCTGACAGTGAGGAATCATTCAAACTGTTCTGCCTCTTTCTAGGAGGTTTAGTCACATCTGCCTGGAAGGAGATGAAGCTTGGCCAGCCCTAGGTATAAACATGTGTTTTGGTCCATGGTCAAACATGGACCTGATGACAAGATGGTCTGCTGAAGTATAGGAGATGTCTTCATTTAGATAACACAAATGTAGAATGTAGCCTTAATATGTCTAGTTATGACACTCCAAAACAAGTCTAACTGGAATGGATAGAAAACTTTTCATAGACTTCACTTGGAAATAAACCAGGCTCATCCTTAGTAGAGCTCCTTGTTTTCCCTTCCGATTGCTTACCAGCCTTACAGCATTAGAATCATGTTTGGGGAAATCTGTGACAATATCTTTACCCTAACATCATCAATTCAGGTGGCCACTAAAGAAACAGAAAACGATGGAATTTGACAGTAGAAATTAGACTCCCTTTATCTTCAGATAGAGCATCCTACCCTCTTTCTGGGTGAGAAGAGACTTTCTCCTATTCAGTTTGCTGCTTTTCTCCAAGTAGTAGCTCAAACTAGCTAATCAGGGGCTGAAGCAGGGCAACATCAATTATTATCTGCATCATTTTTGAAACCTAATCTTTTAAGGGGTCACAGCAAGACAAATGCTACCCATCAATACCATCTTCCCAAACCCAAGAAAGGAAAACATTTAAGGATTCCAGTCTTTAAAAACAACCTTCTGTTGTCCTGGCAACTTATTTCCATCTGGAACATCCTATTTTCATATTTCAGAAAACATGGAATGAGGGAGGACAGGAAATAGCCAGCTATTAAGAGTTCATGAATGATTTTTAAGTTCTTTGCTTTAGAATGGAAATAATTTTCATTTCCACTCCTTTTTCCCTCCTCTAGCACTATATGCTAGACTATTTCCCCTCTGATTGTAATTGACCTCTTGGTGAAAGTCAGGAAACACCATCCAACTAATTGTGGGCATCTGCATTGGTGCAGGTGTGAGGGGAAACGCCTAACTGTGTGGCTTGAGGAACTCTATGCTGATTTACAATATCAAGACAGGTTATGTCCAGAAAAAGCTGCCTACATTCATTGTTAATGCAGCGGTGAAGAGACGTGAAAATACCACTCATGATAGTAAAACTGCTTCATTTCTGAGAAAGGCAGCAAACTGTGGTTTCAGAACTGTAGGGTCTGCAGTTGAACAAACTTTGTTCTCTCTGTTGAATTCTTTCCTTTTTCTGCATCAGTCTAGACCATGGCGAATGTACACATGTGCTCTGAGTACATGGAGACACGTTGCACTGCCTTCAGCGGTACTGACCGTGCTCACACCATACTGGCTATAATATATTTGCAGTGCTTTTTCTGTTTAATTTTTAAACTGGACTCATATGAGGCTCTCTCCAGCCAGACACCTCATTAAAGCTGACAGATTTACAACCCCCAGATTAGAGTTTCTGGACTGTGGGTGGCCTTGGCCAACTTGTGAAATTTTGCATGCCATCATGTTCCAATTGTAGAATCGGAAGATGAAGAATCCCTCTTACCTCCCATACACTGCCTTGCTGCTCAGAATAAAGCATTAATATTTCAGAGAGGACCTGCTTGCTACGACATGGCCCTCCAGTGATTGTAACAATGGAATGCCAACCCCAGCTGGGGCTTTTAATAGAAATAAATTAGTGCTGCTGTTGTAGAAACAAATAAATAGCATTAATAACTCCAGGAGAATTCTCTCAACACAGATGATGGGCAGGGATGTCATAGTATTTTATTTGTTAGGCTTCTAGAATTTTGCTTTTGACCTTCTACCTTCTAGAAACAGGAATGTTACAGAAACCTCCCCAAAGTACAGTCTCTTTCCTTGGAAACAGCTGAGAACTCCCCAGAGAGCTGCTAGTGAGATATATGTACTATCTGTCAGTGGTGAAGGAGTCAATTCAACCCAGTGATTCAAACAAATGTACTTCAAGAGCTTCTAATGTTTACATTGGCTTTGTGTCTGCAACACTATTTTGAGAATGGTCTGCCTAACTCATTTTTCTCATTTCCAAACTATAAGGTACTTTAATGGGGCCCTGCATGCAGTCGTTTAATTCCTGCCTTGGACTCTTTGCCGAGGCTTCCACCTGCCTGTTTAATGGCAGAGCTTTTCAATGCTCTGCACAGGGCAATATCTGGACATTAAAGACTTCTACAGGTATGGTGCACTTCATGGTAAGGTGCACTGCATCCACCCTCCGCCCTGAGGCTGAGAACAATCAGGGCTGGACAGAGCAGGGAAATAGGAAGAAAAAGCAATATTTAGACAGTAAACTTTCCAAGGATTCAGGAGAGAATGGTTTGCAGATGTATAAGTTTAAATGACATTTATACTCCCATTGTTGCCTTTAGCTTGGTGATCATCTTACTCTGGGCTTCTTCTGATGAAAAAACCAATACTGCTCAGAGCTGTGGTCTTTGTGGTGAGAATAACACCCTTCCCTTTCCTTCTCAGATGTACTGACTGCTAAAGAAAAAAGCAGCATTTTGAAATTATGTGTCTAATGGGGAGGTCTCCCTTAGATACATAAGCTTTGCCCCTGGGGTCCTTTTCACAGCTAGGAGAGATAGAAAAAGACTTCATGTACCCAGTAGAGGAGTCCAGAGCAGTTACAACATTTTTGTATCACCCACGTGTCAAGGCTCTAGGTGGAAGGAGAAGGAAGAAAGTCTCACCATCATCTAATTTCCAGGTCCATCTTTACCTTGGCAAAGACACATAACTGAACCAAAACTTCAGATATTTCTTTTATAAACAGGAGTCCAACAAACAGATTTTCTCAGTAATCTTGGGATACTCTTGTCAATAGATAGACGTGCCTGCAACTACTCAGGTACATCCACATCTCTGAACATAACATCCTCTTAAACCAGCTGAGTTATATTGCAGTATTCAGACCTCTGCCCTGAATACAGGTGCAAAAGGCTCAGGCAGTTTAGCATATATTTGTGACCTTTGGGGATATGGATTGTAAGTATGATCCTCACTTCAAAGGATTGTCTCACTAGCAAAATCAGCAAAAGGAAGTCAATTTATGCCAAGGGAGCATTTCTCTTAGACTGTGCCTTCTTAAAAAAAATAGTGTTATTAAACAGATTCTCATACCTGATGCCTAAATGATAATGCTAATTACGCTAAGCAACAAAAAAAGGCATCCTACACTTCTGGTAGTCAGCAGAGAAAAAAAAAAAAAAGCGATCAAACTTCCTTCTGAATTGTTGACTCTTTTCTCTTTTTTTATTAGATCTCTTTATACTGAGATATTGCAGGGAATATGTCGCATTATCTTGACAGTGGACCAAGATCTAGGGATCAGCAATACACAGAGCAATAGATCACTAATATCAGGTAATGTTGCAGGCAAACCTTTCTTGGTCCACAGCGCTTCGAGGTCCAGCAGGTGTCCTTGCCAAGATGTATCAGCAGTACTCCAATTGTCACCTTTAGATTCAGTCAGCCCAGCTTGGTGCTAATGCTCCAGACTCAACAAGCCTCCTCCTCAGACTGCTTAGGAGTGACTCCCTTGCCTCTGGAAGCCCACCTTTTATTGGTCCCCCAGTTCTGCTCATGCGCAGTTGGGGCCAGCCCTAATTGGGCACAGGTGGGCTGAACAGGAGCTCACGCCTCCCACCTGGTAATTGGCAACACCTGATTGTCCTTACATGATTGCCTCTACAAGATAACGCCAGAGTGAAATGCTGTTTTCTTCAAGTGTAGCCAGGGAAACACAACCACCAGACATTTCCAGTTTCCTGTGTATTAGAGCTTTCACTCTACACAAATAACTCAAATGGGAGCGGTGACAATTAGCCCAACTAAAAAGCAGCGGTTGAGCACAGGTCATTGGGAAATAGTAATGCCATCTTTTTCTGTAAATAATTAGGATATCAGATAACCACTCAAAGTCCAGTCCATCACTCACCCAAATCAAGGACTACAGAGGATTTGTAGGCTTTACAACAGTTTTTGTTTGTTACATCTCCTCGAAAAAATTCTATTTGATTCCCCCTATGTCCTCTTCCCAGATGGCCGGGATACTTTGGCATCCCACACTGAAACATCTCTATTTTTGATTTTCTGTCTTGGAAATTGATTTTGTGGTTAAACCACATTTTTTTTTAAACTTCCTATGACTGACATATGATCTGAGCGTGGCTAGAGCAAAGGGACGTGCTACGTGACACATCATCAAGAGAAAACCTGCCCAGACATGGAGTTTGTAACGTCTTGGTTTGACTGACAAAGAAGGAGATCTGAATCAAAAGACTTGATGCAAAGAGAAGAAGCCCTCTGAGATTAATGTGAAGGCAGGAAGATAAATCAGATGTCTAATCCAATGGGACCAGCCCCACATAGGGTGCACTTTCCAGCTCCTTTGGGACTTCGCTGAATGGACACTCTGCACACCAACCACAACTGAGAGAGCTCCAAATGTCACTTTGGCACTCCTCTGCCCACAGAAGGTGACAAGTTGCAGCACACAGCTCTGCTCAGGCTGTAGTTTAAGAGCATAAAATAAGAAGCTGAGCTGACTCACCTGGTATTTTTTTATCCTGAGGTGGGGGATGAGTAAGTCTTGCTGATATCTCTAATACCTCCTGATTCAGACGGCTCTTCTTGATGCCACATTCAAGTAATCACACGTTTATGTCTTAGAAATTCAGATCTATTAAGGTACATATTGATGTACATTGATGTATCCATGTCGCAAGCAAACCAAAATATGACCATGACCTGTAAAACTATTCCTTTCACAGCTGAGGCAGCTAATCTGGCTTTTTATCTTACCCATTCAAGATCAGTGTCACACCATGTGGACAACAGTTACCCAGGATGAAGGGGAGAAGAACTGTGCCCTCTGAATGTAGCAGACTAAACTAGGAGTCTTTAGGATTGCTTTCATTATCTGATTTTGGTTGCATGCCTTTGCATATGCACTTGCAAAACAGCAAGACCTGATTGAATTAGAGAGAGGAATAATTTGCTAGGAATGAAGAAGGTCAAATCACTCTTGTGAAGAATTTACATAAGTATGTAAGTAAAAAGCATCTGGAGCTAAGATCAAACTGCATTAAAAGCAGAGCAATATTTCTGAACACATGAACTGCGAAAAGTACAACACACAACTCAACTGTGTAACCCAAGAGAAAAACAGCTACACTTGGATTCATTGTACAAATACAAATTTCTATTCTTTTTTTACTATTATTGTATTTTTTTTAATTAAATTGTCATTCACTACCAGACAATGCAAATGATCAAACTGCAGTCACTACAAAGACTTCTGTACATGTTGAGCTGGATTCTATTAGAGCAGCTTGAAGCAGATGTTTATATATATTTCCATTAAGTTTATTTTCTTAGGATGAATGGAAATAGTAACGTTTTGGAGCAGGGGATGGAGAAAATCAGCCTTCCACAGAAACCTCAACTGAGGAGGATTTGATAACACTGCAGAACAAGGAGCATTGTGACATTTAAGTTTCACTGAAGAGTTACTTTCCTTCAGGGATTGCCTGCCTGTACCTTATGCACTTAAAACTGGTCACCCAAAGGTTGCCTTCATTTGAGAGTTTTGAAATACTGTTTTTAACAGAGGTATTTTGATATTTTATCATAGCATAGGAAAATGAGGTCTGAGATACTTCAGGGTAACGTCAAAGTAATTTCATTTACAGTGCCTTAAGACATAAGAGAGCGGCCAAATTATTTCCGTCTCTCCCTTCCAGCACCCATGAAACCAGCAGTATCACTCAAGCACAGCACAAAGCTACATAACCACTTTCAAAATGGGTTACATACAGGGCCAAGACTGCAAAGACACCAAAATAAATGAATCTTATGAGATGGAGGCACAGTATCTCCAGCTTCTTGCCCAGTACCAATAACTTCATGACCTCCATAGAGAAAACAGGCAGGTATCATATGATGTTGAGTAGTGAGGAGTAAAATGTGAGCTCTGTATGGTTTCAAGGCTTGATAAAATGTAACTTAGCATGTAGAGGTTTTAGTGTTCTTTACTAAACCTAAAAATTCTTTTCACGTTTCCCTTTCAGGCCCATTGCAGCATTCTTTCTCAGTTCTTAACATCAATCTGTCCGTGACACATCCCAGAAGGGACATCAGTCAATCTACTTGACTACACCCTGCTGTTTTCTTCCATTGAAAATTTCTAGCCCTCTGGAATTCCAGAGTAGTTGGGGTGATTTGGACTGTTCAAAGACCAATGTTGTCATCTGGGTAGGAGAAACTTCCAGTCCAGAGTGAAGATATGAGAAATGAGAAAATGTTTTTGAAATGAGTTTATTTTAATAAATACAATTTATTTTACCTAGTATCATAGAACACATCATGCAAATGCCTTAGTTTTTCTTACCTATATAATAACTCTTATAGATTCTCTTCAAGAAGAAAATGTAACAGGCCTATGTGTACAGTCCCTCCCAGACTTTCCTTTTCATTTGATTCTTCCTGAGAGGAGGCATAGTGCCCAGGGATATGTGTCCCAAACACAGATGGGACCTGTAAGAATGACTGCAATCAAACCAATAACAAATTAAAACCAAAACAAAACTTTTTTTTCCTACTGAAAAATAAGCATTAATAGAATTCTTATAATTCTGAAGGAAAGAATTGATAGTTCTCATCAGAAAAAAATAATTACACCCAAGTACTTTTTTGGATCAACATCCATCTCAGTGAATAATTTAATCACTTCTACAGCTGAGAGTGAGCAGAATTTGGTGTCAGAACAGCATCTGCACCCCTAAAACCTGCTTTTTTTGCCATACTTCATGACGCATAAGGCAGTGGAGTACCAGAGGAGATCCATAGTTGGAATGAAGATACCATCCAGGTCCTGAGGGAGACTAAAACAAGAGAGGCTTGGAACTATGGCTCCCATGACACAACACCAGAAAACAGATGCAGAGATTTATTTCTATTTTAACTAAATCCCATTTTTCTGATGAGGAAGTATTCAGTCTGAATTGTCTTTTCTGACCTCAAATTTTATTCATGTACAAAGGTATGGGATGAATTGTACTAATTTGTTTCATAACACCAGAAGCAAAAGTCAAAGTGCTTCCAGTCCAGTTTCATTTCATGTGATTAAGAAAACATTTTGTAATGTCAATATAGTAGCAAGTCTTGATTTGTGCAGAGTGTATGGTAATAAAATAGAACACCAACACTTTGTCTGGAAATAAGGTCAAAGTTGGAAATTATAGACATGAAAAGATATATCAACCAAATCAAGACCATGACTTGAAAAGCAAAACAATAAGTTTACAGCCCTGAAACCACATCTCTCCATGACTTATTCAAAGTATGTGGAAAGACAGACTGGTTTTGACTAAACTGTTTCACTCTCTCAAGTAGTTATTTCCCATGAAAACTCCTCTGAGCTTTCATCCACAAAAAGCTTCCATTATATTCTTTTCAATCAGATTTGGAATTGAAACAAACAGCAACTTGTCAGGATTTCTTTAAGAAATTCTGATGAAGTTTCTCAGCTCTTTTTGTCAGCTGCTATGACAGATAAGTGATTGCCTAAGCACAAGTATGCCAGGGCTTCTTCCATGCATAACAAGCATGACAAAAACAATGGGGTGCCTTGGCTGAGCTCAGCTAGAGGATTGTCCTCCTACAGGACATCCAGAGATGGGAGGTCTAGAAGGTCATTCTAGCATCCAGCCTGGAAACTGAGTTGCTACTAGTGACTTCAGAAATAACTTTTCGTCTCTGTTATAAGTCCCAGGACTATTTTTCAAGGGATTATTTCCTTTACACACCCACTTGCATGCTGAGAACCTAACTTTCCTTCCTATCAAAATCTGGGCTGGGCTCATAGCCTTCCAAATAAATAATTTCCAAGCT
This sequence comes from Florisuga fusca, assembly GCA_038090715.1. Classification (NCBI taxonomy): domain Eukaryota; kingdom Metazoa; phylum Chordata; class Aves; order Apodiformes; family Trochilidae; genus Florisuga; species Florisuga fusca. Next base: position 25,314,586 of record JAAWXA010000001.1, on the reverse strand, counting down.
CACATTAATCATTTATTTTTCATCTCCACTATAAAGATTATCCCTCTCTGGCAATTGAATCTGGGTGACATGGAAATTTTTAATAGATTTCATTACATTTTTGCTCAGCAAGTGTCCTGCCCATGGCTGGTGAGAAGATGGGTAAGTTTTTCCAAAGTGAAAGCTGTTACATGCTTCTTTACTTATTCCAAGTGTGCACATATGCTGATTAAAATCAGCCATTTTCCCAGGCAGGAGGCTACTGAGAGTTTGTCATTCAATCACAGATGTCCAGGCCATTTCCACAGAACACATGTTGTGGCAGGACAATCTGCTGGCATAACTAGTGACAGTGATTACATTTCACTATTTTTTCTGGATCTTTCTGGTGAACTTAATAGCTTCAAGACAAAGATTTCACATAAAAAAGGCAGGATATACTTCCCATAAGCCTGTGAAAAAATGATCCTGTCCTATTGAAGAACAGTATTCCATGCTTCACCCCTACCAGGTTTTTCCAGCCTTGTAGCAGATGCTGCAAGCTCCAAGGAGAAAATTTTGACAATATTTTGTTTTCAGGGAAGCTTTTGCTGTTCAGTAATTCCTGAGTTTATTCTCTGATTTACCTGTTGCACAAATATAGCAGATGGCATCAAGACCTGCAACTCATGTTCTGTGCCATGAGCCTTCTTGAACAAGAAGTTCAGCTCTACAACTAGGAAGATGCTGGGGCTGGTGAGGAGTTCACCGCTATTTTGATCTCTGTCATTTTACTAGGAAGTTTACCATGCAGACAGCGTTCAGGAGTAGAGGGGGACAGAGATGGGAGCTTTTAGGGTGTATTTTTTTCTCCCAAATGAGACAGATGATCTTTCTCTCTGGGAGTTGACTTATTCAGCTTTGGCCAGTATCTGGATGCATATCCAGCTTGTCATTCTCTGAAATCACCGAAATGGTGTGACACAACTACCCCTACCTCCCCAGGCAATGCGCCACAGATTAAATTCTATTCTAGAACAGAAACCACCAAGGAGTTTGAACTATTCAAATAGCTTTTTAGACATTTCCTGTCTCCTTCCTCACAAGATGACAAAAGGGCTCTAATATGATGAAGGTCCAGAATAAGCATGTGACATTATCCTACACAAGAAATACGCTCATGGTTCTATTGTATTCCAAGGCTTCATTGTATTCCATCGCTATGATTCCATCTTCTCTTCCAATGCAGTGTCCCAGAGATGAGATCTCTCATCTCCAGGAAGCAAAAACCTATTTGTTAGAACACAAATTCCTTTGCTTTGTTTCTCCACAGATCCCTCTTTACATTGATACATTTTCATCATTATATCTGCCAGTGCTATCACTCCTCATACTCCTGGAAAATGTTCACAATTCCTGCAACAACTTATTAAACTTACATACGCATCTGTGAGGTATTGCAGTGTTACATTTCCTTCAGTTCACCTTCAGTCCCATCTTTTACCATTCCTAAAATATATCAATACCCTCATAAAAGTACTTCTTTATCAGCAGAGCAAACGCTTTATGAGCAGATCATGGTATTTGCTAGACATGGCTTTCTATGGCTTTGTATTTCCTGTAAGATGCAAAGGTTTTCCAACTTAATTATGAACACTAAGGTGATATCCTATTGTACCCATCTTAATCAATCCCTGCCTTCCTCTCTGATTCTCAGAGGCAACCAGCCCCTATGGTCAGGTACTTCAGATTACTATTAATATTGACTATTAAACTACCTAAAATTGCAAACATGTTTCTACTACCTGAGGATTTGTCCTATTAGTCTTTTTCAGAGGCTACAGATCCTATTTGTGTTAAGTACCTGCAATCCTTTCCTCCCTAGCAGACTTTACTTTAGCCTCAAGATCTCTGAAAGTTTTTCTCCTCAGGGGGAAGCTCCTAATGCTTGGGGCCACATCCACTTCCCCTTCTTCTAGCAATTGTCTCCAAATTCTTACATTATTAACACCACAAACTAACCTATGCCTCTAGGATATTTTTTAAAAGAAAAATACTCAGCTCATCTTTTCTAGCTCCAACACATGGCCCAGTGTCCAGAGCTGCACTCTTGCAGGGGTAATTTGAAGTTGATGCCCACTGTACAGCAGAACATAAAACCAGATCCTGGTGGATTGTTTCTTCATAGTCTTTCCAGTTCCTAGACCCAGCTCTGGGCTGCATCTGTTCTTTGCTATAATCCCTGCTTTCCTTCCCTGCCCCACTCCAGCAAGTGGGAAGCTGGCAGGAGAAGCAGCTGGTCAGGTAGTAGCCGCAAGGCTACTGTTGCCATTAGCACAGAAGCCATGAGCTTGCCAGGCCCCACAGAAACTGGCACAACCAGGGGCAATGACAGCGACTGCAAATGAAAAATCTTTTCATCTCCTCCCAAGCTTCCTGTGAGTTTTCTCAGGCGATCCAGATGCTGCCACAGCCACTGCATGGTTCTCTGTGAGCTGATTATTGTCTCAACATGGTGCTTCAGTGCTAAACCCCCATCCCATGCCAAGACTGCATGAGCAGATGGCTCCACAAGCACGGGCTCTGCAACCCACACCCCACTATGGCATTTCAGCTTCAACCACAGCCAGAGGTCACAAGCCATTATATACAACCAGATTCCCCAGGGATCTGTCTGTTTCCTGGAATCACTGTCAGATCATCTTTTTGGTTAGGCCACATCAATTTGGTATGGCCAGCCTGAACAGGAGGGCACAATTTCATGTGGACTAGAGCAAGGATGAAGAGATGCTCCAGGGGGTGGCTGGCCCCACTCATGGCCACTTGGCATAGTGCCAGGCTCCAGCACCATGTCCCAGCTCTGTGGTCAGGGCTGTGCCTGCTCCTGGCTGGGCCCCACACAAGTCTCAGGCAGATAGACTGGCCAGCTCATTAGAGGTTTACTTAGCTGATGTCACCCTTTGCACAGAAGAAAAAGCATACTCCTGGTCACCCTCATCTTTAAAATACTCACTAATTCAGTTGCTAGCATTTCTGCTAGGCTGCTAGCAATATTGCCATCATGCAGCAGGACCCCTTCATGTTGCACCATCTGCCAATGTTGTCTGTGTTGCTTCTGGCAAACCAGCTGTTGCTTATCAGGGAGCCATTTATTGTGGCATTTAGTGCTGCTCTGTCAGTTGTCTGCTTGTGTAGATATTACATGTGATGATGACTTCCACTCTTAATCTCCTCAGGTCAAAAGCCAAAGTCTTTATCACTGAAACTCTACTGCCCACATTATCCAAATTAGTTGTTAAATGGCTTCTCTCCAGAGCACAGTGCAAAGCTGCTCAAAACATCACCCAAACCCAGTGAATTGCTCTTTGGCCCCTGGACAATCTGGTCTTATTCTGAAGCGGATCCCACTAGGAAGCTGGGCAGCACTGAGAAAGAGGTTAGACCAGATGGCTTGCTCCAGACAACATTACTCTGTGGTCTAGACAAATAGAGGTTAAGTTGCAACTCTCTTCTCTATTTTTGCTCCCAAGCCAATATACCCATTCTGGAGTTATCAACAGTCCAAATATAAGCACTAGGTTGGAAAAGATCATCTTTTAAATCTTGTGGGTCACAGCTCATCTGCTACAGAATACTTCAACCTGCAATCAGGAAAACAGACCCAAACTCATCTGCCCATGCTCTTAGAGCTATGCCTAAGCAAATATACCCTCTCTCACAGCAGCTGTGCAAAACTGCTTCTCCTGTGGTCAGAATATGATGCAAATAGTATGAACCTACTGAGATACTTTTTGATTTCTGTGCCCTTTAGCTATTATGAAAAAAAAAAATCTCTTCTTTTGCCTCAATCTTCACATCTGTAAAATGGGAATAATTATAGCAGCAAGATAAAACTTTTGTGTATCTAATCTAATAATAGACAAGACTTCCATTTTTCTATTTGCTATATTCTAGAACTGAGTGAATATGAAGGTTCTCCACAGTTTTCATTCAAAGGATTTCTTTAGAATACATGAAATTTCAATGTTGGCCTTTTAACTTATTGTTTTAGCAGGACTTGGCATCTCAAATAGTCATTTAGCTCTAAAAAAAAAAAAATTCATTTAAATAATGCCAAAAGCGTAACTACTTGCTGGTTTTCCTCAAAATTGAGTGTTAAAATCAGAAACTGAATGAAACTGATTGAAAGTGACACCAATCCTGGAAGTTCTGGCCTGGGGAAAATAAATCAGCATTTCCAAATTGCATTTCACTCCAAAATTCCTGCCTGTTCCTCTTCTTAATTAATTAGGGTTTTTCATCTTATTGTTTAGTAGCACAGATGTTCTAAGGGTAAGAAAAACAGAGATGAGCCCTCCCTCTCTCCTTTGTGTGACCCTAGAAAACTTACCGGATTCACTTCAAGTGGTAACATCTAAGTTGTGTTTACCACAAATATATTAGGGTAGTAAAGGAGTAAAGGAGTTTGACTGGTAAGTTCTTCAAGGACATTTGAACTTTACACAATGCACAGGATTGATGTGAACAAACTCCATTTACAGCAGCAGACATCATGCTTTACACTGATGTAGCTGAGTAGAGTTTTTATTGCTTCTGCACCTGAGAATAAGTCCTTCTCCAAGGCTCTTTTAGAATTTCACTCATTCTTTTTCTTACATTGCTGCCACTTGATACTATTTTCTCAGAACCTAAATACCAAAGAAAGACATGTTCCTGTCAATGAAGAAAAAGCCATATTTAAAATTATCAAAGTTTGATATTCTGTGTTCTCACTTCAGCAAAAGTATTAATTACCTCAATGGTATCTTCAGTCAAGTAAGGAACATAAAATAAAGTCCAGAATTATTTGTGTGAATTTTTCCACATAGATTTTTGTTTCAAATCAGTTGTTATATATGTAAGGCATTTGACTGATTAAAACTTACTTCACAACATCAAATAGTTTGAAAAATCTTGTTCTTATAACCTTGTGTGGTAGCTGAAGAATAAGAGGAAACAAAAAAAATCTTGTGACAGGTCATGAGGAAAGGCACAAATGGAATGGGATATAAAACTCCACTAACACATTAAAGATGTACCAAAGAATGTGATAGAACATATCTGTGGTCACTTGAAGAGGCTTTGAATGGAGATAATTCCCCTGAATTATTATGTGATAACATTCCTGATCACAGTACACAAAACTCAAAGTTAGGATTCAGAATATTTTTTCCTGCACAGGCAAAACAGTTCCAGGCCTTTTTTCAGTCATCAGCTTGGATTTTCAAAGGAGCACAAACAACCAATTCAATTGGAACAGGGGAACCAAGGCTCGAACCAGAAAAGGATGTAGGCAATTAACTTGTATTTGACCTAAATTTCAGGTGAAAATTCATGATCAGATGGTAGCTAATTATGCAGGTTGCTCTGTTGCCAGCTACTCTGTATGTCTAAATATTTGTTGCCTACGGTGAACAGTCATGACAATGACTCACAAGACACCTTGCTCACAACTGACACTGTGACAAATATTAAGTTCATTTGTCTTGTAAAGCACAGTCAGAGAGGCTCTAATAGCCACACCTGAAACAGGAGTATCAAAGATAGGGGCCACAGCTGATAGAAGAGCAGAAAGACCAAAGTTACTCTCCAAACTTAGAAAAAGCTGATTATTCATATCATCAAACCTGCCTCATTTGCTAAGACTACCTGTGAAATAAACTATTGCCCAGCATCAGGGAGTTACTGGCTTAAAGTTTCTGAAGTTTTCCTGTGCTCTAATTTCCTTTTCCCACCATGAAGAATTTTTTCATGTCGACAGATGTACACAAAAAACAAAGCTGGAAAAAGAGAAAACTTTAGGATGGTTTAGCCTTCAGTCCACTAGTTTGTTCAGCAAAACTACACCTTGGGTGAGATAAACTGCTGACTCACGGCAGCTGTGGATCTGATTCACACTAATTCTCCTATTTCTATCATGACTGACTTAAAAATGACAATACCATTAGCAACAAAGTTGTGCACATCAGAAACACTCAGGGAGGGCTTCCTATTCTAGAGGAGCAATCCTTGTATTTCTGTGACCATACAATCACTAATAAAAAGTTGAAAGGTCTCTTCCATTGAAATCAGTGGATTACCATGGCTGTCACAGGGGGAAAACATGACTCAAGATCTCCCCAAGAAATATGTACATCTCAATGAGAATGAACAGCTGCTAGTTTGGCCTTTGGTCTCAAATTTATTGCCAAGCATATAAAAAGAAACGTTCCAATATTTTATTCCTTTTTTCCCACAGCTGCTGACTAAAGTAACTTCCTTCTACCACCATCCCTTTTTTGCCAGATATCCTATAAAGCTCTACACAGATAATAGCCTGAGCTATTAAGTGACAGAATCACTCCCTGGTCACCCAAATATCTTAAGAGCAGGGCATCCTATACAGTCAGCCCAGACTGTGTGTATCATATTTTCATAGGAAGGCCTAAGTATAAAGTAGACACTGCAAGACAACAGCTGCACCAATAAAATCTTTAGCTACAGCAGATGTAGGCTAGGAAATGTAAGAGAGAGACACTTGCATCTTCTTTCTTTCTTCTTTTCTCTGTTATCGGTACCCTGCTTTTTATTGTTTAGATGAAATTTCTGAATCATCAAGAGATCTTTGTGGTTGTACGACGGCTGGAGTCCATTCCTACCACCCTTGAATTTTCCTGCAGGCATCTGGCATGAGGAGCAGAGCTCTGGAAGAAGTCTTCTGGGTTTAAGACCACCAAAGTGAAACAGGCTGAAAGGGACACGACTACAGCTTCAAGAGAGTAAAAAGGAAATATTATTAGTGGACATTTGTGAACTCCTATTTTGTCTGACTGTGAACAAATATCAAACCTAGTAAAGTAATCAAAATTTCAAAGTTCAGCTTCAGTAAAAACAGCAGTTCTTTGGTTCTGCTTAGGGTAGACAGGAGCACTGACAAAAGGCCCATGTCAGGAATATTTGGTATGTTTTTAAAGTACAAACAGTGTTTCTGCAGTCAGCAAGTTTAAATCTCATTAGCTCGTCACAGATTTGCTTTAAGGATAGCATAAGTAAGGCCAAAAAAACCATGGGCTGCTTGACCAGGAGTTCTTATAAGCTTTGCCACAACCTTAGACCCCAAAGCCATAGCTTTACTGCTGAGCCTGTGGACCTGGCCTCAGCCTCCTTGATGTCTCTGCAGCTCATCTGCACTGACACTTACATGATTCAGAGCACTGGCAGGACCAGGGGGCCTCTTTCATGGATGCCTTTCACCACGTGTGGTAATTTACACTTCTGTGGTTTTTAGTTGGTTTCTGAAGGAAATGAAGCTGATGTGAGCATGTTGTGTTTGTGGCTGTGGGTGTGTTCTCCCTCTAGAGCAGGAACTTCTGAACATACCGTCTGATTTCAACCAAATTGGATTCAGGAGTACAGATACCATGGAAAGCTGTGATGTATGGAGATAGACAAGTTTCATTGTGTGGACTTCCTTTGTGGCAATAAAGAAAGGCCTAGACTGAAGGAGATGAGAAGAGGCACAAGAGAGACTCTTGAGAGAGAAGATGATATAATTTCAGTCTTAAAAAAACTGTCTTGGTACAAAACCAGTAACTGTTCAAGGGAATAACAACACATTTCAGACACGTAACTCTGACAGAAGAAAGTGCAAATCCAAATAAGATGGTCAAAAAATGTTTGTGAAACATTTATGACATGGCCAGAATATTTTTGACAGAGCTTTGCTTCATAAAAAAATACAGTGCTGTTAAAATGTTCCGTGGAAATAGATTTTGACAGTAATGTTCCTAACATGCAGGAAGTCTTTCTAGTGACTTTCAGAAAACAGAGAGGGTTTGGTCAAAAATTTCAGTTTTTCACTTCAAAACAGAAACTGTTCCTCGTGAATTCATGTGGAAGAGTCACTGGTTTGGATGTCTTGTCTTCATGCCAAGGCAGAACAAAGAGAAATTTCAGACACCTGGAAGTTGTCATGAGATGAAAATGTCTCTGCTGGAACAAATAAGAAATAACTCTTGAAAGCACAGCTACTGCAGTACCCCACTACAGCCCTGTGAGGAGGAATCCCATGGAATCAGACTACTCCCCAGCCAGCTTGACAGAGTAGTGGCTACTGGGAAAGCAGTGCTTCACACCCAGTGGTTTCTGCTGTTCATGTGACTGAATAGTCAATGTCCATATTACAACCTACTTTATGGCCTGTTTGAGCTCACTTAGTACTTCACCAGTGCGTCATTAAACCCTATTTAACTCCTTTATTTTTTCACAGAACTCATGACATCACCAGCACTCATGAAGTGCTCATGAAGTGTCTATTGATATCAGAAAATTCTGAAGTAAATACAAAAACTATCACTTATTTTAAAAAAATCACTTTATCCACTTTCCAAAGCTCACTGGGACTGATTTGTATTTTAGCAATACACACCATCATGCTCACACAGGTGAGAGACAAGGAAAAAATACACTTTTTTTTTTTTTTTATCATAGAATCATAGAATTAGCCGGGTTGGAAGGGACCTCAGAGACCATCTAGTCCAACCCTTGACCCACCAGAGCAGTTGCACCATGGCACTGAGTGCCACCTCCAGTGCCCTGACATGAAACAGAAACCTCTGAAACCTTTATTCAGAAAATGCTATTTTTTATGCAAAGGAAATCTTGCTGGGCAGGTCAAATAGTGGTTCCCCCTACCCACATATATACATATACCTGCAACAAAAAAGATGAAAATAATAATAATAATTATTATTATATAATAATAATAAATTAATAATAATGTAACAGCTTTCATTCAAAGTGAAAATCCTTAAAAAAATAAATTAAAACAAAAAGTAAAACTTCACAATAAAGTAGAGAAGGGTCATGGATTAATTATGCTTCTACAGGACACATCAGTGATCCTAAGATTTAGAAAATATAGTCCCACATCTCAAAAAAAAGGAGAATAATCTCAAATAGATTGAAAAAGAAATTCTCAAATTAAAGCCATGTTGCTAACACGTAGCATGCTGGTGCAAATGCTCTGCCTAAGTTCTATGTAATTAAAGACTATTATGAAAATCAAATTTCTGCCTTGCAAAAGACAGATAACTTAGACCATATTTCAGGATCCACATTCAAGAGTCCTTTGCTTCTCCAGTGAGAATGTGAATGAGCAACAGCAACTGCAGAGGCAGCTAGGCCAGGATGAGGAATCACGCTGAGTCCTTCACCTCACTAAATACAAACCTTTGACCCAGTGGAAGTACATAGAGATTTTTCTGGGACCTGGCTACGAATATGACCCAAATATTTACAAATACTTTTTCAAACACTGTTTCAAAATCTTAAATCTTCAAAACTTGTATGGGATAGAGCTAGATCTCAGTTGCAGTTCTCTAATCCATAACATTTTGGCTAGCAAAAGTTCTAGTCCTGTACAAAAGTACCCAGAAAGTATCAAGCATTTAAGTTTTATATGTTCTTACAGTTTACTTAAGATTAACGTAAGCATCATTTCTTATAAACATTCACATACTTTGGCTCTGCTAACAAAGTGTATCCCCTCTCTCTGTTTTTTTATTGAGTATATAAATTTGTAGAGGGAGAAAAAGCCTACAACAACAATGGAGGTAGCGTGGCCCAAGCCAAAGCAAATTCATATATGAGGAAACAATGGGAAGTTGGCAAAAACAACATAAAACCCCATAAAGTTTATTGGATACACACAAAGAAAAGACCACCCTATGCGTGTGGTATACATTTGTGTAAAGTCTCACATCTTCTCTGTGATATATATTTTTTACAAGGCTCTAAGCTTTTTTTATGAGGTGAATAAAACACACAAGAGCAAAGTCTCTAGCAGTTAAAGGGCAGTAGTAGATGTCTCTGCAAGGCATTTGCTTCTAATATAATTCCCATTCACTTTCCTTGAGCAAATCAAAACCGTAGTTGGAAAAAGTTCTTTAGAGACCAATGACACAAATTAACCTTTCCCAAGGGAGAGAAAGAGTCATTAAGTGTTTGGAAACCTGCCCCCAAATATATATATTGACAAAAGGCACTGCTGAGCAAATGAAGTGCATGGTAGTTCCTGAAGAAATCCTGTATGATTCTAAGCTTTAGCTGAGAGGCTTCCAAGGGCCTGCTGCAGAAACCTGCCCAAACTCCCACACTGCCTTGCCCTCTCCCATATGAGTTCGCTCAGTTTATCTTGGAGGCAAAATATTTTGCCTCATTTGAATTCAGCATATTTATTTGATGTCAATATCAAAGGGAGCCAATTTGAAATAAAATTTTCCTCCGTTATTAGCAAGAGGTCCAGCTCTATTCTATTTCTTTTCTCATACCATTTAGTATCTCTAATTTGAATCACCAATAACATTCTCCAGTCCAAGTCCTCCTCTTTTGCTATTCTTTTTGCTCTTGTCCCCTCTGCTCTTTTTGAGAACAGCTTTTAGTTCTGCACAGTGATTACTTTCTTGTAAGGATGTGGTAAGTCCAACAGGCTTTGGTTGCTTCTTGTAAGGCCTCAAAACCTGTCAGTGGTGAGGGAAGGATGCTGGCCTCCAGTGTGTGGGAGAAATGACTAAAATTAAGCACATGACAAAAATTAGTGAAAGAAAAAAAGGAAGCTTCGACACATGGAAGGAATTTTGGTGGAACAAATAAGATTTGCTGGACCCTTCTCATATGATTCAACGATTCTGTTGTTACACTGCAAGTTGCAGTAATGAAAAACAGAACAACAGTTAGAGGGTGGGAGGTAAATTGAAAACAAAACAATATGCTACCTTGTAATGCAGAAAAGGTGAGAGTTACAAGTTTATGATGCATTAAAATGCATCACTCACTTGTCAAGACAAAATCCATCTTAAAATCCTCCCATTAATTTTGTTTCTTGTATTTAAGTTATTAGCACAATTCTGCATATAGACCAAATAGTCTAAGATCTACACAGAAGAAAGGCTTGGTGTCCCTCTTTGTCCCATAATCTTCAGATAAACAGAGTTTGAGCAGCAGTTTAACTCTGGAAAATATCTATGCCAGGTTCAGAAGCAGGTTGCTCTAAACTCTGCTAACACATGGCTGTGAAGAAAGCATGTCACCGTATTTCCTGACATGAGGGGCTCAGGTATAAATGCAACTTTTCATTTTCTGCAGCAGGGTGCATTAGTTTTCTTCACCCATTTTTACTACACTTGCACCACTTTTCAGGAAACATGTCTGTCATGTTAACATTTCCCACCACTGTGTTAGGAGTCCTTTCATATTTGTGGTTCTTGTTGAAAAGAGTTGCCTCTGCCAGTCAAAGACATTACACTGCAATCAGAGTTATCACCTTAATAGCATAGATTTCTAGCTGTGATTAATACAAGGAAAAATTAATTAGGCACTGGGGAAAGAAAGGCATTCATCTTATGTGAGAGTCTAAGAACATTCAGTCCCAAAAGAGTTAAAACACATAATTAGCCACTTTCAAGTGAATGAGATGAGAAGACAAATGAAAATAATTCAGTGGTAATATTATAGTCTTCTATTTCTTAATAATTAGGCGGGTATTGCTATTTTGAGGGCTTCGGAAGACAATTTTGAAAAAAATCAGGCTAGCAATTATTATTATGGTCATCTTGATCACAGATGGGTCCTCACCAGGTTACTGTGTTTAGTCCTCTGAAAGGACCTCCTCCAAAACTTCATTATGTGCTACTAATCTAAGTGTGCCACAGTACTGCATCCATTCCTGACTTCTATATTGCATTCCCTTGGCATAAGATCTGCAGCAGATACCACTACTGTCAGGAAAAAAGCCAATGAAAGCAGAAAACCACACAGCTTTGAGTACCTGAAGAATCTTTCATCTTTGTCTTGGTGATAGACTGACTTAAGCACAAGAAACAAAATACGTTCTGAACACAGTCTCTTGCCTCTCACTTATTCCAATGTTTTTCTCCCTGGGAGTGTTCAAGGACAGGTTGGATGGGGCTTTGAGAAATCTGGTCTAGAGAAGGGTGTCCCTGCCCATGCAGGGGCCGGTGATCTTTAAGGTCCTTTCCAACCAAAACCATTCTGTGATTCTCACTCATTAGTGTCCAGATAGCTTAGACATGCTCTGAATTTGGACAAGATTTTTGGAGAGTGTACACATTTTCCTGCAGCTCTTGCTGCAGTCTTCAGCAAAGCAGTCTCTCATTTTCAGCCTTTGGTCTTATATTTTCACATGGTAAGAAGCTGTCCTGTTCTGATGAAGTTGTGTGGTTTTGCTTCAGCACCACTGCGTGGTTGTGGTGCTGAACTTGCACCTTAATTTCATATGCAACGAAGATTTTAAAAAAAAAAAAAAAAAAGGTGGGTTCTTAACCTGAGATTTCTAACAACCACTGTGCAAACCATTTAACTGGGGAGGTGTGTCTGAAACCACACCTCCTGCCTAGGGTTATGTACTTAATGTAGAGATGGAATGTGGCTCCTATATAGGATTAGAGGTCCAGACTGAAGTAATTCCTTGCTGTTATGTATTTAATTTACAATATTCTGAGAGGTGTCCCTAAGTGTTTTATTTCAGGTAATTACTGAGTAGCAAGTATGACCAAAACAAAACAGAGATGACAGAATCATAGAATCATCAAGGTTGGAAAAGACCTCTAAGATCATTGAGTACAAGCATCCAACCTACAACCCTTAACCAGTAAACCATCCACTGTAGCTCTTCATCTACCCATCTTTTGAACACCTCCAGGGATGGTGCCCCCACCACCTCCCTGGGCAGCCTGTTCCAATGCCTCACCACTCTTCCTGCGAAGAAGTTTTTCCTACCATCTAACCTGAACCTACCCTGGTTGAGCTTTACCCCATTTCCTCTTGTCATATCACTGGTCACCAGGGAGAAGAGGCCAACATCAGTCTCAATACCACCTCCTTTCAGGTAGCTGTAGAGAGTAATGAGGTCTCCTCCAAGCTTAGCAGCTTCAGTTCCCTCAGCATCTCTTCATAAGGCCTGGTCTCCAGAACCCTAATCAGCTTGGTTGCCCTCCTCTGCACCCTCTCCAGCACCTCAATGTCCTTATACTGCAGTGCCCAAAACTTTGCAAAGTACCCAAGGTGTGGCCTCGCTAGAGCAGAGTATAGGGGCAGGATCACCTCCCTGGTCCTGCTGGACACAATACTTCTTATGCTTATCTCCCACCCTCCTACGTACTTTTTGATTTGATCCTGTTTCAAGTGACTAGTTCAGAATGAACTTCAGCATGTAACAGAGGCATCCATTTAAGACTTGAAGAACTGACAGACCTCGCTTAGAGCTCTCCTGACTGCCACTGAAGCCTCCAAAGGCTTTTCCATTGACCTCATAAGAAAGCAGATCTACCCCATAGGAAAGGCTTCCGTGTAACAAATATAATTTCTTGCCATGATTGTACTTGGTTTGATAGATAGATTAATTCCAGACATGGTGGGTGAGATTCAAAGTTTGAGTTTCCACTGCACTCACACACAATGGACAGTGAGAGGTTTTCTCTTAGTCTCTCTTCCCCTGCCCAGCACCACTGCCACCTGTAAGAGGACAAAACTTGAACTCACACAGACACCATTATATAAACTGACATTCCAGTTAATAGTTGCTTTGGAAATTCCCAAGCCGTGAGCTGTCCTGCAATCTAGAAAATGTGGTTTCCAGACATGAACTAAATCACAAACCACTGCACAAGGAGTCATTGCAAACATTCCTTCTGTCATTGTTGCAAAACAAAGCTTGTAATATTTTAAGCCCATGGCCACAAGAGCTTGTCTGTCACAGCATGTAAAGACTCTCAAGTGAGTTAGGAAAGCACTCCAGCTTCCACCCCACTTGTACTCATTGATAAGACTGTAGTTTATCAGGAGTACTGGGAAAAGAGGGCCACAGTGGGACAGCTACTGGTTTAACTACAGCAGTAATGACTGTCATACAGATGACAATGAAGACTCCCAGCAGATATTACTGCCCTTCTCACAGGTGACACCAGGAACAGTATGTGCCCAGGAAGTGGGATGCACAGGCTCCAGGTGTTCTTCAGTGTCATTTTTAAGCTTGTAGCTCCTCCTCCACTTTGGAGCCAGGACTAATTTCCTCCTTTCTGCAGCCATGCCAGTGTGTAATGAAGGCTGTCAAGCTCTCTGGGTCTTCAGGACAGTGAGCAAAAGCATTAGTATAGCCTGGAGAGGAGGCCACACAGTCCTTGTCTACTTTTTGAAATTTTTAAATCATCTTGACCCTCAAGAAGTCACAATTGTCTATACTCAGAATTTCATTGCCACCAACTTTTGACAGGCAGATCTGTTTTGATTGCTTTTATCATTTTTGTCCTGCATCTTACCTTCTTAGAGAGCTTCATCTCCAGTATTAGAGAAGAGCAGGTTCTGATTAGTTATCATGGGGTAACATCCACCTGTGAGAAAGTCTGCTACAAGGAGTATCATCCAGCCTCCTAGCAGTGTGCTCAAAACCTCCCTTCAGTCTCCTGTAATTAAGTGAATTCACAGATTTCCTTGCAGACATTCCATTTCTGATATTTTTCCTTAACAATTGGTTTCCTAAATTGTGACCTCTGAGAAGCAAAGAAATTGTGCACGGTCATTCAAAAGCCAAAGACCTAGAATGTATGGGTGGAATTATTAACTCTGTATTTTGTTGCCTAATAAATAATCCTTGCTTGAGTCAGGAAAATCCAAAACCTTGCAGAAGTAATACACCAAGGTAAAAAGGGGAGGACCAGATTAGAAGAAATTAATCCAGGAACAATTATTTTGACTGTTCTTTTCCACAGAGAGTGCCTTATAGAGAACTATTCTGAAGTAATAAAATACACCTAACATTTTCTCACATTTAATGCCATGGCAGAGTGCAAATGTCTGCAAAAGTAAAAATACCCAAGTATTTCGGCCCACAAAGATTCCAAGAAAGTGACAAAAGACTGACTGAGTCAGGATAACACAAACTATTAACTTTCTGAAGTTTCAGGACGTAGAGAGAATTCCAAATTTTGCTTGATCAGCTGAAACAATTTAGGGACTAAGTTTCTCCCAACCCTATTGCCAGAACTTTAGAAAAGAATTTCATGTCAACATCAACTAAAGATATAGCTGTATAATAGAAGACATTATGAGTTCTCCTCCCTGGCTTTCCTAGTAAGGTGATACGAGCCTTGAAGAACAAGGCATCTTTCAACTTTATAGAAATCTGGAGGCTAAAAGAATGCTAAAGATTTAAAATAGAGTCAGGAAAAAGCAAACTGAGACAGAGGCTTTACTTGTTTTCATATTAAAGCTGCTTTTGTCACTTTCCCATTCACAGGTTAGTTCTTCCAGATCACTTAGCAAAGCTAAATAATTTTTTTCTACAGGATAACACTTCAAATTTACATCATAAACATTTTAAATGCTTACATAGTGAAATGTATTTCAAAGGCTTCTTTCTGCATTTTGTCATGATATATTAAAATATTTGTGTCTACCTGTAAGAAGCAATTAAAACCTGCTTGGAGGGAATGGACACTATCGTTTCTTCTTGTTAAGCAGACAGATGGATTCACGATCAGTTATGTGAAGGACTTCAGTCCAGCTGCAGTTACAGAAAATGACACTTGTAACAATTTACATGGGGCAGCGGGAAGAACTTTATATGTAATGCTCC
Organism: Florisuga fusca; assembly: GCA_038090715.1. Lineage (NCBI taxonomy): Eukaryota > Metazoa > Chordata > Aves > Apodiformes > Trochilidae > Florisuga > Florisuga fusca. The sequence continues at coordinate 25,298,958 of JAAWXA010000001.1, read as the reverse complement.
CATAAAAAAACATTACAAATTTAAGAAAGTAGATTTTGGCAAGTAACATCTTCCTTAAGGAAGTTTTTGCTGACTATGCACAAGTATCTTTGGGGTGGATGTGGTTAACCAGTGAGCCCACTACAGTCCCTGACAATTGTCCCTAGTAGGAATCTGCAACTATTTAATGCTGCTTCTTCTAAAAACAAAACAAAACAAAACAAAACAAAACAAAACAAACAAAAACAACACAAAAATGCTTTAAAGTTAGACTTTAGAATAATAAAACCATGTAGGTTTCTACAGAGAAAGTGTGTTTGGGGGATCTTTTGATATGCTTTGTTTTTTTGTTGCAAGCATTTGTAAACCACAGTCTATTTTTGTTGTTGCTCTGACAGAGCTGCACATCTGGCTGTCAGCATCAGCTTGCTGGGAGACTTTTCCAGAGACCTGTGCATGATAAATATGTGCATTCTGCAGCATAGTGTGCAGGTCTGAGATTTCTTTACCTTTCAACCTTATGCTGAAAGCTCAGCATAAAGTAAAGCACAGCAGCCCATTAAAGACATCCAAGTTTTTCAACTTAACACAGAACTCCCAAGTACACCCAGAGCTTTCAAATGAGCTAGTAGCATGCCAGTGTGGTCTTTGTTAACCACTTTGACCAAACCCATATTTGTTTGCCCATGTCCAGTGAAATAGCACATTTTAGTGGTCAACACTACTGCTGTCTCCCCACACGTCCTATGGAAATGTCTGATGCATGAAGGCACTTGGATTGTCTGAAGATTAGCAAGGCTATCATGCCTTATTTAACCACTTGCTGGTAAATGTGGAGGGGAAAATACTATGACATGACCTATTCCATAGCATCAAGAAAGCACTTAGCATCTCTGCTCTGCTGCTGGAAACAAAAGATGGGAAAGCCAAGTTTGTTCGACTAAGCACATCAGAAGCTTCACATTCCCACAGAAGTCTGAGCACACCTCACTCCAGCAGCTACCTCACCAGGTAATTGTCTCCTTGCAACTACATATTTGAATCATTGCAATGCTTCCAGTGCTGAGCAGGTTGTCCCTAAAAACGGGGACACATTCAGTTGTCTTACATTTACCAGAAAGTGATGCTCAATGAGTGAGAAAAATTGGAGGTCCTGTCCCCTTGAGCTCAGAGTCACTCATGCAGAGATTGCACCCACAAGGAGTGGGTGCTATGCCCCAAAGAACTTATTGTCTAAGTAGGCAAAGGGGGAACATTCCATGGGCAGAAAATTGAGAGCTAAATCACAGAGGCATTAAGACCTATTTCTTTAAAGTATTTACATCCTTGAAGTCTAGGTTGGAATTTAAATGAGCCACCCCTGCTAAGAAGCTCAGAACACTGAGAAACTCTTAATGAAGCTTGCAAATGTGGATGTTACCTCTAACTTTCACATTGCTCAAAATTTCCTGGGCTCTCACAGTGATCCATGAAGACCAGTGTCTTACTACACCCACACCCATCTCTGTGTACTATGAGTACAGCATCACTCATGGAAACTCTTAGCAGCCTGAAAACAAAGATGCTGAGTTCTAAGGAGAACACTGTTGGTTTTGAAACCTGGGCTATTATATTCATGTTGAATACGTGGATTTGGAAAACAGCATTAGACCAGAAATGTATTTTTAATGTGTTTCATCTATTTTTGCAACTCCCTGCAAACCATACAATCTGGGGGGTTTTTTTAATGTAAAATTTGACTAGATAAGAGTGAGCCAGAATACTTCAGGTATCAGGTATGTTCAAAAGAGCTGTAAATAGGCCTGTTCTTTCTTATGAAGAATGATTCTTCAACTGCTTGATACACCATGGCATTTACTTATGGAAATATTTTTTAATCCCACACTTTGAACTCTGTAAGTTACAACAATCTTCTTTTAGCAAACAGTAAAAATGGATGTGGACTCACCTGTGATTCTATGTTCACAAATAAATAAATCACAAAAGATTACTGCATTGTGGAAAATCAAAATAATGTATCTTGAAGGAGAATTATGAAAAAGAGGGCAATGCCAGTATCAGCACGAGGGTGCACTGTGTTCTATACATCCTAAATCATTTCCCATCAACAGCAAAGTAAAAAATAGTATTTAGAACCATCAGTGCTTGCAATTCCAAAGCTTAATGCACTAGATTAGACAGGATCCCGACTTTAGAAATTCTAAAACATTTGTGAAATAATATTTCTGCAAGTTATTCCCAGCATACTGTTCTGATGCTGATGCACTTGGGGAGATGAGGAAAAAAACAACTTTTAGAGAAGTTGTTACACAGAAAGAAAGACTTCACCTATTTGTCCCATACCTGAATCCTTAGGCAGCAAGGTCCCTCAAGACCAACTGACTTTCCCAATGCTGCATAAATAATGTATTTATTGAGCTCTGATAAGTGATACATCACTTATATCTGTGAGCAAACAGTGAATTATTCCTGGACTCTACTTATGGTGCTCTCCAGTTAAAAACTCTTAAAATCAGGAGGATTGCAGAGAGTGATTCTGTTGCCATGTTGAAAGTTCAGATCTTAAAAGCCTTTGTCCTACCCTTCCTGAACTCGGTCTCTATTTCAACCATATCTTGCTTAATGAAAACAACATTTCCTTCCTTACCACTTTCAGCAGGAAGAGATTTCTTCCTTTCTCTTGTCCCTTGCAATACCAGTGCTCCATTGCCTCATGGAGATTATCTGAAGCATTGACTGCAGACATATATGCTTTAAAATCAAGAATTCCTCACTCAACATCAAGTCCTGTTCCCCAGTCATGCAAACTGCCTAAACATCAGCTTCCTCCCAGGCTGTCCCTTAGAGCCATCTGATTAATTTCTTCTGAAAAAAGTCCAGGTGGAGTGAACTATGGCTTTAGTTAACTTCATGGAATGTTATCAAGAAACATAGTAAGTAAGACTTCATACCTTTTCTCCATCCTCCCTATGCAGAGCTCCATTTTTATAGCGGGATTTCTGCCCTTGCACAACATCATGTGTACCAGAATTTGTGATGATTTCATGCTTTAAGAACCTAACTGGTGGGCTGTAGCACAGCCCCCACTTGTACCACAGACAATATGAAGCCCACAGCTAAGTGCTGTGAGACATGAATATGTCAGCTCTACATGCATTTAGCCCAGAGCAATGTGCACAAAAGTCATCTTACAATATTCAGCTTGGGACACAGGGAATCACTCTTTGGAATATATTTATATAGATACAGAGATATCATACAAATATAACATAAATATCACAGAAATCAAAGCAAAAGTCCACTGTCCACTCACTAAGGACCACAGAGGTCTAAACATAAACTTACAGCTCATTATCAACAGTCCAGGCAGAACAGAAATTGCACTGCCTTTCTGCACTGCCTTTCAACTGGATTCACTGCCAGGAGAAGTTTTTTTCCAGTGGAAATAGGACAAGTTCTTGAACCACACAGTAAATGATTCACCAGGACCAAAAACTAAGTATTCCACATGTTGATGAATTTGTCACCACTGTTTTGGCAGTCCTTCTACCACCAAGAAAGTACAGGAAATTTAAAACAAGTGCATGATTTTTTTGCACTTCTTAATCATACATCGGTATGAAGAGACAGTTTCTTCAGGAAAAGTATTTAAAAGACAGATGGCACCTTCTGGCCCAAAGTCAATGCTTAGTTTTTACCACTGTTCTTCAGGAGTCTGACAGCCTACGTCTGATGAAAGTGATTTTATAGGCAGAATACCAGGAGAAATAATAATAGCCAGATGACTAGAAGTCTATTGGGAAGGGAGCTTCCATACAATCCTATTGCACAATTTGCTCAATATATAAAGTACATTTTCTTACTTTTTGTTTGAGAAATTGTGGGTAAGTAACATTTTATGCTCTGAAAAATAATGTAAAGTTAGCTCACAAAAGATTAAAAGATAATTGAGTTTTTCAGTTCTAATTGTCTGGCCATAAAAAAGCAGAGCATACTTACTTCTACCATAAGTAGAGTAAGAGTTTGGGATTGGCAAGCCTGTGCCCCCACCACTCCCAAAGGCACATGTTGCAATGAAATAGCCTTTGCTTACCCTAAGAGCAGGATAAAGACAGCAAAAATTTAAAAAGACATTTTTCTTTACTGCCAGCAAAGCTATGACAAAGGTCTCCAATCAGGAGTTGCTATCAGCAGCTCTGACACAGACCTTCCATCTAGGAGTTCTACCTCCTCTCTCACTGATACAGAAAAGATTATTTGTAAAGCATAATACCAAAGGCCTCAAACAGTATTACAAGGATTTCTATTCAGAAACATGCATCTTTGCAGGGTGAGCATTCACACACATGAAAGGCTGGGGAGGGGTACAGCTCCGTAAGCTGTTTTTATGCTACAGCAGAATTTGCAGGTGCAAAAAAAGATTGTTTTCTTTTTAAACATAAAGCAATCAGGATTAGGGTGTGTATTTTCATAAAAAAATTACAAAATACAACAATGTTACAACATATTTAATTTTCTACCCATTTGTTTTCCCATCTGTGAATCTGAAAGAACAGAAACACTTTGCAGTGGCAAGAGGATAGATATTTGGCAGCCCAGGATGAGCATATGGAAGTGTTTGGTGAAGCATCTTCATTTAGTACCTTGAAGTCTGGATAGACTTAATTGAATTGCAATAGTCTCTTGATCCTATTCCCTCTATAATCACCTACCAAAAGCCAGATCTGTGTCTGCTGAGAAGCAAATGCTAAGCAGAAATCAAGAATTCCATGTTGGCACCAAAGGCTGGAGACAGCACTCATGCTAATGAATAGAATTTGTCCAGGTGTTGCAGTGCTTTACAAAAAAACTTTGCAAAAAATCAGTGTAAGATGATGAAAAGGAAATGAAGTCCAAATAAATAACCTTTCCTGAAACACTGGAAATTTTAATTCTCCCTAAAACATCATAGCTACCTCAGCAAAATTGTAGCTAAGGGAACAGCTGTGTTAAATTTCATAAATTAGAATGGAACCTTATTAATTCCATCAATTATTTCAATATTCTTTTTCCCCTTCAGTTTTGCACTACCACCATAAGATGTTACTTCTGCAATGGATGGATAAAACAAGTGCCAGTAAAAGCATAACAGAGACACTGCCAAAACTAGCAAAGTTCAATGCATCCTGAAGGTTTGTCTGATCCAATTCCAGTTTATAAATGGTCAAGACTTGAAAAATTTTATGGGCCATCTGCAGGCCTAAGACAATTCATGTGCTCAGAATTACATGAAATCTTTAAATGGTATTACCATGAAAACAAAAAAATGCATAAAATTTCTGCTTAACAAAGCTACTTATGCCCAGTTATATCACCAAAAGCAATATACAATAAAAACAGATGTTCTTTTACACTTTCTAGTATGTGGTGTCCTTTTACCATTCTACAGTGCATTTAAGCAGTTGTAATGTTCTCTCTTCTCATCCTGATCTCCTTCCAACCTCAGCACAGGATCAGTGAATAAAGTCCATTCAGGGTGCAGTAAGAAGTGACCTGGACATTTATCCAAACCGTAAGCCAAAATGCTTGTGGGTTGACAAATTCTGGTTAACATTTTTTTCCAGGTTGGAACACTTAGGAAGTAAAAGTGATAAAAACTCTACTGAATGAAGTACATTCTTATAGGATTCCCTTGCTATTTTTACAAAAGCGTGTTTCAGATCATCTGGATATTCCATGCACCCAAGTGTTTGTGTAACAGAGCAAAAAAAAAACAGACACATTTTGTTTCTCTTTCATTCTGATGTAACCCCAAAGAAGTAAAAATCCTCAGTTCTAAACCATAGATTTGGACAGTTTGTATGCATCACTCAATAAATGCCCACACTCAAAATTCTCAGAGTCCTTAACAAAGAAATACTAGTAGTTAACCCATGTGTTAAACTCAGCAGTCAGAATGGAGTTTATATTTTTGTTTTCCAGGCATGTTCCACATTTTCTTAATTAATATTCTACTTTGATGACTTGCTTTTGCTTTTAATTCCAACAACTATGGCTAAAGGAATTCCACTAGAGAAGGCCAAGGAAGTCCTAATTAAACAAAGCTATATTTATTGGCATAAGGGTGCCACCTATTGTCACGACAACTGATGTGAGAAAATGTTCAGCAGATTCTTTTTGGAAAACATTACCCTATTCATTCCCACTTAAGGTCACTTCCAACCCTTTAGATGATTCAGCTTTGGCAACATTATGTTTCCTGCATAACATACGTAGCCTGTACATGTACATACCACTTCTTCTACTATAGCTTAATGCTGCCACACAGAGTCATAGTAAGCTCTGGCTGTGCCACCACAAATGCATTTTCATACTTGACTCTTAGAAGCTGCTCTGCTATACCCACTACTAGGATAACAAGGTCTCCAACGTGCATGTATGCACTGATATCAATGCAAATATATGTGTTTAGCTATGCACATAAATATAAAATTGGCAGTATTTCTCAGTACAAACATACGCATTTAAAAAACCTATCATTTACCAGTTTTCATGATTACTGAAATTTTAAAAACTGAACTAGTTCAATATCTAAATACTATATGGGGGGTCAGTGAGGAATAGCAAGAGAAAAGTTATACTGAAAGCTCTGTAAAAAGCACAGCTACTCCACTTCTGAAATTTTAAATTCCCCACAGTATCCTCCCAGTTCTCTGACCAGCCCCATGTGCTGTGTAGTTTTTATCTCTAAAAGCAATGATAGCTTTCTTTAGTGCTGACATAACAATAACAACAACATGCCAGCTCTGCTTTAACCTTTCAATTTTGAACTTGAAGACTAGGTTTCAGCGCACTTCCAGCAGCTCAAACTGTTAAACATGACATATGGGAACTACTATTAACTGTGTAGGGAAGCTAAAAAGTGTATAAATGAGTGTACTTTCATGTAAGGAAATGCGAGCTCCAGTACTTCATTCTAGCGGACACTCACCTTTATGCTGTAATCTTCAATAATGGGTAACAAATGTTTAGAAGTTGGGCCACCCAGTCACTGCTAAGACAAAAGAAACATCTATTTCCAGGCCTACTGTTTTGAGTGCCTTTATGTTGACAAAACATTGGCAGAATAAACACTGTACTGTATGTAAACAGATCAGTATCTGCTGTGGGTTTTTTAGCTGTCAGAAAAGAAAAGGCACCAAGGCACATTGAAGCTGGCTCATCATACAACAACCTGGCTAGATACAACAAACTTACTGGATTACTGTAGATAAAATATTCCATGCTGTTCTTCAGAGATATCAGGAGACAGATGGTCTCAGAGCATTAACTTGGTTTGATACAGATTCATGCTAGGTTTGAGCTTTTGTTTTTTAAGACTTTTGTTTTTTCCATTAAAAAGAAAACTTACTGAATCTGAAGTGATGCAATCATTTCCTGAGTGTATAGGTAGAGAGAAACAGACCATCAAAGGTAGAATCAACCTGAAAACTACAAACATCAGTTTTTAACTTACTAGTTGAACATGTCAAGGCTGTAACTAGTGCAATTTCTTTTTCCTTCCAAACCTGAATCCCAAAGGTCAGCATGACTTTGGTTCTTAAATGGTCCAGCCATAGTTACTCTGAAGTCAATGTTTGTTTCTTCTTCACATTTAGTGTGCAAAGGAAAAAAAATTGCATTACTCTTCACGGTAACAGAAGAAGAAAATGGTATTATAATTTGGCTGATATTTGTAAAAATATTGTCTAGGTTTTAAAAACCTTTTTTTACGTCAAAAAAAGGGAAAAAGGAGAGAGAAAAAAAGAAAAATCCTTAATGCCAGGTTCATCCCATCTACAGTTAGAAACTTAAAGGACAAGTTTAAGTTTGGAGCAGCCTATACTGTACAGTCAGCTAGAAGACAGACAACATCTACCACCTGAGATACTCTCTAGAGATATTGGTCTCTGTGAGCACAGAAGAATTCTTGGACTACAGGGAACAGGGATCCTGATGGCTCAGCTGGTTCAATTAGCTTATAGACATATATTACCACTCACCATCAGTAGACCACTATCTATACACACATAGTTATAACAGGAACATCATTAGTTCTCCAATATTAATATTTTCTGCCAACAAGCATTGCAGTGGGAGTTTCTCTATCAGAATTCCTCTGCAGCTCTTGTGGTACTGAATCCTGCCAGTATATGGAAAATCCATAGAAGGACTTAAAAAAAAATAAGCCTTGTGTGAGCACTTCTAACATGCAGAGTACTGTGATCCCTACCTGCCATGAACACTCTCTTGCACTGATAATCCCAAGTCCTGTCCCACAAAATCCATCTGAATCTGGTACAAGTTATTGATAAGCCATAACAGTTACTACCTGCAACCTGTAACATTTTCTTGACATACATGACCAATGAGATGCAAAACAAATCTGGGACAGGATCCCACTTCACAGTTTGCAAAATGATTCAAAGGCAAAACCTGCTTCAAGAAACCTGAAACATATTAGTTTTTTCTTGGTTAGCAGCAATGAACACACATTTCACCTCAGCTGGTAATACCTTCAATAAACTAGATGACTTGTCTCTGATCAACAGATGAGATTATAGGCTTATTCATTTGTATTTTAAATGAGTAAGTTTCATAAGAATAGCTGCTCTTAGTAGCACACCAGAACCTTTAATCTGAGCAACTAACAGGACTCGCGAAGGCAATGCCAAAGCACACATCTTCACTGGAAAAAACACATTTGCTCTGTGCAGCCACTTCCTCACAAATACCAAATAGAACAGAAATTAAATTGTCAGAATGAGAACTTTGTCTTGGTTCCTGCCAATAGATAAGTTCTGGGAATGCTCTAAAGAGTCAGAAATAAGTTTTACTTTTTAGAAACCTCTTGGTGTTTTTGCCTGACATCCTCTTTGTTGGGTCGCAACACTCCTGAGCTTGGAGGAGGTGATTCCTGAATATTCAACTGGCTTTCTTGGCACCCCCTTTCCCTCCAGGGTTTTATCACAGAATCACAGAATTATTGAGGCTGGAGAAGACCTCTGAGATCATCAAGTCCAGCCTATGACCTAACACCACCGCATCAGCTACACCATGGCACTATGTGCCACATCCAGCCTTTCCGCACCTCCAGGGATGGTGACTCCACTGCTTCCCTGGGCAGTCCATTCCAATGTCTGCTCACCCTCTCTGTGAGGAAGTGCTGATATCCAACCTAAACCTCCCCTGGCATGGCTTCAGGCCATGCCCTCTCATCCTGTCACCATCTGCCTGGGAGAAGAGCCCAACCCCCACCTGACTACAACCTGCCTTCAGGTAGTGGTAGGGAGTGATAATGTCCCCACTGAGTCTCCTCTTCTCCAGGCTAAACAGCCCCAGCTCCCTCAGCCTCTCAGTACAAGACTTTCCCCTTAGGCCCTTCACAGTCTCCTTGCTCTCCTACGGACCCGCTCCAGTACCTCAGTATCTTTTTTGAAGTGAAGGGCTCAGAACTGGACACAGTACTCCATGTGAGGCCTCCCCAGAGCTGAGTGCAAGGGAAGAATTACATCCCTGCTCCTGCTGGCCACACTATTCCTGATACAGGCCAGGATGCCATTGGCCTTTTGGGCCACCTGGGCACACTGCTGGCTCATGTTCAGCTTCCTGTCAACCAGTACTCCCAGGTCCCTCTCTGCTGGGCTGCTTTCCAGACACTCTTCCCCCAGTCTGCAGCACTGCGTGAGGTTACTGTGGCCTAAGTGCAGGACCCTGCACTGGGTCTTGTCAAACTTCATACCATTGGCCTCGGCCCATCAGCCCAGCTTGTCCAGGCCCCTTTGCATCATCATCCAACCAGTTTTTAACCCAGCAAAGGGTGCACCTGTTCAAGACGTGGACAGCCAGCTTTTCAAGGAGGATGCTGTGGGAGACTGTGTCAAGGTAGACCACATCCACAGCTTTCCCCTCACGCACTAGGAGGGTCACCCAGGAATGAGATTGGTCAGGCAGGACCTTCCTTTCCTAAATCCATGTTGGCTTGGTCTGATCATCTGTTTGTCTTCTACATGCCACTTGGTAGGACTCAGGATGATCTGCTCCACAACCTTGCCAGGCACTGAGGTCAGGCTTACAGGCCTATAGTTCCCCAGATAACACTTTGCAGCCCTTCTTGTGGATGGGCACCACATTGGCCAACCTCCAGTCACCTGGGACCTCCGTAGTTAGCCAGGACCGGTGATAAATGATGGAGAGCAGATCAGTCAGTTCTTCCACCAGCTCCCTCTGCACCCTAGGATGAATCCCATCCTGACCCATAGACTTGTTGGGATCTAAGTGGCACAGAGGGTCACTTCTTCCTTTCGGATACCCAGGAGGGGTATTACGCTCCTCAACCCATCTAACAATTCAGGAGCCCAGATGCCCTGAGGGTAGCAGTCATTTTGTTAAACTGAGGCAAAGAAGGCATTAAGTACCTCAGTCTTTTCCTTGTCTTCCCTTACTATGTTCCCCCTCTCATCCAATAAGGAATGGAGATTTTCCCTGACCCTCCTTTTATTATTAATGTATTTATAACAGCAATTTTTATTATCCTTAACAGAGACAGAGTAAGTTCTAACTGAACTTTTGCGTCTCTAATTCTCTTCCTACATGGCCTTGCAGTATCCTTAAATGCTTCCTGATCCACCTGCCCCTTTTTCCAAAGTTGATACACTTTTTTTTTCTCTTTTTTTTCCCCACTGAGTTCTTGCAAAAGCTCCCTGCTCAAACAGGCTGATCTGGGAGATGGTGTGGTGATTTAGTGCTCAGGGTGAAACAAAATCCAGAGGACAGAATTGCTCTGTTACATCCCTCCATACTCCCGGGAGAAGAATAAAAAAGAGAGACTTAAAAGGCCGGAAATAAAAACTGGAGCAGGTTTACTGGAACAGAGAAAGGGCAGTAACACATGGTATGAGTAACAAATACATGCAACGCCTGATTTTAACAATCGCAGGGAGAGGTGCTTCAGGGCCCCTTGCAGCAGAGACGACTCAGGAGAGGGGTCCATGGTTCTTCCCAGCACTCGGTGGACTTGGGTTCTGCAGAGCACGTGATGAGCTGATTGAAAATCAGGAACCTCTCTCCATGATTTCCAAGCACACCAAAACAGCAAGGAAGAAGGGAGCAGAAAGAGGGTCAGGCTTCTCATCCTCCTGGCTTTTATAGAGTATGGCAGGAAATGGGAGGGAATTCTGATTCCTGCTTGTTCCACCTCTGTGAGACTCCTCAGGGTCCTACACAACCTTTTTCTCTAGGACTTTGTCTTGGCACAATAAAATTAGCCTGGCCCACTTAACTGGTGGAAGCATGGTCACAACAGGTAGAGCTCTTCAAGGGAATTGCAATGTGAGCTTCAAGACACTCCCTTGAGCAATGGAGCTCAAACAGAACTGGCCAAAGAGCTGCAGTGATGCACAGGCTACCTGCGAAACCATGGAGCATGTTCCCTGGCTCTGTACACCTCTGTTGGCATCCAGCTGAAAAGAGCTCAGCAACCCCTGTGGCATCAGAAGGCAGAATGAAATCACAGAAAGCCCAGAGAGAAGGAAAACCTGAGCACTCGAGTTTGACTTGGAAGGTGGCTGGGAGAAGATGGCTGAGGACACTTGCTAAAAGCAGGAGCTGAAGGAGGCACCAGCCATCCACTGCATGTGAATAGATAGGATGTGTCAGCCCAGGCCGAGCTCAAAGGACACTTCTATGCCCTGTACCAGGCAGCCCAGAACTGGAGCCAGTCCTGTCAATGCCGCCTTTCCGGCGTGGTAAGGAGAGGAATGATCCCCTTCCCCTCCCTGCAGGCAGCGCTCCCTGGGCCAGGGTCAGGAGCAGAGGTTGCCCTCGGCATGGAGTCCTGCAGTGTCCTGGCCTCAGCAGCACCTTTCAGCCAGCAGTGCCACCCTCAATGGCTGCCCCAGAAGACCTGGCATTTGACTTGGCACTTGCTGCATAAGCAGCCACCACGTTTATGTGGGAGCCAAGGCCTCGGGCCACTGCTTGGGACTTAACACCCACCTCTGTGAGGTGGTGGCAGTGTCACCATGGGCAACAACTGGCCGAGCGCGTCCCTCCCTATCTGGGGTGCAAGGTGCTGATGTCATGACAGCCACTGTGACACACAGGGCCAAGCCACTTATAAAAGGATGCTGGGCTCAGGCCGGTGCTCAGTGCGCCCTGGTGAGGTGAGGAGAGCACAGGGGAGGGACAGGGCTGATGTGGGGCTGCTGGGGGAGAAGGGGAAACCCACACAGCAAGGCCCTGCAATGGTGCCACAAGCTCATACGCGTCTTACTTCTCCCTCCCAGTGACCAGAAGAGCACTTTGAGGAGAGACTCCAGCGCTGCCGGCAAAGTCCTCAACATCGAGAAGTCCATGGCCATGGAGCAAGGTGACAGCAAAGAGTCACTCCCGCAGCCTAGCAGACGAGCTCTAAGGGTGTTCGGTGTGATGCCGAGCGTGGTAGAGGGGCAGTGTGGAGCTCCCCAATGGCCCCGTGACTGGGCCCCTCCTTTCCCCAGCAAGCAGGACCCAGGCTGGGCAGGGGCACTTGCTGGGACCCCCCTGCCTGCAATGCACTCCTTTCCAAGACCCCCAGCCGTGCCCTTCAGCCATCTGGGCAGGGACAGAGCAGGCCCTGGAGACAGTCCCTCAGGGGACACTTCCCCCGGCCCTGCAGAGCTGCTCATTCCCGGTGGTATTTGCTCTCTTCCCTCCAGTGTGCGTGCTGTGCCGCCGGGCAGAGACTTACCCAGTTATCTGCAGGTACAAAGCACAGTACAAGGGGACTTGTGCCCATGGCTTTTGTCTGGTGAGTTACCCTGAGGCTCCCTCCAGCTTTCTGACAGGCAGTCCCTGACACACCCTCCTCACAAGCTCTTCATCTTCTCTCTTCTGCAGTTGTTTGCCAGTGGCCTCTTCGAGCACACCATCCAGAGAAGAGGGCACTTGGCAATATGCTTCAGACATATCCGATACGCCATCGAGGAAGCGGCACAGAAGGTGAGGACCTAACAAAACCAGGGAGGTTTATGCCAGGAGACGCTTGCAGGAGCTTAGCCCAAACCCCAGGAAAGAAGTTCCAGACCTTTCAACCAGCTCTGGGATAGAAGTCTTGCTCCCAGCAGCTCCACAGAGGCTCCTCTGCCAGGCAGATCTGCAGGGTGTGACACCAGCAGCGGCCACATCCTGTGCACTGCCCGGAAGCACGGAGCTGGCTGTGGAGGCCCTGAGGCTGCCACTGATGGGGGTTGCTGTGCTCTTTCCAGCACTGCTTCGTCTGCCATGAAAGCGGGGCCACCATCACCTGCTGTGAGACGGGCTGTGACCGATGTTTCCACCTCCCATGTGCCGTGAAGGGAAAATGTGTCACCCAGTTTTTTGCTCCCTACAGGTACCTCCTCTCCCCTGTTTCTCATTAGCCAGGAAGGACCCGCGGCACTGCTCACCTCCCACCCCTCTCCTCTTCCCCCCAGGTCCTTCTGCTGTGAGCACCGCCCAAAGCAGGCAGTGGAGGCAGCTCCAGAGGAGGACACCACCTGCCTCATCTGCATGGACCTTGTTGGGAGCAGAAAGTCCTACGGCACCATGGTGTGCCCAGCATGCAAACACGCCTGGTTCCACAGGGGCTGTATCCAGGTAGAAGCCGTTCCCTCACCCCTACAGCCCAGCAGGACCTCAGCAGCACCAGGGCCTCACTCAGGCTCCTTATGCTTCTGCAGACACAGGCAATGTACAGCGGCACTACGCGTTTCCGTTGTCCGCTTTGCAGAAACAAGGACCAGTTCAACCTGGAAATGCGCAACATGGGGATCCAAATCCCTCAAGGTTGGGCTTTTTTCTTCTTTGCTGACAAGTCAGGAGGTCACAAGCAGAGTGCTGTGCCAGGGGGCTGTCCCAGCAGTCCAGGCCATTCACTTCCCCCTGACTCTGGGCTTCAGCTTCCTGGAGGACGTGGAAACAGGACAGCAGGGGAACAGCCAGGACACCCTGCACCCACCCCACCCTGGTGCAGCAGAGGCTCATCAATTTTTCTTTCTCCATCAGACAGGTGTCATGCAGTCAGCCAGGTAGATGAGAGTCGCAATCGCTGCGATGCCAGGGAGTGTCTTTGCCCAGGAGGCAGGGAGCAGGCGGAAGAAGACGGGTAAGTTGCCAATGCTGCACCCCGTCTCCTCAAGGGCTCAAAGCAGGACTGAGAACAAGACCTCTGCCAGACCATCCAGTGCTGCGGCGCCATTTTGTCCTCACAGCCATCAACCCGCTTGCTTCCCCAGGCCCTGGCAACTGCTCCTGTGCCGTTCCTGTGCTGCCGATGGCACCCACAGAGGCTGCTCCAATTTGGGGAACAGCACAACCAGCTGGGAGTGCGACGACTGTGCTGGCCTCAGCACTGGTAAGAGGCAAAGCATCCAGGTGCCACTCTAGGCAAGGACAGGGACCAGGCTGGACTTGGCAGTGGGTACCCAGGCTGGGCTTGTCAGAACCTCTGTGCTCCAGGAGGGCTGGCGGGCCTGCTCTGGGCTGTCTGGGCCCGGGCCTGGGCCTGGAAGGCCGTGCCCTGGACTTTCCTGCTTCCCCTTACAGCCTCCAGGCTCACCTCAGAGCTTGGCAGCCCCAGTACCCCAATCCAGATGGCAGCAGGGGCCTCCCACCACTCAGCAGGACTCGGGAGCAGCAGCCACCGCAGTCCCCATGGGCCCATGCGGTTTCGAGATCGCTCCCGCTTGCAACATGGGGCCCAAAGTCCATACAGCCGGCCCAGACGACGTGGGATGTGATGCGCTGTTCCAGAGTTCTGGCCCTGCTCCCCCTCCACCCGCACAATAAAGTTGTCAGTTAACCCCTACACTGTATTTGTGACATAAAAATTTCTGTAGCTGTGCTTCTACAGTAGCCAAAGGGCCTTCCCCAGTTTCTGTTCCCCAGCGTGATGGCTGCTGTACCCATGGAAGTCTTCCTTGTTGTTGAAATCCTTTTTCATAGAGGTTGCAAGGCCCTGGTAAGGAATTCCCTCCACCAGGCTCAGGTGTGTCTGGGCAGTACCCGTTACTGAGCCCCCAGAGCACAAAAAAGTCACATGTGCTCCACAGGAGGGTAACAAGGGGCCTGGGTGGATTTGCCTCTGGTTGGAGACCAGCAAGTGCCTTTCCAGTGCAAGGAGGAGGAAGGCTTTGGCAGCAGGATTGCTGAAAAGCTCGTGGAAGCTGGCACAAAGCTGGAGCCTGAATTCAAGGATAATGGTGACCACAGCTTGAAGGAAATCCCATAGGCTGGCTGTTCAGATTTGAACAACCCTCTGCTCTTCACATAAACTACAGGTGGTCTTGTAATGCACCTTCAACACATAAGCCTTAAGGAAGCATGTGAATTTGAATATTGGAATGGCTTGGGTTGGAAGAGACCTGAAAGATCACCCAGTTCCAAGCACCTAACGTGAGCAGAGACACCTCCTACTAGACCAGGTTGATCCAAGCCCCATCTGACCTCGCCTTCAATACTTCTGGGGAGGTGGGAAAGCCATAGCTCTTAACAGCAACCTGGGCCAGTATCTAACCCCCCACACAGCAAGGAATTTCTTCTGAGTATGTAAACTAAAATCTCCCCTCTCTCAGTTTGAAACCTTTCCCCCTTAAGGTCCTATCCCTCTGCGCCCTTGTAAAAAGGGTTTTTTACAAGGGCTTACAAGGCTTTCCCCCATCTTTCCTGTTGCCCCTTCGGGTACTGGAAGGTGCTCTAAGCTCTCCCTGCAGACTTCTCTCCCCAGGCTGAACATCCTGTCCCTGTAGCAGAGGTGCTCCAGCCCTCACATCATCTTTGTGTCCCTCCTGCAGAGAAAAGGACGCTGTGCAATACAGCGTCAAACGCTTTGCGCAAGTCCGGGGTAGACGACGCCAGTTGCTCTTCCCTTACCGACCAGCGCTGTGACCCTCTTGTAGCAGACCACCAAATCCCTCAGCCACGACTTGCCCGACATGGGGAAGCCATGTTGGCTGTCGCCAGCCACCTCCTTCCTTAATTTCCACGTGCCTTAGCATTGCTTCCCGAAGCATCCAGGAGGCTCCGAACGAAGCACCTTCAAAGCTGGCTCGTTCCGCAGCGGAGTGCCTCATCCTGGCTAACAGGGGCTTCTTTCCTATTTGTAGGGTATTTTTTTTTTCCCTCTTTCCTCCAAGCTCTGCTCTCGCAGGTCTGTAAGTGCTTTTGCGTCTCTAATTCTCTTCCTACATGGCCTTGCAGTATCCTTAAATGCTTCCTGATCCACCTGCCCCTTTTTCTAAAGTTGATACACTTTTTTTTTCTCTTTTTTTTTCCCCACTGAGTTCTTGCAAAAGCTCCCTGCTCAAACAGGCTGGTCTGGGAGATGTGTGGTGATTTAGTGCTCAGGGTGAAACAAAATCCAGAGGACAGAATTGCTCTGTTACATCCCTCCATACTCCCGGGAGAAGAATAAAAAAGAGAGACTTAAAAGGCTGGAAATAAAAACTGGAGCAGGTTTACTGGAACAGAGAAAGGGCAGTAACACATGGTATGAGTAACAAATACATGCAACGCCTGATTTTAACAATCGCAGGGAGAGGTGCTTCAGGGCCCCTTGCAGCAGAGACGACTCAGGAGAGGGGTCCATGGTTCTTCCCAGCACTCGGTGGACTTGGGTTCTGCAGAGCACGTGATGAGCTGATTGAAAATCAGGAACCTCTCTCCATGATTTCCAAGCACACCAAAACAGCAAGGAAGAAGGGAGCAGAAAGAGGGTCAGGCTTCTCATCCTCCTGGCTTTTATAGAGTATGGCAGGAAATGGGAGGGAATTCTGATTCCTGCTTGTTCCACCTCTGTGAGACTCCTCAGGGTCNAGAGCACCTTCCAGTACCCGAAGGGGCAACAGGAAAGATGGGGGAAAGCCTTGTAAGCCCTTGTAAAAAGGGTTTTTTACAAGGGCTTACAAGGCTTTCCCCCATCTTTCCTGTTGCCCCTTCGGGTACTGGAAGGTGCTCTAAGCTCTCCCTGCAGACTTCTCTCCCCCGGCTGAACATCCTGTCCCTGTAGCAGAGGTGCTCCAGCCCTCACATAATCTTTGTGTCCCTCCTGCAGAGAAAAGGACGCTGTGCAATACAGCGTCAAACGCTTTGCGCAAGTCCGGGGTAGACGACGCCAGTTGCTCTTCCCTTACCGACCAGCGCTGTGACCCTCTTGTAGCAGACCACCAAATCCCTCAGCCACGACTTGCCCGACATGGGGAAGCCATGTTGGCTGTCGCCAGCCACCTCCTTCCTTAATTTCCACGTGCCTTAGCATTGCTTCCCGAAGCATCCAGGAGGCTCCGAGCGAAGCACCTTCTAAGCTGGCTCGTTCCGCAGCGGAGTGCCTCATCCTGGCTAACAGGGGCTCCTTTCCTATTTGTGGGGTGTTTTTTTTTCCCTCTTTCCTCCAAGCTCTGCTCTCGCAGGTCTGTAAGTGCAGCAGGGGTGGGGGGGCGGAGCAGCCCCGGTGTCTCTCGCCAGTGACTCCCGAGCAAGCGGGGCATTGCCAGAGCAACGGGCACCTCCCCGCCTACCGCTACCCGCCCCCAGGCAGCAGGAGCGGGCAGGGCCCCTCTGACCGCAGGGCACCGATCGGCCCCGACCGGGGGTGCTTGGACCTTAGCGATACGCAGGGAGAACGAACCCAGCGACACTCACCCCGGTGGTGACCGACGCCTCCAGACAGGCAGAGGCAGGGAAGAATGGACCACGGGCTGTGGGAAACGCGTGGACCTCTGCTACGGGGCGGGGGCTGATGGCAGCCCTGCGTGTAAAAAATGTACGCGGGTGGAGGACCTTCTGCAGCAGGTGGTGGGACTGCAGGAGGCGGCGAGATGGCTGCAGGAGAGTCGGGAGGCGTTCAGTTCTGGGTTCCCCAGTTCAAGAGAGACAGGGAACTAATGGAGAGAGTCCAGTGGAGGGCAAGAAAGATGACTGTGGATTGGAGGCTGAGAGAGCTGGGACTCTTTAGCCTGAAGGAGAGGAGGCTGAGGGGAGATCTTGTTGATGTCTACAAGTATCTAAAGGCTGGGTGCAAGGAAGATGAAGCTGGACTCTTCTCAGTAGTTCCCAGTGACAGGACAAGGGGCAACAGACACATGCTGGAACATAGAAAGTTCCATTTGAACATAAGAAAATATTTTTTTACTATAACAGTGACAAGGCACTGGAACAGGCAGAGGGAGGCAGAGAGGGAGGTAGAGAATTTTTTTCAGGCACGTAGTACCGAGGCAAACCTACAGCCAGAGAGCAAATAACTCCAGCGAACACAGAAAGGAGGGAAGTGAATAAAGGTAACAGAAAAAGAGAACTGGAAAATGGTTAAGTCAAAATCCCAAAGGAAGAACAGATTTGTGACAAGTGACTCAGTGTCTAAATGGAGACATGTGGTGAGTGGTGTTCCTCAAGGCTTGGTACTCAGACCAGTGCTGTTTAGCATCTTTGTCGGTGACATGGAAATGAAATCAAATGCACCCTCAGGAAGTTTGCTGATGAAAACAAACTGTGTGTTGAAGCCAACACACTGGAGGGAAGGGATGCCATCCAGAGGGATTTTGACAAGATCAAGAAGTGGGCTCATGCAAACTGCATGAAGTTCAACAAGGCCAAGTTCTGCACCTGGGTTGAAGCAATCCCATGCATGAATAGAGGTTAGGAAGAGAAAGGATTGAGGACAGCCCTGAGGAGAAGGACTTGGGGGTGGCAGTGGACCAGAAGCTCAACATGAGCCATCAGTGTGCACTTGCAGTTCAGAAAGCCAACCAGGTCCTGGGCTATATCAAAAGAAGCACAGACAGATGGTCAAGAGAGGTGATTTCCCCCCTCTACTCTGCTCTTGTGAGACCCCACCTGGAGCACTGTGTTCAGTTCGGGAGTCCCCAGCATAAGAAGGACATAGAGCTCCTTGATCGTGTCCAAAAGAGAGACACTAAAATGATCAGAGAGCTGAGAGAGCCCGGGGAAGTGTAGGGGTAGTTCAGCCTGGAGAAGAGGAGGCTTCGAGGTGACCTTATAGTGACTTTCCAGTATCTGAAGGGAGCCTACAAGGAAGCGGGGGTAGGGCTTTTTACATGGGGGTGTAGCAAGAGGAAGAGGGGAGATGGTTTCATATATAAAATATATATATATGAAATATACTTATATATATCATATATAAAATTTCCCAGCACCACAGGATGCTAGTTTAGATTGACAAGGAATGCTTTAAAACCTCTACTTCAGGACACTTCACCTCTTCAATACACCCAGTTACTTCACTCACAACACCCAAACCCACACATCATTTGAACAAAATAAAATGTTCCTGATGCCACAGTTTATAATTAGCAAAAACACTAAAGGCGGGAAAAAAATGGCAAAATCAAAATTTAGCCAGCAGCACTTGGTAAGAGCTCCACAGTTATTTAGCATTCTCTTTGGGTGCAGTTAAATGCATATTCTTTTCAAGTAGTATGTTTTGGTTTCTCAGTTCTGCCAGCTCTTTCCTTCTCAGCTTTTCCCCACTTTAAATTCCTTTTTTTCCCCAAGAGAGCGGGGAGAAAAACACACCAAGAAAGCAAACATGGACTCTGACTCTTTCACAACATTTTAATTTGAAATTCAACATGCAGTTGTATATGATTTGGTTTCCATTTGCACTTAAGGTTATTTTCTTGGCAAAGGCAAGCTTGGAGCTGGCTAGTGAAACATCTCTCTTTTGCTGTATTTTGCCCATCTACTTGCCTTCAAAAGCCAAAAATTACAATCTGATGTACAAAGGGAACACTCAGTGGCTGTGAGTTTCCTGCCTTCTCCATTTATTTGCACTGCATATACTCCCTTGAGCCTAAGCATGCACATCAATTCCCCTCCTTGTCTGGTCTTTCTGCTTTACTGACACAGCAGCATGACTGACACTGTCCATTGTCCGCACCAAAAGAAGGTGAAATGACACCCAAAAGATACCTCTGTCCAACATTTCTAACTGGAGATGGGAAAAGAATGGTCTTATTCTTGCCCTGATTCCTGACTGAAAATATGAGGACAGCTTGTCTCTCACATAAATATCACTCAAGAACTCAAAGCCACCTGGCAAAAACGCCAAACAAATAAAACCAAACAAAACAAAACCCAAACCAAATCAACTAACCAAACAAACACACCAAAAAACAGGAGACAAATCAATCAAACAAACAAAAAAACCAAAACAAAACAAAACCCAAATGTTTTACGACTAAAGAACTAGAAATAGCTGTGAAAACTATAGCTGTAATAATAATCAAATGTAGATGGATAAAAACTTACTCCGAGTCTTGGGAGCTGGTGCACGGCATACACGTCATGTTTGTCTTCAGAGCAGGGCCCTGCAACACAAGTGGGACATGAGCCAATAGATGCCCCGATTTGGATGACCATGGGGCTGAATAAACATGCCCATTGGGAATTTTGCTCCTGTCTACTTCTGTCTGACTATCAGGACAGAGAATCTGAGCCCTGTCACAAAATTGTGTGTTCTCAGAGGGTAAGTTTTCCTTCCACAGACTGGAAGTAAGTTCTACGAGAAAGGCACAGAGGAAAAACTCCATGCCAGAACCAGTCTTGTTGGTACTATTCATTGGATGTCCTCCAACACTGCTGAAGACAATAGCAATCCCACTTTTGCTATGTCCAGGTATTCGCTTTGGCTCTAAACTCACCAAATCTAACTAATATCAAATCTAAGCTAACATCAAATAAAAACATCTACACTAGGTCAGCTTTTTGCTGCTCTCAAAATCATTCAATTGATCAAATTGGAGGTAGAGAGACCCCCCCTTGGTAAAATGTCCTCTGTCTCTCATTATGTATATTACAACCTTGCAAGACATTATAAATTTTCTATATATAATCAGGGAATAGTCTGCTTAGTAGTAATAGAAAGAAATGCAAACACTTCCCTAGCCAAAAGCAGACTAATACTATGAGAGCAAACCCATTGTCCCCACCTTAGTCTGGGAACAGTTAAAACAACATAGAAGTGTAACACCAGTGGATAAAGCCTGTAGCAGGCTGTACAGCCAAGAAGTAATATTTGAATTCATGTGGGGAAACATTTTTGTGTGTTGCAGAGACCAGAACTCGCTTTAAAGTCCCATGGGAGAGCTGATATGGAAACGCTGTATAATTCTGTCTTAGTTGCCTCATGGAGCTGGAGTACAAACAGGTGACGTATTGTGTATTCTGGACTTCTCTTTGGAAAACTGGGCTCTAAACCACAAACATTTGTACACAGTCTCACCCTCTCACCAGGACCATCATCTGTTTAAAAAAAAAAAAAAGAAAAAAGAAAAAAGAAAAAAGTGCAGGAAATTCAGTATGACAAGAGGATTTCCACACTCGTGAATTTTGCTACTTATTCTGATACTGGGTGGGCTTTTTCAAAAAACAAAATAAATAAATAAATAAATAAAGCCTCAGCTCCCGGAAAAATGAGAATTTAGTGTTCCCTTGCTTTTAGCTTGCAGTGCACAGAATTACAGAGAAAAACCTGGAAACATGAAATCTTAAGTTATTTTTGCTTGAAGATGCTTTCTTTTTTAACCGTCTTCTGAAGCCCTGGTCATAATATTTCATGGATGACCTTGTGATTTAAGAACCACTAGAAATGATACCATTATAGAACATTCCTGTAAATTCCATAGGTTTACAATCAAATCACCAGAATTATCCAATCCACATAGAACGTACTATGCAATATTTTCTCTGCCATTTCTTTATCTGTGAAACTTTATCTGTGAAAAAGAATTACTTCTAAAGAAAAACAGTTCTCCTGGGGAATTGATTCTCTGTTTGCTGGAGCGCTTTATACACTTAGAGCAGCCAATTCAAACTGTCTAACATATGCACAGTTGTACTAGCAAGTGCTGTGAAAGTAATTCAGGTTAGAGAAGCACACTCACTGCTGGTTGACTGACAGTCCAGTTTTCATCTAGTTTTGTTTTCTTATGGACACATGCCCTGTGTGAATTACAAACCATACAGTACATGAAAATACCATAAGAACACTTGTTTAAAGTAGGGAAGTTACCTACAGATTTTTAACATCCTTTGTGACTCACCAAACAAAATAACACTGTGCTGGTAGTCTGGCATCCCCCTGGATTTTGCAGTTTGTATGAAGTATATTGCAGCCTTCTCCAGAAAGTACCAGACTAATGACCTTGGCTGTTCATTCCTGCCAAGTAGTAGTTGGCAAGTGAAGAACACACTTCAGTGAGCAATGCCTTTTTTCTGATGACATTTTTACTCTTAAAGCTACATTTTTTTACATTCATTTAATTGCCCATACAAAACATTACAGGAACAAGAACATTAGGTTGCATGTTTCAGTGTAATGTCATAGTAAACAGGGACTTGTACATACAGATCCAAGCAATATTACAAACCTGAGCTAAGTCTGGAGATTCTCACATCATTCCTAAACCTTGTAATCAGCTCACAGTATTTAAAAGCTTATCAGCAAACCCTTTCCTTTTATGAGTTAATTTTCTGGTGTTGTAATAGGACTGTTTTCTAAATTACAGAAAGGGAATCACAGAGTGTTTCCCAGCAAGGGTAGCTGGCATGAGCCTAGGCCTCAACAAGCCCATCTACCTCGCAGATAATCTGCTTCACTTAGCTTTATCCCTGCTCTGCAACAAACTTCCAGGAGTCAAGACTGAGGTAGGAGGAGCTGCAAGAGCCTCTGGTTTTTGGAGGGCAGATGAAGTGTCATCCAGCAAACAGCTTCAGATGCTTAAGACTTTGTGTTCCAGAAAGGTTTCTTCAGGACACTTCCCTTACTGACTTCTCCAAGGTTTACAGCCTCGGCCTCTTTCATAGGTGGATGGTGTGAGCTACAGGTGATCTTGAGTTTTCAGTGTTGTTTATCTCCTCCAGGCTGGATGGATTAAAAATGGCCCTGTGTATATAATAAAGTCCCATTTTCACTGGGTCTCACCATCTTTGTCAAGTTTTATCTCTTACTGAAAGTCTTACTGTAATTGAATTGCTTTTTTTTCTCTAGGAATCCTCTGGCATTTGAGAAAGATGGTTATTGAGCACTGTCTCATTTTTGAATCTCCACCTTGAAACTAAAGTATATTCTCAAATTTAGACAGGAGAAATATCTCACGTTAATTTAGACCTGAACCCTGCAACTGTTTCCACATGTGCTTGTTTTTACTATCTTATCATTCCCTGGAATGAGAGGATTCCAGCAAACTAGTGTCAGTGTCAGCAAGCTGAAGCCTGCTTCAAACTGTTTTGCAGGATCAGGACTTTGTCCTCCTGGAATGCATCATTGTTAAGGAGCACAGTTTTCAAATGAAACATCTACATTCAGACACTGACACTCACTGGAGACTCTTAAATGCTTCTTCTATGTAACTGAATGTCAAACAACCTCCAAATATGGAATTTCTGACATCCAATTAAGTAGCACACATTAAAAATAGGGCCAGTGTTTAATTATGTCTGGAGAATACATGAGTTTAGCTGAGACAATTCACACTCACCTCATGTGTCTCTCTCTGTTTTCAATGGTGGAAATGAATAAGTATTATTTTGTTCCAGATGCACTGGATCAAGGTTTAGTTTGTTACCCATAAAAAATAAATCAGCTCATATTTCCTTGACTTCATTTTTCCAGCCTTGTCATTCTGTCTAGAAGCATACTGCACTGTCAAGCCAGGCATGGTTATGCATGTTAAAAACCCTCAGAAAACTATGGATACTTCTGTGAAAAAATCCTTTTTTATTTTTTTGCAATAAATAGTCAAAGCACACCTGGTGAAATATACTTTTCTTTCTCTCTCTCTCTCTTTTTTTTTTTTTTTTTTTTATTAAAGCCTGTTTGAAAAACCATAAGTGGAACTACAACTGTGATGCTGCTTTTCAAATCAAAAGGACAGTACAGTCTTCTCAGGATATGGCTCCCAGCCAGTTGTTTAATGCTTGCAGGTCAATATACAACCAACTCAGCTTCTGCTTCCTAATTGACAAACCACATATCAGCACAGGAAGGTTAACAACTGTGCTTTCTTTCACCTAAGATCTTCCACTGAGTCCCTGGGCCTTCAGCCCCTTTTTATTTTATCATTCACAAGTATCTACTGTGAACTCCCTCGAGGCACAACAGACTCACTGCATGCCTGAAAGAGACCCCTGGCAAGCAGTGAGCGTCTAGTCACTCAGGAGCCAGCCTAGCTGTTCATCATGCTCCTTGATTTCAGTCTGCCAAAGAGGTTTAGACCCACTGCTCCCAGTGTAAATTATTTGTGGATGAATGAAGCAGGAAGAATTTCCTCAGAAATATTTTTGATTAATGGAGTCATGACACCAAATGTCAATGCATCACCAGTCTTGATACAAGCCAGCAACCTACTCCAGCTTGTTTGTGAGTTGTCTGTGTTTTAAGGTAAATATCTCTTTGCAAAAACAAATGTTTGAAGTCTTTGCACAAAAACATTCCCCAAATTGCTAACAAAAAAGTTGCCTTCCTTTTATTATGTAGTTTTTTGTTTTGGTGTTTTTGTTTTGATTTGCTTTGTTTTCCTGGTGTTACTCCCTCCCTGTTTAAAGGGAGCAAGCCTGTTGGCATGGGAAGATTTCTGGAGGGGGCACCTGGGAAGAGGAGCCAACACAAATATTGACAAGACCCAATCTGCTACTGCCCAGGAGAATTACCTGATTATTTCACCCCTTCTGATCCCTTCACATCACAGCAATCACATATAAAGGAAATCCCTGAACACCAGCAGGCAATATCCAGCACTGCAATGCTATGTATAATGGGATATGCCTCGTACTAGATAAACTAGCACTAAAGAGGCAGGAGAAACTACTTACATTACTCCAGTTAATATTATTGTACAGACTGTTAGGGATATTGGCTTTACTATATTGTAACACTGGTGCTTTGTACTTCACTCTGACAAAGCCGCAGCCAAATCTGCAATGTAAGCACAGAGGTTTCAACTCTGTCTGGCTGTGGCCACAAGACACTGTAGTGACATAAAAGCATCTCTGTGCATGCTGCCTCCATGACCACTGAGTGGATAGCTGTCACATGAAAGAGAAATAACCTCTAACAGCTAGTTTGGAGTACAACATGCATCCAGTTAACACTGACTTATGCCCCATGTTGCACAGACTTATTGATTCTTAGTCCCTCAGGGCTGAGTGCTGATTGAGTGGCTGCTAAACTTTTATATTTACCCCTGAGTTTGATGTGCACCTTCTTTGAAGGAGAGCCTGAGTAGTTCCATTAGCAGGACACACACAGCTGTTTCCAGCTGCTTTTATTAACCAGAACAGACATGCTGCTGTTCTAGCAGCTGTAGTTCTCAATGTTTTCATGGGTTTCTGACCTTTGTCGTGTTTTGTGGTGCTAAGCTTGAGGTGTGAGGAGTACTGTGCTCACCTGATAGTCTCAAAGTATTAGAATTACCTTCCCCATCTAGCTTCATTAGAGGATGTCAACAGTTTTGCAGAGATGCAGAGTTCAGGTCTGCAGTTCAATTAATCTAAGTGGAATAACCTCCCCTTGTTTAGGAAAAAAAGTAGGTCTCTCTTAGGACCCCTGTCTTGCTGTGTTTGTACTACTGAAGGAAGAGATCAGAATGGCTCTGTATCATCCTCCCATCCACCTGTTTCAGGCAAACCCATGATTTTTTTACTCTCAAAGGTTCCTGAAGAACAATGTTTGGAGAATACTGCCTTTAAGCAAGGAGCTCCTCATTTGCATAGCACAAATGACAACGTGTAGTAAGCAATGGCAGTAAAAAAACCAGATACTATACTGCTAAACCGGTCAAAACTGATAAATACTTCTGTTTAAACATTTGCTGATACCTTGCAGCATGTAGAACACAAGAGAAAGACAAGAGAAGCCAGGCTAAGTGTCTGAGTTTTTCCTTTACCTCAAGATACAAACCCTGTCCTGCTTGGTGATGTCTCTGCTTCCCCAGCAATTCCCACTTTCAGTATAATACATAGAATTTTATCTTTAACAAGGTCAATACAGTACAAAGGGCACAGATACAGGAGTTTTAACTTCAGGTCACAATGATTACAAAGATCTGAAGACCAGTTTCTGTTTCTGCATGTTTGTTTCTTTTCCTCATCTGACACTGAGAAATGTGATTACTCCTGTAAAGGGGGATAATTCCAGTATCCATCATTTTGAAGGATTACAGCCAGTGCCATTATGTTGCGAATACAGCTCTAGTCTAAATTACATTTTCTCTTAGGGCACTCTAAAAGTGAAACTGAGCATGAGACTTGAAATTGAACTGGATTGAGAACAGAAAGCCTGGGAACCTTTCCCCTTTCCATGAAGTTGCTGAAGCTGTTTTACTTTGCAGCAGCATTGTATAATGTATTTCCATTGGCCTGGAAGACAAAGCTCCGTTTGTTTGAGTAGCTTAGAGAAATGGAATTGTTATGATTTACAAAGTTAAGTAAGAAGTTCTTTTTAGTCTGATGTTCAGAAGTCAGTTTTCAACTTCCTTAGTTTAATTTTTCAGCTTTTCATATACTTCTGAGCAATTTCATTTGCATAAAACAGTGCTGGTTTTCTTCAGAATTAATCAGGTAGAATTGTCATATCCATTTCTGCAAACATGCAGGGCCTCACACATTTTTCTATCTCTGACGTTTTTCACAAAAATTAAAATCCTAAACTTTCATTTTTAATACAAATTGCAGACATCTTCAAAATGCCCCTGTATTTCTGCTCCAACTGAACTCATCTCTCAAATATTCAATCTTTCTCTTCTGTGATTACAAACAAAACCATAAAAATGCAAGCTGACACACTGTTATCTTCTATTGTCCATAGAGAACGTCCAACAATACGTGAAGGATACGAACTACTGTCTCCCATCCCAGTGGAGTAAATCAGAAACCAAAAGATGAGTTTGTGTTAACATTGTTAACTCTTTTACAGCTAGGGCTGTCAGCAGAAATGCTCAGATGAACTGCTGCAGTCTACCATTTTCTTTCCTCAGTGCCGTAAAAAACCCACCAAAATTAAAATCCTAATATGTACCCAGTACCTGTCTGTACAACTCACTGGAAAGAGTTCTGAGACCACTAAAACCTTATTCCCTACCAATACCAAAATCTCAAACCAGTCAGGAAATAAATATAACTGAAAGATGTTTATTTGAAGCTCATTCATTTTAAACCTAGTTTACAATTTATGGAAGCATAAGGTAAACTGGGAGGGATTCTGAAGCTGGTAATAATGAATGTAAAACTGTTGTGCTGGGAAGACAGCACTTCCACTAAGGACAGCAGAGCTTCAACACAATTAAGCACAATTCTGAGCAAGAATTCTTGATGGTCTTCAAAAATCACAGAGCTGCTAGTTGGACTATGTAAAGTCACAGCATTGTCCTCAGATGTACTCTCCCTAGGATTTCAGAAGTTCACAGGCTATAAATACAATTATATCACTACACTTCTTTCTCAGTTTGGAGAGAAATTTTGTATTTCTAAACTGCCTTGTTCTCAGGGTGCCCAGTTGACCCTTATGCCATTCTTGCTGCCTCTTACTCAGCTGACACAGTGCCACAATGGAAGCACTAGAAAGGCTTCTTCTGTCATTCTAAAAATAATTTCACAACCCCAGTCTAGGCAGATTTACAAGCAGTTAACAGTCTGACAATTTCAGTGGATCACATTTTTGGTAGGATTTTGGAAATATAATAAATTTGTTCTCATTTTAGTTTTTTCCTCTCCTTTTTTTTTTTTTTCCTATCATTTACTCTCGCCAACAAGTCTGTTGAAATGTAAAGCAAATCTATTTTATGTACTGTTACAGCTTTTTCAAACCACAGCCATAAAGTTAATATTTGCAGATACTCTGTGGTTTCATTAAATGGCTATGGTCTGCTCAAAGTGAATGCATAATATTGGTCTATTTGCAGAAGAACACCACTGCGGAATGCCCCTGTTTGTTTCTTCTCTTTTGTGTACATAATATTTGCCATTAGCTGGTATATCAGATTAGGAGCACTATATGAATATACTGATTCTGGCTATGAAGTTTGGAAGTAACTGTGTAGATCTTGTTCATCATGTTTCTATGGTTACTCATAAATATTATGGCCAACCTTGGTCAATACATGCCATTTGCAAATGAAATTTATAATATTTTTTTCAAACTGCTGAAAGCTGTTTTCTTTCAAAACTAAATTCACAGTACTCGGTGCAATTCAGTCAATTTGTTATTAATGTAATTTAAAGGATGCTCAATGCAAACAGGGTTTTTTAGTGCCAGTGTTTCCGTATTTGGACCAGTACACCTCTTCTGTGTGTTGTTTACACTAAGTTTGCATGGAAGGACAAGTGGAAGGAGTGGAAAGGCTGCTATAATAAAATTTAAAATAACCAAAATGCTTTTTGGCAGCTTCCTTATTCCCTGAAAAATTAGTGTGCTGCCTGTAAAGTTAAAGGAAACCTGATCTGTAACTCCTGTGGAAACCACTTGTCATCTATTGTCCAGACATGAGAAATGTTACTTTTCCTCTTCCACACATACTGCAAGTAGCAATCCAACTGAATGCTTTGCGGGGACTAGAAGGTCACTGGAGACCAAATGCAATCATCTACTCAGGCTTCCCAGATGACACAAGCCATGGAATTTCAAAGCCTATAACTCCTGCTACAGCAACAAGCACAGTCATCAGAAAGTCATCCATTCGTGATTTAAAGACTTCCAGTGATGGAGATCCACTATGTTCCTGGGTAAATTTTTCCAAACTTGTTAAATAAAGTCATTGTTAAAAATGCAGCCTTTCTCCTACTTTGAATGGGTCTCCCTTCATTTGTTTGTTGGCCCTTTTTATACCTTCACCTGTCAGAGTAGAGAAAATTCCACAATCACAGACTTTTCACTGTTAGAAAATTGTACACTGTGAACAAAGCACTACTCAATACAGTGAAGAACCTGCACTTCTTTTATCTTTTGATAAAGGCTGCTATTTACTTACTCTACTTTATCTTGCCTTTTAAATAGTCCATTTCCTAAATAGGAAACAGTCTTTACAGTGAGACTGTCATGCTTTACTGCAAGGATAGCTGGTTTAGTCTTTCCAGCCTTTAATATTTTAATTACTATTATATATTAAGAGTCAAGAACCCCTCCATATGCCTCCTGCACCCATCATGCCTTCCAACATAACTGAAGCAGATAAAATACTGACTGGTATGAGCAGTAAGTGTGAAGGTCTCATTCATGGATAGCAGAATGATACAATACTCACAAACATTTGATCCTGCTTTCAAGAGATTTCACTCAATACAGGAATACCCACAATCTGCTCAGTAGTCTATATCCTACCCCGCTTCGAAATTAAAACTGTGAAAGCAAGAAGTGCCTATCCATTTCCCCCAACCTTTTGGACAGTAATAGAACTGAGCAGTAAATTAGATGTCTTGCATAATTTCCATCTCTTTTCTTTTATTTGTAAATTTTTTATTTGTCAGATTCATTTGAAAGGATTGGTGAACTTCTTTGCCATTTCCCTCCCAAAATAAGTTACAAGAACTCTGGTGGTAACTTTCTGCTATTAAATTTAGTACACCACATTGTTTAAGTTATTTATAAAAATTAGTCATTACTATGAAAGGGACCTGGGGGTCTGGATTG
The DNA here is from genome assembly GCA_038090715.1 of Florisuga fusca. NCBI lineage: Eukaryota > Metazoa > Chordata > Aves > Apodiformes > Trochilidae > Florisuga > Florisuga fusca. Next base: position 25,269,305 of record JAAWXA010000001.1, on the reverse strand, counting down.
ACAGGAAGCTGAACATGAGCCAGCAGTGTGCCCAGGTGGCCAAGAAGGCCAATGACATCCCGGCCTGTATCAGGAACAGCGTGGCCAGCAGGTCCAGGGAAGTGATTCTGCCCCTGTACTCAGCGCTGGTGAGGCCACACCTCAACTACTGTGTCCAGTTCTGGGCCCCTCAGTTCAGGAAGGAGATTGAGGTGCTGGAGAAAGTCCAAAGGAGGGCAACCAGGCTGGTGAAGGGACTCGAGCACAAGTCCTGTGAGGAAGGGCTGAGGGAGCTGGGGTCGCTTAGTCTGGAGAAGAGGAGGCTCAGGGGAGACCTCATCACTCTCTACAGCTCCCTGAAAGGAGGTGGGATCCGGGTGGAAGTCAGTCTCTTCTCCCAAGTAGCTACCAGTAAGACAAAAGGGAATGGACTTAAGCTTTGTTAGGGGAGGTTTAGGTCAGATATTGGGAAAAAATTCTTTACAGAGAGGGTGATCAGACATTGGAATGGGCTGCCCAGGGAGGTGGTGGATTCTCCGTCACAGGAGGTTTTTAAGAAGAGACTGGATGTGGCACCTGCCATGGTCTGGGAACCACAGTGGTAGTGGATTAAGGGTTGGACTTGATGATCTCAGAGGTCCTTTCCAACCCGAATGATTTTGTGATTTTGTGATTTCTATCTCATGCTTGGTTACTTAGACTAGATCTGCAAAAGTCAAATCAGGAATTTTACACAGAAATAAAGTGTTACAGCCAGTGCTTGAGTAGTCACACTTAAAATGGTCTTGTGCAGGTTTACAGAATAAGTATCACAGGAGAAGAAATCAGAGGAGCAGGCACTCATTTTGATGTAGGACTGTAAGCTCAGGATGAAAAGAGGTAATCAGTAGAGCTACACAGACAGCTGCTAAATAAATCCTGTTTCTTCCAGCACCTTCCTGATTGCTGCATTATATATTCTTAATTACACTGTAAATACTCTCACTCCTTCATACACATTCAGGCAAAATGGATGTAAAAGGCACTGCAAACAGGACTGAATTGAAAGTCAGCCTTACAGCACTCACTCAGGAGTGGAGAGGGGATCAGGATATGGACAGCCAGCTGGCACTTTTTGAAGCAGCATTCAGACCAGGCTTAGACTTACTTAATAACACTTTGATAACTGGCACCTCTAGGACCAAGCGAATAGAGCTATCAACTACAGCCACTAGCTTCTCCTTCCTAAGAGTTTGTAAATTGAGGATATCACTCCTAATTCTTATGTAGAAGTACTGTTTGAGGACAGTATTCTTTCTACATTTAGAGCTTTTCCTGGAACTCTCTTAACTAGTGCCGGAATACAGTTCAAACCCAGTCCCAATGCTAACATTTGTGCATGCTTCTATCCAGAATTTTCTCAGGCAAAACTCCACTGGCTTTGACAAGGGCTTTAGATTGAGCAAGAACATCAGGTTTCACCTTTCAGTTGCACAGTGCCAATTAATAACAGCTCAAAACAGAAATTTTAAATCTTTTTTTGTTAAACACAATTTCAAAAAAACAGCCTATTATTGAATGTTTGCTGCCACTGAATCTCTCTTCTCCTGAAACCAACGAAAATAGTGTTTTTTCCAAAGCTGTTTCATCATCCCTTGAAGAACCTCTACAGAGTTCAGGAGTTCTTAAATCAGCATCTTTCTAAGTGCTCATGCTTTCATCAAATTCAGCAGCACAGTCAAAAGACTCTGATTCTCATATATATAAATGCAGCCTAAACCAGCTGTCCATGCAAGTACTTCTGGGGCAGCTTGGGAGCAAGAGCTCAGCTCCCATCCAGTCCTCTATCTGTTAGCAAATGTTTTTTTCCCCTTTTAACCTTAAGACAAGCAAAGGAGATGGTGTAGTTTGGAGTCCAGTCTAATTTGTCCTCTGCAAATCTTGTGAATTGCTATCTAAACAAGTGTTCTATAAAGCAAACCCTTTGACTGATTGGTCCCATGTGTCACAGGGCTAGATCAGAGAGGTATCTCTTCACTTATTCCATGAGAGACAGGCCAATACAATATTTGTGAAATCTATTTTTATTTGTGTTATTAACTACATGTGACAGCAAAAACTGCTACTGAAAGGAGGGAGGTGACTTTATACTGTGGAGGAGACCAGGTGAGTAACAGTGACTTTATGAGCTAGTCCTTAATTTAATTCCATTCATTCATCCATTCACACTTTATTTTTTATTGCTGCCATTTCAGTCAGAACTCCACTTTCCATAGCAGCCTGAAGCTCTCTCATCTTCCCAGTGGCTGGCAAAGAACTACTGAAGCATGCCCAGATCACCCAGCTTAACCCATGGAAGCTGTTCACATGTTGCTTAGGTCAGTAGCTAATGTTGTGCTGCACCACCAGCTAGTTATGGAGTAGGATGCTGTATGGAAGGACAGATCTTTCCCAGTTTTCTTTCTTTGAATGCTCTGTTCTGTCTGCATTTCACCACAAACTAACTCATAGAATAATATTTCTATTAATTATGTCACAGAGCTTGTGCCAGTGTGACGTGCCTTTCTGTCCTGGTTTGGGCTGGGATAAAGCTGATTTTCTTCATAGTAGCCAGAATGGGTCTGTGGCTTGGATTTGTTCTGAAAACAGGACTGATAACACAGGGATGTTTTCTGTATTGCTGAGCAGTGCTTAGAGGGTCAAGGCCTTTTCTGCTTCTCACCCCACCCCACCGGTGGGTAGGCTGGGGGTGCCCAAGAATTTGGGAGGGGACACAGCTGGGACAGCTGTCCTTAACCAAAAGGATATTTCACACCGTATGATGTCATGCTCAGTGTATAAAGCTGGAGGAAGAAGAAGGAAGGGAAGGACAGTCAGAGTGATGGTGTTTGTATTCCCAAGTAGCTGCTACGCATTATGGAGCCCTGATTTCCTGCAGATGGCTGAACACCTGCCTGCCAGTAGGAAGGAGTGAATGAATTCCTTGTTTTGCTTATGTGCGTGGCTTTTGTTTTGTGTATTGAACTGTCTTTATCCCAACCCATGTGTTTTCTCACTACTACTCTGCCAGCTCTCTCCCTCCTCCTCCAGTGGAAGTGTGAGCGAGTGGCTGAGGGGCTTATTTGCCAGTTGAGGTTAACCCACAACACCCTCCTGGATTGCCTTGCGGATTGATGGGAAATGCCCATTCTGTCCCCAGCTCACTGATAAATTCTTTAGTTTTTGGATAAAGCTCAGATGAGAACCCTATTCATGCTTGGATCTAGTTTCTTGAAATGCAAGCTACATTATTCAGGAAAGAAAGCTGAACCTGTAGACAACGTGCTGTCCAACACCTCAAGAACTGCCTATAAAATACACGTTTCTCCTATACTTTTTTATGTTGTTTACTTGATCTCTTGATATTATGGTACCACATTTTAGTAGCCCCCGAGTATCCTGATGCATAAAATAGACCGAAATTGAGAACCCAGTGTATCCATAGAAGATCCTATGGGTTTCTATTTGCCCTATCTTTGGGAGTTATTAACATAATTTTTGCCCAAGTGTATTGATTTGTTACTTTAAGATAAATTGATTTCATGGCTTTTTGTTATTTAGCCTGAGGCAGATTTGGAACAGGCTTTCCAGGGGGGTTGAGGAATCCCCCTTCTCTGAAGGTATTCAAAACCTGCCCGGATGCAGTCCTGTGTAATGTGCCTTAGGGGATCCTGCTTTAGTGGGAGAGTTGGACTCGATGGTCTCTTGAGGTCCCTTCCAACTCTGATAATTCTGAGAATTCTGTTAGAATTCTCAGGGCTAGAGTGTCTTGAGACAGGACACTGGCAGTATGGTATTATTTTCACAAGTTTTTCACAGAGTAGTGTTACCTGCTGGTCAGATCCTCTACTGCCTTTTGAAGACTGGGCATGGTTAGATCCTTTTGCCAAATAACAGATTATTTCTCAGCTCTCTACAGAGTTGAACAGGAATAAGCTATAATTGTCTATATCATCTTCAAAATGAGTCCTGTGGGTCCAAAACTTAAAGCAGGGATAGCTGTTCCCTGTTTTGGTGAACAGCATTTAAAGAATCTACCAATAAACAGACCACCTCTGTGTTCATACTTAATCTGTGCCAGCACCTAGCACAGAAGAGTTTCCAATGTCATATTCTGGGCTCCCCAATTCAAGAGGGACAAGAATTTACTTGAGAGAGAATAAAAGAAGGCTACAAGGATGATTAAGGGACTGGAACACTTGCCTTATGAAGAAAGGCTGAGAGACCTGGGGCTTTTTAGTATGGAGATGAGAAGACTAAGAAAGGAGCTAATTAATGTGTATAAATATATGAGGGCATGGCATTAAGAAGGAAGAGACAATCTCTTCTCACTTGTGCCCTGTGATAGGACAAGGGGCCATGGATTCAAGATAAAGCACAGGGAGTCCCACCTCAGTGTGAGGAAGAATTTCTTTACCTTAAGAGTTAAAGAGCCCTGGAACAAGCTCTTCAGAGAGGTTGTGGAGTGGCTTTCTCTGGAGACTTTCAAGACCCATCTGGATGCATTTCTGAGTGCCCTGCCCTAGAAGGGGGGTTGAACTTGATGATCTTCAGGGCTCCCTTCCAACCTCTGACATACTGTGATATCCTCTCGTTACTTCTCCAATTACTTTCTTAATATTTTTCAAATCTGATAAACTCAAATTGGTAATTTCTATCTCCTTGTGCAATTGTTTTAGGCCACGCATTACAACATCTAACCGACCAGGACAGAAAAGGTTTTTTTAGTGTTAAAAAGTGTTAGAGTGAGGACAGGCTCACTGGACTGACAGTTACAGAAAATGTTTAGTGCCTAAAATACTGCTAAATTAACATTCAGAAATTTTTTTCTTATTGTCCTACTCTCTATTCCAGACACTGTTCATCTTTATGCTTGCTGACATGCTATATTTTAATCTTTTACCAGTTAATTCTAAATCTTGGTATCATTATAACAACAGAACTGAATCACACTAAGACATACGTCTTGACAGGACTGAAAGCTACAAAACAGGAAGTCTTTAAGATAAGCCCATAGCTCACAAAGTATCACACAGAGGCCCTAATAACTACTGAGCTGTAGAATTACCAGTTTTGCCAAAAACAACAGATTTCCTTCTGATCTCAGAGCAACTGTTTCCACACAAATCACACGTGGAGACATTTTATAGGGGTTATGTTATCTATGCCTCTTCTGTTTTCTCCTTGCATAGTTTTTTGTATTTTGATACTACTTCTGCTGTATAAATGACCTTGTAAATTAAATTTATAGCTTCACAACTAGGGTCATATCAGTACAGTTTGTTCTACTTTGGAATACAGAATAGTTGGGAGTGTTCTTAATGTGTTCAGGGCAGACATTAGTGCTTGGGAATCAAAACAGACTCCACTAATCACTAGAACAACAAACCAGAAATTGGGAATCCCTTGTTTCATTCTGACTGTGTGAACAAATCATGGAGTCTTTCTGTGTCTCCAGTTCATCCCTCAGGAAAGAGGAAATCTGATAACTCCTGTCTACTTCAGAGAGAACTGATCTGCATTAAGCCCTGATGTATTGGCATAGAAATGACTATAAACACAAATCTAGCACTCAGTGGTATATGGTTAAAGTTCAATTAACTCACTGTTCTGGAGAATGACTGAGTCCAACACTTCTACCATACTCTGAGCATGTGAATTCTTACCTATGCAGTTCTTTGCAGGTATGTCTTTGGAGCTGGCAGGCACTTAGCTTTATTACTGTGTGCACAGTATGCTTTATCCATTTGCTACGGTGAACACAATGAATGCTGCGGATACCGTGATATTGTTCACTGTCAGAAATGGAAAACCAGTTCTAAAAGAAGATTATGGCAACCACTATATATATGCCAGTGTGTAAAGACTTCAGGAGACTGGAGAGAACATTCATCCTACTCTTCCTGAGGAGATGATTTGTCAGGCTTTAAATTTCCATCACTTCACCACTTAAAGATGCCTAATTTCATGTATTGCTATTGGGTGTATATGCTCTTGATCACTGAGAAGTTATAAAACGATCAAATGAAGTATGAGGCTGTGTAGTCACTATTCAGAGAGAAATATGAAATTGAGGGAATACAAGAAATTAAGACTCACTAACAAATTCAGGTCAAGAGAAGACCTCAACAAGGAAAAAAACACACAGGCAGTTTTGTCACTGCTAGTGACAAATCATGATTATGGCAGCTTCATAAAAAGCTGAACGTGTTTTTTATCTTTGCATCATTCCCACCCATGTTCCTACCCCAGACTATTGCAGGAGTTTGACTACCATTTTCCTGCTAAAATTTAGGCAAAATTTAGTAAGCAGGACACAAGACTAGGAGTCAGCACACTTGAGCTTTTCATTGGGCTGTACCAGTGACCTCCTGTTTGAACTTTTCCATCACATGGAAACAAATAGCACCTTTGTGTGTCTTTATTTCTGTTCCTACACTATGCCAGTCCTAGGAGCAAAACTTTCCCTGCATGTGCAGGGTGTAATGCATAACAAATCCCCAGCCTTGGTCAGGGCCTTGACATCCTCAAATACTAAAATAAACCAAATAATTGTTACTAAATGTCAAAAAATGCACTCTCAGAGAAACTAAATGGTTGGCAGAGAAGCCTGTGCAGAAGTGTCATTCTTTCCGTTTTTCATTTCCTCCCCCATTCAACTTTCAACTTTATATGCTAATCCTACAAATATTAATCCAAAAAGTAAGAGTCATTCTTTGCTCATCTTTCAGTCCTAATACTGATGCAAGCCTTACATGGGTACTCTATCCACTTTCTAAATTAATAGGTGCTTTTTTGAAGACCTCATCATGGCCAATAGTTAACAGATCATGCAGTTTACACTGATACAGGAAGGAAAAAGACATCACACCAGTACCTTACAGCCTGATATATGTTCTCCTAATTTTTTCTCCTGCTAGGCTTCTTTGGATCTTGTTTTCAGTTCCTGGGGAAAAAATGAAACTCTTAAAACCTGTCTTTTTCTTGAATGTGTAACTATGACATAACAGAGTGCCAAGATCTGGGATCTATTGAAAACTATATCCAAATGAGCAATCTTGAGTCCATCTATAGCACAGAGCTTGGGATAGCAGCACTGCCACCCTGATCCCTAAGCTCTGCTTTACAGAGTAAAGCTGCACCAGAACCCAGTAGGGCTGAAGGGATCTGAAAACACACTGTTACCCAGCAGTGAGGTCATCTACTCAATCAGCTAGTAGGTAAATTGTATAACAGGAAAATCCAAGTTGAAATATTCAAACTGCCAAGGATTATGAATTCTTTGTTTTGCTTTGGAAACAAACACACAGTAGAGACCAGAGTCACGGTACAAGGGAAGACACAACAAAGGCTTTGTTTGTAAGGGGATGGAACCACTGCTCTCTGGTCAGGGATGAGGTTGGCTGATGTGTTTTCCATAATAGTCAATTGAACAATCTCAGCACTCAATCCTGGCCAAATACTAATCTGCTGAATTTATTACATTTGGGTTTTAAATTAAAATTACCATCTGTAACTCATGTGGTAAACAGCATGGAGCATGTGACAAGGGAGGGGGGGGG